>PDLN01000001.1:388862-988862 GCA_003369635.1 Coleophoma crateriformis
TGGGGGCTGCTCGGTTCACCAAAAAGCCGCATCTCAAGTCGTAGGGTCCTCAAAACCTGATCCTTAGGCATTTACTAGGCATTTACGGATGACATTTCCATGTCTGCATCCCCACACAGTGTACCAGTCAAGGAGGTGGTAAAATACTCCGGGAGAAAAAAACCCCTTGCCCTGTTGTCTCGTCTTTCATCAACCTTATTGACCAAACTCTCTTGAGGCGGAAAGCCAGGCAGAATTTTGTTTATCCTGAGAGTATTGTACACCAGGGCAACTAGTGGAACTGTCGACTACCACACGCAACGTCTTTGCAATTAGATTGGGGATCATTTCGTCAGTAGGTGTCCTTCCATTGGCCCACTCGAGGCATGAAACCGCCACCTGCATTGCCCACCAAATCAAAGGCCTGTCGTCTTCGTATTGATGCAAGCCATACAGCATTACTTCGACCATATGTGTATAACGTTCCGAGAGTCAAATTATCAGCATACTTTATCTTCGCATGGAGTAATTTGTGCATGTGGAAACGACCCTGGCTGGGTCCCTCGATCTTAGGGAGCAATGCCCAAACCACAATCGGCACACAGTAGCTGGGAAATCAAAATCATGATATTCACTTCGACAACTCTAGCAAGCAAAGAAAAGTAAAGGTCAACCATGCACACCCCGGAATCTTCCGCCAACGCCGAGGAGCAGAATTCCCACGTTTGTAGAAGTCCTCTCCCCCTAGTCTAATAGAATATGCATTAAGTGGGGATCTATCAAGACCCAAGTAGAATTATCTGTCAAAGCCACACGGTCTCGTACGACAGCAAGACTGGACGTCAATGTCAACCCCCCCACAGAGATACTACGCCCAAAGGCTCAAAGCTATGCTATCGAAATGAGGAGTGAAGTGCCATCAAAGAATGGTACGCATGAATCTGATTATATTAATGAGTGCCCACATAAATCTGATTCTCTCGTCGTGATTTCATGCAGCCGTACTAATGGATTGAAGATGGGAAATTGATTGATATTCTGTTCTGTTATCAGACCTGAAGTCAAACATGAATTGAGTACACCGACTTACAAGACAAAAGGTAGGCCGTAAAACTTTAGACACCAGGTGCAAATCTGACAGTACTGGTAGCCGAGGAGGCGAGCGCAGGTTCAGCCGGAGTGGTATGGTGAGCATCGTGAGAGCCTGAACCATTAATGGACTGCTCCACAGATGCTGTAGTGCGGGAGCCTGTCGCAGATCTGTTCTCAGTAGCACGATTCTTCAATCGCCAGTGGCGAGAGCGGCGGCCACGATTGCCGCGACCATCCTGCGAGCCTCCTGGAGGGTCGCTTGGAGCAGAGACACGACGTCTCTGCTGTATCTATCAGCAAAATTATTCCTAATGTAAAAGTCCGGACCTACTGTAGCAATTCCTGGAGCAATGGATGCACTATCGCCTGCATTATCAAGTCCCATATCGGAATCCTGAGCACTATCCATAGAGTCTTGAACTCGACCAGGCTCACTCTTGGACTGCTGCCTTCTGGAAGTTCGAGCTTGTCGGGTTTTGAGCTTGTCATGGCCGGAAATTTCGACGGAATCTGTCTCGTTTGAAACTCCAGTTGAAGCTGACTCATCGGCCGAGTTCTTGTGAGAGCTGCCTTTTCCAGTCGGCTTTGTGTTGGCAAGTGCTATATTAGAATCAGGACCACGTGGAACAAACTCTGGAGCATCTGGCTTCAGCTTCGATCCCTGGTCTCTATCAGTATAGTGGCACAATCAAAATAGAGTAGTCTCACTTCTTGTTTATGTGTGATATTCTCATCGTCAGATCTGTGGCCATCTGTCTCGGGATTTCCAAGATCCTTCTTGAGCTTGGCAGCTTCAGTCTTGTGCAGCTCATTTGCTTTCTTGACTTCAGCCTTATGTAGAGCAGGGCTGATATCATTTACAATATTCCCTAGCTTCTTGGGGCTGCGAGATCTGGAGCGTTCGGATGAAGGCTGCAAGAAAACTTGCTTCGTCCACAAGTCATAGTACTTTCCTTTGGCAGATAGAAGCTCCCGGTGGCAACCCTCTTCAGTGATCTCGCCATTCATAACAACCAGTATATGGTCGGCCCGCATAATCGTGGAAAGACGGTGACTTGTAAGAATTAGTGGGGCTCGGTCAGAAACACGACAATTACTTACGCGACAACGAAGGTCGTTCTGCCCTGACACAAGACCTTAAGCCCCTCCTGGATCAGTTGCTCAGTCTCTGTGTCAACAGCACTTGTGGCTTCATCAAGAAGGATTATCTCTGGCTGTTTCAACATGGCTCGTGCAACAGCGATTCGCTGCTTTTCACCACCTGACAGCTTGATGCCACGCTCTCCAACCTTAGAATTGTACCCATCAGGAAACGTCATGATCTTCTCGTGAATAGCTGCAGCTTTGCAAGCCTCATAGACTTCCTCGTCGGTAGCTGTCTGTCTGGCATATCGAAGATTGTTCATGACCGAATCGTTGAATAACAAGGGCTCTTGAGGTACCACACCAATCTTGCTGCGAACACTTTGAAAGTTATATTAGTATGAGCTTCTTCCTCTCAATTGTACGACTTTAGTATCAACATACCTATTAAGGGTAACATCACGGATATCTTGGCCGTCAATCCTGATACTACCTGATTTGACATCGTAGAATCTATCGATGAGCTTCAGGATAGTAGACTTGCCACCCCCTGTTTCGCCAACAAGTGCGACTGTTTGTCCCGGCTGAGCGGTGAAGCTGACACTCCTCAGCGTGGGCTTTCGTTCGTCGTACGCAAAAACAACACGATCAAATTCGACTTTTCCGTCGCCAAACTTGATAGGTTTTGCGTTAGGGGCATCTTTGATGCTTGGTTTTGTTTGGAGCAATTCTAGCAGACGCTCAGCATCCATGAGAGCATACGAGCTTCTCCTGTATATGCCACTAAAGGCAAATAAAGGTCCTACATAGTTCGATTAGCTGAGGAGCCTGGTAGTCAGGCCTACATCAACATCTACCTGTGAACTGTGCCCAATAGGTTGTCAAGGTCGCAAATTGACCAACGGTCTTGCCTCCACGGATGACTTGGTACACACCAATATAAAGTGCGCCCAGCAAGCCTACAGCCATCAAGAGATTTTGTGCTGCATCTGCGGCTCCAGCAGAAAGATCGAAGGCCATCTTTTGTTTCATATGGGCTTTGACGGCTTTGAGTTGTCTGCGTCAGCCTTAAGTACAATTTGGAGTATAAGGATCACTTACCGCATTGATACCGGTCCTCCTCATATGGGATCATATTGAATAGCTGGTCAATGTCAGCCAATAACATCGATATCCTCATCGTAAAGAATCATACACTGGCGGTGTTCCATCCTTCCATAGACTGGTGGCCCACTTCCCATTCTTTCCGATAAACCGTGATGAACTCGCGGCGCTTCTGAGACTTGGCAGCAATCAGTTTACTTGTCAGATAGAGATATGAAATTGCTGTAGTGGCCATTGTGAAGCCCATGTATGGACCAAAGAGGCTCCAAAGATACGCAAAAGCAACACCCAAATCAATTAGCATTGGTATCATCTGAAAGCATACGATATCTAGTAAGTCTGCGACAGAACGGCCGCCAGCAATCGCCATCGTGAGATCTGACGTTTCTTTGCTATCATGGAAGTCTGACGACAGTCTCATGATATGAGAATGCGAAGCCGTACTCAAAGCATCGTATGAGTACTGCTCCAACGGTAACCAAAGCCAGTTTTGAAGCCATTTCAGACAGGAACCGCTATCAGCAAATCGCAAAATGGCGTATATGACAACTGGGAGCCACACGTGTTGAACGGTGCCCTCTGTGAAAAAGGGTTAGCTCCCACAGCGACAATACTCTTTATACGTACCTCCAATACTGTATTTTTGCAGCGTGTCTATCATAATACCAAGCTGTCGCGGCAGAAGGAGATTAAGTGCGTTGGCTGCAAGAAGGCAACACCCTACCAGTACGGCTCTGAATTGCAGTCTCTTGCTGTGGACCGGCCAAATATGAGGGAAAAGAACCTGTTTCTCTTGTCAGAATATTAAGGTTTGTAAGAAGGTTTATTGCCTGCCATACCGAGAAGCCTTTCGCGTAGGTCCACCAATTTCCATCGCTTTCGAGTCTTTTTGCTATTTGAGCCTGGAGCTTTCGTTCTCCGAACCATGAGTCATCGGAATCTGCCTCGCTTGCGTTGTCTGTTGATTCTGTCTGCTGAGGAGTAGCATCTGTTCCCCCATAGCCATTCTCCATCTCTGAGCCTGAGGGCTTTGGGGCAAGCTTTCTACTCAGCAATGATTGCCTCTCTGTATCACCAACATCATATTGCTTTTTACTAGTTCGTAAACCAAAATAGACTGAGGCAAGAGCAACGAAGGTAAGGATACGCAAGCTTCTTACTGTGACCGTTGCATAGTCGGCAGTGGCCTTAGGTACACTGTGAAGTGTTGCGCAAACAAGCAGGGTAGACTCCATAAGGATCTCCATGAACCAGGTGATGTAGTAAGGATACCAGACAGGAAACTTCGCATCAGAGAGTATGAGTATTTGGATGACAAAGACGAGTATTGAACCCATGAGGTAGACCTATAAGAAGGGAAGTTAACGTGAGAGTACTCCCAATGCGAATGCTGGAAGTGCACATACGACATAATCCTGGCGTGCAGACCATTTTGGGTCAGAGAAAGTACGGACTACCGAGATGATCCCTTCAGCAAGCTACAATGGCCGTCAGCTCATGCAAGACCGAACAGCAGTGGGCTCGAGAAGAGCTCGCAGGAAGGGCCAGGACGATTGTCACCTACATAGCTAAGAACAACAGCGGCCAAAATTACAAAGACGACGTCGCGACGCACACGCTCATCTCGTACTCGGAGGCTCTTGGCCTGGACGATACATACGGTGATGGCGACCGCAGTTATAAAGGTGACGAAGGTTAGGGCAGGGAATAGGTAGTGCTGAACAATCGAGGCAATTTCGAGCTATGTTTGCATTAGCTATGTGTAACATGAGTGTGGTGGTGACACCGTATAGAGGTCAGGATTGGGATGCAAGATGCCCGGTGGCTCGCAGGGGAATATAACCTTGTCTAAGGCCAACGTGGTTGCCATGATTTCCCACAGCGTGCATGCGACACTCTAGATCCCTCACAAGGTGTTCTTGACGAGTTCTCGCAGCTGCTTACTGGAGAGACAATCAGAGTTAGGTCAGCTTTTGGAATTGAGTCTTGCAGTGAAGAAAGTGATAGATGGAACTTGGTGACCGGTCACGGAGAAAGCTGAAGGCGAGTGAGTTCGCGAGAAGGGAGTGTGTGAGGGAATAGAGCGAGGGCCACTGCGAACAGGACAGAATGCAGTGGATAAGTTGAGGTATGGTGGAAGGACTTCTCCAGAGGAAGGATCGAGACAAGGACAGCGAGGGCATGATGAGGAAGGCAGGACTCGGATCGACATCGACAAGACGCGAAATCGAGATGCAAGCAAGCTTGTGCCATAAACTCTCAACTGTGAGGCGTGTTTGATGGCTTGTAAGGTTTAGGCATACTGCTTTGTTCTTGCGCTCCTTGATTGCACTGAGTCTTCAGACAACAGCGGGCAATTTCCTCGTCTCCCGGGGACCGAAGCAAAACAAGACAAAGACAAACACGGTAGCTGAGCTTGACTGCGGTGGTCGCTTGATTCCAGGCAGTCACGAGAAATGTAGGTGAACTGTGGTGGTGTAGCGTAGAAAATTCCCCACAGTATCCCACGCAGCTCATGAATCTCTCCCGTCCTCCTTGACTCTTGCAATCTCTCGCTATCCCTCGTAGCCCAGACATGACCAAGCCCAAGGACTCGACCATGAGTCGAGAGTATCCCTGGATCCAAACAAAGGGAAATAAACCACCGGTCTTGCAAACACTACGACTCACCTATGTCGCTGACTCACGACGTCGTCCTAGATGCTTGAAGCTGCGCGCCGCGTTTCTGATCGGATGTTGCTGCCACTATTAGAGAGGATTTCGATTATTTAAAGGATGGAAGGTCGTACAATCGAGGGGTAGAAGCTTGCAGTTCCATTCCTCATTCTAGGTGTGCATGAGTCATTGAGGCGGATGTCGACTCAGTTATATACTTTCCTGCCAGGTGATGAAGGCACGGCAAGAAATATAATCGATAGCAGATCGCCGGGGCGGGTGCACTTGAATCCATTAACTTTCACTTACCTCTTGATTTCACCCTACGCTGGTCCCAATGGCAGGGAATACTGTAGTCGCAGCAGCTAGACAGAGAAGAGTATAAATCGCGCAGAAGGAGTGGAGTGCGGCGTTCTCAAACAAAAGAAAACATCGTCGTCGGCCCTCACGAAGCCTGCGCTGCTGAGGGAGGGAGATATATTAGGCCGGGGTTTGCGAACACACGGTCTGACATGAGTAGGCTTTTACGATCTAGGTCCTTGGATCGCCGATAGGAAACTGGACAACCGATGTATGATGAATCAACCAACTTGATGGGAGCCGGCATCCTGCTCCCATGAGCGTTTGCTGGGTCCGGGTCTACCGTACCAACACCGCTGAACTATTTGCCCCCTGCGGTTGACGGTCAAGTCCTCCAGACAAGACAAGCAGGCGCCTGGAGCAGGGAGCAGCTCTCGAGTCAAGCTCCCGTGGTGTGTGCTTCCTGTCATCTTTTGTGACACTAGCTCTTACCAGATCGATGGCTGAGATGCGTCTAGAAAGCTGATGTTGGCAGTAATCAACCTCGCCAACCATGCCAACCACAACGTGCTACGGTCACCCGCTTCCCTCGTTGCGAGTTCCCTGCAGGTCGTCCTGGAACCACTCGTCCCTGGTCGTTCGTGTTCTCATGGCACCATCTTGTTCCTCCCCTGCATACACTCGGTCAGAGCTTTTGATACGTGGGTATAAGGGGAACCCACTGCAACCATCTACTGTATGTGGCTACAAATCCAACCTCAAAATCGTCTCCTATTGGGAACAAGGGTCGAGCGTTCGGGAGAGGTTCCTGCAGGCTATTATGCAACCAGGCGTAGAAGGCTCTGATGGAACCGCGATGCAGTATCGAACCTCCTTACCGTGCGTTTGGTGAACCCCAGACTTCCCGACTCCTAGCAGAGAATTAATCCAGTGCTTGTTAGGATGGTCACAGCCATCAACCTTGTTCGGCGGACACGACAAGACGCGCCCAGGTGTGGCAGCACCCCAGCGGCTCATCCTAACGGTTCTGCTCCAACATAGGATGTCTTAGGCAATACTGTCGCTGTTCCTGGTCTACGCAATACACAATGAGCTGTGCTTTCTTGCTCCAGCCACGGGTGTGAGCAATTGAAACGACGACACTCCATATGTAGTCGGCACCATCAAATCCCGACTCGCATGTGTTCCCGGCATGATCTACGAACGTCACGATTCTAGCTTCAGTCCAGCGTCGACTAGCTCCAATTCTGGTTGTTGCACAGCAGCTAAGATCCCGTGTCAAGCAGGTTTGAACTCCTCTCGTACCTTTTCACGGTCGCTAGAGGTTGCTTAGAGAGCATCAAGTGGAGTCTGAGGTTGATGGCTCCAAATTCTTGTTTTCGATTCCTTTCCGCTGTGCCATGCATGAAATCCTACATGCAGCAGCCTTTCTTTTGTGTCCAGTTCTATATCTTGATATCTCGCGACGTCACATGCAACCAAACTCTTTTCATTGTGTCATCCCATGCTATGCAGTATTTGTTTCTGAGATATAATCATTTCAGACTAATCAGGAACATGATATATATACTCGACTCTGGCTCCTCTCCTCAAATTGGATTTCGATTATTAGTTTTATTGAGCTGAGAGGAGAGAGTAGACCTTCGCATCATCGTCATTGTCAATGCTCATGGTGCAGCCGTCGATATGTGGGCAAAAACAGTGTGCCAGGCTTACAAAGTGTGCGGTCACGTCAGAGTTTCACATATACAGGTATTCTTTCTACATGAGGTACAGAGTGCGGTTGAGTCCCACGTATCTTTAGCAGGTATCCTTGGTTGTCCATCACCTGCAGTCGGCATCATCAGTATAGCTGGCGGGCCACATAGTCTGTCGAGACTATCCACAGCACCCGCACTTCATGCTTTTGTAGAGCTGTTTAGTTCTGCTGTGCATTTTTCGCGATTTCAGCGCCTTGGGCTAGTCCTCAACGGTGATGCTCATTGCTTATCTTTTCAGTCTCTGCTTGGCTGTACCACGCGCATTGCATACTACCGTAGTATAGGACTGCATATTTGAGTTCTTTAAGTGAGGGGTCGAATGAAATAATTTCTGGTGGCTTATGTGTTTTAAGTTGAGACCCAGAACTTACCATCATCAAATTTTCAAAAGGCTAGAGCTTTTGCTGCAATACGGGACTGGCAACAACCAGAAGTACTCGAGTTCCAAGCACTTAGTTGGAAGAGCCTGTTCCTGATATGACGTGCCCACCATGCATACATGATCTCTATTGTATATGCACTTTAGATCAGAATCGTCACTCATAAAGATCCATTGCTGAGGCCATGCGACATGTCATAGTCCCTCACTAATCGGTACTCAGATTCCAGAGGCCGTCTCCCAAGTAGTGACCTTCTTCCACAACAGGTCCCTTGCCCTTCTCTTTCACTTCCTTTGTTCCCATGCTCAGCAAACCTACGGCACACGCTTCCACTTTGCCTTCGGCACAGATGACCACCGGCTCCCCTGCCTCTAGCTCCCTTCCACCATACCAGCCTTCCACGCCATCGTTCGCTGGTCTGTACCCTGTCTCAGGTCCTTTATCTTCTGCGTCTCCGCTCGGTAACCTTCCCCCCGTAGACGTCAAGCCAGGAGCCATGAGTGTTGCACCAGAGAGCACAAAGCGAATCGCTCCTCGGTCGATACGGATGCTCGGAAAGCAGTGTGGAAAGCGGTGAACGAGCTTCAGATGTGGTAAGAGGGCATCGGTCATATGTTGGAAGAAGAGAGGCGTGCTGCCTATCAGGTATAATGTTACTCTATCTGGTCTATGGTTTTCAAATCCCATAATTAGTGAAGGTGCACAAAGTTTTACTGTGAGGTAACTTTATGGCCAAACCGTACATCTTCATTGCATCTAATTGCTCCTTCTTTGGTATCACCTCATCGATATATGGTGCGAGCAGTGGGTATGTGGTCGTGAGCTGTGTACGGATCGCTCGTTGCACTGAGGATTTTACTTTTGATTTTGAACCAGGGGAAATGCTAGAGGAAGCTGGTTAGCAGAATTGCTGATTGCGGGACCTTCAGGTGGAGGTCCACTTGCTCTTTTTTAAACATCTTGGCGAGGCTATGCAAGAGAACTGGGAATGGAGATTGGGATATCGAGTGAATGAAGCTCGTAGGATGAGGGGCACATTTCCTGCTTGATGCCCCTCCATATTTAGCGCGGGGCTTAGCGTGATACTTGCACGTGATCGTGTTGCTCTTTGTCAATCAGCTTCGTCTTCACGATATTACGACCATATTAAACAACATCGTCTAGGTTAATCTTGAAATTGGCTCGAATTTCAGCCTCAGAAACAAGAGCTCTGGATAGAGCAGAGTATACTTGCTTATTTCCGCCTTCCACAATCCACACGATTATGGTCCATGACCGCATCTGAAAATATTTATCCATACCTACCGAGGAGATATGCATGCACGCAAATTAGGATATGATAGCAGCTCCTTGACGGAGTCGTCTCCAATAAGGGAAGAAACGCGTGGCGATATTGGTTTGCATAGACCGCCCCTTTACTTGCATCTCTCGCCATTACTTTTAGTCTGATGAGCTTTTCAGCTGAGCAGGGGTATCTCATTGTTTGATCTGATTTGGCATTCAGTGGCACACTTTTTTTTTGGAAAGGCTGTGCCAGCTAGCTCCAGGGAACTGTCATGACAAACATACTTCAGGACTCAGTCCAGTAGCTCTGCATACGACGTTGCAGCACAGAGGTATCCCGTTTCTCTGAATGGTTCGAGACGGAACAAGGGAATAGCAGCTAAATCCTTGGAATGGGGCAGATGACTTGTCCTTTACTTGGGCATTGACTCCGAGTCAAGTCACTGCAGCTGTATCAGCTTTCCTGAGATCATAAATTCTACAGAATATAACCTGATCTCCAAAATCTGAGGTGAGGTACTTACTAGTCCGAGAAAAAGCAAATATACCTTTAGAGGTTGCATTAGTATACTGCGGCCTGACTCAGAACCCGCCCAGAATTCGGGGAATGAAGATCCTAAATAAGGCTACTTGAAAGGGTCAGTTCATATAGTTCTTATGACTTGAGGTCTAGATGTCTTTAGTGGTGCGGTTCAGAAGTCTACAGTGCAACAACCTTCCGAATAGGGAAAACACAGAAACCAAGGAACCTTCATCCTTTGAAAGAGAAATCACCTGCATAAGAAAGACGCCCTACATCGTCATCGCCATGCACCGAAATGATAAAATCTGTACTAGCACCCTTGCCTTTATACGCGGAAACTTGTGAATCGACTCGTCGCTTATTTTGGGGATCTGCCAGTGTATAATGATAGTCGTGGGCTCTGCAAAAGCACGGTATCTGTTCTTTTCACATAAACTCTTGGTACCTATTCAGGCCGAAAACCTTGCGTGCAAACATTGAGCAAGCTGCTCTTGCCAGAAGTACCTTGCTTCTTTACACGACGAGGCTGCTTAGCAGGCAGTGTTGTGCTCCGAAGATTCTCTTCACTTGCCATTTCTATAGCCTATGGCCGGAGCTCTTGACTGGCAAAAGCAGTTACTGGCAATCGAGCCGCTCTGACCCTATGTTTGCGAGGTAATCCTTCATTAGCATTATAGAGGAGAACGGCTCTCCTAGTCGTAACCTCGCTCGCTATGTCAAGGTCTTTGGAGTCTGAGTAGAACATCAGATAGCTTAGAAAATGCCCACGGGAAGACATTGGCGTTTCTTTCCCCTTTGCTCTATTACTTAGTTGCCTATTCACGGTACGAAATGTCAGATGTATGAGGATGGATACGATTGTATCAATACATCTATTTCCCCTAGACTAATTTTTAGTCCTATGATACCTAGTCATAAATCATCTATTATTACAGCGACGAGGGCAAGTGATGCACCTGCTCCTCAAAGTACAGATCCGTCTACTGGTGGTCAACATGAGAGACAGTGCCGTCCTTTGCAAGATGGACATTCAGCCTTCGAGTCTGGTTAGTCTGTGGTTCATCTCACGTGCGGGAAGGATAAAGATGGCTCACCTGTCTGGCTTGAAATCCTTGGTAACCATCTGGCCAGGCTCAATTACTCTAGTCTCTTTTGGCAATTCGGCTCTGGCGAAAGTCTATACCATATAGCCAGTCAGCATGCTTATTGAAACCGTCTCCTGCATCTAAGGATATTCAGTCACTCACCACCTGGTCAGAAGTATCGCCAATCTTCTTTCCAACAAGCTTGTTCATCCATTCTGAAGTCTTGTCGTTTCCACCGCCTTGCGAATTGATTCCTGGGACGACGAGAGGCATGTTGAGTGATTTAGTTGTGCTAAAGGATTGGTGCAGGTAAACGGCTTGGGCTTTGGTAGGAGCTTGAGATATTGTATGATAGGAAACTTCAAGGACACCATGAAGACAAGGAGCTTTATAAGAAGCTCTTCTGCTTCTCCCACGCGAATTAAGTGTGTCAGCTGCCTATGACGTATTCCCGTCACGCACTTCAGGCTGGAACGCCCTCGCCTCGGTGAGTATTGCACGTGACATTAACGGGCTCTTTTGTGGCTTTGCACAAGTCTGTCGTTCGACATATTGCTCAAATCGCACCATGGAAAGTCACGTATTACTGTTCTGAAGCAGCCGTTCTGTGCTCTCTAACCTCCGACCGCAGTCTTTGTGTACGCGCGCGGCTGTCCCACGTGATTGCACACAAACATCGTCCGGGCAGTGCAGCGAGAAGAAGCTTTTCAGGGATGTCCCTCGCGACCACACGCTCAACTTTAAACTCTGAACTTCGAACGCTTCTCTAGTACAAAGATGGGTATCTACATGCCACCCTGTCCTATCAGCGACCACTGCTTGTCTTGGATCAGACTTTCCATTGCGGCACAGTCAGGAGATGCTTACCTATCAAAACGCGTGAGAAGCCGCAGAACGAGGGGACTCGAAAGTCAAATTTGGAAGAGTGTTTCATCAACATGCCGACTCGAGTCGGCTCAGCCAGGATGGTCGACGTTGCCCCTACGTATCCATCGCTTCGTCACCAGCTTTGATGGCCTTGTGGGGATAGTGGAGCTCAATTAGCAGCTAGAAGTATTCGCAGAGCTCAGTTTTTGGTCCGTTGGCCGATTGTTTGCGCGTCTATGCATAAGAAATTTCGTCCACTTCAGACGAACAGACTTGAAGCATATTGCTTAGGTGCATTGGTGCGTACCACTCGTGCGCCGACTGTGCCGTACGAGCCCTCCTGAACGGCTCAGGCACTCCAATCATAGCTGCAAGCGTCTCTGTAAGGCGACTGCGGTGGTTACAGGATGCTCAAAGGAGGGGATCGGCCGGCTGGGCGCAGGCAGGTAGGCCTTCACTTGTTGAGCTACGGCCTCAGCCCCCTATCCTCTGCTCATTACGCCACTACTGTACGAACTTAAGCTCATAGCTTTGCCATGGACCCAAAAATAAGTTCATTTCTCTACTATATTGTTTACTTCCGTCCTTCCACATGTACCCCTCCCTTGTTGATTTTATCTTTTAATTTTGCTCTTGCTCTCGCTGCTACTGCTTCTAGAAACACTTAATTACCATCATCCCCGCCGCCAATCCTTTTGACAACGCAAGTAGCTTTTCATCATGCGTCCGATCCTTATAGGCGCCTTGGCTGGTTCAGCTGCACTGGTCTCTGCCAGAAGCACCTGTGTGCAAGACAACCTCGACGAGATCGTGAGTCGAACATCCTGCGGAGACGACGGCGCAATTTCCCGATGTCTTAGCCATGCCGACCTCGAAAAGCTGGATGAGATTGAGTTGTGTTTCTATACTGGTGGATGCGAGATTAAGGACGCAGTTGTCGGAGCACAATGGTTTTCAGAGGACTGTCATGCCTCCGAGGAAGTTGGAAGGGGGGAGCTGAGGAAGAGAGCAAGCTCTGCAACGACAGACAAAACCACAACGGCTTCGACGACTGCTGCAGCGTCTACGACAATTGCAAGCACATCAGCAACCACCACCGCAGATTCATCCTCTTCAACGGACACTTCAACCACGACAAGTGCGAGCACAGCATCCTCGACACTGTCAACTTCCACAACTTCATCGAGCTCAAGCTCCTCAGCATCCTCTACATCCAGCTCCAGCTCCAGTTCGAGCTTAGTCTGCTCTACCACAAGCTCCTTTTCGACCTCGGTATGCAGCTACTCTTCTGGAACGAGCTACAGCTGCACCCCAACGATGACAGGCACACTGACCTGCGCAGCCGGCAATCTCTGCTCGACTGATTCAGCAGGCAATGGTGTGTGCATGAAGCGGCAAGACTCGTTGACAACTTCTGGCGTGGTGGTGACAATTGCATTCAGTGTCGGCATCGTGTCGTTCCTGGTCGCCCTTTTGGTCATGTGTTTCCAGGCCAAGAGCCGGATGAAGAAGGATCAAGCTGAGCGCATGGCCCTCTTGACAAGTCAGACCTATGGGAAGGAACCCGAGCTTGCATCTACGCCTCCAGCTGCACAGAGCTACGCACAACGCCGTGCTGCCCAGCGTGGCGGTGATAATGCAGAGGCCGACGTACCTCTTATTCCGACTGATGGATCGCATGGTGAAAACCAAAGCTATTATGGCCACGGGCAAACGGCAACATCGTCACGGGACCAGAGCCCTTCGAACTCAGCACCAGTGCACCCGGGCCACCCAGCTCTAAGCTGAGAATGCAAAGATGCCTTGTAAAGGCATATTCAGCCTCATTGACTTTGTTCCATGCGAGCTCAGTCCAATCCCTCTGTGGACTTCTTTCCTTTCACTATGGAGCTGATATCGTGTTTGGAGTTTGGGTTAGGTTTCAGGTCGGCGTTTTGTTCGTCCTTCTTTTTACGGGTATTGATATCTGGTATCTCTGTTCAACTATATGGATGCTCCATGAGAGACAACAATAAAAAAAGTGAGAAGTGGTTGGAAGATCCTATAATGATAAGAGACCAAGGCCGGAGAACCCAGCAATCTTAAAAAGATGCCTGGGAGGAGAAAGCGAAGATGTGAAAATGATCTACATATCCCTATTTTTATACGTCTAAAAATCTGTAACCACTAGCTTTCATAATACTCAGAAATGGTTAAATCACCGTCAAGCTCGCCGTCTTCACACAATCAAATGCACATTTGATGAGCCGTATATCAGTTATGTGTGCTGTGAGCTTGGTTTCCAGCTCTAGACAATTTAACTCAGAGGAAATTATCCACATTAGACATTTGCTTATTCTGACCAAGACCTCTACTCTGCTTGTATCTTACCCACCCATCTTAACTTATGTAATACAAGTATTTCCATCCTCGTTCTTTGAGAGGTTCTCCAAAATAATCTTGCCAAGGTGATCATCTAACTGATCCACAGATCTCCTATGCATAATACTCCTAAATCCTATACCTTGATTACAACATTAATCGTTACAAGTACACATTATATACATATCCCACGTACATCGTCATGACCCATTCCTCTTCAAAAGAACTTCTCAAGTCCTACCTCCTTCCACCGTCCTCTTTCAGTATGCCACCACTTCTCTTTGCCTATATTCCTCCCCTTACCGCTCTTGTCCACATCCAAATTCCAATTGCCTGTACAGCCATTCCTCATTGCCACCTCTTCACCGCCATCAAGTAGGGTGCTCATTCGTACAATCGCCTCGTCCATGCCTTCGATATCAGGTTTCAAGCTGTACCAGATCTTGCTCTGAACCTGGCCAATGAAGCTACCGACTGCAAACCGCTCGACAAATTGGTTGTCGTCATCCCAAACTATGATGTGGAATTGTGGGTGTTTGTCCGCTCCTTCGATCCGTGATTGGGCTTGTCGCCGCGCTTGGGCAAGAGAGCGGCCACCTGAGCTGGAGAGGGCTTCTTCTTCTTTTTCGTTGAAGGAGAAGACGGACTTGGTGGGTGATGTTACATACGCAGGACTTGGCGGCATGGAAAATGATGCTTGTGAGTTATTCGAGCCACCAAAGAAACTGCCTTTGGTTGGTGATGGGGACGGCAAGTTTGGCAGGCTCTGGGATGAAGGTAAGGGTTGGTGGATGTTTCGATACCGGTCCCCCGGCAGTTCGATTTTGTCGCGCGGTTTGCAGAGAGCTTGGAAACTGCCAGTGTAATCGGCCGGAGTTCGCAACATTTTCAGCGATGGAAAACCGTTAAATTGTATGGATTTTGAAAGGATATCTGTGGCTTGTTCAGATAGAGGACTCGTAGTCTCCCAGTGCAAGCTCTGCAAGGTTGACGATGCAAGATACGGATGCATGAAGATTTCTTCGCCCATAGGTAGACTCGGAGCTGGTCCTTGTGAAATTGTAAAAGCCGTCAAGGAGGCAAGGCGCGAGAATAAGCGAGCTAGAGCAGGTAAGGATAGAACAGGAATTGAAATCAGACTGAGACTGGCCAGCGTATTGCTGGTTGGTAAAGAGGCGTAGGTCGAGAGACCACTAGCGCTAATGCCAGGGACAGAGTCGAGACGAAGAGATTTGAGTGGAGGCAGAGAAAGAAGGGTATCATCAGTAAATGCAGGCGCTGGAAAAGAAGAAACATTAAGGTGTTGTAGTGAAGGAAGGGATGCGAAGATGTCCATGAGCAGCGCTGAATCCAGTGTTCCTCCCGGATTACAATGGAGAAACAAGGTCTGGAGATTGTCCCAATTGCTGTGGTAGTCAAGAAATTCAACGCACTGCTCTGGAAGTAATAGGCCTGGTATCAGCGTAGGATACAGGTTTCGAGAATCTTCGGAGAGAGTATATCGATGTTGCCGTTGAAATGGACTGGGATCTATAACCCACACTTGCTCGAGTAGCTTCGTTCTGGTCGAAATAGCGTGGACAAAGCGGGAGAATTCATGCGTGTATGCTGGATAAAAACCAGGAAGCCGCTCAAGATTCGGACAGCTCATTATGACAGATGCCACGAGATCTAAATATTCCTCACGCTCTTTCTTGGTCTTCGCGGCTTCTGGCATGGAAGGCACTTTCAGAGTTTTGACGCAATCCGCCAGATCCGGTTGTTCTCTAATGGTTCGTCTGAGTAATGTGAGCCTGGTGCCGTATCTCATCTTGAACCTCTTCTTTGTATGCATTACTGAATCGCAGCCAATAAGTTGGATGTCTTCGTATCTGGAAGAATTTAGCAAGAATTAATATGGCACTCTGCCCTCAAGCCGCCCAAGTATTCACTCACAAGATATTGCGCGTAGCTCTCCACCATTTCTTGCAGCTGAGCGCTAAGTTACAACAGTCCCTCATCCAGCAGGTTGCACAACTCAGGCTTCCTGCCTCGACATGAGATCTTCGTAATTCCTGCAGGATGACCAATAAGATCTCTTTCGGTAGCTTCTTGAATCCTTCGCCGGGGTTCAAATTTCTCAGGTATCTGACACCCGCAAGTCCACCACCCGTCTTAGATACTGCGCCCTTTTGAGGACCTAGTCGCGAGGGCGTTGGCGGTAGGGAGGTACTTTCGAATTTGAGGCCGTTCTTCGCACTCATAGGCATCGGTGCCATAGGTGCACGGTTAGGAATTCCATTGCCATGAGCATATACCGGCGTGGGACCTCTTCGGGCCAGAGACGAATTAAAAGATGTCTGCGATTCCAAACTCGTTCGACCGGTCTCATACGAGTCCACACTGCTTATGATGCTTAAAGGGCTTTTCGCTCGACTTTCATAGCTGAATCGTCCACTGGAATTGCTTCCTGCAGAGCCTGGTCGCGCAATGGGGCGTGAACGAGGTGATTCCATTGCTGACGCCCAGCGTCCAGGGTCTAAGCTTCCAAAGCGATACTGAAGGGTTTAAGAGATCGTGGATCCGTATATAGCCCAAACAAACGAAGTCCTTGGGCCAAAGGATCTGTTTTGACTTGCGAATGAGACAGGAAGCGACACGCGAGTTCAGTTGCAGATATCTCTTGTACGTAAAGACCTTGCCAGCTCGGTTCCCGGTCTGCCGCCGGAGTGAGATATGGAGGGGTTGGATAATGGGTCAGATCGAATACTCGTGGGAGGTTGGTTCTTCTCTCAATGGCTCTTGACGGCGAGGATCCGTGAGGAAGAGAATTGGGAGAGTGAGAGGTTGAAAAGTGCTAGAGACGGAAACAACATTGTGTTAGTGGAATGGCTGCTAAGTCGCAGTGCTAGATAGTGGTAAGCCGGATGCAAAGCCCAGCGCAGGACGGTGCTTCGCCATTCGCTGGGGATTTGCAGCTTCGCAAGCTGCCCTTGCACCTGTTGACGCCTCACGACGCCATGATCTTCGACTTTCAGAGCGATGCGCGTGGAAACGAAATTACGCGGAATCCACCAAGCGCTTTCGGCCTTGTGCCCTTTGGTGATCGTCTGCTCTGCGTCGGAGCAGCTTCCCCTGAACAGAGGCTCTGGTGGACCCCTTACTTTGCATCTTATAGCACTGTTCAGAAAGGGGGAGGTGGGAGTGCGCGGACGAGGACGTTGAACGATGAGGAGACGAGCGACGGAGAAGCGAACGACCGCCCTGGTCACGCTTCCCTGCCAACGTGGGTACGGAGCACTTACAGATCATGTACGGTAGGTACCTGGCATACTTCGTGTTGCTTCCGGTGATCTCTCGCTGTGAGATTCGTTATCGGCGCTGAGCATTGAGGGGTATCGCATCTACTAAGTCGGAATACGACGTGGCTCTCATCCTCCCTTTCCGTGAGAGCCCTACGTCCAGAGCTATTGGGTATATATGCCCTTTTGGGACGCCGTCGCAAGGCCAATTCAATGCCCGCCCGCCCGCCTAAGAGCAGTGAGGGACAGAATTAGAAAAGGAGACCCAACGACATTGGTCTCTGGAGGAAGTCAGCTTACCGGGCTCTCCACGCAGTTCACTCTGCTACACTCCGTACGGGCAGGGCAAATCATCTAATGTAATCTGTCTAATATGCCGATACGAGAATAGGCACCCACGCGAGCGAGCGAGGATCTCCCACCTGGCAAAGTTGAATGCAAGTCTCTGCATCGTTTCAATTTCATCACCTCGTCCGTCTTTTCTTATTACTGACTACAGTCTAGGTGCGGTACTCTTTGGTGCCTATTCGTGGTTCGTGCAACACGCCTCGGTTCAGCCTTAGCCTCACGCTCTGGGCATCCTCAGCTCTATTCAGCCCCGGCCCAAGCCCAGATACAATTGTCTCATCTCATGCTTCCTCACTCATACTATGCACCGAAAGGTATATAAAAAAAACCAAAGACCTTAGAAAAGAGGAAGGAAGCGGGAAAGATGGGGGGGATGATACAAAGCACCGCCGCGCACATCGTGACCCTCCTTCCGCGACCATCGATTCTATTTTTCTGCCGTAGATTCTTCATTCCTCATCAGATCGGAGTTTGCAGCCAAGGGACAGCGCTCTAAGTAACCCTATGGTTAGACCGGCGGCCTCAGCTCAAGATACTCTAGCCGCTCACACTGGTCCGGTAGCATGTAACCTCACGCGAGCTATTTCTCCAAGGATCAGGTGAGCCAAAAGCTGTCAGACCATAGCCGCTCCATGTATAAAGTACCAACCTGACCTGACCTGACCTGAGCTCAGCTGAGACGAACTGAGTGGAAAGTCTGCCATGGCGTCCTTTCACGTCGGCTTGAAAAACTATGATTGTTCATCCAGCTTGACTCTGGGGGACTCTTGGAAACTCCGGGAAGGGATAGCTATCCACGTAATCGTTGCCGACACAGCTTTGAATGCTAGGTATGCACAACAGAGAGCTCGCTGTTGTTCTTGTTCTCTCCCCGTGGGCGTATCGAGCCGCAAGGTAGCAGATGCTCGGGAGTGAGTATCATCATCCGGGAGAGCCGAGAGACAGAGTTTATCTGACCAACCCCAGGCTGGTTTGACCCAGTTGGCTGGCGGTACCTGAAAATATCTTCTTGCAACTTGTCATTTCTCCATGCTTGGCAAGTAACAAGTAATGTCTTGTTGGATTATTATTTATAGGAACTAGGGTATGTACTCCTTATCCCTCAAATCTTAATCACAGTGGTATCAACCCCATTTGCTCCCATTGTTCGCCCAAGCAACCATGAAAGCATACGCAACAATCCAAACACCGACGGGTTCTTTTAACTCATAAAAGACATCATCACCTCATGGACCCATAGCTGAGGCGGCTGGCCCACCCATTGCATCTCGTGCCAGTGCATGAGTCCTCTCTATCTCTTCTGTCAAAAGTGCCATTCCCCGATCGGCAACGGTGATAATTTTCTGAAGCTCTTTCAGTGCCTGCTCGTTGTGATTTGTGAACCATCCATCAATACATCTCTTGAAATGACTTGTCACGTTCCTATACCGTTGATAGGTTTCTGCATCGTAGTCAATCTTGGTCCGGATTTTATGGACACGGTGCGGTCCGGTGCGACGAGCGCGTAGCACAGAGTGGCTGCACTCGTCCCGTGTTGCATCCCCGGCTAATGTAGTCATAGCAGACGATGCGGTTCCAGTCATGTCAATATCTGCTACTGGAGAGATTATAATGTCTCCCATAGCGGGTGCTATTACCGCAGCTGTTGGACCCGGTGTGTCCATCATATCAATATCAAGACCAAAAACAGCCTCAACAAACCTTTGGTCGAAGGAGCGGTCCAACTTTTTAGGGTCATCGAGGTCGTAGTTTGGGAATGCAGATGTCTTGTCAGGATCAAAATCATCATATCCAAGTCCTGTAGCTCTAAGCACTTCGAGATTAAGCCCTTCCATATTGCGCAGGTTATCTGCAAGCCAGATACAGCGATCAGGCTTTTGGACGGTTTGCCCGTGTCCTATCCATAACGATGTCCGCTCACGATCCGATGACCCGAAAACCTTCAGATAAACCTCGTTGAGATATAGTTCTTTGAGTGAATATTGAACGCTTTCGACGAGGCTTTCTAGAGCTAAGGGGTCAATATCCACGCGTTTCAGCTCCAAGCATCGTAGGTTATCCCAGCGAAGCCTTTCGCTAGAGATGTCATAAGGAAAGGATCTCATCATCCACTCATTGAATGTTACTGACGGGCGATGGAGCCTTGTCTTGCCGTCTCTTTTGACATTCCATCCAATCACGCACAGAGTTTCCAGTTTCGTGGCCCGTCTGATAAGATACCATAGATGTGTCACGAACCGCGTCATGCCGGCAGTTCTCCCTTCCTGTCTTTTGATGGACAGCACCAGGTGTTTCAAGGCACTGAAGACAAACACTGCATTCTGAAGGTCGTTGGGATTATGCGCAATTGTGTTTATTGTTGTATCGCTGACGTGGTCTAGCACAAGCGTCTCGATCCTGCTGTATTCCGACGGACGTTGAGTTACAGCTGCCAGAGTATTGGCTAGCAGCAAAGTTGCGGTCTGGCTTGCAAGCCCAACAACCTGGAAAGGGAGATTGACCTTCAGTCGGGTCATATGGGGTGTGGATTGTAGCACAACATCGGTGACACGCTTGAAATCGGTCTCGTCGAAAGTGTTCTCGTTCATGCAGTATTTTCGGAGCGAGTTGAGAAGGGTGGTCATTTCAGGGACTTTGCCAATGATGCCCTGAAATATCTGTGAAAGGCGATTGATCTCCTCTGGAAAACGTAAGTCAGCATAACTCGTGGTTTATCAATGTGTTCTGTGACTGAAGATGAAAATCATACCGTCATCTCTGATGACCATCATATCAATATACAAGGCATTGCAAAGATCCCCCACTCGCCCAACAGCAGTAGGATCCAGAGCGGTTTTGTCGCGGGCAAAGCGGGAGAATTCTAATTGCATCGTCTTGAAGATGTAGGGTCGAAGAGCTCGATCAAAAGCCTTGCAGACTAGACGCAGAGGCAAGACCGTGTTCTTCTCCGACCGGCACATGCGTATATCCCACATCAGGATCATCTCCAACATCTCAGTGGGCAGGGTCTCCATGCCAGCCATTGCACCGCCGCGGGGTGGTAGTCGTCGTCCAGATCTGAGAGTAATGGCAGCAGGAGGGTGCGATGACATGTACGTGCTGCTGCTGGTATGGGATGGGAACGAGTAGACAGGTGGAAAGACTCTTTGAGGATAGTCGAACTCCATGTCATGCAAACGAGGAGCCATGATGATGGTCCAGGCCCAGGTTTGATGGTCGTGCGATAAGAGATAGATTGATCCACCTACGTACTATGCTGTTTTGGATCGTTTCTGGAGCGGGTGCTAAGAAATGCCGCTCCGTGTTTCGGTGAACAGACGAAGGCGGTGACATCCTAGCCTTATCTCTGCGAGTTGCGCTCGAGCTACGGTACCGTACTACGGTGCTAGTCACAGGACCGAGTTATACTGGTAGATATGCGTGATATATGCTACAAAGACATGGTGTGCTCCGATAGGAGATTGGACGGACATATTTGCGACGTAGAATGGGCATTGGCGAAAGGACAGATCACTTTGCTGCTGCAATCCTCACCGTTGACTGAGCCATTGCTGGACTCGCTTTGCTAACAAGTCAGCTGTCAAGAGGTCGATGGCGCTGCGGGAGCCGGTTCTGTTCTTGCTGTCCTCTCTCTCGGAGTGAAACGAGCCGGAGTCTAAACGCGGGAGAGATTGGATGAGTGATGGACTGGCTGGGTTGATTGGCTTCTTGTTCTCCTTTCACTTCTCAACGGTCTGAAACAAAACTCAGATTGGGAGGCTCGTCCACGTTATGGTGGCGGTGGAGATCAAAGTAGAAAGACCGTGGCCGGATTTTCGTCTCTTCTTATTCTCAGGCTCAGGCTGCAATGTCACCGAATATGCCCAAGAGCAATTTCACTGCACTTACGGAGGAGTATCTGCGCACGGATACGGAAGATTCGAGAGCCAGCGATTCACGTGAATGTTGAGTACAGCGGCTCGGGATCTCCATTTCTTACATCTCGGCAGAGAACGAATGACAGCTGCGATCGGCATGGTTGGATCTATTCTTGCAGCGGAAAGAGGCTGACACAGCGACTGACACAGCGATGACAGACACTTCCTAATGTATGGTTGATCTTGCGGACTCACAGCAGTATTGGTCGATCCTGAGAAAGAGAGCCTTGTCCAGTAGGTTGTATCAAACGCAGTGTTGTTTTTGTGTGGGGTCCAGGATACAGCTGCATCCTGCAAGCCCTGGCTGGCTGCATGCGCTGCCTACCTCCGTCACCCAGCATTCGCTGAAGACAGGGTGGGGTGTCGTACCACAATGAGCATGTGTTTGAGGCTTAAGGTGCGTTGCGGTTTGAGGGTGGAACAACATGATGCCTCGAGTCTCATGGCTTCCTGATCTCTGGAGATCGGAATCTTGTCAGCAGCAAAGGATTCAGATGGACGAACAGTGCGGAGCAAGGAAGGAGTGGAAACAGCAGATGGAAGGATCTCCAACGATGATGGCAACAGCCCCACCGCAGATTCCTGATGGTCGGTTTGGAAGTTGAAATTAAGTGAGCAATTAATCCTCCGACAAGGCCGAGAAGTCCGGCAGGCAGAAGGTGTTCTTGTGCCTCCGCAGCCAAGCCTGCATTGCAGCGATAGGGGGATGACAGTACAGTTGCTGAAGGTGGACACGGGAATAGGAGGGGGCTGGTTCTGCAGGAGATCTGGATTGGCAACGAGGACGACACAGAGACTTCACAGAGACTTGGAAATGGCAGATTTTGGTGAGCATCAGCAGATGAGTGAGCAGCATCAGCTCGCTTACAGCGATGAGGATGAAGTCGTAGTGTTGTGACTTCCACGCAGCAATTCCCGTGCAGACTACCGGTACCAGGTAAGTCCTGTACAGCACCAGGGCTTGCTGGAGGTACAGCACAATATTGTACATGGCATCCGACAAGGAAGGGAGCGCAATACGGAAGGTGGGGATCGCCGCCCACGGTCTCATGGATGACATCGATAACAATGTACTCGAGACAGCACGCATATACAGTACAGGCTTGAGGGAATCTCAAAGCGCAGCCTCCGTAGCACGAGTATCACAGTCATATAAGCTTCATCCTTCCCTCGTGATAAAGATAGCACTGCTCGCCACCGCGGAAGGGGACGTCGCAGGCAAGGCAAGGTCAGCGCAGGTAGCGTAAGGTCAGCTCAGGTCGTGCCGGACAATCCACACCAGGGTGCGCTGCCACGAGAGGCTAGCACTCTGCCGGGGCGTGGGTGCGGCGATTGGGCGGCTTGCATTGGCCTCTTCGGCGCCTCCAGCATTGCGCGTTGCGATTGATGTTCCCTGCACAAAAGCACCGCCTGAAGAACCTACTGTAGGAACGGGCGATGAGGCCGCATGGCGCTGCGAGGAGAGGCCAGGAGACGGAGACAGGAGGGATGCTACTTGCTTGAGCAGAGGGCCGGCTGCATGGGTAGGGTCGACGGCGGTAGCAAAACTTTGCACGGACAGTGACGGTAATTGCAGCAGCGCCTGCCGTTTGGCCGTAATGCCCTCGCGCGGTCGGTACCTAAGGTATAGATGGCGGCGGTATGGTTCATGGCGGACGATGGCGATTTGGTCTGCCCACCATGCCGGTGTACTGTTCGTACGGGTCTCTGACGAATCTTTGACCTAATGAGCTAATGATGCTGCTCCACTTTGTTCCTAGCGACTTCCAATTCCAAGGTTTCCACGGAGTCGTGCCTATCGTATTCCCAATTGCTGCGCCGGTGCTTTGTTGCCGTTTCCTGTACGAAGACGAAGTCCTCTGATGACTGCGAGCCTTGCCTTGCCTTGCCTTTGCCTTGCCTTGCCTTACCTTGCCTTACCTCACCTCACTGTGGCCCTCCCTCGCGCACTTGGCTCCATCCTCCATACACATTTCCCTTCTCTCCAGCTGCATTCTCTTTCTGGTTCGGTCGCCCCCCTCTACATTCGTTGTCCCTCGCCCCGTCACCTCAGTTCCATGCTGTTGCACTGCTTCGAGAAGAGACTCTTCATTCCAGTCGACTGATTTGCGACCCATCAATACCCCCGTATCTCGTCTGCCGCCTATCTTAATCTCTAGTAATAACGATCGTTTAAGGGCATTTGAAACATCCAACGAGAGCACCTTTCCTTGCTTTCTTGGACCCTTCAACCACATAACACCACAACTGCCAGCATTGGAGATCAGTTCCTCAGCCCAAGTTAACTCTGCCGGCCAGAGATCACCACTTTGCTGCTACTGCCTCGGTTTCCTCTGCGCCCTCCACTCGCTTTGCTCTGCTTGAAATGTTTTCTTAGTTTTACGCGTGCTCCTGCAGTTCCACCTGCACTTCATGGCTACCTTGACCATGTCCTCCGTCTTCGACGCCAATTCTGCCTTTCCTCGTTCGCACTCCTCGTCCAACATTCCCGACCTGATCAACGAAGACTACGAGCCATCGTCTACACCTCGCAACGAAGAACTCCCGCGATCCGCAAGTTTCCCGCATCTTCCCATCCTCGATGCCCCTCAATATACGTCGGAGAAGGAATTGCAGAGAGGGCTGTCCTCGGACTCCTTAGCCCTGCCTACAACAGAGAAGAAGAAGTCAGAAAATGTGTCGGCTCGAGAATTGAAAGCCGGAAAGAAGCTGTCGAAGGAAGACCGGCCCAAGGTGGATCGCATAGGCAGGCGGATGTCATTGGTAGCAAGACCAAAATCCTGGATAGCAAAAGTAAAGGGAGGCTCGCCGGAACGCAATTCAACTCCTGAAGAACCAAGTCTGCCTGCGAAAGAAATTCCGCCAGTACCAACTATTTCAAAGCCTCCTCGCGAAAAGTCAAAGACTGTCACCGACTCCTTTGCTAACTTTGCACGCAAATCATGGATTAGCACCTCGAGATCACCCTCGCCAAATCGAGTACAACCAAAGGAAAACGAGAAGGTGCAGCAGGAGGAGGGTCCGAAAAGTGTAGGAATCAGCTCCAGTCCGAGCAGCTCCAATCTGGCAGTACCAACGCTTGATAAAGCTACGCATTCAAACGCAGGAAAAGTCGCCGACAGTCCTACAAAGAGATCCGGATTGCTAAAAAAGGCCAGGCCTCAGAGTGTGCTTATGAGCTTTACCCATACCAATTCCACAAACTCCTCAACCAGCAGCTTGCCCAGGAGTTCGGCTGATAACCGATCGACTCCCAGAACCTCGACGGACAAGATTTCGCCCTTACCCAATCCTCTTGAAAAACTGCAAAGTATTGTCACAGAACCTAGGAAGAAGGACGAATTATGGTCCGCGTTCCGGTCCTTGGACAATGATTTTTCCAAGTTTCAATCCAAAACAAGTGCCCTGAAGACGAATGTGGTCAGAACAACATTGTTACCATTTCTGCGGAACCATGCCGATCACCCCTCTATTAAGGTTTTGAGGCCGGAGGATCTGGACCGGCGTGCAAACATTCTTAATAAATGGTGGAATGGGCTTCTAGAAATGCTTGAAGGACGAGCAAATCAGACTGTATCAGGTACAGACCGGCCAATCCTTCTTGAGGCAGTCACAGGAATCATGATGAGGCCTGAATGGAGGCTGCCTCCCTCTCCATTCGCGCCGCTGGCAGACCATCCACTCGAGGAGTTTGAGCAGCCGAGAAGGAAGTCGACGAGCTCTTCTCAATTCCTCATTGAGTCAGTCTATCACAATATACGAATCATGTTCATTCAGAACCTGCTATCACAAATGAGTTTGGTGGTGGATAAGATGTCATTAAGGCATGCCCCTGCCAGTTTGGTGACCTTTTGTGGCAAAGCAACCGCTTATGCTTTCGTTTTTGTACCCGGTGTGGCCGACGTGTTAGTTAGAATCTGGCAGCTACCTTTTGAGATGCTTCGTCGAGTAGCGGACGAGTTCGGATTGCCACGGCGAGTGAACAAAGTCGATACCGACGAGGTTATAACGAACTTTCCGGTCCACATTCACTCTCTTGGGTGGTCATCAGCGAAAAGCCTGTCAACACAGCTTCGACATAAGCCAATACCTCCACTTGGAGCATCCAAGATTGCCTGGTACGGGCCATGGGTTGCTAGATGGTGCGGCAGAGACAGTGATCTCTTCTTCATTTTTACGAAACACTATCACATTTTAGTGGAAGAATTTTTGTCGCCGGAGCTAAGTCTTCAGGAGAAAGCCCGAGCCCCAGGTATGTTGTCCAAAAACGTTGCAAGCACTCTACTAATCATCTCATTAGGCTTTGTCTTAGTTCACGCTCAGATTCTAACTGCTCTGGATGCGACAATTCATCGGCAGCCAGCTGCTGAGCCTTTACCGCTTACGTTCGATGATGTCTTAGCTGGCGCAGATGCATCTGCGACCGCACTTCCCTTGCCATCCAGTAATGTTGCAAGATTGATGGCTGAAAATCGTCTGATCATGCTTCTCCGAGATTTTATTTCTGAGCGCCCCTCAGAATATGAACTAGCTCGATTGACTTTTGCCGAAGCTTTCGCCAAAATGATGCAAGCGAGCGCAAAACGGACCTCGCTATTTGATCACAATGCGTGCTTTGTCCTCTGCGACTTTATGGAGGAAGCCTTGAGCCTATTCGTTCGGTTTCATCACGCCAGCGGCTCCGAGTCTGACTTCATCGACTGGTACTTTTGGATGGATGTTTGCAAAAAGATACTTGACAGCCAGAACAGCATGTCCGAGATCAGACTCTTTGCTCTTATTTTTGGGGTTTGGGGAGTCATCACAGCCAACGAACGGCGGAAGGAGATATTATGCTTAGAATGGTTGCTGTCTGACGAGACCTTCGATAAGTTTTTCAACCACTGGTGTCCCATGGTAAGAGCATATTACATGCGGGTTCTATGTTGGCGACTTTGTCGGGATGATGGAGATTCCACCGATCTTGACACGTACGTTTTCTTCCAGCTTTATCACGATCGAACAACCCGTAATTAACAATGTTGCAGGAAAATCTTTCAGCTGACGTCCCTCCGTCTCAAAACCAACTGGGCACACTATCTCTACCTGAAGCAGACTGCTGAAGAATCCAGCAAGCTGGCTCCATCAACAATGCCTTGCCTACCAGCACCTGGTAGAAGGCTCCTTATTATAAGAAATGATAACCAAGCACCTTCTCCTATCTTCCTTGGGTTTGATGGCACTCTATCCGTCAAACCTAACTCGTCCCCGACACCTAGTAGACGTAATTCGGTATTTGGTTCGAACTCTCTACCAAAGCTTGACACGTCTGCAATATCTTCCGATTCCAAGTCCATAGTTGACTCTCCTGCCTCCTCTACCTCCTCGAAGAAGCGTTTTTCGCTCTTCAATAAAATGCTGCCATCCTCCTTGGGCGCGGAATCGTCACCTGGCAGTCCATCCACTCCAGGAGTAGCAGGACAGAAACAGTCTTCTCCTCCCTCGTCGAAAGCCAAGACATTAGAGGAAGCCCGGCGGGAGACTGCTCTTGCGCGTTCCACGCGCCCGTCACTTCACAGCAAGAGCTCATCTACAGACAGCGAGTCCGGAGTGGTAACACATCGAGCTTTTAGTTTCAAATTCTCTCTAGAATGGACCAACCATCTCAACTCAACTGCCCTCATACAGACCGCTCTGACGCATGGAGCTCGAGAGCCAGGACGTGAGCGACGGATCATTCCACCTCGCCTGCCAGCACCTGCGCAAGCATGGCTGGGTTCTCGAGTACCTGGAACGAGCCGCGAGGTCTCGGCAATGAATCCAGAAGAGTATGTTGAGCCGGACTTGAGCCGCTGGAACAGCAACAGTGATCTCTCCAGATCACAGACTGAAAACCCCTTATCTAAGCCATATATTGGCGGTGGCAAAGGAAAGACCGAGCGAGCAAAGTATGCTGGCCGCGCCCTTGCCGAATGGGCGCTGATTGTTGCCGAGTGCAATAACTTCGTTGAACGGAGACGTGCTGAGGGTGTCCCTAATCTGAGGTTGGTTGAGATACCCACTCTTGGCATTGAAGGATTCAGGAAATTCGGATGATTGGGTGGATGAAACCGAATCTGGAGATGAGGAAGGCACCGCGAGAGCTGGAAGGAGAACTATGGCAGAGGGGAAGAGCTGAGGAAACTTCTGTTAATCACGGCCCGCCGCGGATCCCCAAGAATACTCCGAACCACCTGCGAAGATTCCCCTTTGAGTATACGATCTATCTTTCGCATCATGTTCCCATCTTAATTCAGCATAATAGCCCAGGCGCTTGTCTTTTTCTCTTTTCTTTTGTTTATTGCTTACGCTCTACTGGCGCGGACTATGGGCTTAGGGGTGTTTCTGATTTTGATCGGCTTAGACGTCTTCCATCTGATACTACAGCACTGTGTTCTGCTTGTTTGGTGAGGTGATCTTTTCCAGGGGTTTAGGGTCTGGCTGGTTTTCAGGATTATGTGAAAGAGGGAGAAGTAAGTGGGTATCCTATCCGATTTCGATAAATAGGCAACGGTGCAAAGTGAATGGATCAAACCATGGATGCGAACATGGATTTAGCTTAGGATGGGGCTTAGTTTACAGATGTCCTGGAATGCTGAAACCCTGGTTTGGCTGGGTACATCCCCTCAGTCACTGAAGTCGTTTCAAAATCCTACATACTACCATTGATCATTATGAATCTGCTCGAACGATGGTCGTGATCTTCGGTTCTTGGCTGGCTGCATCAAAGAATCTGTCGTCTTCTGCGCCGAGCCATATAAGCAACAACCGCGTCCATCAACCGCATTCTCCCGGGCGCTATTGTCTGCATCCTTACCTTCTGCATAGGTGATAGAAGCAACCTCGGTAGCCTACGTGCGGTCTTGAGAAACCAATCTTGCCGCCTGTGTCGGCGCGATGCCGCTGCGCTCCAGCTTGCGCGCCCTCTCCTGCGCGCCGGCCTTCGCGGTTCCTTACCAATCTTCGCCGTGGATCCATGGGCATTATGTTCCCCATTTCCCCCCCCCCCCACCTCCCCGGCCTGAACCGCTTTCCTGGCTCGCGCTTCCCGCCTGAGCGGGTTCTTTTGCGGTATGCTAGCTTGTACCCATGAAGGCGGAGGGGGTTACTCGCTTAACTTATGGCTCGCGTAAGTGTCGACCGTCGTGCTGTGCCCTCCCGGGTAGGTAGGTAGGTAGATAGATAGATACGTTACTCCCGCGCGAAGGTTCCGGGGATGGCGCTGTATCCCGATCGTCGAAAGTAGTTGACGAGATACCGTCGTTCGTGTCGGGTTCGCTGGATCCCATGTGCCTTTTGGTTCGGCCGTGGGCATTCTGAAAGCGGTTATCCTAGTTGTGGTTGGGCCTTTCTTCCCGTGGCGGAGATGTTGTTCTGGGTCCTGGGGTTCTTCCCCAATGGGTATTTCAGCTGGAATTGCTATGCCTCTGCTGCTTCGGTCTCTAGGTTAGATTGAGAAAGTTGGGATTGATAGGACTTGCTACCCAGATGTATCTTGGTGACTATGTTATAGAGGCCTGGATCTTCAGACTTTCAACAGTCGAGGTTCTTGTTGGTATTGGGAATTACATTCTAGGTTCATGTATCCATTATTGTTTGTATTATCTGTATTATTTGTACATATATACTTGAATTACACTAGCACATGTGCCAAGGACTTTTAGAACTCCTCAAATCCTCCATTGCCTTTTGAAGTATTGCCCTGGGTTGCAAGATCTATTAAGCTACGTTCCTTCGTGTCAGTTTACTTTTCCGGGCCGTGTTTGCCATTTACCATGTTGTATTGTACAGTTCTGTGTGGCCTTCGTATCCTAGCAAATATCCCTTCCCACCCCCACGTCCGTCCTTAGGTCCATATTGTTCTTGCGTCCAAAAGATTGCGCAGACCGACGTCTCC
The DNA here is from genome assembly GCA_003369635.1 of Coleophoma crateriformis. Classification (NCBI taxonomy): domain Eukaryota; kingdom Fungi; phylum Ascomycota; class Leotiomycetes; order Helotiales; family Dermateaceae; genus Coleophoma; species Coleophoma crateriformis. The sequence goes on from PDLN01000001.1 coordinate 418,797, forward strand.
ACTCTCAGCCTTGTCAGGAATTTGCAGAGGAGACAGACTGCCTGCCCGCATATCCATTTCTGCTTTTCCTACAACCGAGTTCTGCCACGCCACATCGTCCAACTCGCTGTGAAATTTCTCTCGCCGGATGTCTGGAAATGGTTCCCAAAGCTCGGGATTCGTCGGTGATCTAGACTTCACTTCAGACATATCTCGTTTGTGCTGCGAGGCGCGTATCGGCAAGCGCGTGAGGTTCTTGACTTGGTCTGGCTGAATATCAACCGTGAAAGCGGCCTCCAGTGGTGGGTGCCCAGGTTCTCGATACGACTTTGGCTTTGGAGCGGACATCAGTCGCATTGGAGCCGACTTGATCTCCGTCGGTGCCGGTAGGGTGACATCGATGGGTCTCATCGGGAAATCTGGTCGTTGTGGGGAGAAGGTGATCTTGAGGGGAACGGTAGTGTCCTTCTCAAGCAGGTCCGTCTGTATCCGAAGGGTCTTCTTGGGTGGCGACAGGGCTGAGAAATGACTCGAGCGAAACATGAAGCCTTGGGGAACTGGTGGCGATACGGTCTCCTGGCCAGCAACTCTGAAATGTGTCTTCCCGGGCGTCAGAAGATCGGGTGATGAGGACGGGGATGATGGGTCCGCTTTCTCGGGCGTCCAGAAACCCTTCCAAAATCCGGCGGCGATGGATGACGTGGTAGAGCGGCCCTTCTTGGTTGGCGTGGATGGCAATTCTTGGACCAGGCTCCGGAAGACTTCCTTGGGCGGTGGTGGCTGGAGCGTGAATGGAAGAACCTCCGGCGACGTGATGGTTTTCATCGAAGAGTGCTGGGTCGAGGGTGGTGCAGAGGGGGGAGTCGCTGGTAAGAGTGCTGGATAAGTTATGGTGACAGGTTTTGTCGGGCTGTGTGGTGATGAAGGCGTGCTGATCGTCGTGGCGTACCCTGCAACTTCCCGCGAGAGACCCACCGAGCGCTCTCTCAACTTCGACATGTCCTCATCCAGCGTCCGGAGTTGCTCTCGGTGCTTGGAGTTCAGGCTCGCCAAATGCGTGAGGCGTTGCTCCATCCTCTCGAACTGCTCCTGCAGTGGATGCGGGACGTGCTTCATCGGGGACGGCGTGCGATACCACTCCTCTCTCGAGCCAACATACGGCGTCGAAGTCATTTTGGGTTGGTGCAGAGGGAAGGTTGCCAGTGGGCAGAGAAAGTAGTAAGAAGGACTGCCAGCCGCCGAGGATTCCCAAACGTCGGAGTCAACACGAAAGAACTGCTTTCCAGAAAATTTCGCTTGATTAGGAAGCGAGGGCAGAAATTGCTGATCCCTTTGTTGGCGAGATCTGAAGATACATCCTTTAATCGCGACTTAGTCTCAGTCATCAACGGCCAACCTCCTTTTCCTCTCCCATCCCTCCTTCTCGTCGCTCGGGTCGCCTCTCGAATCAGGTACACAGCGCTGAGCTGAGCCAGGAATCGCCTTTATAAGGTGCCGGCCAGACCGCCCGTGTCTCTGCAAGATGCCGGATCTTAACCTTCTTGATCTCGTGCATGCTTCGTCCGGTGAATCATGAGCAGATGATATGGTTGTGGTAAGCGAAGCAAGAGCTCGACGGCTCGACGGGAGGAGCCTTTGGAGATTGCCTGCCGTAAGCGACGCTGACCCCCCTCCCTGTTTGGTGCAAGTCCGCGAGAATTCCCCACCACGCTTTTTGACTCAGGAAGTTGGTGCCACTCCTCAAGAAACTTCTCCGAGAGTGGAAACTCCCTAGAAGCACAAGCAGACGATTGGTGTTCTTGGCTGTCCCCTTTGGAACACAACGGCTAGGATGCTACCCTGACGAGCTGGGCAGAGGACAGGAGCCTCTAGCAAGCCATGACAGCAAAGCATATCACTTGGGCTGCCACGTTGAATGGACGAAGAGTTTCATATTTCATGACTGGTACCTGATGTTGGTCTTTCTTGGAGACATCAAATATCGGCTTCAACCAGTCGGAAAAGGCTTCCAATACAGTCAGGCTCGGCATTTCGGAGATAAAACATGCGCTAGTCCAAACAAAACCTCACACTCGCTCGAGAAAATCCAGTTGAGTCACGTTACTGGTATCCTTTCGACCATCGACCGAGCCATCTCGACCACTTCTGTGGATTAAGAATGCTGAGGTTCTTTACCATAGTTCTTTGCAATGTGCGATGACCTTCGTCTCGGAGGAGAGACTCCGCCAGGTCTTGCGATCCAGTATGTCCTCACCTACTGCGTACTTGCGTTGCACAATCTTGACGAGGTTTGTTATGCTTAACTTATGAAAGTCCTCTGAAATTATTCGATATTGCGAAAGCAGAGAAAAGACCGTTGTATACTTCGGCGCCTATGGTGCGGTATAGCAAGGTAAATCTCCCTTTGGGTCCCTGCAGGAGACTGTGGCGAGCCTGTGCTGATGGAATACAGCTTGCATTTCGTCAGACGGTTGCTGAGTATGGAGTCGACTTGACTTGGACGCCGATGGTATGTTCTTCCCTAAGCGGGCATGGGAGCGCACCCTTCTAATATGGTAAATAGATTCTGGCTAAGGAGTTCAATCGAAGTGTCTTGGCACGTGATAGTGGTATGTCTTCAGGTTTATGTTTCAATCCCTCCTGTAGTTCTAGTGCGGCGGCAAACATTACTTTGAATAAAGCCGCAGTATGCAGGTACCTGTCTCGAAAGGAAAATGCCCTATACCTGATACACTACTCTGGCAACCGTCCTCTATAATTGCTAACTTCCCTTCCCAGATTTCACAACCTGTTCAAGCCCACCACCGACAATTCTCCAATTTGGAGCAAACTCACCCCAAGAGCTAGCACGAGCCACCAAGCTCATTGCACCGTATGTCAATGGAGTGGACATCAACTGTGGCTGTCCACAATCATGGGCATGTGCGGAGACGCTGGGGGCAGCACTGATGCACAAGCGAGAACTTGTCGCCGACATGGTGATTGCTGCAAAGGCTGCCCTGAAAGAAGAGGGGTATGAAGGGAAGAAGACGGTCAGTGTTAAGATTAGGGTGCATAAAGATTTACGGTAAAGCTTTTTTCTTCCTTTCCAAACCCTTCCCACCTCCTACATCTACCATCGAGGCATCTCACTGAGGTGTACTGTAACCAAGTAGGGTTGAAAGGAAAGAGCTAACATTCTGAAATCATAGCCAGACAGCAGACTTCATCAAAACCGTTGAAGCCGCCGGCGCCGATTTCATCACCATCCACGGGCGAACGCGCAGCACGCCCTCCTCTCACCCCGTATCCCTCACCTCCATCCAAACCATGGCATCCCTCACCACCGTGCCCACCCTCGCTAACGGGGATGTCTTCACCCTCTCCTCGGCCCAGTCTATCACCGAGGAAACCGGCGTGGACGGCGTGATGGCTGCGCGCGGCCTGCTTGAGAACCCGGCGCTGTTTAGCGGCGAGGACCGCTGTCCTTGGGAGGCCGTGGAGAAATTCATGAACTTTGTCGTGAGGGCACCCATTCCGTTCCGACTGGTGTTGCATCATGTTACGGAGATGGCTGGAAGTGACCGCAGTCAGAGGGGTAGGACTTTGCTGACAAAGGAGGAGAGGATGCGGTTAGTGGCTGTAAACAGTATAATCGAGTTGATTGACTTGCTGGATGAGGTGAAGGGTATGAGAAGATTGTGATGATGCGTGTGGATACCGTGATGGAGACGTTCATTCTAGTGGCTTGTGGAAGCTGGCAGCATTAGAGCTGGTTGGGCACAAACCATGTGCTTGAAGTCGTACATTGGCTTTTGGAGTTCTTTGGGGCCTGGTAATTGCCAATATAGAAGAAACCTGCAGAAAACCTTAAGATTATAAGACAAGTTTTCGAAAAGTGTCTAGAACTGTCTTTCTCACTTAGTCTCGCTGTACTGTGAAGTTCCATTCTCATCGGTACTGGGATTATCACATGATATTATTGTTCTGATGCATATCACGTGTTTGATAGAACTCCAAAGATCGATCTGCTTGCCATGCACAAAATCGAATTGTGGTAGTGTCCTAATCCAGGTATCTACGTCTATAGTCTCTAAAACCAACGCCAGCTATGCTTTCCAGGACTTATGCCTCCAAATTCTGCCTCATAAATTCATGGTATCCTCGAAACTTTAAGCACTCTCCTCTGGCCAGACATCGTAACCGAAGGTATCCTTCATGTTGACGAAACGCGAGCAACGGCCCTCGGCCACCTTGTTGATGGCCTGGAAGTCCTCCTCCGACAGGTCAATCAACTTGGCGTTGTCGAAGATGCGCGAGGGGTTGGAGCTCTTGGGGAGAACCGCGTATCCACGCTTCAGACCCCAGGCGATCAGGGTCTGCGCCAGACTTGCGCCGTTCTTCTCCGCAATCGCAATCAGGTCCTTATTAGTGCTGACTTTCTCGCCAGTGCCCGGAACTTGGTCTTGCGATCCCAGTGGTGAGTAGGCCACGGGCACAATATTCTTCGAGCGGCAGTAGGCGATCAAAGAGTCGTTGGGCAAGAATGGGTGGATTTCGATCTGATTGAGAGCTGGTGGGATCTCGGCGATTTTGAGAAGCGACTCCAGACCCTTCTCAGTCCAGTTGGAAACTCCGATGGCTTTTGCCAATCCAGCCTTGTAGAGCTTTTCCATTGCTCTCCAGGTTGGCTCGGGATTCTCGGTAAGGTCCTTCTTGATGACATACTACAAATCACCACACGTCAGGTCAGCTTATTACTGCTAATTGGTTCCATGACCGGGCCCAAAACGTGGAGCATTCACGCACCTTGCCATCTGCGCCAATTTTGGGCATATAGTGCTCATCCTTCTCCGCCGCAATGGGCCAATGAACCAAGAAGGCGTCAATGTATGGAGTTTGGAGCTTTTCCAGCGAGTTCTTCAGACTCCACTCCACTTCCTCCGGCTCGTGCAAGTGTTGCCAGACCTTGGTCACGATGAAGATGTCCTCTCGAGTGACAGAGGGGTTTTGTGAGATGAACTCGCGGATTCCACTGCCCACCTCGCCCTCGTTCTGGTAGAACCACGCGCAGTCAAGGTGTCGATAGCCTGCGTTCAGGGCGCAAACCACGGCCCGGTGTGTCTCTCCCACGGAACCCTGAGATGCGAAGGTGCCAAAGCCCAGGGCTGGCATCTTCACCCCATTGTTGAGCTCGAGGATTGGGCCGGTGACTGCTGCTTGTGCCATGTTGTATGCGGTGGTTAACTAACGGTGTATAGAGCTCAGATGAGTTGGTCAGGATGCTTCACTGCGATCGATGTGAGTATGATGAGGAAGTATGAGGTGTCAATGGTATGCTTCGGAGTGCGGTGAAGCAAATGGAAGCTTCTTCCAAGTTGGGCCCGTAGCGCGGTCAACCCGGTATATCAAAAGCTCTCGGCGGGCAAATCACTCTAGCTATGACTGAATCGTGCAGCGGTTTGCAGGCACGAAGGTTTCTCGGGGCTTCTTCTCTTGTCTCTCGCCTTCCTCAGCTGCAATTGAGATTGCAGCATTGCAATGCGCACCTAAGACGACACAAAAACCGGCCTATGACGTTGTTTGAGGTCGCAGGCTCCATAGTTGCTGCGTAGCTTAGGGTTTAGTGGGTTCAACTACATTAGGAGGACCCCTGAAGCGGCGAGGACGAAGCCTTGCAGCGGAGCCTTCCTGCCAGAATCCCCCCGGTCGGCGCCATGTGCAGTACGAGTCGCCGTAGCGGTTTGATGTGAGTGGGACATGGGATGCGGCCGCCGTAGGAGCCGTGGCAGAACAGGGGCCTCCAAGATGCTCCGGCAAGGCTGTCAGGGCAAAATCTTCTATCGAGATTTTTAACAATTTACACCTAGCGCGGTAAATGACAGTCCGCACCGTGGCAGCATGGCCAAACTAGAGGCTCGCAGCGGCCGCCGGTCCAGGAGATGGGCAGCAGAGTCAGGCAGCGGCCGAGCTGGAAGAAACCGTCCCGTAAATGTCGTATCTACGGTATCCTTCGACGACCACCAACTCGAGCCCGCGCGCTTGCAAATAGAGATTTTGCGAGGCTGAGCAGGATGAGGCAATTCCTCATGGCGATCATGCACGGCAAACTCACTGTCAGGGTTGCCCTTTCCAGCACCATCTTGTCCACGACCGCCATACCAGTCCGTCCTGTATCATTATCGCCCTCCTATCTCCATCGGCGCCCCGCCCCCTATCTGTCCCATCGCACAATCACGCAGCAGAACCCCTCGGACCCCTCATCGTCGCCGCTGACTGTATCCTATCCTATCACAGCCCCTCCATTCTCAACGCTCCTCCTCCATCCTCCCCCTCCATCCTTCAGTTTCTGCCTTTGCCTGCCACTGCGCCCTCCACCCTCCCTTCACCGTTCGAGGGTCGGATGGAAGGGAAGCATTCGGGTGGGTCGGACGCTCAGCCTGTCGGTCCTGTCCGCCTATCGCCAAGTCCTGATGCTCATACCAGTAATGCCACCCCGTCCTACGTACCAGCTGCTGTACCCGTATCGCGCCACCCATACCATGACCCGACCGCAAACCCTACCACAATCCCGCACTGATGTTGCGGGCTCAAGGCAAAAGCCGGGAAGGAACATCCTCAGAGTGGATCTCGCTCTACGCGGTGTCTTTGTGGTGTCCCTTTAATCATACTGCGCACAGTAATAGCCTGGCGGCCCGGACGCTTGACTCGGCTTTTTCACGGCCTGACGCTGCTCTCAACGTCATCCCGGTCCCATTTTTGTACTTGACGCTGCTGGCTCAAACGACAACCACCACTCCAACCAGAGCTCACCCAGCGACCTGTCCGCTCGAACGAACGTCAATATGACAAAATTCTCGGCCTTATCTCTTGCTGAGTGCAGCCAACTGGCCTTGCATCGAATGACGGCGAACCGAGCGGACCGAAGAAGGTTTGCTGCTGCTCCTCGAGTGGCCCGTCTGCCTCGTTTGATCCGCTTTTGATAGAGCTGCGAGAGCGTCTAGCAGAAACAATGGAGCCGCCCAATTTCATTGCTCGTGCTGGCTTAGTCCATGCTCCATGGAGGGGACCCTGTGGACCTAGATGAGATAGCAACCGACGGGCTCGGGTACCTGAAGCTGAGTGCAAGGCAAGGCAAAGTGACCTCACAGAGTCATGCCTGCTTCAGATGAATAATGACTTCACATGCTGGTCTTCCTGCCATAGGCTTTTTTGCTGGAATTATCCATCTACGCGGTGAAGACGAAAATTCCTAGGCTTCTCTTAGTCTCGTTTCATCCGACCCAGACTTGATATATACGTTGGTCCCCTCCTTCTTCCCAGTCTCCAGTTTCCATTTCACTCTGTATCATTCTCTGGTTCGATCTCTGAAGTCATAATCAGAACCACATTACCTCACACCATAGAGACTTCTCCACCCATAAAAGGCCCCCTCCACCCGACCATCTCACACCCTCTATCCTCTCGATCCTAACTCTCCCTCTCGAACTCTTTCAATATGCCTGCTTTTGAAGACAGCGACTTTGGCGTCGAGAAGCCAACTTCTGCCCCCACCGGAAGACCTCAAACTCCTCGAACCGTGGAGCATCTCCAAAGACAAATAGCCAGCGGTTCGCCCGCCAAGAAGGAACTCTCCAACAGCTACAATCACACTCTCACCGTCCCCAGCGGCGAGCAAGACAATGGAACGGAGACTACAATCGAAGTCCCAGCTTCCCGTTCTGCGGTTGCTGAGACTGAGTCACTGATGCACCCTTTGTCTATCTCTCCATCCATGAAGGAGCGCCGTGGCTCAAGAAACAGCTTTGGAACTTCTCTCCCCATTCCAAGAACAAAACGTCAATCACGCCTCTCTTCAGTAGCCGGCCCAGATGGACGACCAACACGCCCAGGAATGCCTCCGATCCAAGCTTCTCGCGATATCATCTCGGCTCAACTGCAAGATTTGGCTGCCCAAAAGACAGGTGCCGCCAAGGATATGGCATTCGCTTTCGATATCGATGGTGTCTTGGTCCACGGTGATCGTCTTATCCCCGAGGGCAAGCGAGTCCTTGAGATTCTCAACGGTGACAACGAGCTTGGTATCAAGATTCCTCACATCTTCTTGACCAACGGTTCAGGAAAGATCGAAACCAAGCGATGTGCTCAACTTTCCAAGATTCTTGGTTCCGAAATCTCCACCCAGCAATTCATCCAATCTCACACCCCCATGTCTGCGTTGGCTGAGTACTACCAGACTGTTCTGGTCGTTGGAGGAGAGAACTACCAATGCCGCGAAGTTGCTCAAACCTATGGCTTCAAGGACATCATTGTCCCCAACGACATCTTTGCCGCTCAGCCAACCATCTCGCCCCTCAAGGAATTCTTTACCGACGAGCAACGCCGAACCTCCAACCCACGTGACTTCTCCAAGGTCAAGATCGATGCCATCCTGGTCTTCTCCGATTCTCGCGATTACGCAACTGATCTCCAAATTATTATGGATCTTCTGCAGTCCGAAAATGGTGTGCTCGGCACTCGCGCCAAGGACCCCGTCTCCCAACGTATCCCCATCTACTTCTCCCAAGGCGATCTCCTTTGCCCATCTGAGCACCCATATCCACGAATGTCGCAAGGTACCTTCCGAATTGCCCTCGAGGCCATCTACAAGCAAATTACCGGTGTTGAGCTCGAGCGTGTCGTCTACGGTAAGCCCGAGTTGGCCACCTACAAGTACGCCGATGAGGTCCTCGCCTCATGGATGGACACCATCCACGGCGAGGAGAAGCTACCAAAGAACATCTACATGATCGGAGATAACCCGCAGTCCGACATCATTGGTGGTAACATGTACGGCTGGAACACTTGCTTGGTCCGCACTGGTGTTTACCAGGGTGAGGGCAATGACGACGAGAACCCAGCCAATTTCGGTGTCTTCAAGAACGTTCTCGAGGCTGTTCAGACTGCCTTGAAGAAAGAGCTTGGAGAGGATTTCAAGTGCGAGTGGTCTGATGCTATGAACCCAGTCACAGGCTCCCACTCCGTCTCTGCGATTGAATAGTTGGGCATGCCATAGCGTTTTTTTGATTCTTTGTCTGGCGACCATTTTGCATGCAACGAATTTCTTTTTGGTTACTTCTACTACAGCATATTCATGTTAGAGATAGATCATTTCTTTGTTTGGTGATATCATAGACTGGGCGGCGTTAAATATCCATCGCTCACTATTTGTCGAGCTTGATGAAGATCTTAGTTCATAGAATATGAAAGAAAGCACTTTCTCTCGTACTTGACTCCAAATGCATTAATCTATCGCCATGAGTGGGAACAAAAGCTGTTTAGTGGATGCGTGAACTCCCAAGGACACCTTTAGGTAGTTTGCAGGTGCTTGCTGCAGCGGAATGGAGCCTGCAGGGCACGTTCCGACAACTCTAAGCTCTTGACACGACACTCGCCCTTGCTGATACGACTGCTGTGATCGGTTGGTGTGATGAGCTGAACTGGGCTGATTTTCTATTCCAACTTCCTACTTCAGCGTAAAGGGCCCGCTTGGGCAGCAGGGTATTTCTTTCCATGATGTAATTGTGCTTGCGAGAGTCTTGTTGATCGAGTGCTTCATTTCTGTTTTGAATGTCGTCGATATGCACACTCGGTGAGAGTCCTGACTCGGCAGTTGTCAGTTTCCGTGCCCGCAATGTTCTCTTGAGATGCAGAGCCTGACTTTCATTACAAAGCAGCTTCTACTTCACTTTCTCGTGAATGCTCTTCCCACCCCACCATCGATCTCAGGTCGGTGGAGAGACGCTGCTGGCATCATTCCATATTCAAAATGCTTTGACGCGTCTAGCGCCCTTATCATAGAACCACTTGATTCACGTGACTATACGATAAGGGCCTGGTCCATGCTCAAGGTTATGATGAGTGCCAATGTCAAGCTCTGCTTCAATAAACGCGCGCGCGCAGCAGCAAAAGCAAACTTCGACCCAATCTTCGGCTCCTGTCTGGACCCATGACCATCACCATTGATAGGCACTCCTCAGCATTCATTGAAGAATCCAATCAATACCGACCAGCTTCTTCAGATGATCCAATTGCCATCAATTCTCACGGAGCTCGATCCTCTACCGCAACCATAGCGAAGAAGAAGATACCACCAGCAGTCCCATCACCACCACCGCTGTCTTCGCGCTACTCTCCTCCCAGATCAAGTGCGCATCGCGCCAGCCCATCGCCTCTGCGCATCATGTCGTCTCCAACAGGCGCGGCATCGAACCAGTGGTATTTCACCGAGGCGGAAATCAGCAGTACTCCCTCAGTACTTGATGGACTACCGCGTGCTGAAGAGCGCAACCGCCGCGCCAAAGGCGTCAACTTCATATCGCAAGCTGGTATACTGCTCAAGCTGCCTCAGTTAACCCTCGCAACCGCCAGCATCTTTTTTCACCGCTTCTACATGCGCTATAGTATGGTCCCTGAAAAGGGCGGCTTACACCACTACGTACGTTTCTCCAATCATAGGCCCCCCCTTGGCCTGTGACTTTTCATTTATCTTTCATTAGGAGAATGGAAGAATTCCCTTCTCGAAAGCCCATGCGACTGTGGTCTAGCCGGACAGGGGACTGACATTTGTGCAGAATATTGCAGCTACTTCCCTCTTCCTGGCTACCAAGACGGAAGAGAACTGCCGGAAAACGAAAGAGATTGTCATAGCCGTGGCAAAGGTTGCGCAAAAGAATGCCTCCCTTATCATAGATGAGCAGTCGAAGGAATACTGGCGATGGCGGGACAATATCCTACTCTACGAGGAGCTTATGCTGGAGCTGTTGACGTTCGATGTTGTCGTGGAATCGCCTTACAATCATCTCTACAAAATCCTCCAATCCCTCGAGCTTGAGACGAACAAGGCTCTCCGCAATGCTGCTTGGGGTTGGATCAACGACAGCTGTTTGACCATGATGTGCTTATTGATGCCGCCTCGAGACATTGCGGTTGCAGCAATGTATTTCGCTGCGAAGTACACGGGCGAGAAAATTGTTGATGATGCTCAAGGAGCGCCTTGGTGGGAAAGAGAAGGTGGAAGTGCATCGAAGATTCGAAGAGCAACCGCAGTGATGCACGAGTTCTACAGCGAAAACCCGCTTAAGAAGTCTCAAGAGCAGTCGCCGTATATACATGGCGACCGAAGCGAGGAAGACCTTGATGTTACAAGAAGGCCAGCTAGTGGGGTTATAACGGATGAAAGTCCTGTTTCCGGAAGCCACAACGGCAATAGCCAAGAGCACATCCCCCGATCAAATGGCGATCAACCGACATCCAACGGCAACTCATCAAGGGAGGAGCAACAGGCATCCAAGTCCATCTCAAGAGAGGACAGATTGGGTAATGGCGACTCAGATACCGCTCTCAAAGCCGTCGCCAATGACCCTGCAACACATGAGGCAAATGGAACTGCGAATGGCATGGCAGATCTTCTGCCGTCCTCCAATGGAAATACCAGCCCCAAGCGCAAGGCTGATGATACGACAGAGAATGTAGCCAAGAGAATAAAGACTGATACTGGAGTAAACGAAGGAGCTGCTGCTGCTCCCCCGTCCCTGGAGAGTGTGGACATGCTTGACGTCGAAGAGGAGGGAGAAGTCGAGGGATAATAATCAAGTTTTATTAGGTCTATTTAACAGTGGATTTAAACTAGGATTGGGATTAGGAATGGGAGCGAATATGCATGGCATGGTAGTATGGCGTTTCTCCTCAGCGTGAGCTTATGGGCGGCAAGACATGGAATATCAACGGCTTAAGGAAGTCTGGGTGTGGGCGTTTAATTGTACTAACAAACCTTTTCATTCTTCCCACAAGCTATGACATGTGGGTCTGTATAAGATTGGGTCCTCAGGAGCTATCACTTATTGCTATGTATTCTATAGCTAGAATGCTAAATTGAGATTCTTGGAAAGCAGATAACAGGAAGGTATGTCGGATACCTTATACACTCACTCTATCCTTCGTTTCCCTTTAGGATGGGGTATGACCTTGAACTCATCATCATTGCAAGAGACACAGAATTCTGTTCTGTCTCCTGTTCCCTTATGCCATAGTATCTGTCTAGAGAAGAAGTCCCAATACTCCGCGCCATGTCTTGCTACTCTGCTACACATGTACACACATGCATGCCTACAACTCCTCACGCCCTTCTCCGGCATGTTCAGTTCTGGCAAGCCCTTCGCTTCGACTTACAAACGATGTGCAATTCCACACCCCGCTGCTTCGTTGTGCGTATAAAGCGAGTCCTTCTAGAACTATTCCAGTTCGAGCCCGTCAATGACTCTCCCTGGCCAAAAGCTCCCTTCCTGTCTTCGATCTCAGAAATAACCAACCTCCTTGCTATAGCATCTGAGGCATATCGGTCTCTGCCCCCAGAATCCCTCCAGGAAGAACAAGCAAACCAACAAGGGGTTGAAGACAACCAGCATGGAGACACTCCGAGCAAAACGCCATCACAATCCCAACCACGCAACCTCCCACTCAGCCCATCATTACCTCCATCAACCCAATCACCACTCCAACCGCTTGCAACTCTTCCCCAACCATGCCCTGCAGCCTGCCAACCTTATCCAGCTTCCGTGAAATCTCCTCCAGCGCCTGTTCGTTAAACCCGACCATCCTCGCCAGCACTTCTCTCGCCTTCACCTCCTCAGCTCCGCCCCCGTGACAAACCACGCTGGGCACCCGTCGCGAGGAAGTCAGGCCCGCGAGCTCGTCGCCTGCTCCCGCTACATCCTGCAGGGCGCGTGCGAGCAAGATGGTGGATTCCGAGAAAGCGGTGTCGAGGGCGCGGTGGTGGGAGCGACGGGAGGTTGATTGGTTGCTGAGGGGAGTGGGGAGGTGTCCTTGGGATATTAGGATTGGTGGTGGTGGTGGTGTTGGTGTTGGAGGTGGAGCTGGTGAGTGTGATGCGGCTGTGATTGCGACGATGCTTATGAAGAGGAAGAGCAAGGTGGTGATGATGGCGAAATGAATGGAGCGGAGTTGGGGTTCTTGGTTCATCTTGCCGACGTAATGAAGGGAGCTTGGTAGAGATCGAGTGATGAAGGGGGAGGTTGGCGCTTGTGTGCCTGCTGATGGATGGTGCGGATTGTGGTTGCGAGTCTGTGTCGATGCCTTGAGGTGAAAGATTTACGGATTGGGCCTTGTGAAAGTGTGCGAGTTATGTTTTTGATGGAGACGCCTGAGGAAAAGAAGAAGGGTTGAGCTAAAAGGGGTTCATATTAGAGAGCATCGTAAGGATGGTCAATGAGACTTAGCTCTTCAATGACTGACACAAAATGTAAACTAAGCGAGCCGTCTCCGTCACTCATATACCATCAGATAGCCTATCTCTACTCCTGCGCATCAGGTTCCTTTTCTCGTCGGTGTTAGTGAACATATTACCTAACTATTCTACTTCTGTGTATCTCGTTCATATAATGCCTCAATGCCAGCCTCAACAGGCTCGATGCCAGCCTTTGAGCCATCTCCTGTCTTGCTCTAAGCGACATACAGAGACAAGTATACCATCTACCGGGCTGGCACAGCTGCCGGTGTTAACAGGTGCTTACGGGGTCGCTGGTGTGGACAAACCACCTGCGCATATTCGATAGTTGAAGGAGATTTGGTCATTAGGCCTCCGGAGCCTCGAGCTCCGCCAAATCACTGCACATGCATCAGTCATCGAGGTGAGATTATTCGAGCTAAAAGGGCTTCGTCATTGTAAGAGGAGTAGAGCTCTCACCATAGGCTTGGACTTTCAGAGCACATCTTATATTGATTCTTCATTTTCGATCCTCGAAGGGAATGGAAAGGATGCGACGATGCCCATAGTTGTTTGACAAACGAAATCCAAATCTTCTATGCTCCATGTTGCCAATTGACAATCTATTTCTCATTGAGCTTGAATATACAAAGGGACTACTCGAGATAAAATGCCTCGCTACTTTAGGCTGTCTAAGGAGAAGACAGCAAATAACAAAGTTACCCATCAAAATCGCTGTACGGGATGGTTGGAAACAAGAACGCCACTCGCATGCAACGCCCCCAAGAAACAGTTCGCTATTCTCCGGAAAAGACAGCTGGCGCAAGAGGCCACCCAAAAAGGAAATCAGACGTCATATCGACACTATACAAGGAAAGAAAGGTCTAGGCGTTGCCAACAAGCTTCTTGCTGGCTTTCATGATGATGTCTGCAGTTTTGTCAACTTGCTTCTTGGCAAGCGTCCAGTCGCGAGCCTCGACCGCATCACGAATTGCTGGGAAGAAGGCCTCCTCGTAGCCGGACCACAGTTGTGGTCCAAACACAACGTGCTTAAATTGGGTACGATTGGGAATCTGTAGCATATCATCAGTAAAGCATTTTCGAACACCAAGGATGTAACATACGCCGCCACCAGCCTCCATATCTAACAAATGCGTCTCAAAATTCGCCATTCGTGTATTGTGACTTTTTCTGTGAGCCGCTAAAACTGGACTTTCAAATCCACCGCTGTTCAGCACAACAGTATCCCACTCTGCTTCCCACTTTTCAAAGAGTCTGGCATCCTGGGCTAATTGCAAGACTGCTTCACGAAGAGGGTCGGTGCTCCAGGGCGTATTACCAGGGAGATTCGCGCCTTTATTGCCCGACCAGTCCTCGAGCTCCATAACCCATTTTGTCATCGAGGACGCATAAGCACTCATGTCAAAGGGTAGGACGAGACGGTCACAGAACTCAAGGATCAGCAAGCCCCAAACCTGTGCAAGGACTTTGTGATACTGAAAACCTGGATCACCAATCATATCCATGCGTTCGAAGTTGTCGTATACAGAGTGATAGGCATAATTGGAGCCATCGAGTGTAAATTCGCCACGAGGCTCGTACTTCCCTCCGTGGAAGCCAAAGTCAATACTTGATGTTCCAGCAATATCTTGAAAGGCAACATAGTCACTGCCGGCTCCCAGACCTTCTAACTCGCCTTGTCGACTGTCCCACAGTGCACGCAAGGTGGCGTTGCGGATTGGATCGACTGTGCGATCGAGGACTCTCAGAAGTGCTTTCTTGAAGACTGGACTTCCTGATGCCACGAAGTCTTGTCCACCAACAGCTACATCCACGTTCATGTACACGAATGCGTCTTTCCGCAACCTTTCAATGTTATCCTCCACGAATTCTGTGGAGCCAATGAGGTTGTATTCCTCTCCATCCCAAGACGCGAATTCAATGGTTCGAAGAGGCCTCCAACCACGCCTAACAAGATCGCCGAAAAGATGTACGACTTCAAGCATGACTGCAGTACCAGAGCCCGGATCAGATGCTCCAAAAGTCCAAGCGTCCCGGTGGTTTCCAATGATGATCGACTTCTCGTTCTGTTCAATGCCCTCAATCTTGCCCATCACATTCCAGATCTTCTGCTTCTCGACTTCGTCCTGCTCATTGACCAGATGCACTTTAGGTGAAGACATATTTCCTGACCAATAGACGACATTAGGGATACCACCTACCCATCCTCCTTCTTCTGGACCAATGATACCGTACCCTTGAATTGCTCGCAGTAGATGTTGGGCATCTCCCCATGAAATAGGTATACTTGGGATGTTGACCAAACCAGGATTATTCTCCTTTGATATGCGTTTCGCATCTTTGGTGCTGGCCCATCCTGGAGTCAGGACATCTCCGACAACCCAGCTCATCAAACTGACGGCGCCCCGTTGAACTTCGTCCTGTTTGACATTCTTGAGATCTGCAGGGTCGCTGTAAATAATACAGCCCGCGAAGCCAACTTCCTCGGCAGCCTTGACCTTCAAAGCCCTATCACTCTGAGTTCCTCCGTACCGAACCAAGGCAATGGCCCCCTTTGTCTCAATACCACTGTCATAGAATCGCTTGAAGTCTTTCCGCGATCCGTAATTTGCATACATCAAAGGTCCTGTAACGTCACCGGACTTTGAATGGCCATGGAAAACAGGTGTTTGTTGCCTCGGTCGATCCGTATATGCCTGGTCCTCCTCGATCCTCGCACTCCAAGAAACGCTTCCATCATCCTTTAGGATCTCGATCTTTCTCCCTCCTTCTTTCGGATAGTTCAGGTACACCTGATACTCATCCATGTGAACACCTTCCAACCCACTGGTTGCAAATATTCCCTGCACATACTCAGCGAGTACATAATCTCCCTCCGTCCCCGCAAGATGACTTGTCTGTGTGATCTTCTCCAAGCGCGTACGGATTCTCTCCTCGTCCACCATACTCTGCATATATACCCTCACACTCTCCGGGTCAAACATCTGCCCGGCCATCCTGTTCGCCGCATTTGTAAAGATATCGCTTACAAACAATACATAGATCACAGCCACGACTAAGAAGATGGCGAATATTCGTGCAAGGATAATCAGGAAGTTCGTATCAATTCTGGGCATGCGTAGACTCCTCCAGCGCGGCAATCGTATCCGGAAGGGAAGACGCGATGAGAGTGACGATATGCGTTTTCCCCAGATGGATTGTGAAGCCGGTTCTTCCATCTCCAGTTCCTCCATCTCTCTCCGCACCTCCTCCGCCTCCTCACTCCCCCGTCCGTTTTCCTGACCCAGGAAAGCATCATGTTCGAAACTCTGGCGTGGAGAAGAGCTGTCTTCCGTCGGCGGAGGTCGATAGCCTTGCCTCCTTGTTGGAACAGGTATCCTGCCACCTAAATCATTGCCCAAGAGACCTTCTCGTTCGGCCGGATGGCTGGCTTCAGAAGTCGTGCGCAGGCGATCATCTGCAGGCGTGGAGGTTCGAGAGGAGGATCCGGTTGCCTCTTCATAGCTAGGGATGGGCGCATTGGCTACGGGCTCATATTTGTTCGGTTTCTCGTCAGCCATGATGGCGACTTCTTCAAAGACTCGACGGATGGCCAAGTGAGGCCAGACCTTTTAGGGGGGCGACTCGTTGTCGCGCACAACTCGGAACTCTCAGACGGGACGTGAATGAATGAACTCGTATTCTATGCCATTAGATGTACCAGACCAGCTGTTGTCGAGGCAGCATTGTTCGTGATAACACTGAATGGTCGTTGTCCTATCAGGAAGGCGATGTGACTAGGAGATTCGCGTCAAGACCCAGCCGTAACCCGAGCCGGATGTAAAACACTTGGTCGGGTTCATGTCCGAGCCAAATATATTCATAAGCTGTCCTTTCAAACCCTTGCGAAAAGTCAAATTTGCAGTAAGGGACGAAGGTTTCTCAATAGCCTCGCAGCTTTACAATTCTGTTAACTAAGGTACCTTACATACAATCAAAGCTACCGTTTTCCAATTTCGTTGTCACATGATGCTACTGAAACCTGAGGGGACCCAGAATTGTCTGGTCTGAGTAATACAGCTCATCGCAAGAGATCACCAAGCTTCAACAATTAGCTTTTCTTTGCCCTGTAGTGTTATTATTGAATATACAGCTCAACCCAAGGGCCGGACTGTCCGGAAATCTCCATCCCTTGTCAACAATCGCCCACGATAATATATCTCCATCCCCCTTAGTGCTCGCACAACCCAAGTCCTTGACTTCACTTTGCAGCTGATGTAATTACACCCTCATACTCTCTGGAAGAAATATACTCGAGAGTACGATGGAAATGCCTCTTAGGCATATCGATAGTGGCTGAATCCGAATTTGTCTGAAGGTTGGAATGGATCAGTTCAATCAGGCCATTCAAATACTTGGTTGTGACCTAAGAATTATTAGCATCTAGGATATCTTGGTGCCAATATTCGACCAAGGCACTTCTACTATGTGTATGAACTTACAGCTTCGTTCTGTTGGTCAAAGTAGTAGACATAACGATTCAGAATTTCGACGAAAAGCTCAACCGACACAGCTGTGTCCATGCACGCATCAGCAACACGTAGAGCGCGCTGCAGACATTCCAGTACACGCTTGCCATCACGATAAAGCTATTGGGGTTAGCTTGATTCCATCGATGGATATTCTAAACCTACATTCTTGACACCATCCTCTTCTGCCTCTTCAGGCTTGATGGCAATTGGCACAGCCCACCAAAGATGACTTGCCAGGTAGACTGCCCTGCATTGGTCGGGCTTCTTCAAGAGCTTACTGCCATGAAGTGCACATTTCGTGATCAAAGTATCGTAATTCTCTTTCCCAAAATTCCTCGTCTCGTGTAATGCACCAGCAATGACACAGACGGCTTGGAACTGTGCCCTGGAGTCGCTGATGGCCTCTTCATAGATGGTAAATGCCTGAGCAAAGAATTCATAACTAACTTCTTCAGCACCAGTCTGGTCGGCAATTTGACCACATGCAATAAACAAACGGAGACAGAGCTCGGCAGAACCAGACACACGAGTGTATAGAGTTGATAGAGCTTGGTGCATGAATTTGTAGAGGTTGGATGATTGAGATTCCCAATTGTCGTCATAGTGTTCCCTTGCCTTGTACCGCCGGGCGAGTTTCATAGCTGATGTTATCAGGGCAGGTGTTGTGAATTTCACACGCTCATTTCCTTCGCTATACGCCTTCTTCGTCATTTGAAGAAGCTTGAACTGAGTATCGTTGTCGTTGCTATGGATCAGGTGGACTATCCGAGCAAGCCAACCTTGTTCCTCGATTGTCTCATCTGTCTCGAGAGCTTTTCTCTGTTGAATACCAGGGTAGCCCCCAGGCTGTTGGGTACCTTCTGTGATGAGCACCTTCAAAATCTCCAGCACACCTTCAAGAGCTGGGAGTGTTGAAATTTTAGTTTGGTTTCGTTGCAGACTCTTCGCAACTTCACCTGCCACAGCTCTTCGTGTTGGATATGTTTGCGAGTGGAGAAGGGGAACGTATTGAGGTAGTG
The DNA here is from genome assembly GCA_003369635.1 of Coleophoma crateriformis. Lineage (NCBI taxonomy): Eukaryota > Fungi > Ascomycota > Leotiomycetes > Helotiales > Dermateaceae > Coleophoma > Coleophoma crateriformis. Next base: position 437,570 of record PDLN01000001.1, read on the forward strand.
CTAAGGCTGTAAATAGAGAGACGTATGACTTCATGGGAGCCAAAAGGAGATTGAGCAGATTGGTTTGCGATGCTGGTGAATGAAGCTCAGCGCTGTTCGCATGTTGCTTGACTTTTCCATTTGCATAGTCGAGTACTTGGTCGATATAGTCCAAACGTTCTGGATAAATGCTAAGCGCCAAATTGGCTAGAGATACTAATAAAGCTGTTGTGTCTTGTATTGGGAGATGCTGAGCATTTACCAAGTTCATGACTTGCTCAAAGAAAATCTCATAGAGCTTAACGTTCTCCGGAATGCCTCTGCTTTTCTTCGTGGGTGGACTTGCTGCTTCATCAGTACCGTTCTGTGGTTCTGATTCCGGAGTGGCGGTGACTTCTTTGTCGGCCGATTCTGCTTCTGACGATGATTCCTGAGGTGCCGTATCTGCTGATCCGTTTGCTTCGGCCGGAGAATCGTCACCATTTGTCTTGATTGGCTCCTCGGTCGGCTTTTCTTGATCCAGCTTGACCTTCTCCAACAACTTGGCAATGGCTTCCTCCTCCATCTTCCCCCTGTCTGCTATTGGCTCTGCTTCAGCCTCACGGGCTGCGTAGGCAGATAATCTATCCATCATGGCGATGACGATTACCTTGACATTGACGTGAGGATTGAGGCGTGATACAGCAGCAAGGAATTGGTCCAGAGTATGTAGGTGAAATTCATCCGGAAAGACTTGCGTAATGACCTCTAAGAGGTATTCTTGAGCCAACACGTCTCGGCATTGCACGACTTGCTCAAGCAAGGGTTGCAAAATAACGTTCTTGTATGTTTCTAGATCCACCAATTGACTCAGTCGAACAAGGTTGGTGCCGACCAACAGTTGAAGCTCTTTCCGTTCTTGTGTCCGCTGCTCCCTTTCTCTCGAATGGCCCTGATGCTGGAGGCGCACCCACAGCTTGTTCATTTCTACAAAGTTGGTGAGGATGAAGCTGATGGAATCTTGAAGATTTCCCTCCGGTCCATCCCCACTGCCCTCAGGTAAGTGGTCTCGAGCCTGCCCGGAGAGGTAGTATCGAAGAAAGAGACCCCTAATCGGATGTTGCACGCCTCTGCTCATCTCCATCATATCTTTCATGATTTCTTTAACAGGTGCCTCCTCGATTGACATATATACCGTTCCGACCGTGATCATCAGGTATAATCTTGGCACAATGTTACCGGCATATTGAACGAGCTCGTACAAATCGGCAAGGTGGTTGACGGGGTGGGATTCCTTGAGGTAAACGGATAGATGCCGCAGAGCATCAAAGACTGCCATGTAGAGTTCATAGTATTGTTTGGGTCCTAGGCTGCTTGTTCGAAGCTCGGATACCAAGGTCGAGCTACGGGGGAAATCATCAGCACGAGATCAAGCGTCAATGGCAGCGACGAATGCGCGCAACACAGAGTACGGTTTCCACTATTGTCGCTATGGACTCACCTGCATTTTAGAGCATCCATAAGCTTGCCCGGAGTCTCGAGGCATTTGCGCATGAGATGCGTTTGCTGCCTGACAACCACCAGAGCATCTTCAAGCAGTCGTGCTTGATCTTCCACCGCGGGAGGGCTTGCCATGGTATAGATCGAGTGCGGCTTCGTGCGCGATGGCCTGTGAAGCTCCAGGAGCTATGGGATCATTGATATTCAGGGCGTGAGGTGTGAGATGTGATATCGTTGTCGCGGGCAAGCTGTCGTTGATGGAGGGAGATGTTCGCTAGAGCGTCATGGGTAGCCCACCAGGCTCCATACTGCGCCACGACCGCCTTCTTGGGATTCTAGAGGCACATTCCAAGCTTCAAAACACGTCGTGCAAGTCATCAATCGATGGTCGTGAACTCTCTCGCATTGACTCTCTGGAATCTTTTTATTTATTAATTTATTCATTCACAATACTACTTTATAAGACAGGCCAGCTCTTGCCCCCGGATACAAACTCCATTGCTATGCGAATACGGTGCTTTCCAGCTCTTGGTAAGCAGTGGCCACGATCATGTCCAATTCAACCACCCCAAAAATCATGGATACAAAAAGTCAAATGTTACTTCAAAGGCGCCTCCCCTCCTCTCAAACCTTGACCAGTATTCTGTACTGTGCCTCAAGGACGGTTTGTCTGGTGACATCACGTTTGCAATCCTTAGATGCTCGAATATCTCTCAGTGAATCAAATTCATACTCTCTTGATAGATGAGTTCCATGCAGGATAACTTGTATGCCACTGGCCATCATCATAGGTTGTCTTGGTGGGCGATGGAATAGGGCTTGGTGTTATTGATGGGACCTCCATACTAGATATGTAGATAGATGTGAAGGTAGAAGAGTAGGTGGACGAATATATCGAAGTTTCTGTAGTACTTGAAAATGTCGATGTAGTTGGGTAGCTGGTGCTGATTGACGAATATGCAAGGGACGTCTCGGTAGAGCCAGCTGAAGATGAGCTGAAAGCGATACTCGATGAGCTTGAAGTTTGCGTTGTAACGCCGGCAGATGATTTCGAGGTGGTCGAGGTTGTATCGGAACTAGTAGAGCTTCGATTGGAAGCTGTAGAAGTTGCGGAAGCGCTAGCTACCACTTTTGAGCTCGTGGATGACGACGAAGATGCTGGAACAGGCACGTCGACCGTGACTGTTGGTGCGTTGACGTCAACAATTGAGACTTTTGTTTCAACGATAGTGGTTGGCGATACAACAGAGGCTTCGACTGTCGAGACTTGTGTTTGGATGACCGTGGTAACAGACGCAGTGGGAGTGATCGTGATGACAATCGTTTCCGTAGAGTCTTTCCCGGCAATGGTTTGGGTCGAGTAAACATAGTTCGTGACTGGGATAGTCTGGACATCAGTCTCTATGATTGTATTAGGTGCTGCTGTCTCAACGATGGTTTTGTAGACCGTTGCCGCAGCATCCCCCGACGTTGCTGCAGCAGCACCGCCTCCATCAACTGGCACAACCGAGTAGCTAGCCCTCCTAATCAGATTGTCTTCCTTCGCCGCTCGCCGATGAAAGAATGGCAATGCTGCAGTCAATGGCAGCAGGGTAGAAATGGCAAAAGCAGCAGGCGCATTGAGACGCATGTTGACGATCTTGACGTGGAAAGAAGTAGAGTAAAGATAGTACGTGCACAATGTAGTGACTTTGGTAGTGTAAGGAAAGTGCAGAATACGGGGAGAAAGTGACAAGGGAACACAGACCCATCTTAACTTATAATGTGTCCCACAATTAAGAAACTTCTTCATAGGAGATGGCTGGGAAATCTATTCTGCCAGGCTTTGCGGTGGTTGCGATGTTACCTCTGGGCGGGCAAACGACGCGACAAAATGGCGAGGCTGGTGACGCCCCGCGACATTCCTGGAAGCTGCATGTCACATAGCGACAGGCCTGGACTCTCTGCCCGATTCCGACCGAGAGCGCAGCACGCAAGAAGCATCATATACCACGAGGCCTGGCTTCTCGCATGGGGAAGACTGGAGGTGAGTTGGGAGGGGAGGATCAGTAGATACCGACAGGATCACGTATGTCGGGCCCTTGCTCGAGGTGAAGACGAAGATAAAGTCGCTCGCGGGTAAGCGAAGACGCTAATGGTGGGGGGCTGGATCGTGCGACGGAGCAAAAGGCGGTTGCATTCTTCGTCTTGGCCTCTGCTCTCTCCTCTCTCTTGCTACACCGTTCGCCAGGCTTCTCGAAGAATTGGCCGCCTGTAGTGCAGGTACCGTCTATTTCCGGATCCGCATGCTTCGGTGAGGTCCCGGACCAGACCAGACCATGGTAAGTCAGATACGTTGTCTGGTGCTGGCCACCCAGAGATTCCGAATGGCAGAAACCGGCATGCTCTCCTCGTGCGGGAACGCTCCCAGTAATCTTGAGGGTGGTTCTGTCATGATCCAGGCGGTTGACTTCATTCGAGATGCTGTCACCGAATATCAGTCTTGGCTGTCCGCTATGAATGGATGGATGGATGGGTGATATCTACCGGTAGGCTTGGTGGCTAGCTTCCTCAGATGCCGGCGACGACGTGCTGCTCAGCAACCATCTCGTCATTTTCATCCGCCCTCTATTGCAGCGCGATTCGTGCGCGACGTCGGAGCTCCAACCCTCGATAATAATCCGTGCATGTGGCCCTATTTGAGGCCCTTTATCGGCGCAGGAACACGGATGACCCTTGGTTTCGCCATGAAGCCTCAACCGAACCCGACAGATCTGGAGGTCTGCTTTACGGCCGTGGACTGTCAATTCCTATCTCTCTAACAATAATTTTCCCCTTCCCTTTCACAATTCCTCAAATCGCAAACTTGGTTCTATTCCATTCCCTTGCTGGAATATTCGAACCATTAAGGAAGATGGCACCGTCAGAATCGCCATTCATGCGCATACCCTGCGAGATACGGCTCATGATCTACGATTACCTCTTCGACGATAAAGGACACGACATATTGGAGATTCGAAATACGAATCCAGACTCATACCACCGAAGCTTCCACCATCGAACTGGCTATCGTATTGTTGGACAAGGTCGAAGTCGCCCGACAACATATCGTCTTGTCACGGATGCGGAACTTCATACCTCTATTCTCAGAGTCACCCGCAAAATACATGAAGAAGCATCCCATAGACTCTACAGTAATCATATGTTTGATTTCGGAAAGGACATCGAGGCCATTGTCCCTTTCTGTTCAGACTTGACACCCCAGACTCGATGCCTTATTCCAGGGATGTCGCTTTTCAAACGAGGATCTGTATACTGTCGCGACTACGACCGCTGCGAATGGAGCAGCGTTTGCGAATACATCAAGGAACATATGCAGATCAGAACCCTCCGTCTAGTGGTTGAGGGAGGCAGACCATCATTAGGATGGGAGGGCCTGCCCAGCTACTCAGTGGCAGACTTCAAAACCCTTTCGCTCGTAAATTACGAACCTTTGGAATGGGTGTGGGAGTTGCTCACCATCAAAGGGATTCAAAAGTTGGACATTCTCCCAGACATACATCACTGTCCTCCATCGCATTCCTCTGCAATGGCTTTCTTTGCCGCTTTCTCGAGTTCCATCGGTACAGATTTCGCGGACTTCTTACATATGGAGATGGCGGCGGCTTGAAAGCCACTGGTGGATTTGTCATTGATGGCAAAGTTACACAATACGCAAAGAAGATTACTTTCTTCCGCCAATACGCAACAATGATTACTTTCATTCGCTAGTATGCGATGCTGATACAGTAATCATCATTCCGCTACTTTCAGCTTCGCTTTCACATCCAATCCGTTTGCAGCCGCACTCGGGAAGGTTCAGCTCAGGAGACTTGAGACTGCTGCTGAAATCTTCCCGCATACATGTCAGGCGGTGGATGGCGGATCAAATTTAGATCTTATTCTAGATCAATAGTTTCATGGCAGTCATCATCATAGATATATAGGTCATCCCTCGTCTTGTTCTGTCGCTCTCATCAGGTTGCGCACACGCGTAGAGTAGAGCAAAGTCTGGCGCATAGACGTTCTTCCAACGTCATTTTCTCGGTTGCAAGTAATCATTCCGGACATTGCAAGTTTCTCAACAATTACTCAACCAGCGAAAGGGCCTACGAGTCAGCAAACAAATTGCCGCGCGAAAGATTGCTGGATGCTGCAAGCTAGCGGAGGCCAGCACAGCGGCAGACGGTAATTTCTAGGCATTAACGGAGTGCTCGTAGCGGTCTCGGAATGCATCCCGGCAATCAGAAAGGCTACCTGCCAGGACTATCCGGGTACTCACCATGGACCTTATCGCTGAATATTTTTTATGTCCGTAGAAATGCTCCGACAAAGCTTTGTAAGAGCAATTGCCGCGCAATTGAATTTTCAGTCTTGCTGCCTCTGTCGTCAACTCTCACCTCTTCTCTCCATCCTCCTTCCCTTGGACAACAACTTCAAGACACCCATCTTGAACCTCTGATGATGAAATGCAACGATGCTAGCCTCGACGGAGATGTCAGCCTTGCCGCCGCTTCGGCTTTTAATACCCCTTTTTCAGCCACTCTCAAACCTGAAGATTTGTTTACCTTTTTGGACCTTCCAGCAGAGATACGGCTGCAAATCTATGGCTATTTACTCCCATCCAGGACACACACAATTGTAACGCAAAGCCCATACAATGGTTTTTTCTTCAACACGGCAACCTTACCTGCCAACTCAGCACAATCCTTCTACCCTTTTGGTCGCTCACCGCCACGGGATCGCCTAACAACATACAAAGTCCTCAGTACCAATTTCCGGGCTTCATATCCGTCACCCAGCATACACGTAGAAATATTCCGGACATGTAAGCAAATTCGAGCGGAAGCAGAACCAATACTATATGGCGGCCAGGCCATCTTTGATTTCGGGATCCATCTCGATGCTGTGAAGTCCTTTTTTGGTGACCGCTCTGCTCTTGCCAGGGCTAGCGTTCGGAACATCAAGATTGCAAAGGAGATTCCAGAGCCTGTGACTCATAACTCTGGAGAGTGGCAATCAGTTTTGAAGCCCGGGGTCGATCAGGTCTGGCGTGAGGTTTGCGATCACCTTCTTGTCAACCTTCAAAATTTGAAGAACATCGATCTTACTGTCTGGGCGCCATCTGGGTCTGTTTCCGTGTTTCCAGCTCTCATCGATACCACGGCTGCACCCAGCACAGAATCAGTGTTAGCGGAAGCCCAGGCTGAAGCCTCAGAGCAAGCTCGATTGTGGAGAGAATGGGAATGGACGAGCGATCTACTGAAACTTGAAGTTTTGAAAGGGCTGAGGATTACGTGGTGGGGATTCAACAGCCAAGCGACTAGAGAAGGAACGACTGGGTTTGATTCCTGGCTCGCAAGACGCATGATTGGCGACGGCCTCGTGAGAGATCGTATGGTTAGGGAAGGCTTGCTAATCGAAGGCTTGGTTGTTGTTAATGGAACAGCTACCTGAGTCGCGCAGCGTGGGTTTCGTGGGCATGAAATAGAGAATTGGGACTGGGGAGTTCAGGGCATCAGTTTATTGATAATAGATAATTTTGAGAAAAAAATTTTAGAACATTCATGGTACTGTCTTTCGATATGCATGTGTACTGTCTTTCAATGTACATGTGTAATAAGCTAGCAACTCTATTTGATCCATGTTCAATACCAAACGAAGAGCTATAAAACCCAGGGAAGAGCTGGAGTGATATACGTGAGCGCCGTTTTCATTTTTGCTTTCATGCTGGGAAACTGCATCGACCTTGATAGCGCGGTGTGTGCTGAGTGTGCCCACCTTACAATATAATTTGTCTACCTTGACTCCTTGCTCTTCAAGCTTCTATCTGAACTTCTCCAGAGTCACCCACACAGGTCAAGTCCCCTTGTCGTATCGACTAATACTGTCTCCAAGTGGTATAAGGAGGCAACAAGCGCACTTCCTGAAAGAGGTATCTCAAGAATGGGCGCGCCCAGTCTTTACAGTTAGATTGATGGGGCCCTATCGAACTATATCTACTTTCGTCAAGCTCTGTCTGTCTGATAATTACTATTCTACATGTGAAGGAGTGATGGAAGTATGCAAGCACTGGGGTTTTCCCACCGTGCCTGGGTGCTTAGCTTTTCGAAAATGGGGTTCGGGCGTGTGGAAGAGGAGTCGGAGTCACTCGGACGGAAAAGTTGTTTTGTTGGCAATCCCAACTTGGGCCCATGTTACATTGTGGGTGTTCCGTGCGACGTGGTTGATAGATATTTGCCCACTGGGGATGGGTGGTACAAACGTGCTTACTGTGGAGACTTGAGGACCCTATATACGTGTATAGTCGTTGAAGCGAGGAGCTCTGCTCAAAAGAAGCCGATATTGGCGTGGTTGAGAGATTGCTCGGGGAGATCCTGTGAGACTTCCGAGATAAACAACCCTCGGCGATTTGTAACCACGACAACTCAGTCGTACAGCAGACTCGATCGTCATTGACTGAGATTCTATAGTCTTGTGTTAATCCTTCATATGGTGGTAGTTGTGCACTGGAAATTAATGATGGCGATCGATGTCAAAGCTTACGCTCGCTTAGCTTACATGTCATGGCATTCCTGAAGGTACCTACGTAGGTAAGAGCGCATAAAATTTAGTATCATAAGTGCGGCTAGAGGAGTTGTGTTTTGTTCACATCGAACCGATTTAGGAGCAAGCTTCATAAATGTGTCAGCAGGTTCCCTACATCCATTTTCCTGAAGAGTTGCTGCCAATTTTTTGCAAAGGCACATCTGTTCAACCTCTCTCTCTTTTATGTTCCGGGGTTTCGCAGAAGGCAAAAGGAAAGGAAGGTTCTCTTCAGTATTGTGGAAATATGCCTAGAAAACATCAAGCTTGATGCCAAGTATTGCAGCACAACTTCGAGACACGATTCTCGTGTCATCTTCTACGTGAAGATGGTGTTCTATTTATAAGCTCCAATACAGTAAGCTCCAATACAGTAAGCTCCAATACAGTAAGCTCCAATACAGTAAGCATCGTATTGTGTATGGAATGTCATTTTGTTAATGCATAGCAGGCACACGCGTGATGTTTTACGCGCTTCTCGTTGAAGAAAAGTTGCAGACATGGAGGACGTTTGAAATCCGAACCCGAAAAATCGTAGGGCTTCTCTGATAGAACATATAGGCAACCTGAGTTTGCTCTGAGTTTGACCTGGGTGGTCTTTACATTCTTGCCTCTCTGCAATAAAGTACGTTTCAAGATAAGCAAATTAGTTCCACACTGAAGCTCGCACTTTCATGTGTTAATGATTCTGTGAGCGTCTCGTGTATTCTTTGTCGTTGGCCCGGGGTGCGGGGGGGGGGGGCTTGAGGGTGGGTTCATGACAGGCAGACGAAGCAAAACGCAATTTCTTGGAAACATCAACCGAGGTACAAGCATTTGTTCGCATGGATAAATTCTGATTCTTCGATTAAAACGTATAGGATGAATGTCATATTGTTGGATTGTCGCGGTACTAAAAGCGAATGAAAGCGAATGAAATCAGATACTGACGTACATGTTTGCTCCTCTTTGTGCCGCAATCATGCAGAATGGCACGGCGACCTTAAATAGTCGAGGATAACTTGATTTGCTGCTACACAGCAAACCCTCGAGTCTTATCAAACACTTCCATACAACCTTCGGCTTATACAAGGACTGTGATCATGGAGCAGCCAGATTTCATCGAGGTCAGTATGTCTGTTGGAGTTCATAACCTCCGCCTATCTTGTCTAACAGTTGCTTGTAGGTCGATGACACGCCCGGAGATAAAAACGCAAGCCAGTTGGAGCATGGTATCTCGATATCTACCGGGACAGAAAATGAGGAGAGAACTTACCACACGCTGAACGAAGGGAGTACGTTGTTCAATCTCACACCTCTCTAACATTGGATCAACTAATATCCGTGGCTTTGTAGAATACATGCTTCCTAATGACGAGGTTCGTGGTGTTGAAATTTCGCATTCCCGAGTGCCATACTGATAAGATTCCGAATGAAGAAAGAGAAGGCCAGGTTAGGTATGTAAAGCAACTCGGTCAAATCTCGTTGCGAAAGCAGAGAAGGCGAAGTCTTTGGATGGATCTGACGGACATCAACGATCAGATCTACAGCATCGAGTAATCACATATGCCCTAGACGACAAGTTGCAGCTCGCACCAATTCCCGATTCCTTCTCCGGCAACGTGCTTGACCTTGGAACTGGGAGTGGTATTTGGGCAACTGAGTTTGGTAAGAATTCTTGTCATATCAAGGAGTTCGTCTGGCTGATGATTTACTGTAGCATCTCGTTATCCATCTTCAACAGTCCTCGGAATCGACTTGAGCCCCACCAATCCATCCTTGTGATTGCTTCCTCTTTCCCCCACAATCTTGAAGCACCTAAAAGCTAACCAACCGTCAAGTATTCCCCAAAACTGCTCATTCCGTATCGAAGACTATGAAGAAGAATGGAAGCACTCGGCACCGTTCTCATTCATCCACGGCCGCGCACTCATAAGCTGCCTCAAAAACCCGCCTCAGACCTTTGCGACAGCCTACCAAAATCTTGCTCCAGGCGGTTGGCTGGAGATACAAGATATAATCTGGCCCTTCAAATCGCAGGACGAGAGTCTCGCAGAGAAAGGCAAGCCACTTCTTCAATGGTGTGAACAAGCCCAGGCTGGAAGTGCCAAACTTGGTCGTCCTTTTGCAGACGTTTCACGATACGCAGCGATGATGGAGGAGGTAGGGTTTGTGAATGTAAAGCAGAGGACGCTAAAGATTCCGCTAAACGACTGGCCAAAGGATAGGAGAATGAAGGAACTGGGGGCCTTATTCCTGGAGAACATGCTGGATGCAGTAGTTGCACTGAAGAAGATCTGGACTTTCGCGTGTGTATTTGCTTCTTATATCTCTATTGGAAGACGATATCTAGGTAATATTGCTAACTTTTGAGATGGATTAGGCTTGGGTATTCTTCTGAAGATGCAGACGCCTTTATGGGGGAGGTCAGAAGTGCGGTCAGAAACCGTGAGGTTCATGCTTATTTTGATTTGTATGTATTGGCACCATAAGTACACATCATTAGGGCATACTGACTTTGACAAGCAATATTGTCTATGGACAGAAGCCGGACGAGGTACAATCATGAACGGGGCATCCAGCGACCACGAAAGATATCTGGCTGCAGGGACTTGAGTGTTGCATTCTCTACTCTTTTTTTCAAGAATTTCGCCTCAGACACACTATTGACGGAACGATACTTTATATGGTGCATAGTGTTTCCAGAGTGCCGTGCGATTGTTTCCCCTAGTTTTCGATCATCGATGTCATAGATCCATGATTATGTTTGATTGCGTTAGTACACAACGTATGAATACCAAGACCTGGACAAGAAATCGGAGTTGCTCAAGTGAAACGCACAACAAATCTTGGCCGACCACGAAGTCAGCCAAGAGAATGTCAAAGTCTCATAAATGTAAGCCAAGGCGTCCCCAATCCTCCAATGTCACCACCGCATGTACGAAAGGCACTTCATTCTACGACACACCCAGGCGTGATGAAGTTTTAAGACTTTCGACATCTCTTGGAAGTAAGCCAAGATTATTATTCCAATATCGCGGGCGGTGCATCTGGACTCTTGTGTCTGTGTGACGTTTTCTTGGGAGTTTTAAAATGCTAGGTTCGCATTGTGACTGAATCTGCGCGTTCTTGGCTTTTCTTCAAAGAAATGTCGGGCTTGATTGTATAAAGATGTAGCCTGCGTCCTTGCTCCTCGGACTGTACATGTCAGCTATCTGGTCTTGTATAAAATATAGCTGAAGGCTGTACCGACAGCCTTAAAGACTGATTACGTCTGCAAGCTATCGTCTTTCGGATAAGTGGTCCATGGTATGTATTATCGCCTCTTCTCAAGTACGTGCTAACAAGAGAGCGAAGACATGTCTAGGAGATATATACTTTGATCAAAAGCTCGACATGCTCGCGATTTTGCACACTATGGTTTCGAAAGCATCGAGTACGGCGTCGTAAGATAGGCTATGAGGAATATCATCATCAATAGGATATTGAAGTCGATCTTGCTGTTCTATCCAGTGGCAAAAATGAATGATACGCGCTGTCTATGTCGTTGAGCAGGAGACACAGAGAGACGGTGGAGCAGACGACTGAGGATGCGCGATTACCTCCCGAGTTAGAGGTTTCCCAAGTCAGAAGTCTTTGCGAAAAGAAGATCCAGCCTATTTTCGACCATCCATGCCATACACAGGTTCTGACGATCAAATCCAAGATCTGGAAACAGGAGACGATCCAGAGATCGGCGGTTAGTATAGGCCTGAAAGGAGCGTCTCAATTTCCGAATCCATGGGGATAATAGCGCCTCCGGCAGGCCACTTTCCAGGCCAGGAACGGCACTCGGGCCATTTGGACAAGAGATGAAGGAAGACAACCCGGGTAAAGCAGCTCATGAGAATCTCCGTTCGTGAGAGCAGGGGTAGCTCAGGGTGTTCGCCGGACGACTGCTACGTGAGACACCATGCTTTCTCGTGTCCGCGGGTATCTACATCACTCCATGCTCAGCAGCGGCGGCAGCTTTCGGGCCAATCACTCCCCGGCGAGATGATGGTGGAGATGCAATGATGGAATGTGCGGCCACGATGCACCGGACAATACGAGACCACGCAGCAGGGCAGCGATGACCAAGTGTGTCACCGAACTCCAGTCCGACGGGGGAGCATCTAGCCGGAGAGAGACCCGACCGAGGGCCAGCTCGCGCCTTCGGACGTCTTTGGCACGGCAACTTCGACGTGGACTTGGCCGAGCTGGTGGTGGGATTCGGGCAGTTAATCTTGCACTTGCACGCACTTGCATCTGCATCATTCCTCATCCTTCTCGACTTGTAGTTCCTCGTCGCCTTCCTGCGCCTGAGGCTGCACCCTCAGCACTCCATCATGACCAGTTGCAGTCACAGTGGCCCGTGCGGGAGCAGCTGTAACCTTTACGCTTAATGCGGTGCCGTTAAGGCTAACTGGCTTAAGCAGCGGCCGGGGTGTCAGGGTTTCATCTGAACAATGCGAAACCCAAGGAACAGCGCGCGGGAGCATGCCATCCCAACGTTGCCATCCTTATTTCAAGGTTAACCGGTGGGGCGGCCCAATCAGCGCATCCCCCTTCCGGAGCCATATGAGACTTTCTATGATCCGAAAGGCAGATCAGACGCAGCCAAGCCGTTTCCCATCCGAGAAAGGACCAAGTCTTCCTCTGGGGACCATGCAACGGGGGCTCCGCTGCACGCTCCGTGGCGGCTGAGAGAGGCTCGACCGTTGTAGTATTGGGAGATCGGGCAAGGCGTCGACCCCAGCGCCGATCGCTTCGTAGATTTGCCCTTGATAATCCACCAATGGAGCGATTCGACGCCAACCGACTCATGCATGGAGGATGTCACTCGGTCTGATGCTGCAAACCAACTGCGACCGGGGATGGAGAAGGTTACAAAGAATCTTAAAATCTTATGGTTCAAGCGGCCCCACAGCGCTGGCTATTCTGCACCGGCTGCGGTACCGACCGTACGCAGATACGCTCGAGGCAAAAAAGTCTCATGCCCTCTAACTGTCATCCGAAACAGGAGAGTTGAAGGTTGTCAGAGCAGGGTACGGTGTCTGGCGACCATGAGATGAGATGGAGATCGGCCCAATTCCGAAGCAGAGTCCCTCGACAATACTTGCTCTGCATCGAGAATCGATCTCTATAAGAGTGCCCATTTGTCCTGCTGGAGTAACTCTTTTCTTCATCAGCTTCATACTCTCTTTCACCAATCAACACTTAGTCTTTTACTCAATTCAGCTGCGCTGTCCCTTCTCTACTACAGCTGTGCTGTCTATTCAACTCTTACACTCTCACTTCTTAATCCATTCTCAACCAACAACCGACTTTCAGTCTAATCCACTCAACCAACCATCAAAATGAAGTTCTCCATTGCCCTCGTCGCCGTCCTTGCTGGCTTTGTTGCCGCCTCTCCGATGCCAAAGAAGGCCGCCTCTAGCAGCACTGCCGCTGCCGCTGCTGCTACTTCTACTGCCAGCACTTCCACCAAGGCTGCTGCTGGTGCCGATGTTCTGACCGCTTCCGACTACAGCGCCTTCCAGATCAGCGACGGAACTGCTGGAACTGCTCAGGCCAAGGCCAACGCCCTCTTCTCCGCCATCGACATGAACAACCTTGCCTCTGTCTCTGCCAATGACTTGAAGGTCATCCAGGGTATCCACACCGTGGCTGAGAACGCTGAGGTTAAGGGTATGCTGCAGTCTCTCGATCCATCACCGGAAGATAGCTAACCATTTTGATAGCCTTCAACCCAGCCATCGCTGCCGCTTCTGGCGCCGCCGCCACTGCTCTTCAGGTTGGTCTTCCTCGCATCTACCCCTTCCACCTCTCTGATACTAATCTCTGTATAGAACGGCAAGATTCAGAACAAGGTTCTCAAGCTCACTGCTGAGGTCCTCGGCATTCAGGTCAAGGCTGCTCAAGGTGGTAGCAGCTCTTCTTTGGCTGCTGAGCAGGCCAAGCTCAAAAACAACATCGCGCTTGACACTGCTGCCGCTGGCCAAGCCTCCACCTCTGTTACCTTCAGTGGAACTTCTTAAAATATATGCATAAAAGCATAGCAGTCGTCCCACATCGAAAGGAGTGTGATGCAATCGGTCTGGAATAGTGTGAAGAGGGCGGGAGGTGTGAGGTTCTGACATAATGGTCTCGAAAATGGTGAAGTTTCTTTATACATTAATATACGACATGTAGAGTCTCTTCAATGGCAGTTTATCTAGCTGTAAGGGGGATTCAATGAGAGTTATTTGTCGAAATCCAGTTCCTGACCGTGACCATGTGAAAGCAATTTGTTTGAAGCTCAGTTCTTCAAATGCCATCTCCATCTATCTTTTCTAGTATTTCCATGAATCAACCCATCAAGACACGCAACACAGCACCCGAACAACAACCGCTATGAAAACCAAAGGATAGGAACAACTAATAAGATGCAGACGCATATGCGGAATCCCTACAAGGGAACCCAAAATCCCAAGTCAGTTGAAATCAAGGCAAGTCATCTCCAGTAGCGGTATACACACACCGCAGCCGCCAACCCAAGACCCAAGACCCCGAGGAAAAGCCCAGAGACAAGATGAGAAGGAGACGTAAGCGGCAGTGATGGGATAGCGAGCATGAAAAACCCGCCCTTCCTTGCACATTACAATACATCGGCAGAGCGGCCGGACCTAGTTCATCCCGTGATAGGCATATAGCTCAAGGGAGCGGGATTGAAACACGCCCTGGTCGCATAAAGGTAGCTTTACCAGCACCAGGGCCATTCTTTTGGCGCAAGCCAGGTCAGGTCAAGTTGAGAACTCACCCCAATGAAAGGAAAAAGTCGATTTCGGATGATAAAATCTCCGGGGGGGGGGGCTCCTTGGCCATTTCCTCTTTTCCGGTAGGTTAGCTATTTGTTCGTGTATGTAGATTTGGGTCATCTTTAGCACGCACAGTAGACAGGCAGTTACTTGTTGCTCAATGTTATTCTACCACCTGATAGTGTGCCCTAGAATACATAATTATACGCCATGTGGCGCGTATAATCCCAGCAAAAAGTCAGTATAACGAACGAAGAGCTAAGGCTCTTCGCCATCTATCAGCCATTATATACCTCGGAAAGACGATGTGAAACGACATCAACCGGGAAAAGAGCCCATTTGATTCGATGAAGAACTAGGTAGAACATGAGAGAGTGTGAGCGCGGGGGGCGTGTTTTTTTTTTTTTTTAAATTAACCCGCGAGACACCTCGCTGCCTCCACCGATCTTCTCAAGAAGCGCGCGCAAACTCGCTCAGGATAGGCGCAGGCGCCACCGCCACCGCAACCGCATGCAGATCTCGAGTACTCTGTCTGTATGACAGCAGTTGGCAGATCGTAAAGTTCTATCTTTTGGGTCACTTTGGGCAAGCAAGGCGATTTACTGATGAGTTACGGAGGTGTCTCAATTCCTAAGGGAGGTGTGTTTTATTGCATTTTGTGAGGGCAGACATATTCCTCAGGCGCGCAGACCTTTACGCGTCTGTAGCGTCTCCAGAGACTGGCTGACTTGACGTACTCCAAGACGAGTTGCTTGGTCGTAGTCATACTTCAAATTGTGCCTTGGCAACAGTAGACAGTGCAGAAGAGTTTGTGATGGGATCTAGATGTCTTATAGAGAAAGAAAGAAGGGGTTTATAATCTAATACAAAGAAGGAGAATCAAAAAGAGTAAACTGTGATGTCCATAGGACACTACGCACACATACACGAACATTGAAGAAAACCAAGCCAGCGAGCTAGCAAATTGCAAAGTCAATGCGCACGCTGCCGCTCAAATCCCAAGACCCCGTTCGCCCAATTCCCAGATATCTCTGTGTCCTAAACTCCTGAATTTCACAAAAGTTGTGTATGATCTTGGTTTAACCAGTAGCTCTCCGTACCCAGAAAGCTGTAGGTTCATAGACGGCGTCCTTGTCTCTGCGCTTGTAGGCACGGTGTAGCCTCAGTCCCAGATCGTGTTCCAGCCGGCGCACATCAGCCTCTTCCTGCTTCAGCTTCTCAATCTTGATCTTCTCCATCTCTCTCTTCCGCTTGACTTCATCGGTAAGAAGTACGTGATCTGTAGGCATCAGCTCCGTCATTTGGCGGATGCTTCTCTGGATGTTCCTAAGTCTGTGCGCCGAATCATCGATTTGTGCCTGAAGGGAAGTGATGAGATCGCGGGATGCTGCTTCGGCCGGAGTGACTGGAAGATTCTTGCCAATGCTCGATTGCACAGAAGAACGTCGACCTTCGCGCATGCTGATGAAAATGGGAGAATTGGGATTGAAGTGAGTACCAGAGCCCACTTGCTTTCGAGCAATGGTTTTCGGTGATTCCATGATTCTTGGCCTCCTGCGATTTAGGATGGATTGTTCGTACAATGCTTGTGACGTTTGTAGTGTAGTTCTTTCGCTATCGTACGAAGGATGGGTTGATTGCGCGTATGTCCCCGCAGAAAGATGCGATTCTTCAGGAGTTGCGACTTCTTTAATAGCTTCTTTGAAATTACGCTCGATGGCGTCGGTTGATTTTGTTTGATTATTGTTTGATGTGCTCGGAACCTCGGTTCGTACAGTATCTCGCGTTTGAGTTCGCTCGCCTCTATCTGGAAGTCGACTTGGAATACTCGAATTTTGCGAAGTTGCTGAAGCTTTACTAATTGGCTCAGGAGCATCAGACTTTGTTAATGTTGTCATTTGTGCATCTTGACTTCCAGACTTCAGTGATACAGCATTGAATGCGGGGTCCGTGTTAGCAGGCATTGATGCCGGGACTGCGACTGTCTCAGAGACACCACTTCGGACTGCCGAAACAGGAGAACCGATTGGGGTGATCGGTGGAGTATCAACACGTTGGCTGCTTTTTGAGGAAATGCTCAGGGGCGCTTGATCGAATTGGTTATGCATGGGAGAGACAGGTGTACGACCACTTGAACCCTTCTCCTCCGAACGCTGGGTTGTGCTCTGAACGGCATTCTTGCCAAGCTTCTTCAGTCTGTCGCTGAAAGAGGTTTGAACCTTTGGGGCAGCAGTTACGCTTGCTTCAACCTTGGTAGAATTGCCAACAGATCGCAAGGCTGGTGGTTGAAAGTGACCCGGCTTGACACCTAATCTCCCCCCTTTATCGCTGGTTGTTGGCTCTCCAGTGTACTTATCGAACCGTGTGTCCCCGGTTGGTTTCAGTCTCCCAAAATCTGCCTGTCCACTAGTCTTCCGCGACTGAAGTTCTGCAGCAGCAATGGCTGCTTGGTTTTTCCTCCTCTCACGTCGAAGATTCGGAATGTTACTCGATCCTGGTCTTGATTCGGGTCTCCCGACCTCTAGTTGTGCGACGTCCGGCATTTGGTCGACAGGAGAAACCTCTTCCTCGTCGATGTAATGAAGTTGGCTAAAACTATGTCAGTAAAGCTTTAGCAACAAATGGTCGCAAAAGAATGGCGTGGCTTATCCGGATCGGTGCTTGAGCGTGCAGATCCGGGTGTGCATTTGCGCAAAGTACTCTCAGGCGGTGTTTGGATCATTGTCCTTCTCTCGACAGGAACCGTTGAAGAAGGGAAAAGACTGCTACGTACCTAGGCTTTACCGCAAAAGTCTCATACTCAGGAGAGCTGGGCGGAGAGACTTCTTCTTCGTCGTACGAGATTCCTTGCGGGTTCTTGTATGAATATCTTGGGAATCGCCCGCCGCTTTCAGGAGAGGGTTGGGAATAGATGGAAGAGGCGGGTCGAAAATGAGAGTTGCGAAGAGCAGTTGATGCGTGTGATTCTGTAGGATCCCTATTGCAAGAAAAGAGGGGGTCGATGGTTAGCTGAGGTGGACTGTCCGGAAGTATATGAGATCAACCGAGTTAACGGAGGTTAATTTTGGAAGGACGAGGAGTGGAGGGGTCGCATAATTCTATCTCTAACGTTCTGGCCCGTGTCCGCGAACAAAACGAGAATTAATATCTCCATGGGCCGGATTAGGAAAGAGACAGGAATGAATAAGCCGCCGCGAAAGAGATAAGTCAACTTACATGTTCGAATGGGGGAGACTTGTCAAGGTATCGTCGCTCTCGCCTCGTAGTGGAATGGGCCTCTGTTTGATGCCAAAACCCGTGGAACTGGAGCCATATGTACTTTCATCTAAAGTCGTCTCCAGCAAGACCGGCTCCCCAATCGCCGGCCGGCGCTTTGGTGCTTGCAGCCGCTTCCACATTTTATATTAAGGTCGCTGAGGAGCTTGATCTTGAGTATGATCGTCCTCCGTGCGTCGAAGGATTCTAGGGTGTGCGAGCGGCGCCGAGGAAGAGCAAGGTAGGAGCAAGGGCGTAGGCTATGGGCGGTAGGAACTCCGTACTGGGAGAGCTTGATAAGTGAGTCTCGTCAAATGTACTGAGGTTTTCGAAGACTGTCGGGCGGCAGTATAATGTTGGTTGGCAGCAGGTGGAGTTCAGAGCAGGTAGGTAGTGAATGTGTAAGTGACCGGGATAGACTCGAGGGATTATGTCTTTCAACGGCCGGCTCGGTGAAGGATGGGACTGTTTTGTTGTTTAAAAATTAACGTATCCGTGTTGAGGAGGAGGAAAGAAAACAAGAAGCACGTATACGCAGGTCGAGTCGCGGTCTCTTGACAATAGGCCTGATTGTTCTGGTCCCGCGTCAGGACATGAGGGTCGTGTTTGCGTGGGCTTCACCAATCAAGCGAGCTGAACAGCAGGAACATCAAACAAACAGAAAGGGCGAGCAAGCAAAGAGATAGAGATAGAGATAGAGATAGAGAGAGGGAGCAACACCGGGAACAAAGATGGACAAAAGGATGACCTTGGAAAAGGTTTGCCTCTGACCAGCCTTACTTCATCTTGATAGCTGGTCACAAAAAAGGCGAAGTCTCACGGGCGAGTTGTTTCATGTTTTGCGTAGGCTTGGTTGTGGCATTAATGCGCTCCGTAGTATATCTGCGTTAGCATTAAGGCCACTGATACATCTATGCTGGGCTGAGAAGGCCTGAGCAACCGCACTGGGGCGTGAACTCGGTCGGGCTAGGCGGGGAAGCATTGGTATGGCCAGGCGCTTCGCCGGAGAAAAGCAACAGGGAGATGGGATGGCATAATGAAGATAGGGGGGCATGTTGGGACAATGGGTGGTAGAGGTGGGTAACATTGGGCTTGAGGCGTCTGTGGGTTCTTCATAGCGTGCCTCGAGCGCCGAACCAGACCTGTTGAGTCCCGACAACAGTGCACATGTAAGTCATAGCTACCGGAGATCGGGGAACAGCCAGGGGCACCAGGGTCAGGGGCCAAAAGGGGCAGAGCCAGAGTGGTCCTCGGTGGTTCTTGAGGATATACTCGTGATGGTTGGGGTGGATGCTGCTGCTAAGTCTCGTGAGTTGAGGGCTGCTGTCTCATACGCTGCGATCCCCTCCCGCTCCCGTACTCCGAGACGGCGAACCAACAGTGCCCTGCGTCGCTTGTCTTCCCTGCTCCCGAGAACGTGCGGCGAGCCTCGTTCGTTCGCAGCTCAACCTCGGGCCAATCCCTTGTCTTCCCATCTCTCCTCATCCCACCTTGCATGCCCATCCCTCCAGACCTCAACGGCCAGATCTTAAAAGAATGTGCCGTCGGCATTCACTGCATCCATGGCCAGAGTGTGACTTCGCGCTTGTCTGACTGATTGTGTCTGGACTCTCACCTTCCCGAGCGACGTCATCGAGCACGATGGACCTCGCACCTCCAGCTTTCTTCACATACGAAACACCTTCGGCAGAGATTCGAACCCACTTCTCCACACAGCCATGGGCCCTCGCGCTGTTCGACGATCCAACACTGCGAGCGTTCAAGACACTGTCCAGACTTTCACCCGGCTCAACTTTCATCGGAGAAACACTGTCAACGCCCGAGACAATCCGAGCGTGGCAGTCTTTCTACCGAATGCCATCTGCTCCTCCACTGGACCCAAACACCCCTCGCACCCAGAAGCCAAATACCGGCGAGCTGTTCTATCTGCTCTCCCTCGGTACGGGTGTCAACGGTCATAATAACACCGCACATGGAGGGTTTGTTGCGGTCGTGTTGGATGAAGTTATTGGCGCAGGCTGTACACACCATTGTCCGCGCGGCATGACAACCATGACGGCGTATATGAAAGTAGATTACAGGAAGCCCATGATGACACCGACTCACGTACTGGCTAGAGCATGGATTGAGGACAAGAGTGCTGGCCGGAAGATCTATGGACGAGGTGTTATAGAGGATGGGCAGGGAAACATTCTGGCCGAAGGCGAGGCCCTATTTCTGATGATTGACCGGTCTAAGATAGGTCTAAAACTGTGATTCGAAGCATGATTGGTGGGGCGCGAGAGACATCAAACCTCATGATGTATATATTGTACCTGAATTGTTTAACGCATTGAGAGTGCTAAGAGGTCTAAATATAGAAATACTTAGAATCATGGCAAGCTAGTCTGGAAAAGGAGCGATACATAAGACTACGAAAGATGTGTAGGTGGTCATTATCTGACATCTGACATGAACATTCTTTCCGTGATCAATGCCCGAAAAAGGCCGTGGATTTTGCCCTTCACTGAAGACTGTTAAGCAAAAATTGCCTCGGTATGATAGGTTGTCGCTTGGTAATGGTGGAAGCTCCAGAGGACTTGGACAATCTACGCTAGGCATTCAAAAAGTTCCGGTCCGAAGATGTCCGAGTGTAATCAGAGCTTCCATCAGACCTACCTGTCTGACTACATCTCACCAGTACTTGTGTCTACGTTATACAACTGAACATCCTGCAGTTCTGACAGAGGCACAATCACCACACGCCCTTATATCGAACATTAAAAGTAACATCATCATCTCGAATATCTTCTGCGGAGACACCAGGCGCAGCTCTACTTGGCTATCAGACCCATCTCATACCGAAGCCTCCGAAGACAGCTTGTGAGCGCATTCTTCAAAATGGATTACATCGAGCAAAGAATGGGACAAGGTACGTAGTCAGATGCTCCAAGAGTCTCGCACCTATAGTAAAAATCTGACAAACTTGACAGAAGCTGCGAAGCCAACTCCAGAAGTGTTCGTCACTCTTCTACCCCACCTCTATTTCAACAAAAGCTGATACCGTCTCAAGGCAAACCATAGCAACACCTATAAACTTCATCCTCCTCTCGCTCTTCGTTTTTACCCTTTACTACCAGCTGCGACCCAAGAAGGTCGCAGCCCTCCCTCCAGCTCCTCCACCAACCGTATTCCAAACATTCACACCACCCACCCTCCAGCCCTTCAATGGCACGAACGGCAAACCCATCTATTTCGCGGTCCGCGGACGGGTCTTCGACGTTTCAACCGGTCGCAATTTCTACGGACCTGGCGGCCCTTACGAAAACTTTGCGGGCCGTGATGCCAGCCGTGGATTGGCCCATGGCAGCTTTGATGAGGATATGTTGACCAAGGACCTCGAGGGACCTTTGGATGACCTTAAAGATCTAGACGCGGACCAGCGGGAGAGCTTGAGGGGTTGGGAGGAAAGGTTTGAGGAGAAGTATCTGGTGGTTGGGAAACTGGTTGCTGTTGGAGACAAGGAGGCGGAGGATGCTAAGGCGTGAACGTGAATGTTCTATATGGGTGGTTTTCTGTGAACATGTCGCTTGAATCGATGTCCCAGTTTGAAATACAAACTCAGTGATCGCTCTCAATCGCTGAACTAACTCCGTTATTCATAGACCCCGTGCGCCAGGTAGAGAGAACCACACATTCTACTATTCACCGCAACAAATTCCGTGGTCTACTCCAATCACTCAAGGCGACTTCGTAATGCACATGAAAGTCCACGCACAAGATGATGTCAAGTTTTAAGCTGAAGCTCTGACGCTAGCTACGTCGACGCATGATACCTACAAAGATTTCTAGTCATCTATTCCCGTTACTGAAATCCATCCTAGTAGTCTGGCTTGACCACTCAGATAACCCCAACAGTTTAAGTCCCAGGTAGGGTAGACCATTCCTGTGATCCATAGCAAGCGAAGGAATCTACACATCCAAGCAAAAGCTGCCCGGCCCTAGGTGCACATCATGCCCATGTATTGTCGAAGATGGATGCATCATGAGACGAGGAATGGAACAACGCTTTGATTTGCTATTGCTACGTAATTATTAAGAGGCAGCCGAAAACCCATATCGGTGTATTTTCGCCGCATCGCTAGAACGCATAGATTCAGATCCGTCCGCCAGTCCAGCGTATCTATCCTACACGTCCATTATCGTCGGAAATCTGCCGAACGCCTTCGGTGACAAAAGTAGATCCCCTAACCCAACCCAACCAACCTAGGTGAACATAATGCAATGAGAAGAAAAAGAAATAGTGTAAATCTGCCGAATACTCGATCAGTGAGAAGCTTCCTCCGCAATGCAATAAACCATGCCGCTATTTTTCCTTCCAGACACCCCCACCGACTCTAGCTCTCTATTGTACACCGTCCAACCTCCGAATGTCTGCCGGGAGCATTCGATGCAAGTGTGGTCCTTAGGAAGTACCGCCGCCGCCGCCGCCGTCCTCGTCGCTCGAGATCACCATGACAGTATCCTCTCCATCGTTCAATTGGCTATTTGTCCTTTGTCTCTTGACTCCCTGGACATTCCCAAGGAGCTTCTCTCCCGATTCCCGACGTGCTCGCTGAGTCGTTACAGATGCAACTATCGGCGGCGTA
This sequence comes from Coleophoma crateriformis, assembly GCA_003369635.1. Lineage (NCBI taxonomy): Eukaryota > Fungi > Ascomycota > Leotiomycetes > Helotiales > Dermateaceae > Coleophoma > Coleophoma crateriformis. Next base: position 460,311 of record PDLN01000001.1, read on the forward strand.
ACACCTGGTCGGTTGAGAGGCGTGAAGCCACCCACAGCTGTAGGTGGTGGTGGCGTGGCATATTTGAGTAGTGGCTTGGTCTGTTCAGGAGGTGGGTTCACGCTTCCTGAGGAGGCTCGACGAAATTGTTCGGAGCGAGGATCAACGTAGTGGTTCACGACGGCCGATCCAGGCGTCTTTTTTTGGCCAGTTTGCAGGCCTTGCTGCTTCATAAATTTCTTGTCCTTGTCCCGCAGCCGGAGCGTGACGCCGAAGGACTTTCTAGTCTGGCTCTTGCGTGATGCGCAGCCATTCTTGAGGGACGTCAACTTTTGCTGCTTCGTGACCTCGCTGAGATTTGGATCGTTGCGCACAGTCGCGCAGTCCGTCTCATATTTGTAGTCGATATCCGCGAGCTTCTTATTCAGCTCTGCGAGCTTGGCTGGTGGTAGTGCATCGGGCGCTATCCGCGTTTCCGGTGAATCGGCATATGCTTGTCGTCGTGGCCCTCCTGAGGATCCTTGCGAGCCAGCCTGCGATGGTGTTTCTGATACAAAGCGTGGTGTTGATAGAGCTGGAATTGCTGGATTCCGTACTGGGTTGAAGGCTGGCCGTGCTGTAGGATGTGCACGGGCTTGGGAAGAATTTGGGGGAGGACTATAGGCTGGGGTTGGAATGGAAGCAGCCTGATTGTAAGACGGACGAGGGATTTGTGGATTTGCGCCCTGATGCGATGGAGTTACGGCTGACGAAGTGGGTGCTGAAGGGCTTGCGGTATTTCCATAGCAAACGTTCTTCATGTCGTGCTATTCATTTACGTTAGCTTCCTCACGAATAGATGTTGTGGATATGTAAACATACATAATCATGGCCTTGCTTTGTGGTAAAGCCCTGCCCACAGTTTTTGCAAACTCCTTTCCATCCGCCCGGCGGAGCAGCTCTCAGGCAGACTTTCTTAGCTACGTGCTACAAACCATTAGTATCTCAAATGTTCAAGTTTGTGTCAGTGAGAATAGACATACGAAGTCGTAACCACCCGCTGTAGGAAGTACCCGTCTGCAGTTGGCACAAGTATGCGGTGGTGTTCCATCTGAATTTGGACGCGAATGAGCGGCACTCAATGGAGTTGAAGGGAGTGGTGAACGGTATTGAACAACTTGTGGGGTATTATTTTGTGTTTGGTAGTGAGTTGCCTTTGGTGGCTGATATTGCACTGCTTGCTGCACCATCTGGGGTTGCTGGCGCTGTCCTTCTCCCGGGGAATGGTTTCTCCGTATTGGTACATCTTCCTGAACAACCTCATGGTCTGCATGACCTGTGAACTTGGCACCAGGAAGATTGGGCATAACCAGACTCTCATCATCATTCTCCATGATATCATCAGCACTATAGCCCAGTCTCTCCGCCTCGGCCAGCCATTGAATCAATTGCATGGCAGGAATCGACTTCAAACGATCGCGAAGTATCGGCTCCAATATCTCCGGGGGTACATAGGCGTCAATCTGATCCGATGTGGTATTTGTCAAAGCGTGTGACACAAATCTACGGCTCTTGCTTGCAGATGCAGCAAAGAGTTCGAGAACATCTTCAGATGCGTTTGTAACGCCTATTCGAAGGATGAACGACACATGGTCATCGATAGTCGCTTGCGGGGCGTCTTCTTCTTCCCCGAACAAGAATTTCTTCCAGTGCTCGCGAAGAACCGCCTGCACCGCCTCGTCCGAGCTCAAGGAAATCATTTGCTTGAGTTCTGAGAACTCTTTGCTGACCTTGATGGAGCTGGGATGAAAGGCGGGAGGCTCCTCAAAGATCTTCAAGTGTGAACCCCTCTGTGCTTTTTGATCTTTCTCAATAGCCGTGTCGTCTTCAGAATGGTCCGGCGTATATTGGCGACTCTCGCCGTTCATCGAACCATCTTTAGATTCTTCTTCTTCTGCGCTTTCTCTTGTTACTTTGGCGTCCTCCTCCACCTCCAAGACCTCGGCACCTCGCTCGCTTCCTGTTTCTGGTGAGGATGACTTTTGTTCCGGTGGAGTATCCATCTCGACATCGTCATCGACATCGATTTGACTCGGCATACTGTTGGCTATGGCAAGTTGCATGTTAGCGAGTGATAATATAAGGTTTAGGTTAAGATGTAGTTTAGATTGAAAAGAACCTTGAAAGAAATAGTTGTAACGTGTAAGAAGATAGATGAGTGAGAAAAGTTCGTGAAGGTGCAAGGCAGCACCATCGTAGTGCCAAAGAAGGCATTTAGAGTAGTACAGGGCAGAAATGATGGGCGAGGACTAAGAAGAAACAAGAGGAGACGATTTAATGCGCTATGGTTGGGCTGAGACTGCATCTACACAGCTAACTAAGCGATATAGAATGGCTTGAACATTGCACAGTGTTGTGTTAACCGTGTAGAATTAGCTGAGCGAGGGAATGAACGATGAAAGCAAGGCGTATTGAAGGTGAGACAGGCGTGAAGAAGGAGAAGAAGATGTTACATGAAGAGAGATGTTATAGCGATATTGGTGATAGTAAATAAGGCAGCATAGCACAGCACCAACGCACTGCTCGTTGATGCAGCCGATCGATGAAGAAGGTAACCAAGATCAAGGCGAATAGGGCTAGGAGGAAAGAAGTAGGATGAAGGGAAGGAAGGGAGGTACTAGAATCCGCGTGTACCAGGATCAGGCAGATATATATGAAGGGCCCTTACTTAAGGATTATAACTTGTCTACCTTATTTGCATATAGATATAGCACTTACAAGTCGAACGCAAAAAAAAGCATCCTATATTATGCACCTTGCAAGGTTTCTTCCTTTTTGGTACAATTTGTAAAGCATACTCGAGGATACGCACGCTACTTAGCGACAATCAATTCGGGACACAGGGTACTTCGAGCCGCACGTCGCGAGTCGTGTGCTCTATATCTTCTTGTATGCAGGGCAGAAGGAGCAGCAGCAGCAGCAGCAACAGTCAACAGAAACAAGCAGAAAATGACGGAACGTACCGGGCAGAGAATCTTGAGTATTAGGTTCACCCGAAATCAAATTAACGCGGATTCTCGCTCGCTATGTACAGCAAGAAGTGCAGCTAAGGATCGCGTCCATAAAGATGCAAGAAAAGAAATGAAGCATGAAAGAGGCGCAGTCGCTAACAAAGAAGTGAAAAAGAACAGATTATAACACATAAGAGAAGAAAAGGAGCTAGCTAGGGCTTTGTAGAGGTGAAAAAAGCTTATTACGTTTCTAATTAATAATCTTAGATAGAATGTCTAAGCACGCTAGTGTGGTTCTAAAGCTAACTAGCGACTATCGATTATGCATTAATAGCTGGATCAAGCATAGTGGCAGGTCATATACAGAGCGTTATTGGTTAGCGCCGCTGCTAGTGTGTCTTGTTGCTTTATTTTAATTTTTCTGTGTTATTAGTTTCGGCTCGTGTTACAGTCGTGATTGCTGGTCACGTCAGAGAAGGGGGGCCTGGAACATATCTGGTAACCTTTATGAGAAAGTAAGACCGTTCATGAATGAAGGAGCAATATAGATGGCCATTCTACCCCACTCCTCGTGTATCAATATCGCCTGGCTATTATTGAATTTGTGTTTGAAACTTGGCATGTGCCACTCCATACTGTACTTGGCAAACCGTTCGCTGCTCGTTGATTCACGCCAAACTTTCTGTCATTTTCTCATCCACGTCATCACTGGCCCTCTTTCTTTTCGCCGCCTTGGCTTCCATACCTTTGCGGGCCTTGTCCTGCTGCTGCTGCATCCCAATCTCCCCGGCCTTTCGCCAACTGCCGCGGACAAATTCCCTGACTCGTTCGGTATCAAAGAAGCCATTCTCGTCCGTCTTCGCGGCGGGAACCACTTCTCCATCGAACGCATCGCCCCCCAGAATAACTGCTTTTAACGTTCTGACGGATGCCGCTCGGAATTGTGGGTCAACGTCAACCACCGGCACCGTGCTTTTAATAGCAATTCTCCAGGTCTCGTCCAGATGTTGGGATAACTGGTGATCCTTCAGCCGAGTTTCGTACTCTGTCCGGATGCCGAATGCTGTGAAGGCTTCCTCCCGCACCTGTTCTCGTGACACCGTCTCGCCACTGTATCTTCCTTCGGCTCGGAATTTGGGTATGGCTTCGTCAATCCAAAGCCTGAACATTGGCCGTTTGGACATTCGTTGGCGATCATTGTGTTTCAACTTCTTCTTCCCCTTTTCTCCGCCTTCTTGGCCCTCGACCTCACCGACCACATCACCCGCCCCAATGCCGTCCTCTTCTTCCCCTTCCAATTTCACCCGAAACATACGGCATCCCGCCGCATACTCAAACAACTCGTTTGCACTACCGAAGCTGGTCCACCATCGGGACTCGTCCAGCCCCAAAAATGACAGGACTCGGGCGGGTTCACCGGTGAGAAAAATCTTGCTCTTGTTCCTATTGGTGAGTTCAATCTCGGGAATTCGTAGGTGAAGGCCGTGGTCGTTGACGGTAAGTCCGTACGGTCGAATTGTGGTGCCGAGAATATTCCAGAGGTCACCATGGGCAGCGTGGAACAAAGTCCACGTAAAACTGGTCGTCGACGGGCACATGTGAACGTCAACCTGAATGTACTTCTTCGCCAGTTCCGTCACATCCGGGTTTTCATTTTCCGATACCTCACACGAGGGCCAAGGTAGGGCCAGGTTGATAGTGGGGTTTCCTTTCTGCCAAATGCGGTCGACAGCACCCAAAATCCTTGCCAAAGCTTCTGCAACTTCTGTGGTCGGCCGCTGGGTGGTATCTAGGTCGGGGTTAAGTGGTTCGGCCACCAAGATGTCAACGTCGCCGAATGTGGCCTTTCCGGGAGCTTCGATTGGAGAGGCGACATGCCGGAAGTGCTGCTGAAGAGCATTCAGGGTAGATTTCAGGATCTGAGCGTAAATTTGCAATGGCATGCGAGGCGTGAACAGAGGCTGACTACGTAGGGCAAATGCTTGGCCTCCCATAGCTGACCGTCACGCAAGTGTTGGCTCTAGAAATCGATGCTCTATCACCTTATGCCGGCCAATAACTCGATCATGGATGTGTTTGAATTATTCTGAGTCTTGCATAGAGGCCGGAATCCCACGACTAACATTGATAAGTAGTGTTTCCGCACAGCACTGGGAACACTTGCGTTGCAAAAGATCAAGAGCCCATCTTTATCAAAGAGCCAAGCGGATGACTGTTTGGATGGCCACTAAGATACCTGATGACCGATTGAGTCAACACAAGCGGTCGTTCCTACTGCACTCGCAAGCACGTGCAGTGTATCTCAGCATATCATGTGACCATTGTCGTTCTACTAACACGCCCCACGGTGTAGTTTAGAAAGTGTAGCTGTGGCCAACAGCTTGAAGATATGTTTGGAGACCAAGGAGACACTCCATCCCAGCGCACAAGGCAAGCACGAAAGTTAACCGGCGAGGCGTCGTATTGTTTGGACCAAGAATATTCAGCTTACTGGCTGAGCCACGAGAGCGTAAGGGGCAGTGCGCAAGGCTGTGTATCTGGGCAAGATTGCCCCTCTTCGTCCACTATGTCGACGCCGCACTTCGTTATGTTGACGACCGCCGACGAGCTTCGTTTCGCTTAACCGCTCCCTCATCTTGCACTCTCTTGTCCTCTAGGACTGGCCCTGCAATCACTTGACACCACAGCGTCGAGAATTTTGCCCGTATCCACTGCCCAACAACCGCAGCGCGACCAATGCAGGTCCGTCTGCGCTGCAGCGTCCGTTGCGGACGGCCTCGGTTACAGAGGGTGTCTCTATGAGAATGACGCGGATTGGGGAACGCAGGCACTGCCCCTCCAGGTCACTTGCAAGCGGGATTCGCCATCATGTATCGCCAAGGCTGGTGGCTAGCATCGACTACCTTATTATTGCTTAGAGCTTGCTGCTCATAAACCCTCTTGGCTTCCCGCAACAAGTACTCCTCACTTCACCCAACATTGCACATTGCACGTTGCACAACTCCTTCTCTCTCGCAGGACACAATGGCATACCAACAGGGCCCATACGGCGCACCATCCTATCCCCCACCAGGACGTAAGCTGAACCTCGACCTGGTCCCATTCCCGCCGAGCTGACATATTTGCAGATTCCCCGCAACCTGGCTATCAACAATATCCTCCTCCTCAAGGTTATCCTCCGCAAAATCACCCTCCACCTCAGCAGTACGGACAGCAACCACCTTACCAAGGCGGTTACGGAGCACCTCCTCCGCATCACGCTCCATATGGCGGTGGTCCTCCTCCTCCTCAGCAGCCATACGGAGCACCTCCAACACCTCACTATCCGCCTCCGCAAGGTTACGGCGCACCTCCGCCTCCGCAAGGTTACGGCGCACCTCCGCCTCCGCAAGGTTATGGCCCACCTCCGCCTCAGCAGTATGGTGGCCAGCAGCCATATGGCGCCCCTCCTACGCCCCAATATCCTCCCCAGGGTTATGGTGCTCCTCAACCGTCGTTTGCGCCGCCCGCGCCAGCATCTCTGGGCTATGGTCCCCCACAAATAATCGCGTGGAACGGTGACGCAGCGGCCGATGCCTGCCGGAAAGCCATGAAAGGTTTTGGTACGAACGAAAAACTCTTGATTGAGACTTTGTGCAACAAGGATCCGCTTCAAATGAGCGCCATTCGAGATGCATACAAACGACGTCACAACCGGAAATCGCTAGCCGACGACATCAAATCAGAGACTAGTGGGTACTTCGAGGAAGGACTTGTCTCTTTGGTCAACGGACCGCTGCTAAACGATGTCAACAACCTAAGACGTGCTATGAACGGAGCTGGGACCAACGAGCAAATGCTCAATGACATCTTACTAGGCCGTTCCAATGCCGATATGAATGCTATTAAAGCTGCGTACTTGCATGAGTTCAGGACCCCTCTTGAGTCGAAGGTTAAATCGGAGTTGAGCGCGAAGACTGAACGCCACTTTATGATGGTTCTGGCCGCCAACCGGAACGAGGAGAGCTCGCCGATTGTTCCACAGCAGATTGATCAAGATGTTATGGAACTTTACAAGGCCACGGAAGGAAAAGTCGGCACGGATGAATTACTGGTTTGCAATATCTTAACCCAAAGAAGCGATGCTCAGATATCTGCCATTGCCTACACGTATGAGCAGAAGTTTAGGAAAAGTTTGGAGAGAGTCATCGAGAAGGTAAGAATATTTCTATCATCGGTCCATGCAATGCTAATCGAGCCCTTTGTAGGAATTCTCCTTTCATATGAAAGACGCCTTACTTCATCAACTCCGCACCGGCACAGACAAGGCCAGACGTGATGCCCTTCTCTTAGAAGCCGCAATGGCTGGAGTGGGTACCAAAGACCAGCTTCTGGTGCAACGGGTGGTACGTATGCATTGGGACAGAAATCACATGTACAATGTCAAGGGTGCCTATGCCAAGTTCCACAATGGACGAAGTCTAAGCTCAAGGATCAAGGCTGAGACCAGCGGTGATTATGAGCGGTTAATGCTGGCATGTATCGAGGAATAGGTCTGGGCTCTCTTTTTATACCCTTAGGAGGATTATACTACGGTCGATAGGACTGTCTTCTGGCGTTGTAAATGTATTGGACGTTATGGATATTATGAACGTTCGGCGGAGGGCTCGGTATTGTTATAAATTTTTAATATTTTTGAATCAAAAGCCCCATTAAATCCAACACGGATCAGTGAAGCATGAATTCTTGACAGTGAAAATAAGAGTCTAGAAAGCAGTTTAATTAGAGAACTGGACATTCACCAACCATGCCACTTGCCCGCAGTTCAATCGTCTTTACCAGGCGTCTATCATATGCTCCATCTTGTCTGATTCATACTTGTGGCAAACAGTGTCGAATAACCAATTCTCGGCTTCAGAGATATCTTACAGTATTCATACGACTTGGAATAGGTATTAATCTCATGGAGAAGGGGGTAAGGCCTGTAAGATTCGCATTACATGCCAACCAAGACAATTGAATCTTCAGATGTTAGCCCGGGATATCAACTTATGCTTCTGATGCTCTGATGGTCCACAGCCCTTCTCGTCTGCCATTAGCTACATGGAGTGAACTGAATGAACTAGACAGCCGACTCCTCAACCAGAACCGCTTCGAAACAGTACCTGGCAAAGAGCTTCGCATTGCAGGCCCCAGCTATGTAGCTACAACTTCCACCGTCGTCGTCGTACTCGTCCACACCACTACTGTTGCAATCCCACCCCTAGAACTGGGTGCTCCCGCCCCTTTCGAAAACCTCCCATCCCCAGCGCTGCTCTCGCGGCTCGCCGACACCGTGACCGTAACCTCTCCCATGGACATTGAGGTCACTATAGATAGCTCCGTCGTTGTGACTGTGGGCAGAGCCACGACCGTGCTCGTCTGCATCACCGTCTCAGTGGCATTGTCCCGAACTAAGACCTCCACCTCCACCTCGCTGGCTACATTTCCATGGCCCTGCCATGTCGGTAGAGGTTGACAGCTCCCTGCTTTCATGGCTGCATTGCCGCCCGCAACCAGGAGCGCGAGAATGACTAGGATGTAGAGTGTGTAGATGCCGAAAACTAGCCCTCTTCTCGCCCATCCGAGATCCTTCGGTTTCTTGCCCGCACGCGGCTGCTGTACGACATGCGAATCTTCTTCGTCTTCGTATTGCGGGGCTTGGGCTGTGATGGCTAGGATGGCAAGGGTGATGGCGAGAATGCTCATCATAGTTACTCCCAGCCAACCCGTGGATTTTCCTTCTCGCGTCGCATCGCTGGGAAGGAGGACAGCGAGGATGATTGAGATTAGTATGAGGGATATGAAAATTGCACCCCATGTGAGTGCAAGACCGAGCTTAAGAATTCTTTCATACCCAATGGGCAGGAATGTACGTGGGTGTAAGGGGTACGTGAGGAGGACAGGGATTTGTCCAAAGAGGACATTGAAGAAGAGGATCAAGGTTGTGATCTGGAGGAGATACTGGACTCGCAAACAAGGCGCAAGGAAGAGAGAAATGAAGGTTATGATCGCTAAGATAAGGGAAAGGTGGAGAATGGTTGTGTGTATAGGTGTATAATGTGCTTTTGGTACTGAACTTGCAGGTGCCATTGTTGGCTATCTGTGGATATCTGATTTTTTGAAGAGTTAGAATAGGTTCGATGTAGACTCAGTATCAACAGCGAACTCCCAATTTTTCGGACTCGATCAAATGTGCGTTTGTTGTCTTTGTAAGAACATTTCTTTGTGCTCTTCACACGCAGCGTGATGACCTATCGTGGATGCCATGAACAAAGCAGTGCAACAAGATTTGCATTTGTAATTCTTTGTTGAAAATGGCATCACCAGTAGGAGTCTGTGAACGGTGAACTCTGACCCAAGTTGGACTTTGAGCTCGAGTACGAACTCTAACACTTCAATCCGCCAGTTCCATGGCAGTAGTCGAATGCTATTAAGAGCCCGTAGAGATGCGATGCTGCTGCCATAACCACAAGAACGTGAAATATTTGGTGAGAGCTCCCCCAGATATCAAAGGAACCTGGAGCAGATCGTTCTGGCCAACGAGCCTACGAGCGTCAGCTTTGGCGCAAAGCAGATAACATATCATCACTTACAGCATAAAGCCCTGCTCCTAGAATGTAGAGAAACCCTTCCAATAGTATCCACATGAGCCCCATCCGTTCTCTCATTTGATTGATGCCGTAAAGCTGAACTCCGTGAAGGACAGGAAATACTGCTGACAAGCCCATGGCTACAAACATACCAGCACGGTATGGACGCCAAGCTGGAGTTCGAAAGCGCTCAAAAATAGAAACGCTTGCGCAACCAGCACCCAAGGAGCAAATCTACCACAAGTGTAAGCCAAGCTTCTCCACATAGATACCGAACATACCATAGTCCAGTACAGCTCCTGCAGATGAGGATGGCAGTAGAATCCATAAAATATGCAAGGAATGAAGCTTCCCGTGATCAGAGACACAATTCCAACATAGTCCAGTTTATTGCCAAATTTGGCAACGATGGGAGAATGGTTGGAAATGGCGTGATATGTAGCAGACATCCCCAAACAGGCCGCGGCACCTGCAAAGAAACAGCCAAACGCAAAGATGTCGGATGGCGCAGCAGATGAATATCGTGGTTTGATCTCTTTGAACATGAAGATACCGGCTACGGAAAAAATAATAGCCCCAAAGAGATGAGAGTATATATTGACAGACTCATTGTGCAGATACCCCAAGCTCGCAAAGGACTTTTTGAAAGAGTTTGAGGCCGGACGGTAGCCAGAGTGAATATAGTGGTTGTCTTGCTGCCACGACGGAAGGTCGTTCCAAAGAACTGTCAATACATTTTCAATGCGGTCTTCAACTTTGCCAAGTGTGTCTTCAAGAATCTCCTTTGCAGAAGCAGGCTTTCGTTGGCGGGATGACATGAATGAATGAGGCAACTGGTGACAAGATAAGGATGAATGAGGATAAAAGGAAGTTTAATCTAGATGAAATCTAAAGAGGCAGGAAATAACATCAATGGAGTATAAGAGACGACGGCGAGTATATACAAGAGTATGAAGCAAAGTATTGTGCTGGCGAAGCGAAAGCGTTGAGGCGCCATTCGCTTTCGAACTGAGTTGCGGGCCGCCCTCGGAGCGAAGGGCGCCACGATCAGAATCCGCAGCCTTGTGCGCCTCGTGCGCCTTGTACGGCCTTGTTTACTTCATGCTCCTTCCTTTCGTAACCATGTTATGGTTGACCACCATCACCTGCCATCCTCTGCAAAGAACAATCAGACAGCAGATATGGCTACACGAGGAGGAAGGGGACCTTCTGGGCCATGGAGCCGGCTGAAGCCCGTCAACCTGGATCCTTTAGAAGCAATTGGTCTGCCTTCGAAAGGCGACAATAGGTAGACATCAGACTGGCTGTCCAAATATGACTATCCACTGACGCATTCTATGAAGACTTTTGAACCACAAAACTCAAGAGAGCTACTATACGAAGATCGTTGAGCGGTACATGGCCTTTTGCTCCGATGCAGGCAAAGGAGACGAGCTTCTCCGCCGACTGGCGCACCTTGACATTTCAGAATCTGAGCCCGGCGATATCAAACCGCGCCCACAAACCGCACCGAGTAATTCGGAAGCTGCCATGGCTACCAGCTTTGCCACTGATGTCCCAACTCAAAAGGATCTGCCTGTTCTAGTCATGGCCATGCGGAAATTGAGGGAGGGGATCGTGGCCTCGAAACGAGTAGACGATTTTTCCATACAAGCTTACATCTTCTGCATACGGCTTTCGATCCTGCTTAAGCATATGGAATCTTATCATCCAGCAATACTTCATCTTCTGAGGAAGATGCATCCAATACAGCCACTTTCCAACACAGAGCTGCAAGAGTTTGTGGGTTACTTAGTATTGGATCTCGCCTGCAGACAAAACGACCTGGCAGAAGCGTACTCTATTCGTCATCAGTACAGGCTGCGTGATCAAAAGGTTGATTCTATTCTTCAAGCTATCGCTCATGACAACTACTTCCTCTTCTGGAGAGTCAAGCGGAATGTTGATGGTCACAAGGCCAAGCTTATGGAGTTTGTAGAGCATGCGACACGAATCCAAACTTTGAAGTGCATTGGGAGGACTTATCTTACCATGGATTTGTCCTCACTAGAACGCTATACCAGCACTTCTTGGTCTTCTTTGAAGACAGAATGTGCAGTCGGATGGGAACTTGAAGGATCCAAAGTCGTCATACGAAAGCCGAAAACTCGCTGAACACCTTTCACGAGATTTTATATATTGCTCCGTATCTGGGGTTTGGAAAAACTGAATATCGAAGAATGCAATCGACAGACGGACACAACACCCGATGATCTACATCAACGTAGCTGAGATATACATTGGCAGCTGCTCTGACGATGTAGTGGGACGAGACCGACCTTCCCAACTTGGTATATCCTATTTATGGCTGGTCTGCCCGGAGCTTCTTCCCTCGTCCTCCACCAGTTTGGTACTTGAAGGCGACGGCATCTTCGGAACTACGTTCTACTACAGCTCACCGTATTGACGTCGGTTCATCAGCATGACGGCATGCAATCTCTCGATAAGAAACCACGAGCATCTTACACAGAGACACCGCAGTACCAATAATCACTCTTAAGTGAGGATTTATAAGCAAAGAGCCAGGTCAAGGCTTCATCGCAGCCACAGGCACATCCAAGAAGTCAACCATCATTATGGCCAACTGTAACTGCAATAGTGAGAGCAGGGATGACAGTATGATTACCAATATGACTGCAGGAGGGTGGAATCAAACTTACTTCAAGTATTAACTATGTCTGGTCCTGAATGCTTTAGTGAACGTAACTGTGACGAGCTGCTCTGCGGATTGGTCCAGTCTTGCCTTCTTTCCGATTGTTAGGTCAAATGGCTGTTACGGTTAACAAGTCACCAGCAACCCGATCTTTCCTGAGGAAGCAGTGTAGAAGGATATTATACTTGGACTTAGCATTATTAAAGGAACCCACCCGGATCGGTACTAACAACCATGAGTTCTGAGAAGACAATCACCGCTACCCCTAGCCACTTCTCTACCAATATACCTACAGGACCCATCCCAAACGACTCCTTAATTGATACTACCTAGTTTTGATGCACACCTCAAATCCTGTATCAAGTAGGAGGATCAGGCCCGAAGCACTTCGCACCCGGAGTTAGAATTAAGCTGGCCGGTAGTTGTCTTTCCACACAGCCTCTATCTACACTGATATGATATTGGCTCTGGCATCAATGATCACCATAATCGTACCCACCATGTTACTCGAGACTACGAAGACCTTGGTGGCTATTATATTGTGTTTAATAATGCAATTGTTACCTGCAAGTCCTCTAATCAACAATCACCATGCAATTACATCTATATCTCTCTGTAGACTGCACCCCAGAGCGAATCTATGGTGTTCAATCAAGACACAATTCTTGCAAGAAATATCTTCTCTCTTGACTAAGGGAATCCGCAATAGGCTATGACAGATAAGGCTGCAAGCTTTGCCATTCGACGTCTTTTCAACTCTTAACGTACTACACCATAATGAACTCTATCGCAAGGTCAGGTGCATTCAGGTCAGCGCTACTGTTCAATATCTTGTCTGGTTCACCAAAACGTAAGATTTTTTAAAATAGAAATGTAAGTGGAATGCAAGGAAGTAAGTCAGCCATTGCATTAGGCTGTCGAATGCATGGCGTGCTCAACCATCATGCTCTTACACTGCCCCAGCACTTGATAGGACTGGTCAACGGCAACAAAATCAAACATACAATACCCCACACAGAAGGATCAATATTGCACAAGAAGCAAGCGGAAAGCCTAAGATACGTATTCCTTCTTGATCTCAAGGTTTCTGGTCACTACTATGAGAGCTTACTGGTCCCAGAGTAACAAATACCCTTGAGTTGACTACAACATACGCCTTGAGCATCTGCAGACACTCAATGATCAACCTCGACCCCGGCGAATGACATTATCCAACACAGAAAACAAGAATTGTGACCCTAGCGTGGAGGCAGATTCAGATGCCCTGCCCTGCCCTGCCTGTTGGTGCAGTCCTCGAGGCGCACAATCACATTGTACGGTGCAGAAGACTACCCAGTTGTCTCCTTACGCCAAGTTGTTCTGTTGAAGTCTCCTTGCAGTGCCATGACGCGCCTGAAAGTGTTTAGTAGGTCATCAGCCGAAAATCCAGGGTCACATGTTTGTATCCATATGCGGCCCTAAGTAAGCATGTCTGCATGCCCCTGGGATAGTGTCAGTCTTTGCCTATGAGCAGTTAGAAGGCTGGACTGACGCTCCAATCAGCATTATATTCTGGCGATACAAGGTTCCATTGTATTCACAACGCCTATTGTATTATCAGCCAGCCACTTGTCAGCTTGGCAGGAGATCATGATCAACCTCGTGTTTGAACATGGGTGCGCTCTTCTAGACGCCCTTACTCTTTCATACCGTCCTCCTCGGAACGTCCGCTATAACCCTCCCACCCCTTGCAGGGTTCGTACGAAGCAGCGGAGATCCATCGGCAAGCCAGGCGTCCAATAGTATATCTTCAATCGGTGGCGGGGAGACATAAGCCCCCTAGTGAATCGCCGACACAGGATTACTAGTGCCGTCGATGACAATCAGCAGAGTTCTGAGCTACTGCGCCCGGATAGTGTCGGCGTCGTCACCACTATCGCGAGCGAGCCGTCGAATGAGGGGCAGTGTTATCGATAGTCCGATAAGATGTTGTGCAGCCATGTGGGCAGGCGCAGGAAACAGGCTGTGTGCCAGCTTCCAAAATGCCTCATTCAGCCTTTCCTCATCATCATCCACGCCACCAAGATACCAACCCACAATGAACGGCGAATCAGCCGTGCGGAGGCATGATGCGAAACTCACAGATCTGACAGAACACGGCCAAGCGCCCCAACGAGCTGGTCATCCCGTCTCAGCAAGAAAGTCATAGCGGTAGCTACCACGAATAAGGACTGCGCAGGGACACGAACCTGTTTGATGGATACGTCAAGTTCGCTGCACAGATCTCTTGTTGCCTCATGTTGTACGTTATTGCCGGTGCTATTGAAATCACGACTAAATCGATGGCGAACAGCATCTGTGCAACACCCCAGCACCAAGTGGAGCAGTACGTCTTTGGGTGGAAAGGTGGCAGCGGTGAACAAAATAGGCCAGACTCAATCCAGCCAAGAAGGAATGTCATTGATTTTCGACGAGGCGCCGCAACCCCCTTCCAAGTGGACACGGCAGTTCTCGTGCGATGTTGTTGCATACTATTACTGCAACGCTACTGCAACGATATGAATGACAATGCGATTGTGCTTCTCTATGCCGAATTGTCTCTAAGAGTTCCGCCAGGGTTCTAGACCTTTGCAGACTCCGCCCGGCTTCTCTGGACTAATCAACGTTAGCTTTCCATGGTGTGTGCCAGAGCCCAATGATGTCGACGTCGCCGGCAACGCGGCTGTTGGCCCCTTCGCGTGGGCGTGCCTTCGGCATGGTTGTGCGTTTCTTAGTCTGTTCCTCCATTGTCTTTCGATTGGAGGTCAAATATAGATATCTTTGTAGTCATCATGACGGCCGTTCCGGCAATCTTAAAAGGGCTATGTATATGGTCAGTTTCATATTACGTCGTAGTCTTGAGTGTTTTCTGACTCAGAGCCCATAGGCATTACCGCAGGCGCCGACGTTGAGCTCATCATTAGTAAGGCTGAAGCCATGGTCTGAGACTTCCGAAAGGCTTTCGCGGGTCAAGCTTGACACGGATCGATTGGCAAGCAGGACGTGTAATTCGACTACGCTTACAGCAAAATAATCCTTAAGACCTCAAGCTAAAGATGAATGTGCAAGGAGGCGCAAAAGTGCTCTTGGCGACCTTCTTGCCGGACAAAACAAGTGGTTCAATAATTCACAGGTATCTTTCAATGGGATGATTATAGAGAAACTGTCCAAGCTAAATTCTATCTTGGCATCAATCGCTGTGCACGAATTAGAATGTCAACAGCTTTGCAAAACCCTTGGAGGTTGCGCTACTCATCCAGCACCACCCACATGTCTTACACACGACACTGCTCGGACAATGTTTGTGCCATCGAAAAAATTTCATGGAGCAATAGTCGCTGCACTCAACTAAGCCGTCGTAAAGTTTCCTTGTTCTCTATGGGTTGTCTCTTCCCGGGTACCACCCATTACCGTCTACTGCGGCAGTACTGAATTGGAGTGGTCGCAACAGTTTCCTGTCATAGCGAGATATGGTTGTGTCACAAAAGAAATATTCAGAGTTTCCTTGGACTCAATTGACAGAGCTTGAGTTCATTTGCACAAGATATTAAACTCTGTGGCAAGCGAGCTGACTCAAGAATACCGGACTTCCATCCAGCATTGCCGTGGTAATAAAAACGCGGCCGAACTCTGCCATGTAACATTCTAAATTGCAACAGCACATGGCTGAGAGCTTTGTTGATAAGGATGGCACGGATGGGTTTCTGGTTGAGTCTAATAGGAGCGCGGTTATGTCCTAAGCGATTGAGCTGTTCGCGATTGTTTCGACCTTTCTCGTAGTGGAAATGAAAGACCACTTAGTTGCGAAGTCACGAAGCTTCTCACAACCTTGCCAGTCAAGATCGCGATCGCAGTAAAGGCAATCAGGTGCAAAGAGGCTCATGCTCAGCAAAGCTTTACCTCCTGGTTTATCGATCACCTTGGAAGCTATTTCCAAATTCAACCATGCACTGCGAGACTATTGAAACTCCCTTGTTATATATAGATGGTCAAAAGCTTTGTCGGCCGTGAGGTCGCGTCGGACCTTTCCTTAGGAAGGCTCATGAGATCACAATAGATGCGTTGATACACTATTGATCGGCAAGACTTTTGCTCTGAAAAGCGCAACTCACTATTGAAGAGCACATACAAGACGGGTACCTCCGAGCGGCACGTCCATCATGTACGGCGTCACTTCTGTGCTCATCAATCGTACGCGAGATGTGACCGTAAGAATTGCGTCCTACCACCCGGGATGCAGTGGACACGGCACAAACCATCGAAGCTATATTTTCAAGTCTACCAAATTTCTTACAAACCCGGCACACTATCTCGACGGCGCGAATGACCGTTGCAATTGGTCTGAGCCGGATCACACTTGCTGACTTTACCGACGGGCGGACCGTTCCTTCTCGCCTCTCGCCATGCTCTCCGCTGTTGACTGAGAAATTCAAGGGGAGCGCCACGGGAAGTGCGACCTCGATGGTTCGTCTCAGATATCGTAGATCCATCTGCGCAAATGGCTACAGATGATGTACATGGATCCGGTCGATACTAGCTGATCATCTTGTCCGGTCCTCCTCACCCAAGCAGGATTTTGAACGCGAGAAAAGTTCATATTCACTAGGAGCAGACATGAAGAGGAAGTAATCTCTCAACTGCAATATCTCTCAGGAACACTAGTATCCTGACAACACTTACCACCCGTCCAGCAGCCGGCAGGTCCTCCGCTGCTGAGGAGCAAAGATCCGTAGGAGGGGAGGTCCGAAATAGAGAGCGTCTGAAAAGTGACCCGGCAGCTAAAACCCACCAAATCATTCCTTCCCACGTTCTCTACCCACCCTGTCAGCTTGCTATCCCGTGTGCCTCTCATTCTGCCTGCTGCAACCCTACCTGTACACTCCCAACCTCCGATTCGCTCAAGGCGAGGTAAGATGCAGAATCACAACTAGACAGTATGCACGCTGACGGCAAGTCGCCCGGCCTAGTAGCAGTCAGCCCTCAGATTACCACTGGGCAGCTCCCCTATTCTGTGCTTGACGAGGACTACAGCAAGACTACGGCAGCAAAGATGATGCAGGCATCAGGACTGGGTCGCCACTCAGCAGCATCTCACACTCTGTCTCGTCGCTCGCTTACCCGCGACCGGTCATCGCACGCAGTCCCTCTCCAGCTCACTGGCTCGATCAGCGCTGACCCTCGCCCGCCTTGTTTTTCCAAACATGAGAAAAGCAAAAGCCATACAATTGTGCATGCACGGTAGAGAGGCCAGATGAAAAAAGGTGAGGCAGCCAACCAGGGCGCAGTCATCCAGCTGCCCCATCGCCCGACCGGAAATCCTAAGCAACCCTACATACTCCGGACTTTGCCCAGCTTAGTTTGCAACTCCCCCATTCGATACGACGGAGAAATGCGAAATGCGAACTGCGGCGCGAACGGATCGACCTTGAAACGAGCAGGAAAGGAATGTTAGGAAAAAACTTCGAGGGAACTTACGGAAGGGGAAGGTTTCCATTGGGGACAAACAATCAGACTTTGGGTCCGGAAAGAAATGCCGGCAGACTTTTCGTTTCCCAACTCAAGCTTTCTCCGAAATCCCCAAAGTATCGAGCGAGTATGTGAGAGGGCAGAAACTTAATGCCTTGGGGGTGCTTGGCTTGCTTCTCGGGGTGCCCAGCCCAGCGCCAATGGAACCTTCTTCCACCGCTGCTGCACCGTCCAGCACAGCACAGCACGGCACTGCTGCACTCTGCAAGCACACATGGGGCCCAGCGCACCCTTTCCGTCCCCTCGCCCCCTCCCCCCCACACCATCAACCCTGCCTCCCTCTCGCCGTCGAAGGATAGCGTTTGCTATAGATAAAGTACCAGTAGCGTTTGCGCTGGAACTCGAGAAGGTCTGTGCCATGGGAGCGGTGTGTGTGCGTGGGTGCACGCCCGCCCGTGTAGCCCCCCCCCCCAGAAGGCCGAGGAGGAATGGGGAGGGGACGTCAGCTCAGACGGAGTAAGGGTGTGGCAGCCATGGGCGAGCAAGGCAAGGAGGGGCCATCATATGCACTTGAGATAGAGTGCTTTGTCTCGCGATGGAAAGATCGGTGACCCGGAGCCAAGCCGACGGCCACCGGCTTTCAAGTGCACCTTTCTGGACCTGAGCTCCGGCCCAAGTACGATCACGTATTAACTTCGCGGCATCAAGAACGCTCTTTTTGTTTCATGGAAAATGTTTCATGCATTTTTGAGTTGCTTGTAAAGTCTCTTTTCATTTCTTGTAATGATGAGCTCAAAGTCTTATTAATACCGAGCTATTCTTGGCTTCCTTCTTTGGTCGTAAGCTCGTCAGAAGAGAATGGATAGTGATATCCAAAATATGTACAATGTGATCTCCCCCCAAACCTTCCGTCTACCATGAAGCCCTTTATGTTGTTTTTATGTAGTCGTCCGCTCCAGAAACTGTCCTCCCCACTGTAAAACATTTGAAAACTCAGGCCTCTCCCCCGTACAAGAATATGAAAGTCTTGACTCGTGTGAACATAACCAAGTTAACATCTATCGCTCTTGGTGACAGTACTCCAAAATGCCCGCAGCTTTTTCTTCCGCGACATGTAATGCTTTCAATCCAGATTCAGAGCCTCCCAAGGTATTAGAATATGTATAAATAAAGCAAGGTCAATGCAGATTGACCACCCAAGCATGATGAGCCGCCGACATTGTACCACCTGCGGTATAATAAAAGAGAAACCCCTCCAGCGCCTTGCTTGAAACAAAATAGGACAAAAGGAATGTGTACAAGGTTTTTTGGTAACGACAAGATAGTGTTGAAATGTGCTGATAGACCCATAAGCGTGGTCTGAAAAGCTTTTGGAACTTTTTTTTGTCCGGATCCAGGTTGCATCCAGGGGTATTCCACGGGTTGGATTCTTAGCGGTGTACTGTTTACCACGGCAAAGATAGGAAAGGATCAGTATGTCAAAAATATCATAACTGATGACACATGACCTCAGTTAGGTTAAAACAAAGCAAACATCTTCTACCAGGCGGCAAGATAAGGGCTTTGTCCATAGACCGGGTATCCATGAGGATGGCTCTGGTAGCCATATGATTCAATCCAATGCCTGGTTGGATTATACTTTGGCGCCTGGCACCATGGATTCCCAGAGAAGAACTGTTGCGCAGGTAGGACGTATGATTGTGTGGAAAGTGGTTGAGGTACCCTTGCAGCTTCGGTTTGATATCGGGTGTTGGCGTCGATGACAGCTGTAGATTGTGCTTCGTATGATTGCGGTGAACGGAGATCGGAAACTGAAGCGTTTGACCTCGCCTCGTAGAAAATCTCGGTATCTTCGTCCGAGATGGTGGAGCAGGAACCAGTTAGGGAACCTTCATCTGACCCATCAGAGATGTCAGAGACGACAGATTCTTCGTCTTCGAAAGAAAGAGCAGAGTCCTGGGACTGGGAAGCAAACAGGGGCGACTGTGGAGGGGTCATTGCCTGGACCGGTAGGGTAGGAGCAGTGAAGGTTTGGCACTCGCGGATCCGTTGCTTGAGCTCACCAATGGACATCCTGTGCTCCGGATTGCGCTCAAAGACCATGCCAAGAATGTTGTTCAATTCATCCGACAAGGGAAGGATGGTCTTCAGGAAATCCGCATTCTTGGAGAATGCCTTGTAAGTGGAGTCCTCACACGAAGCTTGCTTCCACGGATTGCGGCCACATGTCAGGTTGACAAGAATAACACCAAGGGACCAGATGTCGTTAGGTGCAGACCGGTAGGATGGTTTCCTTGATGACGGATCCAGACATTCTAAAGGAAAGTGGTTAGTGGGTGAAGGGGGATGGATGGACGCCGCGAATGCCTACCTGGACTCATGTAAAAGGTCGACCCACAACCGTGATCCTCGGACTCGACATCCATGGTTGCAAGGCCAAAATCCGCTAGTAGGACATCTAGACCGCCATTGGAAACCAAGATGTTCTCGGGCTTGAGATCTCGGTGGTAGATTCCTAATCGATGACAATGCTCTACGGCATCAAGGATTTGTCCGAAGGCCCTTCGAATCATGAAATCATTACTCACGTATCTGCCCTTCTCGGTTATGTTGGAGAAGAGGTCACCTTCCGGGCAATACTCCAAAATGACATAGGTGCAGTCTGGGTCGTCCACAATCTTGTGCATGGAGACAACATTGGGGTGTGCGGAAGCCGTGTAGTGGAGCTGGATCTCTCTCTTCTGGAACTGCTGCTGTCGCCTGTCCAAGGGAGTTCCATTGGCGTTGAACTTGCTGAGCGCCTTTACCGCATACCAGGTCGATGTGGCATGGTCGAAGGCTTGATACACGACCCCATAGGCACCGGTTCCCAATATCCGTCTCAATTCCAGAGTTCTCCCAAGATATTTACCTATCCTTGACTCTGGTGTTGGAACCACCGGCGACGCTGGAGGGGACAAACACTGAGCAGCATATGGAGACTGGTTGTTGTATGGGGAGGGTGAATGTGTAGGTGACGGTGGAGGAGTTAAAAGTGCTTGGTATGGAGCATTATGCATGGCAACGTATGAAATCTGGACGTCGAAATCGGAGAGAGAAACAGAAATGGCTCCTGATCCTGACGGTATCTTCTGGGTCCGAATCAACAGACTACAAAGAAATGTCCTGGCTGTCCAAAGGCAATCCAAACGGAGTCTGTTCCTTTAAATCCTTGGGGTCGAAAACAGCAGGGGCGCAAGATTGTCTACGGGTTAGGCAAGCGTCGAGGCGAACGGGCAGAGTCGATGAACAGGACGAGGAGGTGGTGACGATGCGGTTGAGGTCGGAGGGAGAGGTGGGTGGAAGAGTATAGGGTGGTGGTGGTTGGAGGTGAGGTAGGCTGGTGAGGTGAAGTAACGAGACACAGCGGTGGGGAAAACTGATGTAGATGTATGATGGAATCGAAGCTGCCGTTGGACGACAGGGATCCCAGGCAAACGCTCGTTGTGAGGCTTCAGAAGCTGCCGGGATGTGTCTGTTGGCAAATTAATGAGTGAGCCCACACACTATAGCGCGCTAACTAAGGCAGGCTCCACAGTGTTGATCATTGTGGAAACTAGCCCTCAGACTTCGACTGCCCACTTGGTGCCCACTACCCACACGCTGGACGGCGAAGGCTAGCGCCGCTCACTGGTCGGGGCCAGGAATGCTTTCGTCCCCTGCTTTCGAAGCCGGACAGCCACTCAGGCGCCGGCTCAGCTGCCTGCAAATTAGAGCCCTCGCAGAAATGCGTCACCCACGCAAAAATAGTTGTGCTGCGAGCGATGGCGCGGGCGTCTGAGCCAGCACTTTGAGCATGGACCGCCTTTGGGCCTTGCTGATGCTGATGCTGATTGCTGCACCGTACGGTCTTGCATGGGCCAGCACAGGACGGGCCACCACCACTTGGTCACCGTCTAGGCAAAAGTTACTACACGAGAGGATGACTGGCGCGAATGCCTGTGGGCCAGGTAGACATCCTAATCTCGCGTGTGATTCGATAGGCAAAACCAATGTCTGTGTGAGAAGCGTGGATGTGTCGCACATGGCTGTTTGCGTATTGGCTTGGGGTGTGGCGCCCCATGTTTTCTGCTTGCGGTCGCATGAATTCTCGCCGGGACAGAGTAACAGACCTGAGACTTGTTCGCTGTCAACCATGAGACCAAGTGACGCTCATGTCTTTGTCGACGTGCCGCTTACCCTTCAGAAGGATCAATGCAACGGCTGGAAGTATCGACCTCGGGGTCTAATCCAGCCCGGGGTGATTGGCCAACGCCATTGCCATCATCCCTTGGTCTCGTTGGCCACTCCGACTCCTCTTGCTTCTGGACAATTCTGTAGATCGTTTGATTGGCGCTCAGCAGGAGAGCCCGACTGGTGCATGGATGGGGAATGAGTAGGCTGCGCTGCTGCACGGCTGCACCGTGATGTGTCATGAGGGAAAGGAGGATCTTCGAGCCGTCAACGTTAGGGGCAATTTCGGACGCCATTCCTTTGTTCTGAAGTGAGAAATGGAAGCCGAGTGCGTGGCCAATCACGGCCCGAGGAGTACCCTTCAACGACGGTGCTCCCTGTCCTGGCTCGCCAGCCATACCACATCCTTTGGCTGCGCCCGAGATTCAACAGCCCTAGCAGCGAGTCTCGTGTCACTGTCAATAAGCCCACCTCGTCCTCCCGCCGCACCCAATCAACCTTTTGGAAACGATAAAGTGAGGCTGTAGCTGGCTGTTTGCAGGGGCCACGATTGGCTGACGCTGCAGTCTCCAACTTAAAAGTGCAGTGGCGTTGCCGTCCGTGTATGGCGGCGGCACACGCAAGATGGGCAGAGCATGGATGTAAGGCTTTGTGGCCATAGAACCGTTCCGTGACGAGAAGATTTCGAGAAGAGGTGTGAGCTTCGTTAGACTCGTTCGAGGTAAACTATGCCAGATTAACCCTTCCAACCTCATTCTCGCTCCTCGGCCCCATCAGATGACTAGGCTAGAGGCAATAATTGGCCACCCTTATTTTGTTTGCAGTTCAGAGCTCGGGGCTAGTGGTGGATCCTGAGCAGCGCCAGGGGAGTCGTGGCAAGGAAGACCACTCAACGTTCTTTCCCACAGCCTCGCTGCACAAGCTGCCATGCACGCTGGATTATGCACGTCCATGCCAGTCAACAGGACCTGTGTCTTGGCCACTCAGACAAGGCTGCTCAGCGTGGGCGCCCAGCAACCAAGGCCTCGCTCCAAGTATCAACTGAGCACCCTCAACTGTAAGTCTCCGGCAGCTGTGTTTCCGCCGCGGCCGTCCGTCTTGCTCGATGCTGTGCAATGTTCACGTTGCGACGCTGCCTTGATCAGCTGTCCAGCGTCGACAGGCTTCGACGACCCCCTGAAACTCACCGCACCAGCACCGATAGCTGCCGAAATCAGAAGCCCGTCGAATGCTGAGATGCCCAATCTATCAGGGACATCCAGATACGGCCGGCCTAGCAGATTATTGAATGTCCGTGTGCAGCAGCAGCCTCTTGTTCCTTTGTTCGTTTGCGTAACTTGGTGGAACCCTCAACGGGCGTCTTTGAAAGTATTGGCTGGCGGCAGTCCACCGCCGGCATGGCAGTGTGATGTACGGCATGGCTGGTATCTGTACTATCGTGCTACTACTGCTTTTTCGTGGATGGTGCTTTGGTGGAGAGAAGGTCCTGCCGCACCAAAGCTGCATGCATCTTGCATCCCTTGTGGGATTTTACAACGCACAGGATCAGGCTATCCGCTGTCTAGAAACAGATCTCGACGAGGATGCCGGTGTGCGCGATTTCTCAGTGGCTCCGGTGCTTCCCAATCTCTACACGACTGCTACTGGTCTCGTTTGCTTCTCCATCCAGCCACCGCGTATGTTTCATTTTGCGCGTGCATTGCTATGGTATCATCAACTCGAGACTGCGCAAGACTTGAGATCTGACAGATGTTCAGCCGTTTGTTGGTCCCTTTCTCCTGCATGGGTGTCGGGATGGTGGTGCTGGCGACAACGAGGCTGGGACTGGACGGGTAGATGCCTCGTCAATTTGAATGGCTGGTGCTGGTGAAGCGTTGATAGACACTCTGACGACCAGGAGGCTTGACAAGGTCAACCTCTCGCCAAATTTGATAGGACATACCGCGGCACAGAGCATGTGACCCGCCGCTGAGCACGTTACAGAATCTGCATGCCTACTGTAGTGGTCTTGAAGTCGCAGTTGAGATGAACACGGGCTATTTCCAGCAACCCTTTTGGTGGGCGCATCGATGTGACGAGATTCTCCCGGTGCATTCTCTGTTGTTCTGCGATTCCAGTGGATCGATGAGGCAGGCCGGAAGTAGAACACTGAGAGGCGCAGAGGGACCTTACACGGCGTGGTCTTGACGTTGCGTCGGCTGTGGTGGTGATGTTGGTGGTGTTGTTGCGAAGGGAATGGCAGAATACTGCCTCTTGAGACACCTGCGATCGATCATTCTGCAGCCACCACGAGCTCATCCGCTTCACGACATCTTGCCTTCCACCACAGCGCAAGGACAACTTTTGTCTACTCCACGGCAGGCGCATCCGAGTCTCCTAGTCTCACCTTTTCATCGTGGTTCTACCTCTTGATATCCTTAGGCGAGCTTCTTTGGGGATCAGGCCCTAACCGCGAGGCCTTTCGCCCGTGCCATCTCGATCTCCGGCCGCCTCTCTTTACTACATCTCAACTTCCAAGTGGCATCTTACGTTGTGCGAGAACGGCTCACAGCATGACGACAGTGTCCCGTGCTGGGTAGCACTTCTTCAGCATCTCGGGGGCACAGAGGAACTGGCTCGGCCTCTCACAGCGACTTGTATTAAGCAGCCAAGTATTGCTGGGCCTTCCAGCATCCAAGCTAGACTTCACTTGGACCACACGCAAGCTTGAGTCCTCCGTACTGTCATTGGACGGCATCATTGCACAAAGTGAGGTTGGTACAGCTGCTGCAATGCAGGCTATGCTCTGCATGTTCCCTCTGATGCGGGTAATAGTGTCACAACGGAACATTTTCCTGGTATCACAACTAGATTTTCCGAAGGAGGCAATGCAATAGGATGCTACAGGATCACTGTAGCCAGCAGCAGATCTCAAGCTGATCGTCACTTCTCTCTCCACTCCCGTGAATATATGTCTTGATGCGGAACCTCCCACTCATCAACTCCTTCGCCATTACAACTCGTCTCCTCCAAACTCCAACCTTGTTGGGCTGAACTGTTCCAAGCCGTAGATATTCCTCCCGCTTGTGACTGACGATCTGACGGATTCCCCGAGTGGTCGCCTCGTCACTGTTGCTTAATGATCCTTCGTTTAAGACGGCGGTCAGAGTGAGTTATGCCAATCGCAAGCCCAGACCACGCAGCAACCTTATCGCCAATCGATATAGCTCAAGAGTTTCGAACACTCTACGATCGGAAGGATTCGCTAAATCTAGGAGCCATTGCGTAGAGGTTCATACGTCGTGGAGCAGAATCACGATCTTGAAACAACCTTGACGATCGGCCGATTATGCACTGAGGTAGGAAGAGCATGGCGTGCAAAGGGATTGTTCCTTGGCTGTGAAACTCATAGAAGGAAGGAAGCGTATGCATGGAGGGGTTTGCCTGTCCGGGCATCCTCGGGTCCTTCGCTATTTACAGCTGGCATCTTATTTGTGCCTAATATTGATGGATGCCTTGGACAGATCGCTTCCACTATACCTCGCAACGATCTTAGAAATCCTTCCCTCAAACAAGCACCACCAAGGGTCTCGACCCAGCCCAATATAGATGAGAAAAACCTTAGCATATGAAAGATCCCAGATCGCTGTCACGTTTCCCAGAACCACACGTGTCAATTAGCGTATACTATACGGACTGCTCCGTACTCCTTCACTGGACGGAAGTAGTCTCAGATGAAGTCGTCTCATTGCGAACGCCTATATCAGAGACAGCTTATGATTAGCACCAAGGACCAATAGTGCCTTTTGTGACTAACGAAATTTTGTCCGATTTCTTCATGCCTATGACAGCATAACATCCCCCAATCGGGAGTAGCATTCATATCGAAGACGTTGGGTGTCCAAATTTCGGTCTGCCGGACTTATGACAACATAGGAGGGCCATGGCCCAATGACTTCTCCTTGCTGGATGGTATCTCAAGGGCTTAAGATGCATTCGAACTGGTCGCTTAGTATTACCAAGATTGTTCATGCAAACGTCCGTTCTTACTTGAAAGCTCGATCTTTCTTTGATAGAACATGTATATCAATGCAGATACGTAGACTTACTAGGGTACGATGTCTTTTTAGTGGTTAAGTGGATTCAATTATTGAAGAAAATTGATAGACAATAGAGATGTTTGCAGTTCTGCACATGTAGTCAAGTCAAACAAGAGGGGGGGGGGGAGGACGGAAGCAGGATCCGAATCAAGGAATTTGGAATCATGGAAACCATGGATGTTTACTAAAGTGCTACGCAATGCAAAACCTAGGAGGATGTTTATTATTTGGCAGTAAGTATATGAGTGGACAATAGTGCGTTATGCTTTCAGCATTCCCAATGCGTCTTGCCCGCCACGAGAAGAAGAGCACGCGAAGAAGACACGAAGAAAGTATAAATATGCTTGAATTCTAAATGGCGTAGTCTATCTAAACGGTACTGCAGGTTCGAAGGACTAACTGGGACTGGTTCGCCTTGAATAATGCCACTAAACAAAGTCACCAAGTAGATTCGTCGACGGCAGGGACACTGCCATCGCTACTATCGCATAATTCTCGTAATGAACGGATCTTTCAGAGCTTCCGTGGGTGTGATCCGCTTCTCTGGGTTAAGTGCCAGACACTTTTCTAGCAGGTTCGTAAATGCGTTCAACTCCTTCGTTTCCGCATCCGTCAAGCCTTTGGATGCGGCGAAGAGGCGTGTTCGCAAGTCACGCGACGGTTTGACGAAACTAAGAGTTTTGATTATATCCTAGCAAAAGTAAATGTTAGCCCTTTATCTCTAAGCTGTTGCGAACAGAGAAAACGCGCTCAAACATAAGGACGATCACAAATCTTTGGCGTGGAATCCATCTGCGAAGAAACGTGTAGATGCGGCACAGATTGCCCTTGCATCTCATGAAATAACCAAAAATGGGGTCGAAGGCTTACCTTGCCGGTGATCTTATCTTGTTCCACACTCCTGAAATTGGCCTGTTCATCGAAATGTATGTAGGCGAACTGCGACCGCTTCAACATCTTCGTAGGAAACTTGCCTCTGCAATCCATGATTGATCTAAGCATCTGGTTGTTGGATCGGCCAGTGAAAAGGATTTTGCCTGTATACAATTCGTAAAGAGTGCATCCAACAGACCATATGTCAATGGCAAAGTCGTATTGCATACCCAGGATGATCTCTGGTGCTCGATAAAAGCGACTGACGAGGTATGGTGTGATTTCGTTGTCGGAAGAGTCAGATGCAGATCCCAGATCACAGATTTTGAGCATGTTCCGTGTCTCATTTACCTTCACAAATCAGTACTTGCTACGAGTTCTTTGGAAAGGGGACTTACTAGCATATTGTCAGGTTTGAGATCAGCATGCAAAATGTTACATTTGCGCATTAGACTTAAGCCAAGAAACATCTGTTGAGCATAAGCTCGCACAGCTTTGAGGTTGATACCAACATCGCGTCCGAATTTCTTCAACACTTCGCGTAAGTTGATACTTAGGTTTTCGAAGACCATACACAAATGACCTTTGTGCTCGAAATATCTCTCGAGTCTAATCATATGCTTCTTATCATCAGGATCAGCATCGTTGATTTTCTGAAGGATCTCAATCTCTTTCATGCCAGCTTTTCTCCTGCGAATTGTTAGCAATCATAAAACTTCAACATCAGTAACACTCACATAGTTTCGTTATTACGGATGAGTTTTATCGCCACCAATTTCTTCGAGGTTATATCCTGGGCGCGGACGACTCCAGAAAACATACCCTTCCCAAGGTTTGCTTGAACGTGATACCTGCCATTCAGTAGTTCCCCTAGAATGATCTTATAGTAGCCTTCAGGGTCGTCCCAATTGTCGAGCATCCCCACATCAAGCTCTTTCGCTTGTGGTATTGCCACAGCCTTCGAACTGCCATCTGGGGTCGCTAGATGGCTGTTTTGATCTGGATTAGGATCCTCCGCAAACATGTCGTCATCATCATCTTCAGCAAACATGTCAAACTCATCATTTGCCTTCTTAGGTTTCGACTGCACAGAAGCGATCTCTGCGGGTAGTAGTATATCTTGTTCGGTTGTTGGCCTCGTCTCATTGTAGGCTGCAGAAGGGACGTCGCCGTTGTGTCTGGATGTGTCTCTGTCCTTGTCTTCTCTCATATCCATGGTTGGATCATAATCAGCAGCCGAGGGGCCGTCCTCTTCTATGCCGGCCATAGCAGCTCCATTTGTATTTGCGAGATCTTGGTCATCAGTGATACTGAATGCAGTGGGAGACCCAGAGTTCGGCGTAGCTGGAGACACTAGAAGAAAATTATTAAAAAAACTCCATCTGCAGACTGATTTATAGCTTACTTGATCGTACAGAAGGTGTATCGTTATCGCCAGATTGGCCTTGTCCTGGTGTACTTTGACCTGATTTATCCCCAAGATGTAGAGCTTGTACCAGTAAGGATGTTGCAGGACCCTTATACTTAGCTTTTATAGCCTCTCGGCGTTTTCGCCGTTCTTCTATGAGGGCAGCTTCATCCACTGGTTCAACTTCAACAGCTTCAGGTTCTGCGTGATTTTCTTGTCTGTTGCACAGGTCAGCGAAAGAGTTACTTGAAAAGGCAGAGTATTCTTACATCTCATGTTCAGATCTTGCGGCAATATCATGCTGCGATAATGACTGCCCTTGGGTACTTTTAGCCTCGTGTTTGAAGTTGTCAGATGGCAGCGGGCCTTGTTCCCGTTTGCTCACTGACTGATCATTCGAGCCCCGTCTGCTCATATTTCCGTAACCACGATGATTCGATCTACTTTGATCTTGATAAGTATTAGAGCGATGGCCGTCTCGTCTAGCATCCCATTCCCGACCATTGTAATCGCTACCTCGTCCATTTCTATAGGGAGAACGACTTCTTGTTCTTTGGCGTTTTCCGTCACTATTGCGCTCGCGGTCGTCATATTGTAGCTCCGAGGATGCAGCCGGGCCATTGTCAATATCGTCATAGGAGACTCGGGGGCGGCGTTTGTAGTCCCTCGGGGTGTCTTCGTAATGAACCTTGAATCGTCGAGGGTCGCCCCGATTTCGATCGGAATAGTCTTCGTCGCGGGATCTCTTTGAGCCTCGGGGTACTCTGTCGGAGTAGGGAGAACGGCTTCTTTCTAACGATCGCCTGTCTCTTGCTCCGTGTACACTCCTTGGGGACAGAGAGATTGAATTCCTAGATCGGTTTCTGTCTTGACGGTCAACGGAAGTGCCATCGAAATGCGGCAGCGACGTAGTTGCCTTCTCTGAACCTCCATCCCGAATCTCCCCCTCATCAGAACTGGCCGGAGAAGCCATCATGCAAATGCAATCAGAGACGAAGATTCCCTGTCTTTCGAATGGTACAATGCGTTAGCTAAAGATCAGAATCGAAAGTCTCAGTATGAGAAGAGCCCAACCGGGTATCTATCGTCTCTTCCCTCAGAGCTTTAGTGCATTGTTGGCGGTGGAAGTGGCCTGAATCTGGATACGTGTGGATGCGGTTGTAAAGGGTGAAGCGGTTTGCGACGATCGTGGGAGTGTCTGTGAGAACTGCACATGAATTTGAAGTCCGTGAATCTCGAAGTCGTTTGGCCTTATCGGTCATACTAGACTGCATTCGCGCTAGCTCGTGGCCAATCGACCAGCCGCAGCGAAAACAAAAAGCACAACTTTCCCCACCAGTCAGGCTGACAACTACAAACCTCTGCTATACCTACTGCTTCTACGACCTCAGATTTGCTCATCCCAGAACTCACACTTTACATCTTCATACAGCCATAATGGGAGGAGTTGACAGAGCTGGTATATTTTCCTCTTCCCCCGCACTGCTCCACTCTCTAATTTGATAAACAGGAGGCAAGGCTAAGCCTTTAAAGGCTCCTAAGAAGGGCCCCAAGGCCGAGTTGGACGATGAGGACAAGGCTTTCATGGAGAAGCAAAAAGCTGGTGCGCTTCGCGACTGCATCTCAAAATGACTTAAGTAGCTGACGAGTTTTGATAGATGCTAAGGCTAAGGCTGAACTCGCTGCGAAGGCAAAGGGAAGCAAAGGTCCTCTCAACACTGGAGCCCAGGGGATCAAGAAGAGCGGCAAGAAATAGATTATAATGATCACTATGGAACCTGCGGACGATAAAGTGAAGGCATGGGGACATAAATGGCGTTGCTAGGATTGGGTATGGACAATTATTTTCGCCTACGTCTTCGGCGAGGCTCTTTACTTGCGAAAAGAAATCGAATGCATCGAGTTTTTTGAACTTGAACCCATGAGCTGCAACTGCCCCAGAGTTCTACGGTATGTATGACTCCATGGTCTGTCATCGCGTCCATAGGGACCTTTGACGGCGGAAGTTGCACTACGAGTGCGGACGACAACTAACAACCTGATATACGTGTTAGGTATTACAAGAATCCTCACATGTTATCTTTCCTCCTATTTTGCTTTTTGTTAGTCCTAAACTTGTATGACAGACGCAATGTGTGAGCATGTATGTTTGTGGCCAGGCAGTGATAAGTCTGCGAAATTCAGATTTTGAAGCCGCCCAAGGTCTGACCGAGCCACTACCTACTACCACCAAAACGGAGGCCATTACAGTGTAAGGCAGATAACTCACTCAGTCAGCGCCAGAAACCCTGTAACGCTATATCGCTTGAAATAATATTACACTACACAGATGCCAGGCGTCGTTTTTGTTATTATCGATTGTCAGCGAGTTAGAAGGCCAGACTTTCCAGGATAGAAAGCTGTCTCATGAACTCCATGATTGTATAAAGTATGAGGTTATAATGAAGTCGAGAGAAATTATTGCTGTAGGCATTCCAGAATCATCTAAGCAGTTCCGCTAAACCAGACATCATCGGAGAAATTATCCTCCGAGCTGGATGGACGCCTAATCATGAATTTCAAGGTACGCCAAAGAAGTTAAACATACCACTACTGCTTGGAGATTATTTGGAGATCAGTTTAAGCACACAACGAAGGGTATCGGCATAGGAGACAGACTGCAGAGGGGGAAGACAGCCGCGGGACTCGCTTCTCTACGTGTCCAATAGCCTCGGCAACGGCAAAGCCTTGAAATCCGGGGAAGCTGAATATCACTTCGGTGCGGGCGACCCTCAAAACCCAGTCAAGTTCCCCATCAAAGCAGTCACTCGGGATCCCAATTCCAATCTATACACACTCCAACAATGGCAGAACGAGCAGCCCAGATTGCCGGCCACCTTAACTACCCAAAGGGTATGCTAGCAGGTCAAGTAGCCATTATCACCGGCTCAGGCCAAGGCATCGGAGCCGAGGCAGCTCGACTCTTCGCAAATGAAGGCGCAAAGGTTGTAGTATCGGATATCGATGCCAGTAAGACGCCTTGAGTTCACTCTTAATAGAAAGTATACTGATTGTCGCCTAGAAAAGTCGCAAGAAGTCGCTGACAGTATCAACCGTTCTGGCGGCAGTGCCATTTCAGTCCCTGGTGACATGCTCGATGCCAACTACCTTAAGACATTAGTCAAGAAGACCGCCGAATTCGGGAATGGTAAAATCCACATCATTGTAAACAATGCCGGATATACTTGGGATGGAGTTATTCATAAGGTAGAGCTTCTTCAGTAATCTGGGCATCTGTTACATGGCAGACTGGTCTCTAACAGACTTGAATCTGGAACTTGCGGAAGAGGATCATACTGATCTTGCGGTACCAACAGATGACCGACAAGCAATGGGAGAATATTATTGCACTCCATAACACAGCACCGTTCAAACTCGTCCGCGAAGCCGCTCCATACTTTCGGGTTACAGATGGCGAACCACGCGCAATTGTCAACATCTCATCGACCTCCGGTGTACACGGTAATGCAGGTCAAGCGAACTACGGTCTGGCAAAGGCAGGAATCAACGGCTTGACCAAGGTTATTGCAAAGGAATGGGGCCCCAAATTTGGTGTCAGATGCAATTCTATTGCTTTTGGTCATATCCTGACCCGACTAACTGCTGCTAAGGAAGAGGGCGCATTTGTCACAACGCCTGATGGAGAGAAGATTGCTTTAGGTATCCCAGGCGGTAAAGGAGCTCTATCTGATGATGCTCATGCGGATATCCCATTGAGAAGACCTGGAACTGCCACCGAGGCTGCAGCTGCAATCTTAGCCGCTGCAAGCCCTCTATTCAGCTACATTACTGGTCAAGTAATTATGGTCACGGGAGGACGCAATATGTAAATTGTCAAGAATATAATCCGGTTCGATCAAAGCTCGCAGACTCCACCGCATGAAATACTACGTCTAAGTAATATTCTGTCCTTCTGAATTCGAACCAAATTGAGTACTTTATTCTGACTCGTATGCCGAAGAGTCACAATAGCTACGATGGAGATTGTCTCACGATAATCAACAATAGGGTAAAGTCCCACCTCATTTGAACGAGTCATATGGAATAGACCAAATTCAACGCCATGCCGCTCCTTTAAAAACAAATCCTTCGCGATGTTACGGAGCACTAAGGTCTCCTGTGCCCTCATGGACGTGATCCATATCCTTATATAGCACACCGTAGCATACCGAAGCGTACCAGACATTGAAGGTTATTGTTTCAGCCTGCGGAGCTCCTTTTGTGAGTTTTAGCCTCGTCTCATTGGTTGACCTAGAGGACCGTCGCCTGCTAGATCCAGCCCGTCGTGAATAGCGTCAGGGGAAGTGACACCACATGCTCGCTTAGTTGCGATGCCTTTGAAAAGGGGGTTTCTCAAGTCGTGGTATCAGGAGAATAGCAAAATCCGATTTTCTTCTTATTCTGCCCTCTTCCTCGAATCCAGAATCCAGATCCAATCTCCTCATACAGAATCCAGAATCCAATCTCCTCAAGACAAAAGAACAATCTCCCACCTTCCAAGACCCGGAGAACTCCACATTCCGATATCTGGCGAGAAGATCTGGCCATCACCTAACCAAACTACTTCTATTGCTGTATAGATATGTCTATAGGCCAGATGGAGCAAATCAACATGTCCCAGACGACTCCAAGACTCTTGAATCTTCCCGACGAGATTCTGCTCACTATCTTGAAATATGCGGTCAAGCACAACGAGCCCATTGAACCGGTTCAATGGAGCCGGCTATCCGACCAATTTGGACATAACAGAAACAGCACTCTGAGGATCTTTGATTACAACCGCGTCAAGGACGTTCCTTGCTCGGCACGAACCAAAGGCCGGATGCCAGAAGCCTTGACCGTTGTTGACCTGTCGAGAACCTGCCACAAAATCCATCAGTTCCTCGATGATGAACAGTTATTCTACCGGTGCAATACCTTCGGATTCAAGACCCTCAACCGGCTTCATATCTACCTCGCTGCTATTTCAAAAGACCGGCGAGCTGCCATGACATCTATCTTGTGTCTATGGGATCTTTCCAGTCAACACAACAGTGCCTTCACGATGCTGGCCGGGTGCAAGTCTCTTCGCACCCTTCAAGTTGACGTGTCTCTCATCTATTCACAACTTCAATCAAGCCGCAAGAAATTCGACGAGACACGAGGCTTCGTTGAGCTAGCGCGCTTGTCGTGCAAGAATCTGACGTTCAACTACGGGCCCGAAGGGTTCAAGAACTTCGCCACGGAATACTGGTTCCGGATCGGAGGCCATGGACGCTATACCAAGGAAGCCAGCCAGGCTCTTTACGAAGAACTTCAAGGCTGGGCAGATAAGGTTTCTGGAAGAGTCGACTGTCCGTCTATCAAACGGACCCCGTTCAGTGATGAGGAGATTCGTAGAGCCAAGGCCAAAGCACCAATATCTTTTGGAAGTCGTAGCCAGGGATTGGCTCCAAGAGCAATGTCACAGTCTGAAATTGACCGATGCCGGTGGTAGACCGGAAATGCTGGTGTCAAAATCTACCTTTGGACCGTATCTGAGTTTGCTGGAGGGAGGGCGAGAAGGCGCGACCGGCTTTAAACTGGAAAGCGTAACGATTATGCGATGTTGGCTTCCACGAAGGAGGTTTCTGCCTTGCAGATTTCGGTTTCTCTTGGAAAGCGATTCCATTATCTTCAAGTTCTCTCGCTGCGGGGAGGGTTCTTGGCATGACTCTATCTGAGTGCTGGCAAAAGGAACAAGCAAACCGAACACTCTGAGTTGAGGAGAGGAGACAACGTAAACGAGGCCGAATCATGATTGTTGATCAAACGATCGAGGGGCCGAGCCGTGTATTATTATCTGTTGGTTTTATTTCTCGATCAAGCGATGTTTTGGGTTAGCCATGCACCTTTATTTTTTATTATTTTTAACTGAAGATTATTTTGCATTGCTATAAACGGTTCATTGTATATAAAGAAGGAAGACACTTCTAAACCCGATGGTGCTCGAAGTTAAGAATTGCTTGTTCCAAAGTGGTGCAATTGATGTAACGATTTTTGGGCGGCCAGGGTTGACGCCGCGTCGTACAACAGTGGCCATAATGCAAGGCGCATAAGACGGTGTCGGTTTATCCCGGAATTATGGGCATGTCAGTGAATCACGAAGTAGACGAACTCTCCGTACGGTGGCCGAGTACTTTCAGGGCTTCCTTCACCATTCAACAGATCCTGACTTAAAAGCTTTGTCCATGCGCTTGGTGGAAGCAAGTGACCGTCGGACCCGAGGACCGCGTCATCAGTGGCAGTGCCTTCATCAGCAAATGGCCAGGTGCTCTGGATAAGGAAATGAAAGTTCACTGATCTTCCAAATTTAGCGACTCTATCGCTTCCCCTAACCAATGCGGCACAGCATGTCAGCATTACCGGCGACGGAACCTTTGCAACTTTAGAATACGACAACACCACTCCTCGAAAGCTTTTGGCAAAGCCAGAGCCAAAACCACTGCCTTGGATCCGGGTGGGTGCGACTTCTTCCTAGCTATCATGGCGCAAGCTATCTCGGACTACGAAATTGATGCAGATGATGTGCTAGAAGAGGCACCGCTCCTGGACGATGAAGCAGAAAGCGTTGAGGCAGGCCCTTCCAGCGCATACTCGAGTGAAGTGATTCTTTGCATTTTTATTTGTGTTGTTCTGATCGTGTGCTTTGAAATTGGGTTTACGCTTCAAATTGCACCCTTGAACAAAGTCCTCGAGAGCATCATCTGCAAGAATTACTTCCCAGAGCTCACGAGTCTGGACTTGAATGCCATGGCGGATGACCAGAGGTGCAAGAACAACGATGTACAGGGCACGTTGGCCATGTTAAGGGGCTGGCAGTTGGTTACCGAGATTCTGCCCGGTTCGTAACCGCTGCCGATGCTATACGCTATCAGTCTCGAAATACGTGGAGCATACTGACTGCTAACCAGGCTTACTTACCACCATTTTTTACGGCTTTTTGGCTGATAAGCATGGGCGGAAGATAATTCTGCTCCTTTCCGTCGGTGGAATTATTCTAAATTTCATCGCCTACGCAGTTATCTGTGAGTTCCAACCTCCATTTACCACTGCAATCAAAGTACTCATTCTTATTTTCTCCTAGGTTGGTTTTCGAACATCTTCTCAGTATGGCTTACTTTGGTGACGCCTATGATTATGTTCGTTGGTGGTGGATCCGTCGTAGCAACATCTCTGGTCTTTACTGTTGCCGCCGACGTAGCCCATGAATCACAGAGGTGAGCCCAAGAAATCCCAATGATCGTTACGAGAACCCAGCTGAACTGTTTGCAAGAGCAACCACATTTTTTATAATAGGCGCTGCTTCTCTATCGGGAGATCTGGTCGCGGCTCCAATTTCATCAATATTGATGGAGCGCAATGTTTGGATACCTATTGTGCTTGGGATTCTAATTATGGTAGTGGGATGCTTTGGCATTCTTTTTCTCCCTGAGACATTGCATTTCAGGACGGGCGGGAGAATTCCTGAGGACCTAGAAACACCCCCAACCACCAAGGATAATACTCAACATACATTATTGGACCGTATCAAGACTACGGCATCTCAATTGGTTGCTGCAGTGTTTGGGTATATATGGGGAGACACAAAAATTGCCCTGCTTATGCTTACTATACTACTTACGAGCCTCGGGCGATACGCTGGGGAACTTAAATTACAGTATGCGACGAAGAAGTTTCATTGGACCTGGGCACAAGTAAGTACAGCTAGTACCATTCTCACCGAGACTAACTGTACTTCCAAATTAGGCAGGATACTTGATTTCTGTGAAAGCAGTTTGTAGCCTGATTCTGCTTGTTGTTCTCCTGCCGTCAGCCAGCCACATACTGACCAACAAATACTCCTTCACTGTGAAAGCCAAAGATTTATGGCTTGCTCGAGTTAGTAGTATCTTGGCGTTACTGGGCGCCTTCCTCATTGCCTTCTCCCCAAGGTCCCCGATGATGGTTCTTGGAATCATCATCTTTTCCATCGGCTCCGCATACGGCTTGATTGTCCGTAGTTTGCTGGCTTCCATGGTAGAACCCCACCATATTGGGACACTCTTCAATACTATTTCGTTGCTACAGACTGCCGGAAGTATCATTGCCGGGCCCTTACTCGCGAATACCTTCAAACTGGGACTTAAAATGGATGGCATCTGGATTGGCCTTCCGTTTATGATTGCTGGGTGTTTATTGTCGTTCGCCGCAGTCGTAATATGGTCGATTACTGTCACCACAAAGAGTGTAGCTGGACAGGACGACGTGATTTTGGACAGTGAAATTGCGCAATAGACAGTTATGAGTTTTGGGGGTTTGAAATGCTCTCTTGTATGGAGCAGCATGTATATTGACGAGTATCATTGTACACCATCTAAACAATCGAGGACAGCTCATGTTGGAATCAAAGGGTCGTTTTGCTGACGCGACAGGCACCTACATGTAAAATAGGTCTTTCAGGCAGTCGTCACTGTCATTCTATATATTAGAAACATCGTTGATACAACCTCCATTAATCACTCCCATCGTTGACATGTATAGCTCAAGGATACTGATATTTCAATTTCTTGCTTTCTTGGTCACTGGTTCGAGAGGGTTGACAGCATGACAATTTCTGTAACACTCCCCAGATTATGAACAGCGGAGCCAAATCTTCTCCATAGATGCAGTAGGCAAAGCTAACATATACAACATGAGGCATCTCGCCGTAATCAAAGAATCATTCCCAGTGCGTCAATCACCCTTGACCCCAGCCTCCAAGACCACGAATTCGTTTTTTTCAGAATCCAACGACGCCAAAGCATCAAATGGAATAGTAAGTGGCGGATCAGTATGCCCAAAATCAACATTCGATAAGATCAGGAATCCCGTCCCCTCCAAAAACTCCAGCAGCAGCATCTCCGCCTCTAACCTCTCATCATCATTGTAGCCATACCATCTTCCCACAAGAAGCCCCGCAATTTCGTCAAAGAGGCCCGTGTTCACTAGCTGCGACAGTTGGAGTCGCAACTGGGCGAAAGACAATGGCTCGCGCAACGAAGCGCCCATGGACGTCTCTATCATCAGGGTCTTGCCCCTATGACTAGAGGGACAAAACTTCGTACCTTTGAATTGATATAGCACGCCGAAGCTCCCACCATGTAAACGACCGGTGGTCTTCCCAGGCCGAAGCCATTTCCAGCCGGGATTGGGCCTGGATACGCGAGGTTCTTCTGAACTCGGATCTTCAACCAGAAACTTCGCAAGGTCGGGGAACCATTCCTTGGATTGGGGAATTGGCCCAACCGCCTCGTTAGTAGGGTTGGCTAGCACATGGAAAAAGTGGTCGACGGTGAAGGAAGGAGGTGCCGGTAGATCAGCAAACTCGGTGATGGCTGCGGGCGCATAGAAGCCTCGAAGCCCCGTGTTGGGGAAAATGGCATAGATCAGTTGCGTGATATCCGAGTAACCGGCAAAGATCTTGGGGTTCGCTCGAATGAGTTCGTAGTCGAGATGGCGTAAAAGTTCATCCGCGCCATGCCCGCCCGAGGTACACAGCACTGCTTTCACTTCTGGATCTCTGAAGGCCGAGTGGAGCTCCTCACAACGCTTCAGCGTGGTGGCTCGCAAGCCCTCCGTCTTGGTCTCGTCGAAGATAACCTTGACTTTGTAACCGCGCGCCTCAAAGAAATCTTTGGCGCGCTTCAATGCTGCAGGATGACTTGTGTTAAGTCGCTTGGAGGGCGAGACAAAGGCAATGCTGTCGCCTTTCCTCAATGCAGCTGGTACTATAGTGTCCGGCATATTGGATTACGAATAATAGAAGTAGTAGGAGAGTGAGGCGTGAAAGAACAGAATAACAGGAGGAGGTGGTCTGTGTCAATTGATATTACAGCGTTCAGGAGGACCTTTTCCGTTTGGCCGTGAGCTTGCACAGTGGTCGTTCGCTGGTTTGGGCTACAATCAGAATCATTATATCGATTTCAGATATGGAGGTTTATATACTTAATGAAGCCGTCGTTCATCGCATAGAATTCAACATCTGGACTGAGCAACAATAGGCCGACCTTCTAGGCCCCATGAAGAAGTGTAGCGACAGCCAATCAGAATTCCGCACATCCGGCGCTCGCGAAGTGGTGGGGAAACAGTTCTTCCGCGCTGACTCTCTATCCGGGGCACAGTATCTGGTTGGCTTCGTCGCATTCTGGTCGAATCACGACCTTTATGAATGTTTCCTTGTTTGTATAGCACTTTCCAAGTGCAGTACCTCGATGTTGGATGCTTTAGATCTGTTTACCAGGGTTCAGTTTCGCAGTCGATTACCCCCTTAGCCTCCCTGGTGCAGACTACGTCAAGCTAGTTCCGCCTTCCTTTCCTGTGCTGGGCCACTGTTCTCGGTCAGTCTTTTCTTCCGCAGGTCCATGGAAGTCTAAGAAGATGAACATGTACTTGGCCAACATGATGTGACACCCGTCAAGCATCCAAAGACTTTATGCCGGGTGCCTGAGACCACGATTTGCGGAGCCTTGCAAGAGCTAAACTTTCGAGCTAGTCCATCAAGCCAGACAGAGACAATGGGCTCATGAATCTACAACGGTGACAGCAAAGTAATCCTTGACCAAAGAACACAAGTTAAAAGCACAAAAAGTGTTTATAACTATAGGAGTACCCAAGTGCTATATAACACCTGGCAACGTGGGAGGATGTGTTTTGGAATACACCGACATGTACAAGAACAAGATAAATGACTTGCCTCTAGGGGCTTCACTTGCCAGATCTCGCCCATTCCTTCCTACAATAGCCAAAGATTTTCGAACGGTAGAGACGGCAACTTCGATTAAGCATTCACCAAAACCCACAATGCTGAAACTTGGCACCGATCTCCAGAATTCCCGCCATTCGCGGTCGATCGTGGTGTTCGGATACAGCGAGATCTCGAAACAACCTCACAGCACTACGAGTCAAGCTTAAAGAACAAGTCTTAAGAATGACATTCAACAGTGTTCAAGAAGAAGGCTAGAACGTAGTCAAACGCGTAAGATGATTCGCAGCAAGGATGGACGTAGGCTTGGGGAATCATGCCCAACGGGAGGCATCGCGTCACGTGGCGAAGATATTTTGCCGTGCCACGTCAGTCGGTAAGCGAGCGGGATGACTTTGAAGAGCAAGGTGTTGGTCTGTAGCAGCGTTTAATAACCTTTATGCCAATCCTCTCGCTGATGACACTGAGCTTTGCTATTCCGCGTCTTCCTGAGCCTTTTGCGAGTACGTCGAACGAGGGTTTGGGACTAGCATTCTTTCCAGGAATCTGCTTGAATTTAGGCTTTGCGATTGAGATCAGACGAAACAAAACACGGACTTAATACTTGACTTCAGAGGTATAGAAACTTGCGAGGTGGATACGGTCGGGTTCGGCATCTCAATACGAGACAGAGATAAGCTTTGCCTCCATCATCATCGCAACTGAGAAGAAGGGAGTGACTGGCATGATGGTCCTAAGAGACGGTTGATGCGTTTCGCACGGCATAGACGCATCGCTTACGGGACATGAGACGGTGAAGGCCGTACAAGGATGAACGCGTCAGGAGCCGGACCCCGTACGAGCGTGTTGCTTGCTGAAATGTGGGGAGGTACGTTGCATTTGGGGCTGTGAAAGCTTCTTCCACTACCTTGGAGTTGACTTCTGGGTGAATTGATCCGAGGAGGATACTCGGAAGGGAGGCAGGTCTGTCGTCATCAACGGTGGGATCTGGCTTGGGCGAGGGGAAGACAAGGTCGGAGGGGCAGGAAGCATAGAAGTATACCGAAGAACCCGCCCTCTTGATTTCCTTCTTAACGTAGCCATCTAACCCATTCCTAGGAGAAAAAGGTTGGTTCTGTGTACTTCTTCGAACCGGCCTTCTCTTTTTCAGGCAACTCGACTTGGAAAGATCTCTTCTGTAATATCTCCTTTGATCTACTTCTACTTCCCCTTCTTTCTTTGAACCAACCCCTATTATCTACAGACATTCTCTTCTGCCAATTGCAACACAGTCAGGAACCAGAACCTGAAAGAAGCTACGGATATTTAGAACGCAGTCATGGCAACCAGACCACAAACCCGAGGAGGAGGAGGTGGCCGTTCACCAAGTCCCAAGCCCAACAGCCTACACAAGCACCCCATCTACACGACAGATCTAGACCTGACACTCTCCAACCCATCACAACCCAACAGTGTTGTGCTCGCACCACCAAAGTACAGTGTGACCGACGACCCGCACTCGTGCCACCCAGAATGTCCCTGCGGCGCTAATCCAGCCTTCACATCCAATTTAACGCCGGTAAATCAGTACGCGTATAGATATGACCCTTCTGTACCGCTAGATACATTGAAGAACGAACCGAGGGTGGTGGACTGTCCGTGTTGTGTGATGAGGGATATGACGAAGGTGGTATACGTAAACGGGTTCATAACACAGTCAGTAGAGCCCATTCTCCTTCATCCCCTCTCATGTCCGAGATACTGGACTGACAGTTGGTTAGTTTCCTTGCGGCCTTCTTGACCTTGATACTCTGCTGCTGGATACCATATACAACGAGATATTTCAAGACTGTCGAGCATCGATGCGGGAACTGTAGTACAATATTGGCTGTGTGGAGACGACGTGGGCGGACAGACGTCGTGGTCAGAGATGTGCCGTTGCAAAGGTACTCAATGCTCTGAGAGTCGGGCAGTCACTCGTTTAAATTGGGTCAATATGGTAAAAGAGGCGTGTCAAATTGGAGTTATTATTTGGTAGCAACCCTGCGCAGTTAGTTGTAGTCAAAATTCATCGTGAACTCACAGTCAA
The DNA here is from genome assembly GCA_003369635.1 of Coleophoma crateriformis. NCBI lineage: Eukaryota > Fungi > Ascomycota > Leotiomycetes > Helotiales > Dermateaceae > Coleophoma > Coleophoma crateriformis. Next base: position 501,487 of record PDLN01000001.1, read on the forward strand.
TTCACAGTACTGGGGCATAGAGTCTTTTTTTGCTTTGTATTTCTATTCTTCCAATCTGTGGAAAAATAGAAGCGTCAGGTAGTACGCCGATACACGATGACAACAAACCCTATCCTGCCATCCATAGCAAGGAGATCAAAAGTGAGCAAAAGCGCCAGAAATATTCGTAGGCCATGGCGATGCAAGCAAGAGTACAGGGATATCATAAACTGTGGCTTTAGAGTCCAGGCGGTCCCGCAAACCGAGAGATTCGTTCACCACCACCCACAATGGGACTTCCAATCTCTCCAGGTGCACCCATTGACCGATGAGATGGTACATCAGATTCGTATCGGACAAATCGTTCGTTACGGATCTCAAATGAGCCTCCGCCATTATTTGCATTGCCCTCGGTATCACAAATGTCCAGAAGCTCCTTCTCCGTGACTGGCTGTTCATGAAGAGGGTTGAGTTGGTCAACTTGCTCTTTGATTGTGGAGATATCCAAAAAGCCATCTGACGTCGTTCCATTCAGGTTCTTGCAAGCTCGACATATCATCAATCGGACAGCTACTGAGCGAGGTTGAGATGGGCGCATCGCAGGAGCACCATTCATTGACCCAAAAGAGGCATTCGGTGGAGCTCCCCATCCACCCAGATAATTGGAGCCAGGCAATGACGAAGGGCCAAATGGGTTCGGCGGAGCACCCCAGCCGCCATATGATGAGAGAGGGCTTGAAAACCCAGAGTCCATCCCAAAAGGTGCTGAGGGACCAAACCCACGAGTCATGGGTGCTGCACTTGAACGTCTGGCACCAGCAGCAGATGTGATCGGCTCGTCTGAGTCATCCAGCAAAGCACTACTACCAAGATGGTTACTCAGTTCGTCAATGTCACTATGCATAGAATGCTTGTTCTCTTGATGATGACTGTGACCATGAACAACACTTGGTGGTCGACCGATGGGTGCAGGTCGTGCAATTGGTTGAGCCGGTGGAGTAGCTGGATCAAATGACTTGTCGAAGGACGCTGACTGCTGTCGGGAGTGCGTCTGTGGAGGTGTGGTATCTTTCTGAGCTCCAAAACCCTGACCTAAGCCACCCATGCCACCATTTGGTAGGAATCCAGGTGGGCCGTACGGCATGGGAAAGCCTCTTCCTCCGGGCATCTGCATAGAAGGGCTGAACGGTATTCCATTCGGGGGACCAAAAGGTTGCTGGTATGGGAACATCGGCTGCTGCATCTGTCCTCCAAACCCTGGGGCCATGATAGGCACCCCTGGAGGGAAGCCGTTCATGCCCATAGGCTGCACGCCATTAAACGGACTCCTTGGCATTCCCGGAGGACCTTTTAAAGCAGCATGAATTGGTGAGGATGCTTGTGGTTGATGTAGGAAAGGGTGATGTATGGGTCCTTTCCCTGGAGGACCCACAGGTCCAGGACTTCCTTGCAATGGTGTAGATGTTGCCGGTGAACCATTCTGGCTCTTTCCTGGAAGCTGCGGCGTCCGTGGTACGGCTACAGAGATGTCTTGCTGGGAGGTAGGTCGTGTTTTAATTGGCGTTGGTGCTTTCGGAACTGCTGGAGTCGTAATAGGAAGATGTGGAGATGCCGTGGCTGAAGAATGTGACTGGAGAGTTGTAGGAATCGGTACTGGTATATGGGCACGCTTTGTTGCTTGAGCTGCTGCGGTGGAAGGTGTATGCTGGACTGCTTGCTCATCGCGCTTCTGTTGGTCCTTAAGCTGCAACTCCTTGGCTTCCTTCTCCTTCTTTTCCCTCTCTACCTTTTCTCTGCGTTCTCTAGCTTCTCGCTCCTTAGCCTCCTTTGCCTCTTTTTCCTTCTGCCTAGTCTCCTCCCTTTCTCGCTTTTCTCGTTCCTTGGCTTCACGTTGCCTGCGCTCTAGCTCAGCTTGTCTTTCCCGCTGTTCTTGCAATCGACGCTGCTTCTCAGCTTCCTTTTTAAGACGCTCCTCCTCTTCTGCTTTCTTCTGCGCTTCCTTTTTTCTGCGCTTCTCCTCCGCCTTTTGTCGCTGCTCTTCGGCCTTCTTTTCCTCGGCTGCACGTAATGCAGCCTCTTCAGCGGCCTTCTCAGCTTCTCGCTTGGCTTTCTCTTCGGCCTGGGCTTGTTTCTTCTGGGCAAGTTTCTCCTTCTTTTTCTGCGCATCTTTGGCCTTTTTGGCTTTCTTCTGTGAGTCGGCTCGGGTTTCCTCTTCAAGTTCCTCAAGAAGCTTTTGCTGCCGCTCTTTGGCTACTTTTTCTTTATACGCAGTCAAGACCCTCTGCTCAAACATCCGGGCAGCAAATATCTGGAACATCCGTCGTCCTTCCTCCATTCGCTGCTCTTCAGTCATTGTGTCCTGGCAAACGTTAGTCTTAGTTGCCAGCCTCATCCAACCACCTACCATTTCCTCCTCATCATACTCCTCGTCTTGGCTGTCATAATCATCTTCCTCTTCCTCCTCATCGTCATAGTCGTCTTCATCGGCGGGCGGAGGATGGTTATGGCCATGTACGTGCGGCATTGAGCCATTTGGCGGGTGACCATAATTCATGTTGGCGTAATGATCCATCTTCGATTCTTCCTCTCGGGCCATCCGTCGTTCGGCTAGTTGTTCCATCATTTCGATAAACTTCTTGCCGTCGTTCTTCAACAAATCATCAGCCACTGTCAAAATACCTCCTTGTACCGTGAGACTGTTTCCAAAATTGAAAAAATCGGTCGCATGACTTCGAGGGGGTTCTTCTGGTTCCTCCTCGCTATATTCATCCTCGTCGGCGTCGTCCTCGCTATATTCCTCATCGCCCTCATCGTCTTCGTCGTCTCCCACATGCTCTATTATCCTTCCCCTAGAAGGTTGTTGACCGCTAAATACAGGCGGTAGACGATGCGGAGGTTGCAGCCCACTCATAGCTCCAAAACGTCGAGGCGGTGGCATCATTGGTGGGCCATCTCCACCTTGGTTGTTTGCGTATTGCTCCAATTCCTCATAGTAGGCATCGTACAATACCTCCAACTCCTCCTCAATAGCTGTTCGTTTCCTGCCACAGACGGTACAACTACAAGAATGCTTCTGTTGCTCCTTCATCTTCTTTAACACGGCATCCTTCTCGACCTTGACCAAAGACTTGCGCTCCTCTTCGCCGAGAGACAACCAAAATTCCTTTATTCGCTCTCGCTCTTCTTGAGAGGAAGTGTTCCATATCTTTTCCTTGGAAATACCCGGACCTCGGACAATGGAGCCAGTGGTTGGGAGTGGTGGTAGTGAACCATGCGGTAAAGAGAGGTGATTGTGGGTCATGCTATTTGTACCAACATGATTTTGTTCAGCTGCATGCTGGCCAGATTTAGATTTCTTTTTCTTCTTCGATTTCTTGCCAGAGGTGTTTTGCGGAGGCATGGCATATCCATTCGGGGGAGAAGCATCGTGACCATAGGAACCTGAATATCCATCGCCTTCGTCATCATCACTGTCATATGGGTCGCCGTCTGCAGGATCAAATTGTCCGTTCTTTCCAAGGTCTCTGTGATCATCTAAACCTGACTGTCGCAACTGTGCTTCCAATCTCGAAACCTCTCTCTGCATGTCCACAGCCGTACTCAGATGGTGATCTCCTGCCTGAGCAGCGAGCTTCGCAGCCTGTTTTTGCCTCCGCTTTTGCTTCTTTCTATTTCCAGCTGGAGCGGATCCGTTGGGTTCTGGCGATGGTATCTGAATTTGGCCATTGGCCTTGGTCGTCGTTTGCGCCATAGCGGGTGATGTCTCGGACGAGTCGCTCACAGGAAAGTTCTTGGGAACCTTTATGAACTTAGAACCATCCTTGTTAGTGTACTTCGCGGTAGCTTTGGCAGTCGGGGAAGCTGGGATCTGGGCGGTCTGCTGCCGTTGGTTCGCTGGCATTCCGATCTAGGTAATTGTGAGAGGTGCAGAGCTGGTCGGAGGACCAGATGTAGCCTTCGCACCCTGCTTATGGTCTGGTAGTAAGCTTCCCATACAATAGAGGCACAGGCGAAGGGGATTCGAGGGCTCCGAAGACTCACAAGAGTTCGTCAAGTGAGCAACCAGGTTCCTTGCCCCACCAAGGTGTTCAGGTCTGCAAGCCTCTTCTGCTGGATGCTATGGATCTTCCGGGAAGTCTGTGAGAAGAGCAGTGGTCAGATCCGCGGTGGAAGGGGTGGCTCGTCAAATCACGCGTGTTGTAGCGGCCGGGAGGCTGAACTGGAGGTCAGATGAAGGGTCGCTGTGGTCGAATTCATACAGTAAGGTATCGTCTTTGAGAACCGCTAAAGCTGAATATAATCACGTGACCATACCCTGCGAAGGGTCGGGTTGAGGTTTCTCCTCTCGTTTCGCGACGGAATGCCTTGGCGTTTCCGCTCCGCCCGCTGAGGTATGTCACTGGCACTGGGATGAAAGCACGAAACGGACTCTGCAGACTGGTGGTGACAATATAGATGCAACTGGTGATTTGCTCCTCATCCGTACCCGAGCTGAGAAAGCACGCAAGGTACACGCACCTCCACATGTCTGGCAACTACTTCGCACAATCCATCTTCCCGCCAAAACAGTAGTCTATCGAAGCCTTGGCCGCGCAAGCAAGCTGATTAGATTACCCTAACAGTCAGCCAACACATTGCACACTATTTGTTTGGCGCAACCTTCTTCTCAAACACGATACAATACAAAATCTCGCGGTTCCCGCTCCTGACCCAATCTCTTTTCTCCCGATCCTCTCCTCCGTGCTTCTCTTCCTCAGCCTTTTTCCCAACACGTCAATTCATCGTCACCCGCTCCACGACAGGACAGGCCTTTAAACTTTTGCCGCAAAGTCCCCACCCTGCCATTCGGACATCATTGGTACTAAGCCACTTTAAGAGCTGCACAGTGCACGGATCTGCGAGACTGCGCCCAGTTCTGCCATTTCCAGAGGCACTACTCCCCCAGGAACTCTGCTTCTATTCAGGGCAGAAGGGAAAAGGGTCTCTCCAGTACGGCGTCCTGCGCGAGCATCTCTGACACTCTGCCACCGCCTTCAAGAATCTCTCCTCGTGTTTTGATCCTCATCTTCGACTTCACCTCCCCTCACCACCTCCTCGACAAATCCCAACGCCGACGATCTCACGTCCCTAATCCCTTGAGGCGCCACTCAGCCTCGTATTCACGAATTGACGGCCAACTCCTGTCACCTTCCTTTGAATATAACAAACTGAGCCCCTGGACTCTCCGTTGAAGTTGGTCGTGGATGGACCTGTTGTGATCTATTAATCCTCGAAATTCTCACCGCGAACATCATTCGATACAATTCAACAACCATGGCCCAACAACAGCCTGCACAGAATGTTATGAGAAGGTACGCGGGCACCAATCTTGTCAAGAGTTGTTCTTTTGGCAGCTGCAATATGGGCGAGAATCATGTTCTAGACGGATGACCGGGAGAGAGCTCAGAATGGGATGGGCTGCATAAACATGTGCAAATCCAATTGACTTCTCCTCGATCCGAACAATCCGCTCGAATATGACTGGAGGAAACCACGTTAGCTTAGCATCCAGACTGACAATTTCATAGGAAGCTGGTGATAATTGGTGATGGTGCCTGCGGAAAGACCAGTCTACTAAGCGTCTTCACTCTTGGTTATTTCCCTACTGTAAGCTCTTCATCATTGCGACTAGATGATTTGTGCCTTGCTGACTTGAATCTAGCACTACGTAGGCCTCCCCTCAATGTCTGCGAACGCATCACTCATCCCCCACGTATAGGTTCCAACGGTTTTCGAGAATTATGTCACCGATTGTAGAGTGGATGGAAAGTCTGTGCAACTGGCTTTATGGGATACAGCAGGACAAGAAGATTATGAACGACTTAGACCTCTAGCTTACTCGAAAGCACACGTAATCCTCATTGGCTTCTCAATTGACACCCCCGATTCCTTGGACAACGTCAAGCATAAGGTGAGTTTTCGCATGTTGGGGATATACCATACTAACCTTTTGTTAGTGGGTTGAGGAAGCAAACGAGCGGTGTCCAGGTGTTCCAATAATATTAGTAGGTCTGAAGAAGGATTTGCGAGAAGATCCAGTCGCAATTGAAGAAATGCGCAAGAAGTCACAGCACTTTGTTGGCACCAGAGAAGCCAGCGAGATCTCGGCTCAGATTGGAGCTCGAAAATACTTGGAGTGTTCCTCTCTTACTGGAGAGGGTGTAGACGATGTCTTTGAAGCAGCGACGAGAGCAGCTCTCCTTACATTTGAGAAAGGGGAGGGCAGCGGGTGCTGCGTGATACTATGAGGACTCGTCTAAGATCAAGGACGACACATTCAATGCCACAAGCTACGATGTTTAAAAGTGACGTATGGGGACGGCAACATTTCGACCGATACACTTTTCTAATGGACAATGAAACGAATACGGCTTATCTTCACAAATCCCGGACGGTTGCCTCTTCCTTCCATAGGCATCATTCAGTGTACAATTGTCTTTGTCAAACTGAATTTGCGAGCGGACAACAAAAATTTCGAATATTTGAGACCTCGCTGTACGGTGGATATACGTTGGTCGGGGCAAGGGGAACATGCAGATAGAGCTTCTAATGACTGATCATGATCGTCTCACACTCCTTTGCTTTTTCTTACATACCCAACGCAGCTCTTTAATGAGCCTTGGCAGCATAGCATGTTCTTTTGTCATACATGTACAGGTACATAATAATACAGAATAAGTCTGACAATCTCGTGAGGATATGCTCGTGTCTAAATCTTTGTTGTACAGTTCATCCATCGCCTCTTCTGGTACGACAATGGACCAAGATATTTGTCCTCCCATGCCGTGCCATCTACCTTGTCCACCCGTGATTCCAAGCCTCGTTTCCCGGTGTCTCAACCTGATGCCTAGCATATTCGATCGGCACACCACCATGTTTAAAGATACCTTTCTTCTCCATTGCAATCCTGTACAACCGACCCGCATCCTTACTACCAGGGGGGTCTAGATTCCTCAATTGCTCACAAGCACTCTCCATACTCTGATACATTCTACGCACCCATATGTCAGCTAAAGCACACCTAGTCGACAGCTCTCAAACCCAAACGTCTCCAATATGAAGCCGCTCAAATCAAGAACTCCTAGGATCGAACTCACCGGTATAGCTCTCCTTCCTGCTTTTCGACTCTCTTCCGTCTCGCCAGCATCCAGGCCCTATGGATCGTCCAGTGTCTCAATGCTCGCATGCGACTCAATCGCAGCGGACGTGGTGTCTTGGGATGTTGCAGGTGGTATCTGATCAACGTGATTCTGGGATCCGTCTTAGGCCCCTTTCCACTTTTGCCTCTTGCTTGTGTCGGCAGCGATGTTGAGAATGTGCGAGCTGATGTAGCGGATTGTGGGAGATGGATGGGGTTGGTGATGAGTGGAACGGCATTGCGGCGGAAAGTTTGGAGAAGGGGTGTTAGGAGGCGGAATAGGGGTGATTGGGATGCCATCGCGGGCAGCGGATGAGTCGTTGGAGGTTGTGGTTGTGGTTGTGTTCTCCTTCAATCGTCGGGAGTTGACATCTAGCTGAGCACTTGATTTCGTCGCGGCGGCCGTCAGGCTCAAGATAATTTGGTGTCACGTGTACATCTAAGCTCGATTCATCAGTGCGGACCCACTCTTGGACTCTCGCCCTGGATGTGTTGCTTCATATTTGACAAGTGCTTACTTGTATGTCAGGTTGCTTTTTCTATGCAGATTTTGTCTTCCTATCCCTCTTTAGCTGCATCTTTCCGTGCTTAACAGTCTTCTTCTCGCTACCTTACTGCATCCTCTATCAACTCCATCCAGTCGAATCTGTTTACTTCTACTTGTCATAGTTACAGCTCCTTTCAAGAGTCGGTGACGGAGATCTTCATGAGACAAACATACAACATGGCACCACTTCCAAACCCAAAGGCAAGGAAAGGTATCACACATCAGTTTGTAAGTTCCGGGGAATGTTTTATTGGGTTCCTCTAGCTTTCTCTTTCTCGGCATCCTTATGATATATTACTTTCACACTCTATGACCTATCATGTATTTCCCAGTGGAAATGAAAGCTTGTGAGAGCGAAATCCTTGGGAGTTGACAAGATTCCCAGAAAACTTTCGTCCTGCTCAAGGATCTGGACCTTGGACAGACATCCTAACTATTCCCAGTCCAAAAGACTTGTGGCTTTCGAGCACGTCCCAAACAGCATAGATTCGCACTCCAAGAACATCATCATTTTCATTGGTGGCCTCTTCGATGGTCTACTCACTGTACCCTATGCCTCTAGCATAGCGGATCATCTTCCACCGGCATGGACCTTAGCTCAAGTTCTTCTTTCTTCGTCTTACACAGGCTGGGGCACAGCGTCTCTTCAGACAGATGTTGCCGAACTCTCTGAGGCCGTTTCATATTTTCGCACTATCAAGGATGGCAAAATAATTCTGATGGGCCACTCCACTGGTTGCCAGGACGTCATGGAGTATCTCACAGGACCAGCTCGCGAGTCGCGAGCTCCGATCAATGGAGGTATTATTCAAGCACCCGTCAGTGACCGAGAAGCTATGCAATTTATGCTCGACCCTGCCATCTACAGAGAAAGCTGCGTCGTAGCTACAGCAATGGTCGAGTCTGGAAACGGAGAGGAGATCCTACCATCTCGAGAGACCAAAGGCTTCTTCCCTGCTCCAGTCACGGCTAGAAGATGGCTGAGCTTGGCTTCACCGCATCATGACGGTGACGATGATTACTTTAGCTCCGATCTTCCAGATGAACAGCTGGAGAAGAGTTTCGGACGTCTACCGCCAAATTCCCCATTATGCATCTTGTTTTCTGGTAGTGATGAGTTCGTTTCCAAGGAACTGGACAAGGCAGCCTTAGTAAAGAAGTGGGTTGGCTTTGTAAAGAGAGGTACCGGAAAGGTTGACGAGGACTTCTCGGGTATTCTTGACGGCGCTTCTCACAATTTGAGTGGTAATCCGGATCATGTTGTTCTGGGCTTGGTCAAGAGAGTTCTGGGATTTGTCAATGCTTTAACTTCTCAATCCACTCTTTGAGGATAATTTCCACAGATGTGCTGGCTAAGTCACATCGAACTTGGAGTTTCATAAGCCAGAAATCAGACAGCGCTGACTTCGATTGTTATTTCATGAGCGTTATGTACTACATTTGGAGCAAAGACATCGCCAGGCTTGCGTTCGAATTTCAGGGTCTGCCTGTATTCGTTTCTAAATTAGGGAATGGCATGTGTAGATGTACTAGTTTGTGACGAGAGGTGGCATCGTCAGAAAATGAAATACTGAAAATTTTGAAAGGCTTGTAAATGTTGTTCGGTTTTTCAGAGGTATAGCTAAAATTCAAGCAAGGCGAGGTTTGACCAAGAAGCGATAAGGTAGCCTTTAGCCTTGCTTAATAAGCCGGAAGTGAAAGCTTGGTGGAGTAAGGGGAATCCGATTGAGAAGACACGATCACCATTCAGCCTTACACCTCAATACGACATCACACTCCTTTGCCAACCAAATTTTATAATACCCGATCCGTCATCTTCAATTCTTACCTTCCTTTCACCCAGTCCTAGGCACAATGGCTCCAGTCCCGGCCAAAGACAAATACTCGGTCATTCTTCCGACCTACAATGAGCGCCGCAATCTCCCAATCATTACTTGGCTACTCAACCGCACGTTTACTGAGCAGTAATCCTCCCCGTCCGTCTCTAGCAAAAGAACCAGCTAATGCGGCGCTCAGAAAATTGGATTGGGAACTCATTATTGTCGACGATGGCTCACCAGATGGAACTCAAATCGTCGCCAACCAGCTTGCAAAAGCTTACTACCCACACGTCCACCTGAAAGCGCGCGCAGGCAAGCTCGGTCTCGGAACGGCATATGTGCATGGCCTCCAATTCGTGACGGGTAACTTCGTGATCATCATGGATGCCGATTTCTCGCACCACCCCAAGTTCATCTCGCAGATGATAGCCAAGCAGAAGACTCTCTCTACGAACGGCGGTTATGATATTGTCACCGGTACGCGGTATGCTGGCGACGGGGGAGTTTATGGTTGGGATCTCAAGCGCAAGCTGGTCTCGAGAGGCGCCAACCTTTTTGCAGATACTGTGCTTCGACCTGGTGTCAGTGATCTGACGGGCAGCTTCAGATTGTATAAAAAGTCGGTTTTGCAGAAGGTTATCGAGAGCACGGAGAGCAAAGGATACACCTTCCAGATGGAAATGATGGTTCGCGCAAAGGCCATGGGCTGTACGGTTGCGGAGGTCCCCATCAGCTTCGTGGATCGTGTCTACGGCGAGAGTAAGCTGGGAGGTGACGAGATTGTCGAGTATGCTAAGGGTGTGCTGAATCTCTGGATGAAGGTTTGAATGGATTATGGGTCGCAATGTACTTTTCTTGGAGTTCAAGGCATCGGGATTGTCTGTAATATCAAAAAATTCATCATAGGAGCTGTAGTCTAAAGAACTTGAGCTTGGGCATTCGTGTGCTTATAACAGTCAATGCCAAGAAGGTGTTCATTACACGAGCCAGAAATGAGAATCTGATGGGACAAATCACATGCTGAGCTTCGATGTCCATGCCGTATTTTGTAGCCAGCCAGGAAACGTCGGGTGCTGAAGTATTAGGTAGGTTATTTCGACTCTATCATTGATACTTGACAACCCAGAAGTGGCGTCAAAGTTTCGCTGAGGATGCCTCAAGTCGAGCAGAGAGACATTTGGAAGATCCGCATCAGTATATTGTGGATCCAAGTCCATTCTGGTTCCTCATGTCAATCCAAGCCTGATTGGGGACTCTGACTTATCTCCATCAGTTGCTGACCAAGAAAGAGCTCGAGCTACTGTCGGTGCGGGAGCTTAGATTCCCAGCGAGATCTACCACCATGCCAAATTGGGCATAAGGACTGAGGCTCGCCTAACTTTTTGCAGCTTGGAGCGCAAAAGGTGACATCAACACTTCGGCTTCGTGTGTTCTCACCAAAGGTTTCAACCCCCGAGAGCTGCTCTATTGTCCCAACATCATCTGCTGCCATGTCTTCTTCGGACTTTAGAAACTCTCCGGAGCCCGGTAGCTCGGTAGAGCTACTACTGCACAACAATCGTGCTAGGACCTGCCAAGAACACCCATGACGAGATAGATGTACAGTACATTGTGAGCTAAGATCGAGCTGCAAAATGACGCCGGGAAAGCGTTAGAGTGCTTGCCTTTTGTGGGTACATGTATATCATATTCTCCCCTACCATGATTCTTGTTCTGCTTTATTCTACACATCACCACCTTGTTCCTCTCAGCTAGCAACACCATGAAGGAACTCATTCGTGACACGGTCTTGGGCCATTTCCTGCGCATGATCACCAAAGGCAAGGTCCTTCCTTATGAAGAAGACAAGGACCCAGCTCTGTGGAAACGATATGTGGACAAGGAGGCATCAGGAAGAATGGCGCATCACGGCCATTTAGGCGAGGAAGAGAAGGATGCGATCCACGATAATGGCGACAGCAGTCCTACCGCCGCACGTCGCAGCTCAGAAACTCGGGTTGAACCGCCAGATGCAACCCGCATAAATACCGCAAGTGGTGTGCGTGTTGACCCGGAGAAGGGCAAAGATGTCACTATGGTATCCTGGTTTTCAGATGATGATCCAGAGGTGAGTGGGCAGATATGTGAATCCCCGCTCAAACCATTGACATACCATTAGAACCCGCTACATTGGTCCACGCCAAAGAAGTTTTTGGTAACCTTTCTGATCTGTCTTTTGACATTTTCCGTATATATCGGCTCAGCCATTTACTCTGCCGGTACGCAAGATATCATGAAGGTTTTTGGGGTTAGTCAGGTTGCTGCTACTCTTGGCCTCACCTTATTTGTTGCCGGATACGGACTTGGACCTAGTAAGATTTTCTTCCGTTTCCTCCGTGTATCAAACTCTAATTGAGATCAGTGATCTTCGCGCCTATGTCCGAAATCCCACAAATTGGTCGTAACCCAGTCTACATCGGCACATTGATAGTTTTCGTCTTCCTACAATTCGGTGTCATCTATGCGAAGAACTTTGGCATGCTTTTGGCTTTCCGGTTCCTGACGGGGTTCTTCGGCTCCCCCGTTCTTGCTACTGGCGGTGCTTCTCTTGGAGATATGTTTGCGCCACAAAAACGAGCTTATGCCATTGCTATTTGGGGATGTGCAGCGATTTGTGGACCAATCATCGGACCGCTAATTAGTGGTTTTGCGATTGAGAATGAAAATTGGCAATGGAGCATATGGGAACTGCTCTGGCTATCTGGCTTCTCATTGATTGTATTGATCATCTTCCTCCCGGAAACCAGCTCTGCCAATATACTCTATCGTCGAACGCGACGCCTTCGCAAGCTCACCGGAAACCAGAAGCTGAAATGCGAGCCAGAGATCCAAGCCGAGCAGATGACAGGAAAAGACATCGCATTGATGGTTCTCATCCGCCCTTTCTCACTAATGCTCACGGAGCCCATTCTCTTTTTGATGAACCTTTACATCGCTCTGATCTACGGCCTCCTCTACGTCTGGTTCGAATCCTTCTACATCGTCTTCATTGAGATCTACGGCTTCAGTCTCGGGCTAGAAGGCCTCTCTTTTGTCGGAATTCTTATTGGTGCATTGGTTGTCATTCCACCGTTCTTCCTGTACCTCTACAAGGTTCAAGAGCCGCAATTCAACGAGAATGGCGACTTGAAGCCCGAGAAACGCTTGCCGCCTGCAATGGTCGGTGCCTTTGCAATTCCCATCTGTCTTTTCATGTTTGGGTAAGTGATCCCCCTAAAAGCTCCACCAGCAAATCATCCCAAGATAAAATCACTAACGGCGCTTCTTTCTTCACAACAGCTGGGCTTCTCGCCCCTCGGTACACTGGATCGTGCCCATCATCGGCACCGCGTTCTTCCCCATCGGCGCTTTCCTGCTATTCAACTCCGTGCTCAACTACCTCGGTGACGCGTACCCGGCCTATACCGCATCCGTGTACGCAGGCAATGACTTCTTCCGGTCCAGCTTCGGTGCAGGCTTCCCGCTGTTTGCGAATGCCATGTACACGAAGCTCGGCGTTGGTGGTGCGAGTTCGCTGCTCGGCGGCCTGTCTATTCTTTTCATTCCGATTCCATTCGCATTGTACTTCTACGGGGAAACAATTAGGAAGCACAGTAAAAGAGCGAGACACGATATCTAGATGTGTGTGTACGAATGGCAGACTTCATCTTACTAGGCGTTTCGGGGTCTAATTGGGCTCCTGTATCTGCAAGGTGTCCATGGTACTTTTGAGTAATGATCGGATCGATTACCGCATGAGTGTTCTAAATCCCAGTCATTAGCGGTTGACGATGAGTGGCTTTGTTCTCAGGAGCATGTTGATACAGCCGATCGAAGCGGAGCATAAAGATTCATATTATCAGAGTTAGACAATTTAGACGTAATAGACTGTATTTATAACAACTAGCTAGAGTAATGCATATCAGCCTTTCCTGCAAGAGACGAAGCTGAGCCATGAAAAGGGCATGAGAAGTACGCAAGAAGCACAATAAATACAAAGCAAACCCGTAACCGACCCGGCCTCTCTGAAGGCTATAGATATCCAGCTTTCCAAACCAATAAACACCGCTTTACACCCCGTCCTATGCAAGAAATCAAGAACCGCTACAGATCCAATCTCAGCATCCCCTCCAGAGACTCCAACATTTCCCTCCACCGCTCATCCGGCGAGCAACCAGTCTTTTCACAGAACGCTCTCGAGAGGCAGCTCTGCAAGCCTGCCACCCCATCATCGCTGTCTTCCTCATAAGCTTTCAACTCCCTCAAGCCATCCTTGATCTCGGATGCGACCCATTTGTCCGTCCCCAGCAGCGATATTTGGGCCGAGCTGTTACAAGTGAGATGGTAAGCATACGCGAAGAAAGGGCCCCTGCGAAGGATGCGATCGCTGAAGATGATTTGTTCTTCCCGCTGCAGTCTAGCTTCTTCCGCCGAGACCTCGACTGAGATCCGTTGCTCAGGGGTACATTCGGAAGATGGCGTGGGGGCTTTCTTGTACCCCTCCGAGAAGAGATGCAGCATTGTCCCAAGCAATGCTAACTGCGTGGGATTCAATTCGTACAGGAACTCTTCTTGAGCTCTCCGGATGGCGTGCTGCTCCGACAATCCCGCCGTCCTGTCAACCAGTTCGAAGAGGAAGTCTATCGCCACGGCTTTGAGGCGGCTAAGTCGTAGCAGGATTATAGGACTGACAAAAAACCCCGGGGCAGCGGAGCTGTACAGTGAAATATATGCTTGGGAAGCTTCGGTGGTATCCTGGCCGAGCACAAGCTCCTGGGTCTGCTCATTCCGCAGATATAGCTCGGAGAGCCAGGCGAAGGTGTTGGGATACAGAATTGTTCGAGGGCTTTGGAATGCATAGGGGCTTGACGGCAGGATGCTGCGGTCCAAGACGGAAAACCGCTGCTTCTCGAAGCCATCGCGCAGGAATTGTGCGCGGGCTATGCAGTGGATGCATCTTGCACATGCGCCTATGCTTATGCGTACATCCGATCGAGTACACGAGTGAGCCACGATCTTGCGGGCAAACTTCTTGCATAGTATGTTCTGGTGGGCTTGAAGGAGGGCGTAGAATGACTGTTCCTAAGTCAGCAATCGCTCGCTCATATAACACTATCTCCATGGCTGTATTGCCAATGTTCTGTACCAGGATACCTCTAATGATTGCCACCAGATTCTTCACTCCTGGCCTCCAACCCGGAATTTACTCAGCATCTGACAATGCCTACCAGAAAACAACATGGACTCCCACGTCAATCTAGATTCTAGGAAAATCGAAAGAAAGCCATCACAGAAGACACGACCAGTTTCACTACCGCACCGGAAAGAAATCAAGCTTACCTTGGAAAGCGTCCTCAGCGTCGACATCAACTCGGGAGTATATTCCAAGTACTCAAAAATCATCAGGCACAGCTCGGGAGCCAATTGCAGATCGCCACCCGCACTAAGCAAATTCGATGCCATGCTTTGTGTTAACGTTTTTTTGTATAGGGTGTTCGCTATCGAATTCGGGGCGTGGGTTATCCTCGTGTCTACTGCCAGGAGAAAGAAATCCACCAATGTTGATAAAGATGGAGATAGAGCAAAGGTGAGCTGGAAAAGGAAGAGCGCCGTTGCTTAAAAGCTGTTATGGAGTTCTCTGGTTGCAAGACGTGAATGTTACGGTGCGTCGCTAAAGACTACTTGGAACTGCGACCTGGGCGATGAGGGAAGGAGAGTCAAGAGGGGCGAGAAGAATACGAAAGATCGATGCTTTATAACATTGCGCAATGCCGAATATGATGTAAGCCAACCCTCAAGGTGTTTTAGCATCCTTAGAATCCCTCGACCCTTATGGTTATCACGATACTTTGGTGGGGAAGAGCGATGAGGGCCGTTTAAGCACTAAGTGCGGGTCTCCCCATCAGGGTGTTGGCTGTGAGCCCTGGCCGACACTTTGGTTACGACAACGTGCGACCTTAGCATCCAAATAAATGTAGATACACCTAAAAGAATGCATGCCTTTTCGATGATGGTTTGTGTTTGTGAGAGACTTCTGGTTGCGTGGATAAACTGTTATCTGCAATGACCGCCAACGCCAAGAACTTACCTCTAAAACCGTACTCCCAACCCCAAGCACTCATAGATATGGCTTTAGCTAGACCCTAGATCCATCATTCTTATATCCATATATGGATTTCCTCACCGAATTCATCGTCACTATCATCATCTTCGATCTCGTCACTGATCTTCCAAAAGGCCGTAGGACCAGCCGGGCCTCTGGCGTCATAATCCTTATCAAACCAGTTGCCAATAACTCCTCTCTCCGACTTGATCCCGCCAATCTGGATGCCCTCGGATCGCCAGCGTTCCTCTCCCCCGTAGATAGAGAACGTCGTCCATCGCACCTCGCCCTCGCGTGTCATTCGTACACACCCTTTTCCTTCTTGTGTTAGATTAGTTCCCTAGCATTGCCGTGGCGGAGAAGTGATCTGAAAAGTAACAGAGGGGGTGCGCAATTCTTGATTAACATACCTCGGATGTTTGAGTTCGCGTTGGGATCCCACGAGATGCCTCGGGATCGTGACAGGCCTCTGAAATACACGACAGGGTAACCTGGGAGATCGTCTGGGCCCGGTTCTTCGATGCCAACAATTCGAATCTCCATGATTATCATCCTGATCACCTCTGTTGCTTCATATGGAGGTCGGGGCCCTGATCCAGGTTGTTCGCTTAGGAAGTTGTAATTGAAGAGATCGTTGTAGTCTATAAGTGCAGGTCAATGGTTAGTTGTGGTCTCTTGTACTCAATAAGCATTCTCTTGACTATACCTAGAAAGCACACAACCTGATTTTACGTTAGTCGTGCATCCAGACATTAAGTTTATCACTGCTCACTCTCAAATAGGTCCCCGAAACATTGTAGGGGTCTTGAGCGTCAAGACTTAGTTTTGGTTGTTCGTAAAGTGGTGTCGTGTATGGTAAATTCCGAGAGACATAACTTCCAGGCACAGCACCCTTGAAAGGAACCTCCCATATTCCATAAGAACTGAGAGGATTTGCTGGCCCGTCATCAAATCGCCGCATATTGAAGCCTAGCGTCACCATAATAGCCTCCACCCGTTCCCAGTCAACCTTCCCAGACCCGTCTTCCATAAAAGGACCCCACATCGTCTCGTCGGTATAATTTCGAAGATCATATACCTTGGAACATGCATAAGGATAAGTCTTTGAAGTCCTGCGGAGATTCTTCTTGCCCGTTGCTTCAATCGGTACGCCGTAGAGACAGTGAAGCTTAGCACTTGCTTGACGTCTGTTCATGTCCAGCAACTTGGAGGGGATTTTCTCGTCGCAATTTCTTGCTCGGCAGAAGAGTTCCGAGTTACAAAATAGGGTTTCACGATTGATATCCTTAGTAAAATGTTTCCGGAGCATGGAAATGGTCTGAGACTCTTCATGTTGTACGAGGTCAGCTGACGCTGTTCTCAGTAGGTCTGTGACCGTCTCAGCGACAAATTCAATATGCTGAAGCTAGAAGGAGTCAGCTATCAACGTAAACGCGCTTTTCGAATTTTCCAATACCTTCAAGTCAGGGTCTTCATTCGATAATAAGCTCTCCAGCTTCACAAGCTTTTCCATTTCATCCGTCCAAACGGGCTCTGGCTTCACGTGCGTCGGTGGTTCATCCTGCCTAGTCTCAACACAAAGTCTCGCAGAATCCAAAGGATAAGATGCATACCACTCGGTTGAGATACACGGCTTTGTGAAGGGTCTGGTTTTCTCGGATGAACGCATGCAGTGTTCGACATGTCTGCGAGACGGGGAAGATGTCCTGCGGGTCGATACTCCACAGGATATTGTGGAGGATCTCGTGTGGCAGATCGAGAAACGGTACCATAGCCAGAGTTGGCTCGTTCATAAAGCTCAGATTGGAAGTCTAATGAAGCCTTCAAAAGGGACAACACCGACAAATGTGCAGAGATGAAGTATGGTGATGATGTATGATGTGTCGGAGCTACGCCTCAAAATAGGTTGAGTCCAAGCACACCTCGGTCGGTAGATAAGATAGTTCTAATACGGATACGGAGATAGGCGATAAGAGTGTCCGTAGTGGTGGGATGTACCTAGCCTCCATACCTTGTCGCTATCCTCCAACAAGATGGGACCATTATGACTTCCAAACTATTGTTCAACATTATAGCACAATATAGACCTTGTTATTACCAATAGCGGGGAACCGCATTTTATTGTGGTTTATCTTAGATGCAGAATGCCATCTATAGAAGCAAGATTCTTTTGTTACACCTATATTTTTTGGCTTTCCATAGCCTGCCTGGAACCCATGCAATCACACCTCAGATCTCTCTTTCTGCGTAGCTCTGAATCATACCTTTCAAGCTTGGCTCATACTCTTTCAATTCCACCTTTCCAGTCTTTTCATCCAAGAACGTGTTGGCTTGTACGAAGACTTTTCTTGGCTGCTTGTTTCTGAGCACCTCGTTTCTGACCTTGCCGCCCCAATAGTCAGCATCGACATCCGTCATTTGCTTGTACAGCTTGGTTCCAGCTTCCAGATCAGCAGTAGACTTGTAAACATGCAACTTCTGTAGGTAGTCCTCGACGACCTTACGTCCAACCGTCGTAATCTTACTACGGTCGAGAAGGATGGTAAGATCGGAGAGGTCTTCCTTCTCATATGAGAGCTTACAGAAGTCAGGTCCGGCGCTGAGAAAACATTGCAAGATCGAGAATCTGGCTTGGGAGTGTGCCTGTCCCCATTTGCGGCTCTTAGGATCCCACATTTCAAGCGACGCAATTCCTGCGCGTGCCATGGAGAGGTAGGCTGCATATAGAACATCACCAGCTTCGCCATCCATGTCGGCTGTACCATCACCAAAGCCGAAGATCTTCAAGATCTCGAAGTCACAGCTTAAGGCCATGGCTACACACTCTGCTCTACATTCTTCGTAGGAGGATGCAATGCTTCCGAAAACTAAATTGAATGGCACTATCAGCACGCGTCTGGCTTTTCAATATCGAGTCATGTTTGGAGTTTCATCACGTACCACTTCCCCAAGTCTGGCCCTCTTTATACCAGGTCGTGACCGGCTTTCCAGATACAGGGCTAATAGGAGGATTCTTGTTGTCGAAGTTATAGACACCAGGCTTGGTTTCTTGGAGCAATTTTCCGGTGCCGTGGCCAAGGAGTTCATGAATACCAACTTGAACCTCAAAAGCTGCATCACGATGCTTTTGGTACAATGCAAGATCAGATTCAGCAATGAAAGGGATCTTCTCATTTGGTGCTTTCGCGCTCAGAACGTTACCCAAGGAAACGTTCTTAAAACCCTCGCTCTGTCGAATATCGTCATAGTTGGGCTATAATGTGTTAGCCACCAGTAAAGAACTCCATGGTTGACCTGTTTACTCACAATGTTGATTCCAGCTGGAATACCACTTCCGGCAAACGAGAGAACCTCCAAACTTGTGAAGTCTGGGCTCAGGAACTTGTCCTTCTCAAAGTCCTTAGACCATGGTAGCTTAGGGATCATCTCTTGCGCACTATCAACGAGACCACCGAAGGCTTTGGTGCGCTCAAGGTTGACTGTAGCAGCGAAGCCTTCCCATTCGCCGCGAACTCCGTGGGGATCTCGATAAGTCTCCACAAAGCCAATATTTGACTCAACGGTTGGCTTTTGATCCTTGATCCAGAAACGTTGGCTATTCTTCCAAGTCTCCTGCGAGCCAGTCTCAAATGACTCTGCATACGCTAACTGCATCTTCTTTTGGTTCTCGTTGGCAGCCTCCTTGGCAGCATTCCTGTGAAATTCAGCAATGCGAGACATTTCCTTCGAGTGATCGCCATAGACTAGCTTCAGCTTATGTCCTTTGAGTGGTCCACTATCAATCTCAAACTCAGTGGCCTTTCCAAGATCGCCACCGTTTTCTGGGATCTTCGTGACAGCAGAAGCAATCAAAAGCTCAAAATTGCCATCAGCCGTCTTTCTCAATCTTGTGTTCTCAATCAAAAGTTTCTTCTGCTCAAGGAAGTCGCTGACAGCAGAGATATCTGCTTTAGTAATGGCGGGAGAGTCAGGGTAGTAGGTTGTCATATGGCCCTCGTCCAGGTAGCCCAAATGCATGATGCCAGCATTGTTGCTGGAGAAAATGGCGCCTTTGGTAGCTTTGTAGTATTTGTCTGCCTCTGGCGACGTGGCAGCAAGAGCCGTAAATGCCTTCTCTTCACATCGAGGCACGAACTTTGCATCGCCAAAGCCTTTGTAATTGCCGGCATTGCCCAAGAACTGAGTAGAGTATTCGAGGAAGCTATTCAACTCCTGCTCCGTGATTTCAGCCTTCTTCTGTAAAGAAGCCCAATCGCCATCACAGCTCTTATAAAGCGAGATAATGAAATCGTAGATGTCGGTTGACTCTGGGGAGACTTGTCGTAATGTAATCCTAGTGCCTGCAAACGCAGCCCTATGGTGCAATTGTCAGGTCAGCATTTAATTGAGCTTTGCGGTCAAAAGATGATGCAGAGTCTAGATTGGCTATAGGTATGACCTACTTGCTAATGAAATGAGCATATCGCTTCTCCTGGTCAGTCAAGGCATCGAAGTGCTTCTTGATTTCAAGATTGACAGTCGATGGCGGGGAATCCGCGAGGAAGTTCTTCAATTCCTGAGCGTTCATGGTGTATGGTCGTGAGATCAATGAGGAAGCAAAGGCTATGGAAGGTGTGAATGTTTTTCTCTGGCTCGCAAGTCTAGGTTGAAGGAGAGCTTGCGAAGCAGTTGTATGTTTGATGGTCTTCACGCCGTGACGGATCGTGGAGTGGTGGTACTGGTGCCGCGAGGCTGAGGCGACGCCATAAGGCGGGGAAAGGCTCGTGAACCTTCCTATTCGGACCAGCTGTAGAGGTGCGTTTCGTGTCCATCTCTGCAAGCGGCTTGACATTCTCACGGTCAGTGGTCTCGACCGTATGAATGTGTAGCAACCGTTGATCGATCTCAGTCCATCGCTACGAGCTCTACACAGACCACGTTCCCGGGCGCGCCGTGCAATTTCTCGCGTTGTCGGGTCGTGTGCCCAAGATCAAGCAGTCCAGGGATTTAGATGCCAAAGCACTACTTGAGTGGATATTCACTATTTCCAACTTGAGCAAGTCTAGCTACTCTATGTTTGATCAGGTTGAGCTGAATTAGTTGTTACCCGGCAAATGATGCTCGCGACAGTGTTGATAATACCAAGTTTGCGCGGAGGCCTGGCAGGTGCTCCTCGCCCATATCGTATGTAAGGACCTCAGGGCATGGAACCACCCCTGACGCAGCCTACAACCATTATAGCATTATAGCAACCATAGGGTATAAGTGATCAACTTGAATTCTAGGCGAAGACAAGCTGTTGCGCCTAACTTCCAACAAAACATTTGACTCTCAAACCCATTTGTAAAAGGATAGGGAGAGGAGAGCGGAAGGATGATGGTGCACGAATTCCACCTGATATGAGCTTGAACAAAGACCGGCATGCAAGCAATGCATTCCCTGGCGCATCGACCCGTAATTATGTAGGTAACCCACGTCGAATCTCCCGAATGATGTTATCACGTGATATCGCGACAGGGTCCTGTCTTCTTTTCCGCGTTTGATCAATCAGACGCGCGTTCTTTGTCCTCCGCGCTCCATCTCCGCAGACGCACATCTCAAAGACATGGTTAATCTAAAAGACTCATGACTCATATGCTTAGATTTTAGGACGGGTTCCACCCTGCTCGGAGAATACATTGCGCCGTGTCCATGCCCATTCCTCTACGTCGGACTTTTGTGTGCAAAGCCCTTGTTCCCAAAGAGACATGCTAGAAACAACGCTGTTCTAGAAGATTCTGTGTCTGCGTCGATTAGTATATTACAACGAAAATGTGGAGGTTCATTGCTGCTCGGTATGACTCACTTGACAGGCTATTTGTTTGCACTTAGAGGGGTTCGAAATTAGAGCTGTACTTCACAAGGGATATGTTAGAGGCGTAGGTACATTGGAGTGAATATATGATAGAATGGTTTTCTCCCTACGAGATGTTCTAATTCTCAGCATTCAATCACAATCAGTGTTCTTGTCTCGCACCTTTTCAAATCTCACCTCGCCTCTCTACTATTAAGCAACTTCTTCATACAAGATGGCATTTCCAACGTACACACAAACCTACCACAAGGAGTCCTACCCTGCAATTTCACCTACGCGCCCAGAACTCTCAACTGTTGGAAAGGTCGTCTTTATCACAGGTGGAGGCTCCGGCATTGGACCACGAATTGCACATGCATTCGCGACGGCAGGCAGCACCGAGATCTCCATCCTAGGACGAACAGCCTCTTTTCTGCTCGACACCAAGAAGGAGATCGAGGCAGCCCATGCAGGAACCAAGGTGCACACCTCGGTAGCAGATATCCTCGATGCATCCGCAGTCGAAGCCGCCTTCGCTGGGGCAGAGAAGGACTTTGGGAAGAAGGTTGACATCTGTGTTAGCAATGCTGCATATCTTCCAGACAATGAAACCATCGCGGACGGAGATATCGATGAGTGGTTCAAGGGAATGGAGGTCAACGTCAAGGGCACTTTGATTGTTGCACGAGCTTTCCTCAAACACTCTTCGGCGCACCCGGTTTTCATTCACATGACTACGGGTGCTGTTCATGCTCCGGCTATGCCAATCCCTATGAGTGCATATGCTACCTCGAAATTAGCTGCTGTTAAGATGATGGAATATCTCGCGGTTGAAAACCCGCATGTACGAGTGCATATGCTGCATCCCGGCTTTATTGACACAGCGATGTCAAGGAAGAGTGCTCAAGCTGGTTTTGCTGTGCCTCTCGACGATGGTAAGTGATACTCCAGAGCTTATGAGATGCTCTTTTATCTCCCGCGTTGAAGGTATCATCGAGTGCTTCATCACAAGCTAATACTTCTGTTGCTTCATAGTTGAGCTTCCAGCTTCAGTTACCGTCTGGCTCGCGAATCCCGAGGCCGAGTTTCTGAAGGGCAAGTATGTCTGGGCTAATTGGGATGTTGATGAGCTTAAGGCCAAAAAGGAACAGCTTGTGTCCTCGCAGGATTTGACTATCGGTCTGCTGGGCTGGTGTTGAGCAGACTGCGATGCGGATCCGAGAGACTGATGTAGATAGACTAGGGAAAGGCAGCGTCGAAAATTATGCCGAGAAATGTAACATAGCAAGCGAACTCGTACACATGTCTCCATCAATTGATATAAAGTACCTTGGTTTGCGAGTGAAAGGCAAGTGAAGCAATCACCGGAGCCGGATAACCGTCAGCTCCATCCGAGGAACTGTAGGCCAACTAGTGATGTAAGCACCTTGTTCGTAGTTCAAGCTTTAGTTCACAGAGAAGTTTAATTGCATCGCCACAGGGCGACCGCACGCTAAACTTTAAGTGCAGTGGGTCGTTTGGTCGCTCTAACATTATTTCAACATCGCAGCTCCATCACGAACCACAGCACGCAGATATCCGCCCACACGATACGATACCAAATACCAAGCTTTTTACTTCCCGCGGCATGTCGCTATGCCAAGCGCTTGGCAGCGTGCTTGTTGACGATCCGACAGACAGATGAGGGGTATGGATGCAAGCAGGCTTCTACGTCGCCGAGGGAAGAAGGAGTTCGGCTTTCGATATCGATGCTAATGCTGGAAAGAGTCGCTTCTTCAGGAAGGTGCTAAATATCTACCCGCATGTATGAGACATCGGTGGTGGTGTGCTGTCGCCAGCAAAGGCCCTTCGCAATCTGCCCATATGTTAGTGGCTCGTCCGTGGGTTGATTGATCACAGCCAAGGTGAGTATTCAACATGGCCTGACCCCCCGTGCCTAGCTCTCTACAGAGCACCTATCCCATCTCCAGAAGGTACTTCGTATCGGTCTTGGGAACACGACCGATTGCCGACAGAACCGGTTTTCTACTACATCATCGAGTTTTACATACCGGCCTAGCAGAATTGGGGAGGTAAGCGAGGGGAGACATACTCTCGTCATACTGTGCTAGCCAGTTGTCCGTGTGGCTGCAAAGCGCCGTTCCTGCCCTTACCTTGCTGCTGTCTTGCTCTCTATCCTCCATCTAGAAGGTGCCTAGCTGATCATCAGCCCGCTGGATGGAATTATCGGATCATCAGAGCACCGACGACCTCTTGGTTTCCCGTACACTCTACAGCCAGTCGGCATGTCAAGCCTATCTATATACCTCAATCCTGGGATGCAGTAGCGATGCTGCGGCACAGAAATTAAAAGACACAGGGAGCATTGTTTTGGCGGGATGGCCGTTGTCAATAATGCTGTGGGACATAGTATACTACGGTAGCTCCAGCTTGCATACATGAGGGGGACGGGCTTCTGAGTGGACGATATTGAGACCGGCTGCCATCCATGACTGGACCATGCACCCAGCCTTATCTACCCAACAGCATGCCGGGCCATCAGTAGCGCAGCCTGCCTCAGCAATGGTCCCTAATGCATTTGTCGCATGGTACGCTATTCCCCAGCTTCTCGTCCCCTCCTTAGCGCATGGCGACAACCTATATATGCCCCTCTTCCGTCATCTTGAACCTTGACTTACTATTTCTTTGCTGCGCGCATTTCGGTCTACATACACATACATATCATAGATTGATATATATTTCTGACCTTGTTGTCAAGAAGGCCTCTGGCTGGTCCACTTATATTGTAGATTCGTCTCGTTTAATACGCGATGGCTACACCAGCAAGTGAGTGCTCACAACCACCCGTTTCCTACCTATTCTCAACTGGTGAACCATTCTGACCACTTCAATCCTTAGATCTAGCCTTGGACGGGGGTGACCCGCGACTCAGCGATGGGACGACGGGAGGACCCTCGAAGGTCGAGCTGGCCATGCTTCACGCCATGCATGACCGCTCGACGACTTTCGAGGAATACATCTATTGGGCGAAGATTACGCGTGCCGAAGAGAAAGCTGCCGATGAGCATTACCGAAGCATGAAGGGCCCTAGGACCGTGAAAAGTACCATCCTGGATCGTTTCTCATCCGGCAAGACTGGTCAGAAAGTTATTGCGAGCAACACACCAGCGGCTCCATTGACTGGCAGCGAAGTGAGCAATGGGGACGAGAAGACCGCCTTGGAAAATCAGGGGGCAGGCCACCATTCTAGTGTCACTGACGCTGAATGGACTCGAGCAAGCCGAGCTGTGAGGACAGCTGGCTGGGGAGGCGTCTTTTACTTAATCACAACTGACATCCTAGGCCCCTTCAGTACTCCGTAAGAGCTTACTAATATCCCATAATTGCACCGCTTTACTCACAATCGCTTAGTTGGGCTTTCGCGCAGATGGGCTACGGACCTGGCGTGGCTCTGTATACCGTCTTCGGCGTCTTTGCCGCATACTCTGGCTTTCAGCTGTGGAATATCTTCTTACACTTGGATTCGGACAGGTACCCAATGAGGAGTTTCGGCGACGCATTCTTCCGAGTTTACGGTCTCTGGGCCCGTCACGCCATCAACCTCTTGCAGTCCATTCAGCTACTCTTTACTGTCTCCATCTTGATCCTCTCCAATGGCCAATCCATTGCCCAGGTCTCCAAGGGAAACCTCTGTTTTGTCGTTTGCTTGATTGTATTTATGGCTGCCGGTATGATCGTTGGTCAGATCAGAACGTTGCAACGATTTGGATGGCTTGCCAATCTTGCTGTGTGGATAAATTTGCTTATTATATTCATCGTGTAAGTGCTTCAGAGACATTTACAGGGCAATCGTTATTAACAGTTCTTTAGGATGGGTGTTTCGGCTAACTCTGCACCTAATTTTGCTGCCACTCAGGCTTCGTTCGGCGACTCCTTTGGCCCTGGGCCTATTCATCGATATGCAGGGACTCCTCCAAACGGTATGGCTAGCGGCGGTGATGGGTTTGTGGGATCTCTAGTAAGTAATTGTGACCTCGAAATCAAATTTGAGAACAACGACATGTGCAGCATTGGGAAGTGTAGTGCTAATTCATATGCAGAACGGTCTCAACCAAGCAGTCTATTCGTACGGTGGTGCTATGTTGTTCATTGCTTTCCTCGCCGAGATGAGACATCCATGGGTAACTTCCCCCAAAACCCGGAAAGAAATGTGTATCTTAACATCAAGTTAGGACTTCTGGAAGGGACTTATCTGCGCCGAAATCTTCATCTACACCGTATATATGTTCTTCGGCATCTTCGTGTACAGCTACCAAGGCCAATTCTCATATAACCCTGTCATGCAAGGTAAGAAGACATCTCGCCCACGCCCACTTCCGCTTACCTATTCTAATTCCAAAACCAGGTCTTTCTCCATATTCATGGCAAACAGCAACCAACATCATGAACCTTGTTACCGGCCTCATCGCCGCAGCCCTTTACGGCAACATCGGCATCAAAGTGCTCTACATCGACGTATTCCAAGAGATGCTCAACGCACCTGACTTGACGAAGAAGGCCGGCAAACTGCTCTGGATCGGCCTCGTACCCCTCTACTGGGCGGTCGCCTTCATCGTCTGCGCCGCCATCCCGCAGTTCTCATACATCTCTGGCCTAGTCGGCGCTGTGTGTATTCTGCAATTCACCTACACCTTCCCGGCCATCCTGGCCGTCGGCTACCAGATCCAGAAGGATGCCATCCACCCAAGTGAGCAGTTCGATCCGGCCACACGGTCGACGAATTATGTCGATCGAGGCGTCAAGCGTTGGGTCCGCGGGTTCAAGGTCCGCTGGCTGGTGAACACGCTGAATTTCTTGTACTTCTTGGGCGCCTTGACGACCGCTGCCTTGGGGATCTATTCGAGTTGCTTGGGTCTGATAGGTGCCTTTGGTGGTAAAAGTGTCGCAACTAGCTTTGGCTGTACCAACCCTGCTGGTTGAGCGGTCTTGGATGCTGCGTGCGTTGTCGTTAGAGAGGAGGCTGTGTTTGAAAGAATGTATTTGTGTTAAACTATTTAGCATGTAGTCCTGGTGGATTCGAAGTGGTATGAAGATGCTTAGTGGCAGGTGTATTTGTCTTACTTGGATTTCAGTATAGGCGATCTTCCACCGACTAGCAACTTGGATCTAGATATTTAGGTTAATTGAGGAAGGATTCAAGGATCAAGTCACAGGGAACAAGTCTAAATAGTGAAGTTTGCTAAGTTTACTACTGTAAGACAACCACTCAGGGTCGCCAACTGATTATAAATGCCTACACAGATGTATTTTACAAGTATCTCAATTACGCCTTAACTTTTGATTACGTTGCGCAAAACACCAATCCTTAGTTAGACGGTTGCTTCCAGTATTTACTGGGAACAAATGGCATCTTTGTGACTGTGGCCTTACGAGGCTTACCCCGGATCATTACCGTGACCTCCGTCCCAGACTTATGGAGACCATCCTTGATATAGCCCATAGCGATGAATTTGCCTAGAGACGGGCTAGGACATCCACTAGTGATGTTGCCAATCTTCTCTCCTTTATCATCCACAATCTCCGCACCTTCTCGTGCAGGTGCTCCTTGGACAATGAATCCAACCCTGCGGCGCTCCACACCCAATCCTCCTTTGCTTTTGGGAATTAACTGCTTCAGGATCACCTCAGCGCCGTGGAAACCTCCTTCGGCTCGTCGGTCTTTGCCGATAATCCATGAGAGACTGGCTTCAACAGGCGTTGTGGTATCGTCCAGATCATGGCCGTATAAGCACATACCAGCCTCCAGCCGCAGACTATCTCTGGCAGCGAGCCCTGCAAGCTTTACCTGGTCATCTGCACCCTCTTCCTTCTCAGAGGCCTTTCCCTCCTCCAGAAATCTGTCGATTGCAGATCCTGCAGCAGCCTCGTCAGATTCTCCAGCCTTTGAAGGCTCAATCTTGCTGTCGAAGGTAGAGCCAGTGCTACTGTTCTTGGCGGCACTGGTCTCTTCTAGTCCATCTATCTCATCTGTTTCCTCTGCAGAATAGTGAGGATCACCTGCCTCAAGAATAGAAACAGTGACAGCAACCGTATCGTCAGGATCAATGGAAATCTCAAATCCATCCTCGCCCGTATAACCTCCTCGGCTGACAAGACAAAGCTTCGGTCCAATGTCAGTCTTGATCTCCAAGAATTTGGACTGCCCGAAGTACAACTCCTTCAGATTCGTCTTGTCGGGGTCTTCCAGAACACTTTGTAAGATCTCCTCGCTAAGAGGTCCTTGGACAGCGATGAGTCCCCAATCCTCCATGACTTCCCAGTTCACGGCTTCTCCTCCATTTTGAAGGAATTGCGCCAATTGATCTTCCAAGTACTTTAAGTCCTTCTCTCGACATCCTGCATTCGTGACAATATAGAAGTCTTCGGGTCCAAGACGCGTGATGATTGTATCATCCACAATCCCACCAGTAATAGGCCACAAGAACGCACTCAGGGTGGAGTGATGAGGTGCCAATGTGGTTAAACTAGCTGGCGTGATGGTCTGCAGGAAAGCAGTGACACCAGGGCCGGAAAACTTATGCTGCACCATATGCGAAACATCAAAGATGGAGCAGTGTGAGCGTGTGAACTTGTGCGAATCGGTGATGGATTGTCCTTCGTAGGAGACAGGCATCTCATAGCCTCCGAAGGGCACGAACTTGGCACCTTCCAGCTCGTGCATCTCGTAGAGTGGTGTGATGTCGAGGCCATTGTCTTCGACGTTCTCCTTGGATCCAACTGTCGTTGATTCATACCGGACAGTAATCGGAGCCTTCTGCAGATAGGTTGAAGCTACTAGAGGTCGTCGACTAGCAATGACTTTGCTGGGACCAGTGGTGTGTCGGTTTAAAGAGAATGAAGCTGTTGATAGCTGGCGTGTTGAACGTGCCGCAAATCGATTGGCAGTCAACGCATCTGCAATGCTGGTCACAGTCCTGACGCGCTTCATACTGGGCAAAATTGATGGGAAGAGAATGTCGAGGTGAATCATAGAAGAGAGATCCAATCTACAAATTTCTGGGGTGGCGCGCGGCTGAGGTAGAGGCTGATAAGGATGTGGGAACCAGCGCAAGGCTGATAAGCATTTCGGGATCCACTCCTGAAAAGAGGTATGGATTCCAGCCTTCCGATTAGAGACTGACTGGACTGCCTACCTATTCAGGACATACAGTATTGGTATTGGTTCAGCGACTCTGGAACTATGTAGTGTGAATGTGATGCTGAGCCAACACGGAAGAAAATTGGTCTCAGCATGTCTATGAATACAGCCTTTTGCCCACCCAATGTTACATAACGGCAAACCCCACAATTTACTTCGTCTCAAAGCTGTACCTGAGCCATTCTCCAACAGCTCTCAAGCTCTCCCACCGCACTGTCTCGTCCGGCTCCACCATCAACTCCATAACTCGAGTCTTTAGACCCAGCTTTTCCAATTGATATCTCTTTTCGGGCACTTCCTTGACTAGACATCCCACGTCATTACAGGCAATCGCAAGAACTTGCTTATCGTTCTCCCATGGCTTGCTCATAATCTCGGCCAACTTCCTTGGCAGCTCGCCGTTCTCGTATTCAAGGATTTTGCGAGCATTCTCAGCCCAGAAGGTTGCGTTCCTGTGGGGAGGCGACCAACGAAGATGTCCGGAGTTGATTTCAGCGGCATACTCGTCAAATGTTGTTTGAGTCTTAGTATATTCCTCAACCATCTCCTTTAGATTGGTGAGGTCATCAAGGAGATCAGGATCTGTGAGGTGACGACCACTGAGGTTTTGGAGAAGAGCTGGCAGGCGGGCAAGCACGGCAGCAGGGAGCAAAGTCTTTTGGTTAGCAGATAAGAGATTATATAATGATGACACCAGAAGTCGAGTGGTCTTCTCCTTTGGCGATAATCTCAAAAGCTGTGTGAATAGGGGGATGATATCAAATTCCCTGCAGTCTCTGTCAGCCATCGAGTAAATTGTGGGTGATGTGTCTTGACTCACTCTTCAAGTCCATCGCCAATCATCTCTCCTTCAAAGCTCAATTGCCATAGGACTAGTAGGACATGATACAGCAACTGCAAACCGACCCCGCCGCCAAGTGAACCTTCAGGAGCGCTTCGAACATTGGTATTCCCGCTCCACAACGTGCTTGAGTCGTCACCTGAACCCACACCTGCAGCTGCTCGCAGAATATCTATCAGAGGAGCAATAGTTTCCTTTTTCTGAGACCAGAAAATCTCTCTGGATTTGGTGCCTTTAAGCAGAGAAGAATACTCCAAAACAGCAATATCTTGCAAACCGCCATCGGAACTCTTCGCTAGGTTGGAGAGGTACGAAAGGAGCTTTGGCATGGCTGCCAAAGACTTATCTGCCGCCGAACTTTTTGAAGCGCCAGCTATCAAACTAGCTAAAACCGTAGAGGTGAGCAATGGTATGGGGTCTTCGGGATTGCTCGACTGGGATAGCAAAGGCATGAATGGCTTGTAGGGATCTGGATGTTCTGAAATGGCCTTTGAGAGTGCTGGAATACCTAAGAGTACATCAATTAGACCTCTTCACAAGCTTGTTGGCGTTGGCGCATACCCTCAAGTAGATCCCCTAGCAGGACCAAGACATATTGTACCACATCTGCGCGCCTCGCAGCGGACTCCAACACGCTGGGTGTTCCATCCGCTCCCACAAACAGAGTTCGATATCCATCCAAGTCACCCTCAACCGTCTGCTTTCTCTGCTCTTTCCTAACCTTGTCCACAGCGCGAATCTTGTTTAATTGGTCTTCCGTAAGGGTGCCAGTTCGCACAGCTCCATCCCAAGGAATCAGTCGGCCGCGGATGTTGTTTTGGAGAGAAGACAGGTAGGTAGGCGGATCCAGAGACATGATGGCTTTTTTCTCTGCTCCGTCGACGAGGAGGAGGAATATTGGAGCGTGGGGAATGTTGGTCTAGTAGGTGGTTGTTGATAGAAGCTCTTATCGAGGGCAGGCAGTCCAGCTACAGATGCCTGCTAGTGCAATTCGCTTAAGAGCTGTTCGTCGATTCAGCCTTGAGGGTATCGCTTCTCTGCGACCAGCTCCTACCATTGTCTCTGCAACCTGAGCTCCCAGCACCAAAACTGAGCTTTGCAGCAGCAAAAGCAAACACAATTTAGATTTACCGTCAATGATCGAACTTAGTTGATCTCGGTAATAGCAGATCTTTTCTGTGATGATTCTGGATTATAAAATCTTGCCAGACAGTCGACCGATTGTCAGTACACTACTTCAGCGACAGACTGCCCTCACCTCGAAGTATTGGTGGTCGGCTAGGATCTCGAGTGTTATGTTTGGCAGCTTGTACAAACCGAAGGGCATGAGCGAGGAAACCATATGCGTGAAATTGAGAAGAACTGTGGTTGATGTGCCATGCACAATGTGGTCAAGTATTTATTTGTGAAAAGATCCTGGAAACCCAAGGTCCTATTTTCCGGTACGGTCATACATATATGATACAAACATCTCCAGCTATGTATTTAGTGCTGGACAATGCTAGACATGGTCTACCGCCTCCTCATCTTGGCGGCCATAACATTCAAATTTGCTCTTGCACTTGTTCCAGTCTTGTGGATTAATTGCCTCCTATCCCAAACAGCACTTCGGCCTTCAACCACACTTACAATCTCCTCTGCAACCCTTTGAGCAAATTGTCCTCTTCCACTGCCCCTGCTCCTTTTCTTGCTTGCCGAGTCTAGAATCCACTTGATGGCAGTCCGTCTGCGTTGGCGAAGGCCTAAAGGTGCTGGAAGTTGCAAAGCTGTTCCTCCACCAGCAGCCCCCTTCATCGAACGGATCCTTAGTAATGGTGCCACAGAGTCAATGGCTGCTGTGAGGTAAAGAACAGGATTCAAGGGAAGATGTGACGGTGGGGGTGTGCCAGGTAGTAAAGGACGCGCTGGGTTTACTTGCGGAGGCGGTGCTGTTCGGAGATGGTTTAAAATGAAAGACATGTCCTGTAACAGAGAGCATGTCAGCAGATACTCGAACAATACGCAAAGAAGCGTGATATGAAATCAAAGTGGAACTGACGAGCCTACCCTTTGGGCTTTGCTCAGCTTGCCATGCTCCATTATCAGATTCGTAACTTGGTCAACAACCGTGTCGTATCTGTAGTGTAGGTTGGACATTGAAGGGATTGGTAGGTCTGGTACACCAAATTTGTGTCCGTGTGTGACTTCATGAGATGCTTGCTTTCCAGCGGCAATATTTTCCATTTGTCTCAACGCAACCAAGTGTTCAATCGACAATGCATGTGCCTCAGTGGACAATGCTTGTGCCTCAGTCGACTCTTGTATTTCCTTCTTGATCACTTCAGGCGCATTCTCCTTGCCCTTCTCATCGCGTTCGAGGATCTAAAGGGTTTGTTAGCTTGGTGATGTCATGAGGTCACTTACCCCCAAATCCTGCATTGATATACCTCTTGCACAGGAGTTCCCTGGCCCAAGTCTGGCTTGGTCTCTCCTGTAATATCTCCCATATCTGCAGCTTCCTCACTCACATGCCCAAGGACATCTTGGTTGGGACCGGTAGCCTTCTCATCCGCGAAGCCTCTTCGAGCAGTTGTCTGGAAGATTCGGGGTTGGTATGGAGATACGGAAGATTTAGAGCGGATTGCCAGCGACCGGCTGGCTCTGAACAGATTCAACCGCGGCGACATTGTGATGGAGTTGATTGATTGGTCTTGAACCTCACTGTCGCTGGATGCGAGTTCAAATTTCCTAGCTGGGAGTATTTGTTGTGGCCTTAGGCATGAGGCTTGGTCACACGAGCCGAGTAACTCATCATCGCTTACAGCTACAGTTCCCCAATTCCAAGCTTCTGCAGCACGAAATACACTTTTGACCTTGGTACATTTTCTGGATTGTATGTCTACAATATATGCAGCACATTCTTCTCAGTGTCTACTCACGGCGCAATATAGCCATAGCCGCGATCTTCAATCGTGTCACCTGTCCCGCATATCGGTAGGACAGTAAGTGCAGCGTTTGTCGCAAGCCTGTCCTCAGAAACTTCGACATGATGAGCCAGTTTATTGCGGCGTAACTCAGGGATGTCGCCATCACCAAAAAAGCAACGTCTAAGCTCTCGCGATCGGATTGTAAAATAGATAACTCAATTGCCACCCTGGGTTGCTACTGCATAACCTCATCATCCGATATTTCATCCTTCTCACATCGCCCAATCCCACTTACTTAGCTGATTGAATTGCATACTTGTCTACCTGGCTGGGCGACTTCGAGGCCGAATTCCGGCTGCAAAGCCTACCGAGCACAGACATTGCCCAACGACACCTAAAGTAAGGTACATGACCGGGGGTCTAGGTCAACGTTTTTGACTTCTTTGACATTGGACTGTCGCTGAAGAAGAAACTACGAAATTGTGGGCAAGTCACAGGACAAAAAACCACCATCCGTTTAATCTCTGGAAATTATCAGGAGCAAAGGAAATCTATCTCGACTTTCTTTTTTTTTCTCTCCTTCCTCTCCGATTTTCGCTCTGCCTGCCTCGCCGTACATCTAGCGCCGAGATATAAAAAGATTGGCATGCCCTGTTCTGTTGAGCTGTCATATCTCATATCTACTTGCTCCGTCCTCCAAAAAAAAAAAAAAAAAGGGATTCCGGCGCCCTCGCCATCCTGAGCAAGACCGCAACAATACCCGAGCATCCATCCTGCCTATTACGCCAACCCATGTTGTTCTGATGCCATGATGTTTTTGTGTTGCCCGTTTGACCCTTATGAACGCCCTCGTACCATATCATACAGAACACTCTCGAAGTGGCTGCTGGTGGCCTCGTAATTCGGAAGACAATGAGCATGTCTTACCAACCTCTTCGACTTTGGGCGGGCGAGCTTGGAGTTGAGCCGCTGAGATGCTTCAATGCCACTTCTGCTGCATCTTCCTTCGCGTTATCGACGTACTGTCCGTCATACCAAAAACGAGCTGAGATGTTTTGCCCATTTACAGTGACCGTGCTAGACCAAGCTGTACGTCCACCTGCAAAAAATCAGTCAATTGGCTTGTAATCGTAGAAATTGCGAAAGGAAATACTGACCTCTTCTATCCGATACAATCTGGTAGACAGGGTAGGCCATCTGTTGCTCTCGACATTTCTCTGGTTCTCGTAAGTGTTCTGCGAGCGAATAGGGAATCGTCCGACTCACCTTCGAGCTTTTGCATCCAGCTAGCAGAGCTTTGACTTGAGTAGGACATGATTGAAGTAAGAAGAGCTGGAATTCGTTGAGAAAAGGACTGGAGGCTAAGATAGTGATACTAATGCGGAGTGGGAAGAGTGGATCTGCGGGGACGGATAGGGCGTTATGTTTTGCAGAAAATGGTGGTCGTAGGAAGCTCTTATAAGTGCTTCAACGATGGCTTTGTTCAGCGAGAGCGAACGATAGGCAGAAGAAGGTGTATGAGAGTGAGGTGGCAGCACGACTGAAAAAATCTGTGTTTGCCCATCGACGCAAGACGGCAGCTAACCAAGACCTGTTTCGGACTGATGCAGAAGATGATATGGTACCGTGCAGCCAAAAAAAGTACAGTCGAATGTGTCGATCAGCCGTTCATAGGACCCTGTCCTGTATCCATCAGAGAAGCAGGACGGTCTTGGTACAACCTTCGTGCATATAAAATGACATCGGTCGCAGACAAGAAGCAATTATGAGGCTTGAATAGACAGGGCTAAGTGGAGAATGCAAAGCCCAACGCTACAGAGTATCATGGGACGTTGAGGGAAAACTAAACCCGAGAAGGAATTGGGCTGCTATGAGGTGTTCGACCAAAATTGAGGAGGGGGATGGGATCAGGAAATACTGAACGAGTGGCAGTAAGGAACTGACAAGAGGCGAACCTCTCCACATAGTAAGACCAATGAAAAACAGGGTGTTCAGACTTCAGACACATACCTAGTGCTGCGCAAAGACCAATAAAAGTGCAATCAAATGTACCAAATAATTTGGAATGAATAAATAAGATTGAGCATCTTTTGCTCCTCATCGAGACCTGCCGTTATCTCTGCGCAATTTCATCGTGCGCCGACGTTGCTTTTTCCATCTCTCTTGTAATGACCTTGACCATGCGAGAGATGAATATCCCAGCATCACAAGACAGCGTTCCAAGCTGGCGGGAACAAGCATGCTGATCTCCAAAGTCTTCCGGCTGACCGTTCCGCCAAATTTCGAGGGCACACGAAGCGTTTGGCGCAGTTAGTCGTGTCCAAAACTCTGTGTTTGTCGAACAGAATACTTGTCTCGAATCGCACCCCGACTTCTGTTGCACTCGCTCTTGACCAACCGTTGCGGAAAACGGTGCATTTCCGCCCCCTCTTGAGATTTCCTGCAAGGGCGGAGGGCGGATATACACAGTACCCTCGGCTCGATTGTCTTTGTTTGATTTCAGGTTTCGTTCTCTCTCTTTTTTTTCTTTCTTTTCAAGTATCCTCATTAATCTAGCGGTGAGCATAGAGTGATTCCGTCGCTGCTGTTGATCAGCCTTACGAATTGTACGTTGGGGGTGTCCTTGGGCCAGTCAGGTGTGTTGCTATCGAGAACGTCACCGCCATTCAACCTAGGACTCTCTGGACCCGACAGCATGGCCAAAAACCGAGAGCCCGCATCGTTTATTGACGAGGCCGGAAGGGCGTGGTTCGATGCGAGACAAGATGACCACATGCATCACGTTCCCTGCTCATAAAGCAGCCTGCAGGAAGTCAAACGTCGAGAGATCTCTCTTCTGGAATCGCCAGCTGTACGTATAAGTTGTCTTAAAAGCGCATCGGGCCGCTTTGAAGACGTCAATCGCTGTCAACGAACGTGTTGTTAGATGGCTTGCCGTTTGGAAAAGCTGCTACGAATGGGAAGCTGACGAGAGTTCCCCGTCCCCAGGCGTTCGTTGCCCTGAATATCTCATTGCGTGCTTGAACAACGGGGCGATGATCGATCGGGTCTGGGCCTAACGCTCGTGCAGCCATCATGAATATTGATACCCTTGAGCTGCGTGTCATCGTATGAACCCACCAAGTATTTCTGGCCTTCAGCCCTGCTGTGTGTAGACGTGTCCAGCTCGCCTTGCAAACTGGCGACAGCGCATACAGGTTGACATTATTGATGCCCAATTCAATTCATTTCAAATCTCAAGGACAACGGCAGATATGTTTAGACGCCCTTCTGGTCGTACAAGTTTCTGATAAAAAAAAGTTGTCTGTCAAGTCACACCAATCGCCTCACGAAGCTAAATCCCTGAGGGCTAGGACCGTCCAATGCATCTCGAGGACGGAACCGGTGCCTCGACCGCTCGGTTTACTGCGCTATGTGGATGGTAGAGGAGAAGGAGCGAGCAGAACGGGCAAATCCTAACTCCGTAGGTTCGTCCCCCCTTTAGTTTTCAAGCCTACAGATGAGACGTGCGCGCGAGAAGAGTCTTGCCATCTCGCAGAGTCTCAGTCACCTCAGCGACGGACGGCACTTTGGCTTGCAGGACGAGCAAGAGCCGACGCACCGAGGGACATGAGGGAGAGCTCGAGGGACACGCGGATGAGTAATCAGCTCACGGGACTCGATGGGCAAGCCAAATGCGGTTATTTGATCAAGCCGAGGCTCTTCCCCAGAAACGTGGAGCCGGCTATATCAGATGTCGCAGCACTCCAGCTTTCCGCAACAGTTTTAACACAGATCACCCTCGAAGACTATTAGAGAGCATGTTAGACTAGATTCCTACTCCTTGACCATCCTTCAACTTTCCCCGTGCCACATTAGCCATGCCATTCGACACCAAGCTCACCCGGGCGCTGGGAATCAAGAGTAAGCACATGCCAATTTTCGGTCTTGGCCTTTGCTAACGGAGGTGTTTTCAGTTCCCATCGTACAAGGTGGTATGCAATGGGTTGGATACGCCGAACTTGCATCTGCCGTATCGAATGCAGGTGGACTTGGTATTCTGACTGCTCTTACACAACCAACGCCAGAGGACCTGCGAAAGGAGATCCGACGATGCAAGGCCATGACCAAGAAGCCATTTGGCGTGAACATTACACTCCTACCCGCTATGGTCCCTCCAGACTACGGTGCGTACGCACAGGTGGTCATCGATGAAGGGATCCGTATTGTCGAGACCGCAGGAAACAGCCCCGGACCTGTAATTTCCAAGCTAAAGGAGGTTGGCACGATTATCTTACATAAGTGTACCACGATCCGACATGCACAGAGCGCTATCAAACTCGGTGTGGATTTCTTGAGTATTGACGGCTTCGAATGTGCTGGGCATGTGGGCGAGTCTGATATCACGAACTTCATTCTCTTGAGCCGAGCACGCCAGTCTCTCAATGTACCTTTCATTGCTTCTGGTGGGTTTGCTGATGGTCAGGGTATGGCTGCTGCCTTGAGCCTGGGCGCAGAAGGCATCAACATGGGAACAAGATTCATGTGCACTGTGGAGGCACCAATCCATATCAATATCAAAGACGAGATCGTCAGGGCGCAGGAGACCGATACGGAGCTTGTTTTGAGAAGGTGGAAGAACACAAGCCGACTATATAGAAACAAGGTCACTGAAGAGGCGGTAAAGATTGAGAAAACCAGTACTACTGGAGAGTTCGCTGAGGTAGCTCCATACGTGAGTGGCAAAAGGGGACGGGAAGTCTTCATTAACGGAGATCCACATTATGGTGTAAGTTGTCGTTTCTTTTTTCCCCTCAGAAAGATGCTGACTTCTTTGGGTAGGTCTGGACTGCTGGACAGGTCATTGGTTTGATTCACGATATCCCCACTTGCGACGTATTGTGCAAGAGAATCGAGCGAGAGGCCGAGGAGACACTCACCAGAGCAAGCTCTTTGATCATTCCCGCAAGCAAGCTATAGTTTGTGTTTTATAACTTGATGGACGAGACTTGGTTCCATGAACGACTTCACATTTTAGAATATTAAACTTAACGGATAGTTTCATGCTTGATAGGCGGGTTCAATGACCCAAAACATCTAAAGTGTGTGTAATGATGTGGCCAGTTACAATAGAAAACGAGAAGACCGTACAAACAACCAAACTATTTTTATCAAGGTTGCTGCAACTCACTCAAATCAAATCGCTGAAACTCCCAAATTCTGATTCCAGAGAGCGAGACAATCACTCAAGGGACGCCAACAGAAAAAAACACAATTAAGCTTGTAAACTTCCACCACTACTTGTAGAAGCTTCCGGGGCTTGTCTTTTCCTCTGACAATCCCTGTTGGACCCATAATGAGTCAAGAGAAATGATGCAGCGCTTCGTCACCGGAGGATTTCTGAATTCTCCGTCTCGTCGCCATCGCTTACATGGTGCTCGCCATCCATGTCGTCCTGTTCTCCCTCGCCACGAACAAGCCCTTGCTCTGCATCTCTCGTCTCATAGCTGGTTCCAAATTTGGTCTGGTATATGAAGGCTAGGAACGCTGCAATAGCAAGGATGATACTATTCTGGGGGTCAGTATTGTACTAAGTTCTGGGGAAATTTATATTACACTAGGAAGGCGTAGATGATCAGTGCCAAAAGTTGGCTGTCCCCACTTAGGGAGCTCCGAGCCCGACATGCTGGCTAGTGGTTAAACTCGTGACTGAGTCCAACAGTGACTCTACTGAAAGGAATAAGAGATGAAAACTGAAGGTTTACCCGTGCAATGAGAAGAAAAATACTATAGATAAAGATGGAAATGAATGCATCTGAGTTCCGGGATGATGATTGATGGAAAGGAAGAAACGGAATTGCATGTGTATGTATTGGGGTATCAAGTAGAAAGAAAAAGGCGCACATGATTGTGCACGCCTCCTCCTTTATACAAGGTCTGAACAAAGTAACCACCAGTCATTCACAGCGCTGGGCACTTCAAGAGATGCTTCTTGTGGTTATTGTTACCGACAATTGGAGGCCATGCAGCCGCCAAACTTGTTTCTGTGCAATTCTGAAAGCACTAATCCAATACGCAGAATGTAGTACGAGATTAATTGCTAGTAGCCACGCATGTCATTGGCTTCCAGATAGGAGGATACGTCTGTAGAGCGAAACCATTCTCGTATTCCAGAAACTTGCTGAGTATGGAAGTCAGTGTTTCAAACGTCATATAGCTTTGTGCCCTCCCATGGAAGGAAATCCCTTATAGCTGAGCATTCATAGAGCCTAATAGTATGAAAGAGAGAACTGAGGCTCTGGAGTTGTTGGACACGGATGCCAACAACCGGGGCAACCATTGGTCCCTGGAGGCTAGGAGTCTGCAATTGTCAAGATGCCAGGAGCTTAAGCAAACATCAAAAACAGCGTGACCAGTAGAGCAAGCAAACATACCACCGGATCCTGCTGCAACAAAGTGATGGAAAGGAAAGAGAGACCACCAGGAAGCTTAAGAAGTGGCGACCCAGGTAAACAGGCATGTCGTGTCATAAGCGAACCGCATCCCCGCTCTGAAAGCCATATATGCAAGAACTCGCGACTCTTCCCACTCCTCTCACCCCTCCAATGCTACGAGCAGAGAATTTTCCCATCTCCCTATTCTTACCTCTCGGCTTACTATTACTACACGAGTTGATGAGCACGCCGCTTTGTGTCTATCCAATTGTCTGCCTATAGGTGCCTGACCTGCGCAACAGAAGAAACCTCCATACAGACTCTGTCAGCTACGCCTGTGCTTCAGGCCATAGGACTCCTTTATCTTTGCTTTTTTTACTCCGACCTTGTCATCACGCTCCAATACCGACCTTTCCGTCCAAGGGCAAGAGGCAACAACCACTTTGACCTCTTGCAGCACTCAATTGGCCCTTTTCTCTTGCTGATTCGACTTACGTCTGCAGATTCCAGCTGTGCTCTACTCCTTTCTATTCGTTAACCGATCACGCTTCAAGCAGGTGACGAAATCTGGCAGTTTGGAAGCCTGGGGTTGATGCTGTTATGAGTGCTTCTCCAAGAGGCGCTTTGTCAAAGCAAACCCACTCTTTTTGCTTTTGCTATCGCTCAGGAGTACTTCATCTTCTTACCTTCACTTGACAATCGGTTCGCTATCGTGTGTCACACACACTCCACTTCTCATCCTAAGCATCACGACGACTGCATTACACACATCATTTGCGCTCGTCACAGGAGCGTTAGTCTAGAAAGCCCTTGAAGCGGTACGATGTCCTTTTCGGGATTTGACAATCGTGGGAGAGGAAGAGGCCGTGGTGGACCTAGAGGAGGTGAAGGTGGGGGTCGTGGTGGTGGAGGTCGCGGTGGAGGTGGAGATCGTGGTGGAGGTGGGGGTGACCGTGGTAATTCACCTTCAATCTCTTCTTTGATTTACGATCTACTAACTTAAGGTGGAGGATTCCGAGGTGGTAGAGGTGGTGGTGGCCGTGGTGGTCGGGGTGGATTTGCTGCACCAATTCAGGTCTTCAGGTATGCGATCTCCCCCATCATATCTCCACGGCGTAAGCAATATTAACACTGCAAAGCGATCCCAACAGCATTATCACACCCGATGCCAACATCACAAAGATTGAAGATGACTATATGACAAGCACTGCCGGCATTGGAGCCCTGAAACTCACAGCTTCCTTTCCTCCTCGCCCAGGACATGGGACCTTGGGTCAAAAGCTTACAGTATTCACCAACTATTTTGAGCTTAAGTCTGTTCAGGACCTTAACCTTACAAGATACAATGTCGAAGTGTCCCCGCAAGCCACTGGGAAGAAATTGAAACGCGTCTTCGAACTTCTTCTCGAAAACCCAGAATTTGACGGCGTCGCCAGTGAATTCAAGTCTCTGATCATTAGTCGCCACCCACTCAATATTTCAGACCCGTATGTTACCGAGATCAGATACCTGCCTGAGGGTCAAGACGAGCCGAAGACCAATGCACAAGTTTACAGAGTCCGTGTTGTAACACCAACCACTCTTGCTGTGAGCGATATGGTGAACTACCTTCGCGCAACGAGCAATACTAGTCCAGTATTTGCACAGAAACATGAAGTCATTCAAGGTCTGAATGCATTGATGGGCCATTCTGCAAACATTCGCCCGAATATCACTTCTATTGGTCAAAACAGACATTTTACAATACTGCCCCGCGACCCCAGCAATAGTCACCCACTGGGTGGTGGCTTGGAGTCACTTCGAGGATTTGTTCAGAGTGTTCGTGCTGCTACTGGCCGCATGCTCATCAATGTTAACGTCAGCCATGGCATTTTTTTGCAACCGGGTTTGCTATCAAACCTCTATCCGCAACTCGGATTTGGAGCTCGGCATAAACTAGAGACCAAGATTAAAAGAATACGAGTCGCCTTAACTCATCTACCAGGTTCGAAGGACAAGAAGACCAATTTAGTCATACCACGTGTGAAGACAATTTTTGGACTGGCTAGCGTCAATGATGGCAGTGGTAGCCCTAACCCACCTCGAGTGTCCAGTTTTGCAGCGGGTCCAAAGGACGTCAAATTCTGGCTTTCAGATGTCCCTCTATCTGCACCAAAAGGCACTAAACCACCTACCAAAAAGAAGCAGCCAAGCACAACAAATCTTCCTAACAACGCCTATGTGTCTGTTTATGACTATTTTAAACACAGTGAGTACTCTTTTTAGTGTTATGCCTTGTTTCATTTTTGACCTGAAATAGAATACCCCAAGATCGTGCTCAATGAGCGCAACCCGGTGGTAAATGTTGGCAATCGCGAGAATCCGTCATATCTCCCCGCAGAAGTCTGCAAAGTTCTTGAGGGTCAGACCATCAAGCGACGATTAAGTCCCGAACAGACGAAGAATTTGATCAATTTTGCTGTGCGGCTTCCAGCTGCAAACGCCAAATCTATAACCACTGACGGCAAAGTTACTTTGGGTCATGGAGATCCGAACTTGGTACGTTCCCAAATATCTTTCACAAGTGACCAACAATAACCCAAAATAGTCCAGGTTTGGGGTATCAGTGAGCGCCGGATTGGTCACTGTTCCGGCCAGACAACTCCCTGCTCCTGGGGTCAGATACAAGAACTTGGCTGGAAAGGATTTCATCGTAGAGCCACGAGACGGGTCCTGGAATATGAGAGACATCAAATTCCACACTGGCAGCAGCATTGACCCTTGGACATATCTCCATATACGTAGCAATAGGTCTGGCCATCGAGACATTTTTGACGACCAAGACTTGCTGAGCTACACCGTGAAGGAATTCGTCAAATTCTTGAACAGATCGGGGATCAAAGCAGCGCCTCCAATAAGAGGTCCGTCAGGGTACTTTCCCGCCTTGACGATGGTTGATGGCGATGACTATGCAAATGACCGCCAAGTTCGGCATCTCTTCACGGCAATGAGTCAGGCATCCGCAGCCGCGAGGCCAAAGTTCGTTCTTGTGATTTTGCCATACAACGAGACTGCGATTTACAACAGCATCAAGACGGCTGCAGATACTGGATCGGGCATTCACACCATTTGCGTCGTTGGTTCAAAGTTTGGAAAGGAGCAGGGCCAGCCTCAATACTTCGGTAATATCTCTCTGAAGTTCAACTTGAAGGCTGGCGGCATCAACCAGACCGTAGACCCTAAGAAGCTTGGCATCATTAGTGAAGGTAAGACGATGGTTGTTGGAATAGATGTTACTCATCCTTCACCTGGATCGAAGGACGATGCACCATCAGTGGCTGCAATTGTTGCCTCTGTAAATCATACACTTGGACAGTGGCCATCTGACTTCAAATCCCAAGAGGGCCGTAAAGAGATGGTCGCTGCGCTTGAGATGATGTTTTTGGGAAGATTGACAATGTGGCAAAAGCACAACAAGAACCTTCCTGAGAACATTCTCATCTACAGAGACGGCGTGTCCGAAGGACAATATCAAATACTACTCGACACTGAGCTCCCGCTCATTCGCCGCGCTTGTGCCCAAAAATATCCTGCGAACCAGACCAAGGCGGGCTTCCCCAAGATCTCTATTGTCGTTTGCGGTAAGAGACACAACACCCGCTTTTATCCGACTACTGAGCAGAACGCCGACAAGAACTCCAATTGCCGAAATGGAACTGTTGTTGATCGTGGTATCACAGAGGTTCGAGCATGGGATTTTTTCTTGCAAGCTCATACTAGTCTCAAGGGAACAGCACGCCCTTGTCACTATTATGTGGTTCTTGATGAAATCTTCGCTGGCCGGTCTGTGAAACCACCCCACAAGAACAATGCAGACGCCCTAGAAGACTTGACACATAATATGTGTTACCTCTTCGGTCGTGCTACTAAGGGAGTTAGCCTTTGTCCTCCTGCATACTACGCTGATGTGCTTTGCACCCGCACAAGATGCTATATGTCGGAGTACTTTGACCCTGTTGAATCGTCCTCAGCTCCCTCAGTCTCGAGTACGGGCACAAGTCAAGTTTCCATGCACAATATTCAGGTGCATGAAGCTATCAAGGATTCCATGTACTACATCTAGACCATGTGGCCTTTCGTTTGCCTCACGAGACCGAGCAAAGGAAGTTTCTCATATTGTTTTGTCGGAACCTTGAAATACTTTCTCGGCCCAATTCCTCGTTATCGTCTTCACAGTAATTACTGTTCAGAGTGGCGTCATGTTTTCAGGAGATCGTAGTCGACTTGCAGGCAGAAGGCCTCTCACAGTACCTGCTGCTTTCAAGACGATTTCCTCTCCAACATGACGACGCGGCGGCAAAGCATTCAGCCATTTTCTTTCGGCAACATCCTTTCCAGTTACCCAGCGTTTTAAGATTACTCATTCACTCAAACAATCACTCTATGCACTGTTTACGAAAGGGCAAAGTCCATGACAAATTAGGTGATAGCGTTTTGTTGTGATTCTATTCTTCATGCCTAAAAGCGGTAAAGATGTTCGAGCGATTGCATCGACCAGGTTTTTCTTTCAGAAGGGGGGATTTCAATACTAGGTAACCGTGGCTTAGAACGCCATTTTAACATCAGCAGATATCTCTCTAGAATTGAGTTGATCAATACAACGTCTCTTACTAATTTTGTTTGATTGTAAGATCCGTAAGACTTCAACGTGATCGGCGAGAGTGTAAAGTATGCTGCCAACACACTGAGTTAGGCCACCAGTCATAAAGTAAGTAAAAATGTATTTAAATTTCTTATTCTGTAAATGCTACCTCGAACAATGAATATTCACGCCAACTCATCATCTACCATCTGACTCCAAACGCCAGGAACATGCCATCATCTATCATGTACTCGCCCTAAGCGTCTACGTTCTTCATTTCTTGCTGGGATCAACTAAGATCAAACCCAGCACCAGAGTTTACGGCATATAGAAGTTTACTCCGCAGTGTTGCCGCAGTGGAGTATCTTGGTAACTTGAGCAGGTTCACACATGTACTGGTGCTAGGAAGTCGCTCCTCATCACTGCCAGCGTCACGAATACTGAATCGTGGGTTGAGTTGTGAAAAGCCCAAGAGAGGTGCTCGTGGGGTGGAAGTGACGTACTTCAACACCTTCCGACGGTCTGCATCGTCCAATTGCTGCATCACTCTCCAGAAGAGTTGCACTGTAGCATGCTCAAGGCCGTCGTCGCCAATCTGGTACACACCACCATATGCAGTATTGCGTCTTAGGTCTTCAACGT
Source organism: Coleophoma crateriformis (assembly GCA_003369635.1). Classification (NCBI taxonomy): domain Eukaryota; kingdom Fungi; phylum Ascomycota; class Leotiomycetes; order Helotiales; family Dermateaceae; genus Coleophoma; species Coleophoma crateriformis. Next base: position 545,564 of record PDLN01000001.1, read on the forward strand.
CGATCTCGGACGCATCGCCTCCAATGAGGGTTTGCAATTCAGATTGGTTGAACATGGACAGCCAAGATGGATTGATAATCTGGCCTAATCCTCGAAGGAATGCCTGTGTTTGGTGATAAGGTTGGACCTGTAGACGATGTCGGGCCACGTAGGAAACGTATAATGGTCTGTTTTCATTTGTAACAGCAATGTTCGATCCGTTTGGCATAAGTTCTCGCGTGATTGTTTGTGTTGGAGCTCCTGGAAGGGATACGGTATCTGTAATGGTAAAGTCCAGCGAAAAGTCCTCCACATTTCCCGGGTAATTCTTGAGTTTTAGCAGGCCTTGGTAAAGACTCTCATCGAGGTCACGAAGGTCGTTAATGTTTGCACGATATCCTGACTCCGGTCCTGAACCACCTGAAGTTGCCCACTTCAGGAGGAAGAAGCCTGCAAACCCAATATCCACAAGTATTCCCTCATAAAGGCACTTTCCTACAATCCGGCCCAAGAACTCATATCTTCTCAAAAGGTCGGTGATCATTTCTCTGCCTTTCGCAGTTGAGTCACCAATGCTTGCCTGCTTCAGCAATTCCCGTCGCTCATCTAGAGCTGCAGGGTTTGGATACAGTAAGTTCTGGTCATTTGCTACAAATAGACTGGAATCGCCTACAGTCTTAAATGCCTCATTTGTAATACTTGTGAGAAACTCTTTGGTTACTCCACCTCCATCAATGCCTGCTTCCGCAGTGTCGAATTGATCAACAAATGTGATCTGAATCGGTTCTTTAAGGCCATCACCCAATTGATAGAATTGGCTGTAAGCATCGTCAAAAAGATTATTGCGCTTAATCTTTGCATGGTGTCTACCAAGCATTTCTCGTCCTGAGGGACGATTGGCCCCAGCCACAGGCTGTGACTGTATCATTGCCATCCGCCATATGTCAGGATCAACATTACCTGCACGTCTCCGTGTTTGGTCGAGAAAGACGAATTGCCTAAAGATTTGGACTCGAGATTCGAATGGAATAACAAATGGCATGTTTTGGAGGATCTCAAGCCTGGGCCCAACTGCGGCGAGAATCTTTTTGCGGGCAGTCTTCTGCTGTTGTTTCCTTAAACTCTCTAATTGAAGGGCCCGTCGAGGTCGTGCCATGCCAATCAGATCATCTCGCTCGGAAGACGCCATATCATCCTCCCCATCATCCTCCTCACCTTCCTCTCTCACTTGATGTTGACGTTCTTCTTCCATTACCACGGCGGGAATGAAACCCTCCATGTCGAAACGAGAAGTCATGAGCCAATGATCCTTGGGTAAAAACCGTCGTCTAGAGTCTCGTTCATAAAGCATTCGCATAATGCCTGTCACGATGGTCCGTACATACTCGAAGGTCATTCCTGCAACCCCCGCAAAAGGTCTTTTTGGCTTATGCTTTTCGAGTCCTTCCACAGTATTGGTGCCGAACCTTGATGATTGGCCGATACTCGTTCCAAAGTAAGACCCAAGTCCGCCGTCAAGAAATTGCTGGTCATCTTCCGTTAATTCAGCTGTATTGTAGTACGTCGTAAAAGCTAGATTTTTCAAGAATATTGTGAGCTGCTTGACGTCCTCAATGGGTAAAGCACTTTGCTGAAATCGAGACACGGGCTCTTCACTTTGACCAAAAGCCAGCTTGTTTCCACTAAGGAACTCCTCGTCGTCAGTGAATCGTAACACAAATGTGTAAAGTTCGAGGAAGAGTAGAATTGTTCTCCATTCTCTGTCTTGCATTATATCAGACAAAGTTCCGTTATTGCTAGACCGGCGCATTTGTGACCGTAGGAGACTCAGAGCAGACTTCGAATCGCCTAGAATGGCTGAAAAAGTTGCTGTGGCAATCGTAGCTTGCCAAAAGAACTTGAGCGCAGGAATTTGACTACCAGTAGTATTGGCCATGGATCCACGGTAAAGCCACATTCTGATTTCATCGCCACGACGGGGAAAAATCCTAAGTAGTGTCAAGGCATAACTGGCAAGCAGACTTGCATCTTCGTCGGCTGCTGCTGAACTTTGAGCAGACTCAGCACTGAACTTTTCCAACAGATTACTGATATTCTCTTGATTAACCAACGACGAGAGCTCCTCTTTGATAGTAAGCGGAAGAGGTTGTAAAGGAGGTTTTTCATCCTCATCCTGTGGGTTTTCCAAATCGACAAAGTCAATTCTGCCTACGATCTCCGTTGATGAACTAGAAAGCTGAAGGGACAGGGCTCGTAAGTATTGCGATTCCTGATTATCGCGCCTTTGCAGCCTATGAAGGGCGATAAAATTCGCTAACAACCACAATCGGTTCTCAGCACTAATTTGGTAAGCAGAAGTCGAGGTATATTCGCGCACAAGAGCCGTTGAAAGAAGGCCAGCATCTACACCCGATGCCAAATCTTTGAGTCCGCCCAATAGAGAATCTAGGTCGGAAACCGTCAAAAAATATAGAGCAAAAGCAGAATGTGCATCCAAACACAGCTCGTCTGCGTTACAATTAGCATTCATGTCCAATACAGGTAGAAATCAAGGAATAATGTAATAACATACAGCTATCTGTAAGTTCACCGTGACGAACAAGTGGAACTTTGAGGGCTGTCACGATCATTCCTCTGGCATGTGAAGATGACTTGAGATTCCTAGTTGCAGAAGATAGAATATCGTAATATGAGCGAGAAATATGATGGAAAATATCGGGCCGCACGTCGATGATAGACACCAAGAGTTCAAGTACTACTGGGGAAATATGGGGAGTGGAACTGCTTTGGTGTTAGCAGACCGCATTAGAGGTGAAAAGGTCGTCTTACAACTGTAAAGTCCCTACTATCTGCTTCGCCAAACGCAACAGCTGAGGCTGTACATTTGGCAATCCAACAAAAGTCTTGATACCACCATTGGCCATCCCCGAGCTAAGGCTTTCCAGCCTATCTCTATCATCCGATCTCCGAGGGGAAAAAAAGGCAACAAATAGTTGCAAATGTGCAGCAAAGGATGCTATCGATCCCCCACTTGATCCGACCGATTCATCCCACAGCCTCCGCCGAGAGTTGGCCAATTCTCTCCTGACCTTGTGACCCCTCCATGTTCTTTGAAGCCGCTTCGCTGCATTGAGTCGTTCTCTTTCTCGCTGACGCCTTAATCGTTCTTGCTGGGCGTTTTCAACGGTTTTCTGTGTTCCTGAAGCTGTAGGAGCCCAAGAACCCGCCGCGAAAGGGTTCTGATTCTGGCCAGATAGGTTGACCTGTCGTGGCCGTCGAGAACTACCACTGAATGTTTGAAACATGTCGAATGATGTCGGCTCAAGATTTGCCTTGTCGTCTGGGAGGCATGCCGATGTTAGGTTCGATAATGCGAAACAGCAAGACGAAAGCCTCTCCAAGGAGATCGGAGTTGCGGTGGCTTAGTGAAAAGTTGCTTAGAAAGAGAGAAAGGAAGAGCTCTTCGATGAGGTTCTATCAGTTGCGTTGAGCAGCTCTGCGAGTGAAGCCACCAACGGCCAAGGCTACGTCTATGAGGTAAGCCTCACCACTCGCCGCTTCTGACGGGCCCTAGTCCTAGCCTTGTCATATCACCTGACCTATACTGCAGTTTCGAGGAGAGCCAGCGCCGGATATCTTTGTCCTTTCCCGATCGGGTAAGGCCACTATCACGGAAAAAAGAGTCTTTGAAATTAAATGTACCGCAACCACGTCCTTCCTCTCACCTCCATCCACAACCACCTCCAACATACTCCATTGAAAACGGACCAAGTACGAACCCTCGTGCTTTTTTCGTTCTTTTCGCCTTCACATCCCCAAAAAACCCTCTTTACGAGACACAAAAAAACTTGAAAATCCCATAAAACCCCGGAGTCGCGATCGTATATCCTCGACCGTCTTAACTTCACCTCTTCCTACCTACCTACTCTAACGACCTTGCCTCTGTATCACGCCTTGTTCGCCCTTCTACCACCATCTACAGCTCAGTCTTGTTCAACTGTTTCTGTAGTTCCTGATTATTCCCCACGCTCTACTCGAACTTTCGACGTATTAGGTAGGCACTGACGTTTTCGAGATTGCGCCAGCGATACGGTGCAATTTCGCATTTTCCGCAGTATACTGTTTGCTAATACGGTCTGCTTAGCTTCATCCCTTATCGAAATGTCTGCCGCAACTGCTCCATCAGCTGTTGATCAGCTCGCAACCGATCTCAACAATGCCTCCCTTAACGGATCTGAGGCAAACGGCGCACCAGCTTTGAACACGGCCGTCGAACCTCAGTCGGAGGATGCTGATGCTGCAGGACCAACACCAACTGCCGCTCCTCATCCCCAGGCATCTGCATCCCTCTACGTCGGTGAGCTTGACCCCTCAGTCACCGAAGCTATGCTCTTCGAGCTTTTCTCTCAAATCGGCTCCGTCGCCTCCATTCGTGTCTGCCGTGACGCCGTCACTCGTCGTTCTCTTGGATATGCCTACGTCAACTACAACACCACAATTGATGGCGAGAAGGCTTTGGAGGAACTTAACTACACCCTCATCAAGGGACGCCCATGCCGTATCATGTGGTCCCAGCGCGACCCAGCCCTGCGAAAGACTGGCCAAGGAAACGTTTTCATCAAGAACTTAGATACAGCTATCGATAACAAGGCTCTCCACGATACTTTCGCAGCCTTCGGTAACATTCTCAGCTGCAAGGTCGCTCAAGATGAGTCTGGAGCTTCCAAGGGTTACGGATTTGTCCACTACGAGACTGATGAGGCTGCCAGCCAGGCTATCAAGCATGTCAACGGCATGTTGTTGAACGAGAAGAAGGTTTTCGTGGGACACCACATCCCTAAGAAGGATCGCCAAAGCAAATTTGAGGAGATGAAGGCAAACTTCACGAATATCTACGTTAAGAACATCCCTGCAGAGGTCACTGACGAGGAGTTCCGTGAACTCTTCGAGAAGTTTGGCGAAGTTACATCCGCATCCCTCGCCCGTGATCAGGAGACTGGCAAGAGCCGTGGCTTTGGCTTTGTCAACTTCATCAACCATGAGCACGCTTCTACCGCCGTTGAGGACCTCAACGGAAAGGACTTCCATGGCCAAGACCTCTACGTTGGTCGCGCCCAAAAGAAGCATGAGCGTGAGGAGGAGCTTCGCAAGTCATATGAAGCAGCTCGTATCGAGAAAGCATCCAAATATCAGGGTGTCAACCTCTACGTGAAGAACTTGGAAGACGATGTTGATGACGAGAAGCTCCGCGAACTTTTTGCTCCTTTTGGTGCTATCACTTCTGCCAAGGTCATGCGTGATTCCGCCGCTGAAACCGCAGAGGCCGAGGAGAAGGAGAAGAAGGAGGCCAGCGAGAAGGACAAGGAGAACAAGAAGGAGGCTGTCGCTGAGGAGGAAGAAGCTACCGAGAAGAAGGCTGCCGCATCCAAGTCTGAGAAGCGTCTTGGAAAGAGCAAGGGCTTCGGCTTCGTTTGCTTCAACAACCCTGATGAGGCCACCAAGGCGGTCGCGGAGATGAACCAGCGTATGGTCAATGGCAAGCCATTGTACGTTGCTCTCGCCCAGCGCAAAGATGTTCGCAAGAGTCAGTTGGAGGCTAGCATTCAAGCTAGAAATCAAATTCGTATGCAACAAGCTGCTGCCGCTGCAGGTATGCCACAGCAGTTCATGCAAGCTCCTATGTTCTACCCACCAGGACAACAACCCGGCTTCATCCCACAGGCTGGTGGCCGCGGAATGCCATACCCTCCTCAAGGAGGCTTCCCTCAAGGAGGTGCTCAGCCGGGTCGTCCAGGCCAATTTCCCCAAGGGTTCCCTCCACAAGGAGGACGAGGTGCCCCTGCTCCTCAACAAATGCCTCCAAACATGTACGGCATGCCTGGTCAATTCCCTCCTGGAGCTCCATACGGACAACAAGGCAACCCTCAATTCTTGGCTGCTATGCAACAAGCTCAACAGGCTGCTGCTCTTGCCGGCGGTCGTGGAGGTCCAGGCGCTCGTGGACCAGTTCAAGGTCTTCAGGGCATGCCACCTAATATGGCTGGTCTTCCTGGAGCCATGCCAAACTTCCCACAAGGTGCTAGACAAGGCAACATGGCTGGACGTGGTGCTCAAGGTCGTCCTGGCCAGTTCCCAGCGGGTGGTTTCCCACCGCAGAGTGGACGTGGCATGCCACCTCAGCCAGGCATGCCAGCCGAGGGCGCTGGTCTGTCTGTCCTCCAAGCACAGCTCGCAAATGTTGCTCCTCAGCAACAAAAGCAGCTCCTCGGTGAAGCTCTCTTCCCAAAGATCCAAGCGATGCAGCCAGATTTGGCAGGAAAGATCACCGGCATGCTTTTGGAGATGGATAACCAGGAATTGGTCAACCTGTAGGTCTCCCAATCACAAATGACAAAAAGCTCGCTAACCTTCTATGTAGTGTCGAAGATGAGACTGCACTCCGAGCCAAGGTTGATGAGGCTCTCACTGTTTACGATGAGTACGTGAAGAACAAGGGCGGTGATGGCGAGGGCGAGGCCGCCGAGGCCAAGGAAACCGAGGAGAAGACCGAAGAGAAGGCTTAAATGCTTACACTCCCTGCCTTTGCTTATACTCCCTTAATGACCTTTTCTTTTTACATACACTTTACGTATTGTCAATCTGCGGCGACGGGTTCGGAAAAGTTTGCTTTCTTTTTGGTGGCACCCTCGAATTTCGGTCTGTTTCCATCAGCTCTTACGATACGACAACAATATCTCTTGTTCTCGGGGAGGAACATGTAATCATAGAATGTGCCCTTGCCGGAATGATGGCTTCATGGCTTGACCAGGTTTGGCAAAGGTCACTCAACAAATTAGCAGGACAGCTCTTGCTCGCGTCGTATAGTGCATACCCGCGCGATCCAGGCTGGATCTTGATGGACGCTCATGAAAGTAGTCAAATCAATACAAAAACATTGCAAAATACATGAAACTCGTAGGGTGCAAGACTGGTTCAAATTTGTCTGGTTGACAGCCTTAACATCTCACTTAGCATACATTTAATAGCCTTGTCTCTCCTTTGGTGCATAGCCTTCCTCCAAATAAGCAATATCTTCGGGGGTCAACTTTCCAGAGCTCGCGAAATGCACGCTCGCAACTGCTTGATCGATCCTGTCCTTGCTACTCAGACCAATGATCGGGTTCACCTTCTCCTTGCTCAAGCACCAGGCCGTTGCAATCGTAGCCATAGAGACGCCCTTCTTTTTAGCCAGTTCCTCAACGCGATTGATTATGTGCTTGTCAATCTCTGCTTCCTTTCCTCGAATCATGGCGCTGAGCATTTTGTCGCTCTTCTCGCGGGTCGTGGAACGATCGGAATATGGTCTGGACAAGGCACCTCGGGCAATAGGGGACCATGGAATGCACCCGATGCCGACATCTCTACAGTAAGGAAGCATCTCTCGCTCCTCTTCGCGGTAGAGGAGGTTGTAGTAGTTCTGCATCGAGATGAATTTGTGCCATCCGTTCTTCTCGGCAATGTTGTTGAGGGTCTGGAATTCCCATGCTGCCATCTATTGAAAGCGTCAGTTATTGGGGATCAGTCCAATGATGGACAGAACACGGTGATCCAACTGTCTGGGAGCATTTGCTTCCTGTTTCAGGGCCGAGTTTATCACGTTGACAATATTAGGTAAGAGCGATAGACTCACACTACTAGCTCCAATATACCTGACCTTCCCACTTTCGACAACATCGTTTAGAGCCTTCATGATTTCCTCTCGGGGAACATCCCGATCAAGTCGGTGGATTTGAAGGACGTCAATGTAAGTACCCAATCGCCTCACGCTGTCGTCAACGGCATCGAAGATGTGCTTCCTACTCAGTCCCTGTCTATTGACATATTCTCCGTCGTTGACACTAAGCGCCGCAATTGGAGGCTGGGCACCATCGTCGGCGACCCCAAAGAAACACTTGCTGAGAATGACAACTCTGTTTCGCGGGATGTTGTATTGCTTCAGCGCCTTGCCGATGATCTCCTCGGACTTGCCATTGGAGTAGACGTCGGCTGTATCCCTGTGGCTTCTCAGCTTGGTGTCTCTGAGGCATGTGGCGGGGGCCGGGACCATACCAAGTATTCAGACCAACGTCATAGGCATGCTTCAGCAGCGGGAGTGCATCCTCTTCATTCAGAACCCAATCCTGCCACTCACTTGTCCCAAATGACATGGCCCCGAGAATAACCTTGGAGATCTTGAGTCCAGAATTACCCAGGCGAGTGTATTCCATCTTGGGAGCCGACGCTGACATTGTGAGGTACGGATGTATATGGTAATTGGTTTTCGGAAAGATGTCTCGAGGAGCGGGGCTTAAATAGAAATGGAATGGAAAGAGAAGGCCTCGGAGATATGATGCATACATGCGTTAACAAAGCACACTTATCTCCTAGATCATAGCTTGGAGGGGCCGACTACCCACTCTGAGGGGTACCGAAATAGGCGAGCCGGCGGGGTCGCAGAAATAAAGTCACGGATGGCATCTACAGTCAGCAACTGCCAAGTCTAGACAACACAACAGCTTGCCGCCATTCTCCTGCTTCTTCCTTTTCCATCCCAATCGCTCCATCTCGAGACGGAGAGCCTCCCTGAAGAATATGGTACCATAAACAACCCTCCTATTCTATTCACGTTTCCAACATGCCTCTCACAGTCCTGTCCGACGCCAACATCAAGAGCTTGCTCCAAGATCTCACACAGGAAGACCTCTTCGCTTTCCAGCAATCACTACGCAGCGCCCTTTATGAATACTCAACCGGGACGCAGGATGAGGGTTGTTGTTCGCTCCATCAACCAAAGCGTACGGCGCTCACCTCGGGGAATGGCACGACGACCCTGTTCATGCCCTCCACGTCTTCTGGAGGTATCGGAATGAAAGGTTTGGGACTTCCATGATCCTCGGTAGAGCTCTACTAACAGCTCGAAGTTGTGACCCTGGCGACGCCGGGTTCGGAGAAAGCCTCAACGGGCCAAACTTGTCCCCAAGGAGCGCTTACTCTCATGGATACCTCGGGCACGCCATTTGGTTTCCTGAACGCCGAGGAGGTGACAGCTTTTCGCACAGCTCTGGCCTCTTCCCTTCTCGTCGCACGTCGCCGCAACGTCAAGACACTGACCGTCTACGGGGCTGGAAAGCAAGCTTTCTGGCATGTACGCCTGGCGTTGCTCCTGCGGGGGTCCACGATCAAAACCGTCAACTTTATCAACCGAACCTTCAGCGACCGAGCGCGCGATCTTTTGAAAGGATTCTACGCTATAGATATGCAGATCAAGGAAAGCGAGGGCTGGGCCACCACCAAGTTCGGGATGTTAACCCCAGGGTACGGAGAGTTTAGTAGGTTGGAGAAAGATCATTTAAGAGCGGCAGATATCATCTTTACAACGACTCCAAGCACCGATCCACTTTTTGATCCCACGATTCTCACCAACACCGAAGGCCGGAAGAAAGGCAGGCTGATAATCGCCATCGGGAGTTACAAACCAAACATGATCGAGCTGCCGACTGAGCTCCTCACCCAAGCAACGAAAGTCCACGGATCAGGGCACCATTTCCACAAACATGCCGAAGAAGGCGGCGTCGTTGTGGTTGATACGCTAGATGCATGTCTCAAAGAAGCAGGCGAGATAATCCAGTCTGGGCTCTCACCACAACAACTCGTGGAGATTGGCGAGTTAGTGATGCTCCAAGACGAATCCCAATCATCCTCCTCCTCCCTCGATCTCTCCGACTCCCCTGTAGAGTCTTTCTCTAAACTAGACCTGCAGCCAGAAAACGGGGGCAAGTCCTTGGCGCATGTGTTCCGTGAGAATAGTATGGAGAGCGCTCGCACTGGCAGTACGATGAGCAATGGCAGCAGGAGCGTATCTCGCAAGAGCAGCTTTTCTGGTTCGCATAGTAGGAGCGGGAGTTTCCTGGGCTTAGGAAAGAAGAGTGGGAGCGTGTTTAGTAATAATAGCAAAGAGAAGGCGCAGACGAGCGAGGAGGACAAGATGAGTCGGTGGCTTTGTCATGGCAACGTCATCTATAAGAGCGTTGGTATGGGTCTGATGGATCTTATTGTCGGGGCAGATTTGGTGCGTTTGGCCAATGAGAAGGGTGTGGGTGTTACCATTGACTCTTTCTGAGTCATCTCGTCGAAGAGCATATTTGGACCTCCTGATCTACTTTTTTTGTTCCCCCTTTCCGTTTTCCCTTCCCTTGTCCACGCCTTCCCTAATGATTGGAAGGTGTGGGGGAATTTTTTTGGAGTTGAAGAACGGTCATGAATCTATGGGTTTAGAATGGAGGGATGATACCACGAGGGACATGGCACCGCCCTCAGTATATACCAAAAAGCACATCAGCTATCAAACTTATATAAGACTGGGTTGGTGGTGTTTGTTGAAGTCATATCAAATTCTGCCGCCTCGGAGTCTTGAATTGACAAATGCGTGAAGGGAACAATTTTATGTACTCCAGCTCTAAGCCGCTCACTTTACCCATCCCCTTCCCTTCTAAGGAAAACTTGGTCTGGTGCCACCGAAAATAAAAACGCCTTACAAGCACCAATAGCACGCCTCTCGCTATGTAATGTTCAAGTACTAGCCCAATCGTCCCGGGTGGTCATTCTGGCCTGCTTTCTCGTCCGCAATCCCAACACCATAAACGCAGAAAAGGCACAAACACGTAGCGTCATACCGATATTTCTTTCACACCAAACAAACTCCCAGTCCTCCTGTCCAAGGCGCCACGTCTAGCTCCAGCTCCCCCAGGTCTCGATCTTTCCCTCATCCCACCGTCATGGCCGAACCACCCTCCTTGAAGATAAGTACACCATGATTGCCCTGGAGCACTTCCATCTTCGACGGCGCTGCCATCTCCTTTCCGGCACCAGGCATGACCGACGCATTGCCCACCCGCAGATCTCGAATCTTGCCCGACGCAATGTCATACACGACGCCGTGGACCTTGATGTTCCGCGTACGGATATGTTCCTCGACGACGTAGTTGGCCAACAGGTTCTGGACGCCCTTCTCAACATTCAGCTCCGCCAGCCGGATGGCACGATCGCCCGCATCCTTTATGGCTGCCAGCTCCTCGGCGTGGTCTCGGCGGATGGCCTTTAGCGGCGTGAGCCAGGTATCCAGCACGCCGCCCACGCGGCTATCGCCCAGCGCCGCAGCGGCGCCCCCACAGCAGGTGTGTCCGCACAGCACGATGTGCGAGACCTTCAAGTGTGCGACCGCGTACTCAATCACGGCGCTACTGTTGATGTCCGTAGGAGAAATGACATTGGCGATATTGCGGTGCACGAACACATCACCGGGCTGCAGCCCCAGCAGGGTCGTCTCGGGGACGCGTGAGTCGGAACATCCTAGCCAGACTGTTTGCGAGCACGAATCAGCATTTCGATTCTCCTCTTCAATTTGTCCCGGTCCTCATCCATCGGCAGCTTCATGGTGCTGCGTGGTCTTGGATGGTGATGTTTTGGGAAATTTGTTGAGGGCGCAACGTACGGATTGAGGGGGACTGCCCCGCAGCAAGCTTTGGGAAGAAGGTCGGGTTCTGGTGATTCTTGTAGCCAGCCCAAGCTTCGTTGGAGCTGAGAGCATAGGCAAATTGATCGTTCTCTGCTGTTGGTATCGCAATTGCATTAGCCTCTGGTCTGCTCTGTTGCTTGTGGTGTGGGCGTGGGTGTGGGTGTTCATCGCTTCCGCACAGCTCAGCTCGTCGGCCTCGCTCGCCTGCGGGAAGGGTGGTATAGGAGAGAGGACTTACCATTGGAACTCATGGCGTGGAATGTGTTGCTGGGTGGTAGGGAAGAGAGCTGAGAACAAGATGGTATGTACAAACGAGGAAACAAAGAAGTCGCACAAGACAATGGCACAGAGAGGAGGGTGTCTGGTTGTCGAGGAAGCTGCAAGGTTTGACTCGAGCAGCCAGAGGATCGTTCAGCGAGGCAACTAGCTTTAGGTCACACCGCCCAGCAAACCGGGTGGATGATAAGGTGGTCTTGGGGTGAATGCCGCGGTGCACGACTTAGGGTGTACCTTACAGTTTCCAAGACGCCAAGATCACCGTGAAGGTCAATCAGGAAATTGATTGTTGCAAATCCCGTTTTAGCGCTGTTGGTGTTGCGCTGCGTGCGCGAGAGAGCGACGGGCCGAGCTCAACAGAAAAAAAGGTATGACGATGCCCGAAGGATGAGAGCGAATCTGGAGAAGCGTGCGGTGCGTGCGGTGTTGGTTGGTAACCCTCTCCTTTTCTTTTTCTTTGGGACGAGACACCTGGCCCCGGAAGGCTGTTTAAATAAAATCCAGCGCAAGAACCACGCCGTCAGCCGCCCAGCTGGGCTCCCAATCTCGATGGCTGTCTCGCTGTTTGATCACCTGCGTGCGCCGTCGCCCTCCGTTGCCTCCGCTTTGCCTTGCTGACCGTGGATGACCTCCGTGTCCCGGGGAGATGCTCAGAAGCCCCAACCCAAACACAAGCTGTGTTCTTCACACATTCCGCGGTATGTCCGGGCCCAGGGCCACCCGGGCTGTCACGACTCTCGAGCCAATGGTCTATAGATGTGACGACAGATTTACTCTACATTCACCACGTTGGGGAATACCCTAACGTTTACCCAGTCTCGAAGTCTAGCGAACCATCCACTTAAAACACGCGAACTCCCGACCCGATTTATGCTCATGCTACTTTACCACGGGTGATATTTGGCCTTTCGGCTTGCCATGGTTCGTAATTGAACCTGTCCCCGGATGGTGCGTCGGTACATGCACGCGGGCTCGCTCGAACACCTTCGACTCGACCCATCTGGTCGCTTAAGGACGTCGAGGCAAGACCGTTCCCTTTTGAGGAAGTCGGAAGTGCCGGTGTTGGGCGGCGAGTTGCATTGCATACTGGCAACATGCAATAGGTGGTGTGAGTCTGCACCCAGCGAGCGAGAACCAGGAAGCCTTCAGCGGCGGGGCGAACAGAGAGGAGGCATCCTGTTGAACGTCCCTTCACCGGAGACAGGCGCCTTCCGTACATCGCAGTTGTCTTTGGGTGGTCTGCAGGCAAGGTCCAGCACACCGGAGCGAAACCTGAGGTTTTCATGTTCGCAGGGAGAAAGTGAAGCGGGTGTAGCTCAGGCGCTTTTCAGGTCACGCAATATCATAAACAAGGTAATGGCATGTGACAAGCCTCTGCTGTGTAGAATTATGGTATCATCCAGCTTCGTAAAATTTTGTGCTACAAAAGCCTTTTTCCCGTATTGCAATCCAGCCTAGCCAGGCCAAACGCTATCATACCTAATCTCAACGCCAGTAAAGCAAGTCACATAACAACCAAGGAAGCCCATTGCCACTTTAATCACATTTAGATCTTGATGGCAGACTCAAGGGCCTTGCGCTTCTTCTCAGTGCGGGCGTTGGCCTTGGCTCCCATGATACCACCACCCCAGTGTCTCTTGGCCTCCTCGTACTTCTCGGAGTAACCCTCCTTGATGGCAGAGACGAGCTTGGAGAGCTCAGTCTTGTCCTCGGATCGGACCTCGGTAAGAGCGACAACAGCAGCAGTCTACGTGCGATTAGTAATGAGACAGTTCTTCGATAATTTAAAACATACCTTCTTGTGGACGACCGTGCCGAGACGGGCCTTGCCCTTGATGATGGCGTATGGGACACCCATCTTTCGGCAAAGAGCTGGGAGGAAGATAACCAACTCAATTGGGTCAACATCGTTGGGGATGAGGACCAAAGAAGCCTTCTTGTTCTCGATCAAACCAACAACGTGGTTGAGACCGTACTTGACAGCGTATGGCTTCTTGCTGACATCCTCCTTCTTCTTACCCTCCTTGATGGCGGTGGCCTCCTTCAGGAGACGCTCCTTCTTCTCGGTCTTGCTCTCTGGGCGGTACTTGTTAAGGAGCTTGAGGGCCTGGCCGGCGGTGTTGCGGTCAAGGACGTTCTGGAATTGGGCAATAGCAGGTGGGACCTTGAGACGGAGGTTGAGGATCTTCTTCTGGCGTTGAAGACGGACATACTCGGGCCACTTCACCATACGGGAAAGGTTGCGGCGTGGCTGGATGTCCTGACCGATACCATAGTTGCGGGTGCGCTTCTCAATGAGAGGGTTCTGGTTCATGTTAGCAGAGGTTTTCTATACACAGATATACAAAATAGCACATACCTTAGGGGCCTTCTTGGATCCTGCACCGGCCTTGGATTGGGGGAATGGGGCCGGAGCCGCCTTCTTTCCTGACTTTGGAGGCTATCATTGAGAAAAGAAGACATCAGCGAAAGTGTTCACTAATTTTGCAGTCTTCTTTGAACTCTAAAGAGACTACAGGCTGGCATTTCTGCGCAGACCATGTAGCTCAAGCCAAATCATCATCAAATCCATCCGAGGATGGACTGACGGTAATGCGCATCTCGACGTATCGATTGCTCGTAGAGGTGCGAGAGCGTAGTGGCGAGTCGTTTCACTTCATGAAGGAGTTATCGTAAATAGCTTACCATATTGTCGCTGTGGTGTTGATCAGCGGGTTGTCGATGGTCGTTGGGGAATGAAGGAGTAAGAAATTCGCAAAATGCAGACGACAATTGTAGAAATTTGTGCGGTGCGCTAAAAATCTTGGCAAGGGAGCTAGTGGAAAATAATTACCCCGCTCCGACAAAAAAATAATTCCGAATCTCTATCGATGACCCCTCTAACCCCACCTGCGTATTCTCCAGCAGCACTCAAGAGTCGCCATCTTCGCGCAAAGAAGTTCCAATCATGGCGCCTGTCCCTTGCGCAATCTGTAAGACTTCTAGAGCCTTAATTATTCGACCAAAGAACCACCAGAAGCTCTGCAAAGCATGCTTCATCGCCATTTTCGAAGCCGAGATCCACCACACGATAACCACGACTGCGCTCTTCTCACCCGGTGATCGCATCGCGATCGGTGCATCTGGAGGAAAAGATTCTACGGTTCTAGCATCCGTCTTGAAGACTCTGAACGAACGATACAACTATGGTTTAGAATTGTTCTTGCTCAGTATCGACGAGGGGATCAAAGGCTACCGAGATGACTCCCTCGAAACGGTCAAGCGAAATGCGCAACAATACGACATGCCGCTCAAGATCGTGGGTTATGATGAACTATACGGGTGGACGATGGATCAGGTCGTTGAAACGATTGGCAAGAAAGGGAACTGTACATATTGTGGAGTCTTCCGACGACAAGCACTGGATCGCGGCGCGAAGATGCTGGGAATCAAACACGTCGTGACTGGACACAATGCCGACGATGTCGCAGAAACGATACTGATGAACCTGCTTCGAGGAGATTTGCCACGCCTGGCGCGGAGCACAAGTATAGTCACTGGGGATTCCACGAGTGACGTGCGCAGGAGTAAACCGCTAAAGTATGCGTACGAGAAAGAGATCGTGCTCTACGCACATCACAAGAAACTCGACTACTTCAGCACGGAGTGTCTGTATAGCCCAGAAGCATTCCGGGGGAGTGCAAGGACGCTGATCAAGAGTCTGGAGCGAGTGCGACCAAGTACTATCCTAGATGTGGTGCGCAGTGGAGAGGATATGGCAAAGTTGGTTCCAGAAGAGGTGACAGGTCTTAGTCAATGTAAGAGCCAGAAAGTTTCGCTATCAAGTGCTGATGGCGAGGAGGATGGTTCTGCAGGGTGTGGGAGTAATGGTAGGTCCAGCGGTGGCGAAATGGCGGACATGGAGAGAAAATTGCAAGATGATGAAGCTGCGTCAGGGAGGGAAATGGAAATCACTGCGGTCCCTCTCACAAATGGCCAGCAGCATGCAAGAGTGGCGGGCAAGTCAAGGAAAGACGTAGGGCGGAAGCTGACCAGACAGACTTTGGGGACATGCAAGCAGTGCGGATACATGTCTAGTCAGGATATCTGCAAGGCGTGTATGCTGCTTGAAGGTCTGAATAAGAATCGACCGAAGATGGAGATTGAGATCGATGTAGAAGATGAGGAAAGCTCTACATTAAGAAGGAAAATAGAGGGATTAGCTTTAGCTGCTGGATAGAATATCCACGAATACAAAGAAATATTAAACGTCAAAAAGTAGACCATTTGCCCTGCAGTGATATACATCTTGATCAATCCAAATGTCTTTCCATTCTTGTCGCTTAATCTTTCACTTCCTCGAATCTTAGAACGAGTTTATTACTTTTCGGGCCGCTCGTATAGCCATCAGCCTGCTCAATACCCTCATCGTCGACGATATGCGTCGTGAAGTTCGTATAGATTGCAGCAATCACGAGTTTCATCTCTGCACGCCAAGTCAGATTAAATTAAAAGACACACATAAGCCCGCCCCAAATGCGTCAAGTCAAAGATTAATGAACGTACCATGCATTGCGAAATTGCTTCCTATACACATCCTGCCGCCACTCGAAAAGGCCCAGAACCAACGATCGCGCTCTCTCTTTTGTTCCTCGCTCATCTTGTTCTCGGGGCCATCAAGCCATCGCTTATAGTCCCACTTCTCGGGGTCAGGATAGATCTCGGGGTTCCGGTGCACGCTGTGGGCCTGTGCCCCGATTCGAATCCCGCCTGGAATCTCGTATTCGCCGACGGTACATGATGGGTAGGGCGTCATGCGTGGTTGGTTGCCGGGAATAGCTGCTGAAAACCGGAGGGTTTCCATGAGTACGGCATGCAGAAGAGGGAGGGTGTCGAGATCTTTGGCGTTTGGAATGCCCCGCTCGTTGCTGGAAAGAAGCATGGTTTGCGGCAGGCTGAGTAACTCGGATCGGAGGGCTTTCTGCAGAGCTGTGTCTCGAGACAGATGCCAGGCAACAAAAGTCAGAGTTATCCCTGACGTCTCATGCCCAGCCGCGAGGTGATCAATCATCTCGCTCGCAATACTGAGTTCGGGGTATTTCAAAGTCTCCTCTGCTAGAATGGATTGGGTGCCTTTCGAAGACTTCTCCTTCTCGATACCATTCACCAATGCATCCAGAACAACTGGTTCATTGGCTAGGTCCCCATCCTTTGCTGATGCTTCAAGGAAGTCTTCAGTTGCGTCGCAACGCTCTTTGCACCAAGCTTCCAGTTCCTTGTTTGCATCATCTACCCAGGTTGGAATCAAATGAATACAGAACTTCTTCAAGAAGCGAGTTAGTCGAGGTAGCTCTTGGGAGAAATAGGTATATCGCTTGCGGGTATAATAGAGACTGAGCCAGTGTTTTCGATATTCCTCGTTCTGTAGGAAATTACTGGCGTTTTTGGTTCCAAAGAGATAGGCGGTGATCCCATCCATGGTCGTTGCATAAAACATGTCGAGCACATCAACACCCTTAGAAATGGATGAGTTGATGAGGGGAAGTAACCGATCATACAAAATAATCTCAGATTGCTGCGCAAATGCTGGCGAGTTATGAATGTATGATTTAGAGTAGACGTTTGAAATCATACGCTTCCTGGCTGAATGAGGCCGCGAGTTTGCGGCTGAGAACATGCAAGGAACTCTGTTGCCTGGTCAATAAACACCTAGAATAATCAAGAGTGCTCTTACCCATAGTTATCAAATATCGCATACCATTGACCCTTCTCCATTCCACCTCCGTATACTGACCTCAATGATCCCACATCATTAACGCTGATCTCGCTGGGACCAACTCGGATGACTGGACCGAGTTTTGAATGCACCTGATGCAGCGTAGCATTCTCTCGGCGGGAAAAGCGAGTCCACAGAATCCAGATAGGAGAAAATGACGAGGACCAATGTGCAGTTGGAACTTTCGCAAGTGGTGAGATGAAGCTCGGGTAAATGATATACTTGTACAGCGATAAGGCCAAGAGAGCCACAAAGGCAACTAGAGGGATGCCGAGAGAAAACATTTTATTTCTCCGTGTATCGAAAGAGCAAGGCTGCTAACTGATGATTCGAAGTTACTACAGCATAGACAAGAATATGTCGAGGATCTATTTGCAGAAATGCGCGGAATTGAAGTATGTCTCAGGACCTAGTTTCAAGATCTTTTCCAAAAGAGAGAATAAGTGAAGGACAGCAGAGAGCTTTTCAACTATGAAGTGCTATCAGGTTTGCTTCTCTTCTGACTTGTCAAACAATACTGCCAACCGCCTCTTATATCTCTACTACCGCAGAGTCCGAAAGTGGGTGAAGGAAAAGGGCTAGCGGTGAAACGGACACTTGATAACGAGTCTAGTCTCAAAGGGGAAAGTTCAGACGGCCACTTCTTGTCTTCACTTGTCGTGTTGAGAACACATTGGCCTCAAGTCCGTACGATTGATGGTGGCGGTCTCTAGAATTGAGCCGGCTGCAGAGCTGTGTGACTGCCGAATCTAATTCCGACGCATCGTCGAGAAAGCATGACCCACAATATTCAAGCTTCATGTGCGCAACTTTCTACTTGGCTGCTGATTTTAAGCTTTGGATTCACTTGTTTGGATTCACTTGCATCCGGCTTTGGTGATTGAGAACAGCTGAGGAGATGGAGAAACTGGTTGCTCTTTTGTCTATCTATCTAGTTCTAAAAGATCTTCGCAATTGGCCTCTGCATGCTTTTTATGGCGAATGCAACGCAATTCCTCCACGAGATTTGAGATCAACAAGACCCGTAAGATCCAAAGTACCTCGCTATTTGCATTGGACTTGGATATGTTGCCAAAGAAAGTCCTCAGTAATGATCCATGTTCTCCATGAAGCTACTGATAACGCCTTGTAACTCCGCGTTGCGAGTCCTCCACTGATATACTTATTCGTAATCCAGCTCTCCATGAAACGGCTCACCTTTGACAGTTCCGTCAAGTTGTTGTTGACTACCATTCCAAATCGTCAAAGCCTCTTTAGCTTCCGCGTCAATAAAATCAAGAAGAGCCCATCCGCAATAACTCTCAATTTCTTGTCCATCTTTCCCAATAAGCACGGGTAAGTTCTCATTATAGCTATTTCGCAGATGTCCAATCTTCTGAAAGCGTATTGAGCAGATGGTTAGCCACCGGATCTTGAAAGCGCCCGCTGATTGCCAGTTGATGGATTCTTGCCAACGTGGTTTCGAGATTGAACCAGGAAGCGATTCCATTCGTGCCTGTAGTAGAATGTTTGTGAGACAGAGACTGACTGGACAGTGGATGATCGTTGTGCAGTAGAGAGAAGGCAAACAAGGGTAAAACTCACGTAGCCTTGAAATGCTTTGGATTTGTTGATCGAAAAAACTAAAATAACATTTTGACTGGATTGGAAAGCTTGACTGAGGACCTTACCCACATGCAACTGCGTATTCCAGGACGAGTCCTCAATGCAATTCAATACATTGTCTTCGTTGAAGGATTTGACGATAAAAAATCTTGTATCATCTGTTGACGTATTAGTTGCAAAATGGTTCTCGTTTGGGAATTTATGACAGGGAGACACTTGTCATATTGTTAAAAGCGTCTAAACGTTCTGCAAAACACTGAAATGTAAACTTCAAAGCGGTCTCATTGCTCCAACATTTGTGGATAGGCTATAACCATTGGGTATGTTGGGACATAAAGAGACAAAGCAAAAGATTGGGTTGGTAGTTCACGCACCGCCTCTTCTTCCTCCGAATACCTTCGGATCCTTATACGGCTTCCGGCTGGCGATTTTCTGGCCAAGCTGTGGAGGCCTAAGGTCTTCTCTTGGGAAAGGGCCAGGATTATCTCCAAATTCATCAAGATCTTGATCACCACGTCCTCTTCCTCGGCCCCGGCCTCCATAGCTTGCATCGTAGCTTCGTTTTCGGTATGATTCATAGCCAACGAGCTCTCGGGAGGGACCTTGCCATTCATCGCGATCATCTTGATATCTGAGGCGACTTGGTGACCAAGTATCGTTTACCCTGTAGCCCAACGACTCACTACGTTCACGGGTGCGACCATGGAAACGATCATACTCCCTATCTTCCCAACGGTTGTCCGATGACATTCGAGGATATGGGTTGAAGCCACTCGACTTCGGAAGGTGGTCATCCTCTACTCTTTGCGGTCTTGCTTCGATTCGAGCGATCTTGCTAAGATCAATATCCCTGGGGTCCTGTACGTCGCTATAAGGACGTTTCTTGGTGTCTATTCTTCGATCTTGACCCGCTCCCGAGCTTTTCCACATTTTATCTCGGGATTGTTCGACCAATGCAACTGTGGGTGTCACAGAAGCTTTGATGCCTTTTATCGGAGGTTCAGCTGCGATCTCAGCAATGAGTTTGGACCTCTCAGCATCTATCTCCGCAATTCGTCGATGGCGACTCAATATTTTCTCCCTGTAAGCTACGTCATGGTACCCGCTGACCTCAAGCCATTCTCTCAAAATCTGGTCATGGGGAAGTAGTTGCTCAAGGCTTGGTACAACCGCTATTTCGAATGGTACCGTTTGCATATTTTTTATATCATCTTGTCGTCGGTGGTCTTCGACTTGATCTCGAGAATACCGGCGCGCATAAGTTCCTTCTGGATCCGAGTAAATCTGAGGTCGTCGTTCATCGCGGTAGTCTCGTGACTGTAGAGACCCCAAATCTGAACGCGACTCATCATCTGCACGTCGGTCCTCACGGCCTCTTGAATTCTGCGGCTTGAATTGTGAGATCGAGCCTCGAGAAAGAGGCTCCTCAATGACTTGGCGAGATTGGATAGCACTAGATTTCTGATTATCCTTTGACATGCGAGTTGCTGGATTTTTAGGCTTGTTGGGAGTAGTAGCTCTGTGAGCTTTCGGCGCTGTGGGTGGTTTTGCAGTTCTGGGTGGCTCTTCCCATATTTCGCCCTCTGACATTGACGCATTGCTTGCTTGGAGACTGCTGACTCGACTCATTGAAACATTACTAGCAAGCGGCTTGCCAGTGCTTGTGGGAATTGGGACCTTCGCAGGGCTTCCTGACGATGGCGCGACTGACGACTTCGCCTGCCCCTCGGATTCAGAGGAACGATGGATTTGAGTAATATCATCTGGCTCGCTCTCTTTGACCTGGCTATCTCCACCATCAACTTGCATTGCCTCGGAAGGCGTTGAATATTGGGATATGAGCTTGTCAAGGTCGATTTCTTCGTGTACTGCAGAGGTTTGTGGATTTGGAGAGACTCGCAATGTCGCGTGCCTCTGGTCAGTCGGAGCTTCCTTCTTGGGTGCCACCGCAACACTTGGGGATGAAACTATAGCGGCAGCCTTTGCTGCTTTAGCTGCCATGGATCTTTTCAATTGCTCCTTCAGCTTCTTTGCCCGGTCGTCTAGTAGGGTAGATTGAGGAGGTGCCTGCGGTGGGTGAGGAGCTTGAGGACTACTGAGAAATGGTGAAGAGAACTGAGTATCAATCGTGTTAGCCTGGCCACATCAACCGCGAAGAGTTAACAGGCATCGAACTGTTGAAATTCCCATGCTCACCTGAGACTGTGCGAGAGGTTGATTTTGCATGAAAGGTGCTTGATTGTACGAGGATAGGCCAGGCAGCAGGTCACTACTAGTGAGGCCCCCTATGTCAAGGCCATGTCCCAACTTGTGTTGCATGGAGAAGGATGGTGCTCCGCGCGTTGGAGTTCTATTCAGACTACCGAATGCAGGTATAGATGGGTGTTCATCTTCGTTATAGTCAATTGGAGACTGATCAAAGCTTCCGTATCCATCCTTTGGCCACATTTCATAATTCGAATCGGGAAATGATTGTGTACGATACACGCAATTACACAGTTGGTAAATACAGGTCTCTTGGAATCTAGAGCTCTTGAAGTTGAAAGTGGCAGGTGCCCGTTTTGGAACTGTGAATAAAAGCACAAGCAGCGTTCGATTATATGCAGCTATAAAAGCAGGTAGATCAAACAACAGAGCATAACGTAGGAGAAGGTATGAAGTTTGTGTAACTGTTAGAATAGGACCGTTGGAATAATTTCGACGCGCGAAGCCGCAGCGGCCGCTAGTTAAAAGGCTATTTGGAGCGCGGCTATGTCGACCGAATATGGCGCTTAGTCGGCCAATAATAAAATATGATACTGCTCCTTCACATTCAAGACTAACATTTGCAAGCTTGGTACAATCGAAGTGAGCTTTATTTAACTATGCTGGTGGGAGAAAAGATGCGAAGAGTCCTCCTTGCACCAAGGCATAGATTATCATGAATCTAACGAAGGTCTCTACCTTCATCTTCGCTGAAGAATCAGCAATGTACCACATCCAGACCGGATATGCGGAGGCCACCCTGGTGATAATTTGTGCATGAGCCCCGGTTAATGTCAAAGTTGCTAAGATTAATTGAGAAAAGGCCATGTTCTGGACAAGGGTTGCCGTTGGGATAGAATCTTCTTCTGTTGGTGTCTTGTTCTGTTCCGCACCATTTTTGGAATACCTACGTGGGCTTGCCTTCTCTCTACGAAGTCCCCAAACACTGGACACGAAAAGCACAGTAAACATTGGGGTGGCTAGCAGGAAAAGGGGTATGTTTGAGACGGTCCAGTATCTTAGGAAGCCACAATTCCTAAGTTCTTGTTAGAAGGCATCCACACAAGCCAAGGGTAAAACCTACCAATAATGTTCCTGTACAAATGTATAGATGCTCGGCAGAGTCTTCTCGCACCAAGGTCTTATGGCTACAGGATCTGGGAAACTGCAGAACTCCCTGTACGCAATGTACTGAGGAATCAAGAATCCCACTCCAACACATAAGCCACCCAGTCCCGTAAGGACAAGCCTTCGACACGCAGCACAATTCAGATCCGTTGTAAGACGACCGAGACCTCGGAAAGCTTCTTCAAGTAGCAGGATACCATTTAGGATACCATTACTTCGGAGGGTTGAACACATGCCAAATACAACGCCAGCTGCAAGAACAAGAAGATCATGGCCCAAGGAGGGGGCTTTCTTGACCGCAAAGCTTTTGGCAAACAGTACAGAGCCAAGAAAACTTAAAAAGGCACATGTGCTTTCTGCATATGGCGCAGAGAGAAACAGCCCGGCGGGTGATATGATTTGCAGGATAGCTGTTGAGATAGCAAAGCGCCTGCGGTTGTGGCCGGGGAACAAGGTCTGGGTGAGACCAAACAAAGCAAAAACAGAAAGGAGGTGAGAGATGTGAGCAATGCACACTCCCACAATTGCTTCAACG
Organism: Coleophoma crateriformis; assembly: GCA_003369635.1. Lineage (NCBI taxonomy): Eukaryota > Fungi > Ascomycota > Leotiomycetes > Helotiales > Dermateaceae > Coleophoma > Coleophoma crateriformis. Next base: position 568,619 of record PDLN01000001.1, read on the forward strand.
CCCTCGAACGGTGGAAGTCCAGCCCATTTGAGACCTGCCAATCATTAGTTCCGTACAGGTTAAGATGGTTAAGCAGAAGGCTAACCAGCGGTGCATGAGGCAATCAATTTAGAGAATCCCCACCCGAATGCCCATTCTTGCTCATAAAGATAGCCACGATTGGCCACCTTGACGAAATAAATGGCATCCCATCGTGTCAACTTTCCCATCAGATGACGCAGAGGAGGCGATGGCAGGTCTTGTTGTGCGGGTGAGTCCGCGAGGAACAGACTACTGGAGGTGTCATAGCCAGATCCCGGACTAGTGACGGCCACGACCAGGAGAAGAATCTTCCATGCCAAGAAAGCTTTCAGCAGGGTGCCATAGGGCGACTCGAGGTAGGGAGCCCACGATGGCATGGTCACTGTTGGTTTGGTGCCGTACGAGGTCGGTCCCAGGTCCAGTTCCCGTTCCAGGCTTGACTTCACAGTAGGATTGTTGGCCTTGACCGGTCGCAGGCAGCTGACCAGCGTGCAGGAGGTTCCAGGGTGGGGAGCTGCAGTACGTACACCGTACACCGGACGCACAGCACCAAGCTTGCATATCTCGTAGGCGGTGAACAGCCGGGCAGCCCCCTTGCATAAGGAGCGGGTCGCAGGGCTATTATCGTGGAGATGATAATGCACGCCAACGCCGAGCAGACATCGTCATTTCCCTTGGACGGCCAGCCTTTCGTACCGCCGTATCGCGTATGCGTATTCCTTGTGCAAGGGGATTCCGTGAGCCGAACTAATTTTGCCGCCAGCAAGGCGAGGGCTAGGCGCTGCCGGGAGTTGTGCAGTACCGTACTGTGCAAATACGGAGTAGTGCCTCGAGACTTGGGTAAGACTGCGCAGTGGTAAGTGAAATCGGGAGGCTCGTGGCGGTGCCCGTTTCCAGACCGTCGCGGGCACTTGAGATGAATCGAAGGTTGAAACGGTTACAGCTTGGGCGATGGTCAGAACACCTCCCCCTTGACTGGCTGCCATGGCCGGAGCTGCAGCAAACAGGTTGGCTTGGTTATAAGGTTCGCTCTGGTTATAAGGTTCTTCCTCCATTGGTGGTGTCTCGCTAAGAAAGGGTTCGAAGGCATACCATTCTCAACCCACCTGCAGTTCTCAAGACCCGCCTCCTCTCTCAGCCTTCTCTCTCGCCAGTCTCTCGCGCTCTCTCGTGCCAGCCCCTCCTGGACCGAGGCATGAGTCTCGCACATGGAGTGGAGGCAAGTGCAGCACAGGCAGTTGCGCCAGCAGAAGATTCCAGCAGCACGGAACCCGATCCACCTCAACGGCTCTCTCGATCAAGGCGGGCTCGAATCCTGCTTGCTCGGGAGATCTTTACTAGTTTTGCTCTCCCTTCGCAGGTCTCGTCTGCTCGGACTGATGGACGCCCCGATCTCCGAGCTGGCACGAGTCCTGCCTCGTTGTTTTCGGTTTGCTCGTGGAACAGCCATCCCCCTTCCCCTCCCGCCGTGCTGCGTGGAAGCTAAACCGCTTCTTCTCATCTCGATCTGGTGATCGCTCATGATCAGCACCCCCCATGGCGAGTGGAGCCCACCGCAGCCTGCCGGCTTGTGATTTGTCTGGTATGGATGTCAAAATCCCCGACTTTCCGTGAAAATTGGTCGAGGGTAGCTTCTCGTGCTCCACCAGGCGTGCGCAAAATCAAAAATCTTGCGTCAGGCAAGGCAGCTGCATTTTTCGGATCCGAAGACGACCTTCGCTTTCCTCGGACCGGGCCCAGTAAACGACACCGGTGACGAAAGACGAAGACGAAGAACGAACGAGCTCGAGGGTTTGTTATTGCTATGGACTTGGCTTACCTCAGACCCGACCCATACACCGTCGTACCGATCATTATAGTTCATGCTCGTCTTGTCCTCCTCGCGTCCGTTATCCCTCGTTCTATTTGTACCCATGGCCCCCTCCGCCTAATAAGTTTCAAAACCCAGGGAGGCTTTGCGCCAAATTATCACTGACACCACCCTAAATCCAAAACTCCCCAAATAGGTACGCCCTTCAGGCACTCAGATTCTTCTGCGCACCCTGCTTGACCCTGTTAATCTTCAGCCATATGGAGCCAGTGCTAGGTGCTGACGCTCTTCAGCTCAGCCTCTCCTCTTCGGTGCTCTGCTCTCCTTGGATCGGTCTTCCTGACATGCTTTCCCATTCTCTGTCTTCCGTTCGCGACTCTTCTCTCTTCTCTTCCTCTCTCGTGCGTTGCTTTATCGCCTATTTCAGCATTGCCCCCTGATCTTTACCTTTACCTATGCTGACCGCAAAAAGTATCACGGATTGCGCCTCGCCGGACCCTTATTCGCTCGCTCGGCTCTCATCTCTGACCATCTCTCAGCTTGGGCTTCTCACTCAGCCCTACGTCTCATCTTCCGAGCTGCAACTCTGCACTTTGTCCAACTGCGACAACCGTTGTCCAGCCCACATCCAAGGGACTTTTTTGCTTGAGTATATTGTAATCGCCATTTCCCTCTTCTGCGCGCCCTGGCAACGGGGGCGTGCTTTCCAACCTCAAGATGCTTCTACATTCAGTTGCAAACATGCATCCGCATGAGTACTCCGCACCTGCCTCGCCGGAGGCTCGGTCGTCGTTCAGACGTCCATTGGTCCGTTCAGCGTTCTCGACTCCAGCATCTCGCCCAAATACTGTTTACGAGCATCCTACATCGACGACTATTGTGGATCAGAAGAGACCGGTCTCCGCGTATAGGCCAGACAGCTTTCAATCGGAACTTACTGTCAGTTTTGAAGAACCAGAGGTGGATACCATGAGCGAGGATGCGAGATCCGTGGCCAATTCGGAGACGAGCGAGGTCACCGCTGTGGGTGGTAGACGTCGGAAGCGGGTTTCTCGAACGAGCACAGCATTCCATCTTGCGCTTCCAGCTCCAACACTGGCGACTCAGAAACAGAAGATATTCCAAGTCCGCCCAAAGCTATTGCTTCAATTGCAACAACTATCACTAGATGCTCGACCAAGGCCCGTAATCGATGTTTTACCCTCCTTCGTCTTTGCTCCCCGACTCCTCAAGAAGTTCCCCCGCATGTTCCGAGGGAGAGATAAGTTAGGAGCAAATGATGTGATGGTAGTAAGAAGCGAGGACTATGATGTATCGCACAACGCCTCGGACGAAGACCACGACTCCGATGAGGAAGGAGGATTAGCGAGCAGGGATTTACTGGCTGTTATCTGTCAAGTTGGCAAGACTGAAGCTGGATGTCCCGGCGTGGTAGAGATTACACTTAAGGATGGCTCTGTGTGGACCGCTTGTGTAAAGCAGAATGGATCATTCGAATTTGTGAATGTTGACCATTCAGGGGTGAAGACGACGGCCAGATGGGTACGAAAAGTATTGGCGAGATCCACTGGAGATCAATCGACAGGCTCGGTTGAGTACAAGTACATATTCAGCATCATTGATCCTAATTCACGCCGCCATCCTGTTTTAGCGACGATAACTCGTAGCAAACTTGATATTCCGGACAGTTATACCTCGGTATCTCATTCAGCGGCTCCTCACCTGCCTACCTCCCCTCTGCCAACCTCTGTTGGCCACGATATACCTCCAATCGATGAGGTAGGTAGTTTGGATCGCACGACGTATGCTATCGACGAAAACTTAAAATCTCTGATTCAAGTAACGGGTATTTGGGTAGCTCTACGTCAGAACTGGAGTCCTTACTTTAGTTACAACGACTCAAACAGTGCTTTGGGAGGCAACCGAAATGCCTCCCATGGCAGGGTAAGATCACTATCCATGGCACCAGACGCTTGTCGGCCAAGCCTGAGCGGATCCTTATCACCAGACTCTAGCCACAGTACTTTTGGCTCAGTTACAAAAATGCGTCGGAAGACCCAGATGGAAAATCAGGCAAGCCCTAGTTCCCCAAACGGCAAAAAGTCATCGGGACCAAAAAGAGCTGTATCAACAGGCACAGCCTTTATGCAGCGAGCTGCAGCTCGCAAAGCTAGCAACGGTCCAAGTAACATCAACAGTGATACCGAAGGGGAAGGTTCACAGCTGCAGAAGCATGTCGCTACTGACATGACTGACTTGAAAGCTGCACATCGAATGTCGGAGCCTCCACTGACTCTACCTGGCTCACCCGTTGCAGTATTGGATGCGTCGACAAAAGTGCAGGGACACAGATCAACATTTTGCGCGCCCTGCAAGCCCAAAACTAGTGAAAAGACAACAGTGGACAGTGTTGAGCTAGCGGTCGCGAAACACATGACAGATTATGGAGAAAAGTCCAAAGGCAGTCGATGGCGGAAGCTTACAAAGCTATTCTCCCGACCAACTCGCCACACCCTCGATCCTGGAGCGGAAACACCGGCGTAAATGCAGCACATGACTGTATAAGTGAATGATGTGATTTTCATTATGTATATATTCCATCAGGTATTTTGTACCTGCTACTTATAGCTGTGCTCAGCTGTTCATATAACGTTAAGGAGGCAAAGGGGTTGGATATTGTGGAGTTGGATGCTATGGTTTTGGAAAGGCTAGCAGGCAGATACCCCAAAACTCCAGCTTAGAGAAAAAATGAAACACCACTATGCGAACTACCTGAGGACCTGGAAACATGTCGTGCTACGGTAGGATGCCTAGGATGGTGAAGCGGGCTAGTTCATTCGTCGTTCTGTAGGTAACTTAGCTCACGTAACCAACCTCGGGCGGTTGATTGCGTTTCGCTGTGCCTAACAATGACAGCGGTCTTTAAGAAGACTTTTGCTTCCCAAGCCTTGTTGATATCATTCTGGTATCTTAATGAACAAGCAACGCCACCGAATCATTTTTTGCTTTCACCCATTTGCCAATCTTCATCAATCAGTCACGAGTCAATAGTTTTCCCAGCGCGCGACATATTTAAGGTGTCGGGATAATTGCTGTAGATCCACCACGATTCATGGCCTTGCGTTAGTCATCCAGATTACACAGCCTTGCATGCAAGTACAACTCTCGAGTACCTTGCGATCCATCAACCACCATACCTCGTCCGTCTTGTCTTCAGGGGCAAATCAATGAGAGCAATCTCTACCTGCTCTCTATACCCCTTGGGTAGCTATTAACATCCTGGAAACTCCATTTAGCGGCAACAAACCGCTTGTCCGCAAGCAGCTCGTGTGACATAGCTTCGAGCTCATCCAAGAGCTTGTGAGGTATGCAAATCAACACACTACAATGGAGATACATGATGAGTAATAACATTTAGTTAGGAGCTTTGGACTTCGTCTCGCAACTGAAGCCCATTCGAAGTCGCCGCGCGATTAGCCTCGCCGAACATGGACGACGATTCATCAAGTAGCCGCAGTCATGCCCAATACCTCCAAGGCATAATCGGAAATGGTACTAGCAGCGACAACATATCGCGGGCGACATCACCAGGTCTTGGCTACGGGGTGGACGGTAGCATCACCGATGAACAAAAGAGATATCGCGAGCGCACCTTTCCATACTTCAATCTACTACCTTATAATGTCGAAGAGGAGGCCGAGCGAGATGCTGCTCTACAGGAGATTCTGCGGCAGTTGTATATTGCCATCAAGGCAGAAGATATCTCACCCGGAGCATTGCACTGGACAAAAGAGCTACGAGCATGGATGAACCTCAAATTCGAAATCACACGAACACTCCGAATTAAGCTTGCGAAGCTGTACTACATGCTGGCTCTGGCTCCTGGGTTAGACTGGAGCGCATCGGACCGGTTTGAGAGCATGTTTTATGTATTGACCAAGTATGCCAATATATCATAGTCCCCTACTACGCAGCCTTGCTGACCTTTCGCAGGAAGAAACATTATCTAAAGCCCGGGGAGGATCTTACGCTTGACTGGAGGCCGATATGGAAGGAAATGAAGACTCTCGTCTTTCCCATGGAAATCCCAGCTCATCAAAGTGGCCGGAAAAAGAGTCCAAAGAATATTGCAAAACTCTGCCTCTTTGCGCAAGCTTACTTCGATCCACGAGAACGGAAGGCTATGCTTGATGAAATCCTGCCTTACTTTAGTACTTCTGAAGTATCAAATGCCTTCATTGTTCTTGGAGCTTTGAACATGCTACTGCCATCACATCCAGCACCGGACGAGCCAGGACAACTGCAGCCACCTGACTACCTACCTACTTTCTTCCATCTGTGGTCGTTGGTTAACCGCTCAAAGTCTGCAGATATCATATTCTTCGATATTTTTTCGCGCCTGGCACGAGACTCCTTGTCAGCAAAGCATATTCAGTTTTCGGAATACGGTATCTTCACCAAAGATCAATCAGATTTGATTTTCACGGCACTCCTTAGACTCACGGAAATCCCTGTCGGTCAAGCCTCGTCTCCATACAGTGGGGTGGTTGATATCTCAGTTGGCTATGGGACGTATCTTGAGAAAGATAAGAAAAAGCACCCTGTTGGCTATTCAATAGCTAGGTGGCTTGTAATGTCAATGTCACCTCTATGTATAGACAAGCCTGGATCAATACTTGCCAATCTGGAGGGTTTGATGGAGTCGATAGACACCTTCTTCCACCCATCAAATTCAGGAGCTTGGTCAACAATGCTTGCCCAAATCACCTATCACTTGGTTGACTTTTTCGTGATGAGGTGGAATAGAGAAGCCAGTGGGGAAATGGAAACCCCGCCAGAGCGGAAAATCAATGACGAGCTCAAGAAGAGATTCGTTCTCGCCATGAGAGATGTCACTTTCATGGGATTGTTCTCTAAGAGTTCCAAGTCACTTAATTACTATTTTGGAGCCCTCCAAGGTCTGACCTTTTTGGAACCCAGTCTAATCTTGCCTGGTGCTTTGCAAAGATTTTATCCTTCACTACAAGGACTGGTCGAGGTCCATCGTACTCAGTCCTCCTTGTGTGGTCTTCAGACGATCGCCAATATCATGTCTAAACAAAAGGGATTTCGATGCCATATTACAGCACTGCTCGCATTAGCATTGCCAGGTATTGATGCAAATGACTTGTCGAAGACCCAGAGTACCCTGAACTTCATACAAACTGTCGCTTACAGCATACCATTCGTGAATCTCACCAAAGAACATGGCGAGGTCCATGATACTTCATTGGCTCTGCAATGGGTCCAGGGAGAAATGGAGCGCTTGGAGAGAGAAGGACCCAACGTTGTGATCGACTACGAATCTGAGCTCAGCGATGAGGACGAGGCGAACATTGTCCGTTCATCTACTGCCGGCCTCGGAGATTTTGTTATGACACTCCTTGGAAAGATATTCACGCTTCTAGAGAACCTTCCCGAGCTCTCTCGGGTCCGAACGGGCTCTCCAGAGGAGAATGTTATCAATACGTTGCCAGCTGCACTCACTCCATTATTCGCTTCCTTGTCGCCAGAACTGTTTGATTCGGCCTTGGAAAAGATAGCCACCTTTGTCAGTAGCCATGTCATCCATCAATCCAGAGATGCCATGGCATTCATCCTCAATGCTCTGTGCAAAGCAGATCCAGAGAAAACCTTGAAAAAGTTTATTCCAATTCTGGTTGTTGGAATTCGGAACGAAATTGATTATAATGACGCTGCTTCGGATCGTAGCAGTGGATCCGAACCATTACCTCGGGACCGAGCACTGGTCTGGAACATCAGTATGTTGAGCATGATCGTCGTGCATGTGGGCAGTGGTCTTGTTCCGCATAGAAAGGAGCTCTTTGATATTGCCCTATACATGCAAGAGAAATGTAAGGGTATCCCGACGATACACATCTCAAACTACATCCACCATCTCCTTCTCAACCTAACACTCATCTATCCAATCGATGGTGCTTTGTACGAGCCAGAAGTGTTTGAACGTGGTCTAGATGTAAGCGATTGGGGTAGGGTTACAACACCGTCTGAATTGACAATCAAATGGCACAACCCAACTCCGGAAGAGATTGATTTTGCGGTCGAACTATTCGAGTCGCAAGTCCAGACTGCAACACAAAGATTGGGCAATCTGATGAGCGATGAGCCAGCTGTTAGCAGAAAAGGAAAAAACAAGGAATGGTCTGATGAAGTTTCTCGCCTGCTTACACAGTTGCGGCTCATACTTTCAGGCGTTGCGTCTCTCTTCGACCCGAAAGAGGCGTCCGGGCAGCACCAGAATGGTGAGGATGTGGACGATGACACCAAGATGGATGAAGACTCGGCAGACGAAGAAGACGATTCTTTGGCTGAGGCCGCAGAGGATGAAGAGACTAGACCACAATTCCACTATCGTGCAGGCTACTTAGTTGAGCGAGGTAGTCCGACATATGTCCATTTACACAAGTTACGAGAAGATGTTGGAGCATTACTGATGAAGATGCATAGCTTCTTGAATACCTATCAAGAAGATGATGTCGCTTGTTTCACTGCACTGTACGCTGTCTACCGAACATGGATTACAGATGTTGGTACAGAAAGATCCGCCCACACTCTTGAGCGGGTCATCCGCCTGTACGAAGCTGACGTGCGGCCGTTCAGGGTCAGTGGACTTCGAAAGATGTTCCCTAGACCACTCTTGATCAAGAGAGCGGCCATCTATAACTTCCAGCGAGCAAAGCACAACAATTCCGCGAGGCAAAAATCTGAACTCGATAGAGCTTTACTGATGGATCTTGCTGCCTCTTCGGTCTCCTTGTATGCCGAAGTTCGTGCTATCGCACAATCCTCTCTCGAATCGGCTCTCAAGTGCTTGATCGGAGGACGACCTTTAGTGATACCTCCTTTGCTCCTCACTTTCCGACAAGCTTTGGAGTCGGATGATTATGACAGAATCAAAGGCTCCATGTTCACTCTGCTCTACGGTACTTTGTTGAAGACGATATCCAAGGATTGGCGTTTTGCACCAGAACTACTCAGGCTCTATATTTTGACGACCAATGTTGATAAAGCTTCCATACAAAAGCTCAGCGCAGGCGCAATGTATGGTCTTCTGGAATTTGGAAAGCAATTAGATTCTGTTTTGGTAATCAACCAAGAATTGGTTGATAGCATCAAGCCCCAGGATGAATTGTCTACCAAGATATCCACAAAGCATGATTTTATTGTCACCCGTCGACAGAAAGTAGAGGCAAAGAAGGCGGCACTTGCGATGGAACTAGTGGAGACATCCAAGAACTCACACTGGAAGATTGCAATGAAGTGCACCATCTTCGCTATCAATCTTGGCCTGAGAGTACAGACCCTGGCACCATTAGCGTTCGTTGATCTCGTAACCAAAGGTACAATTGATGACCACCCGGCTCTACGTGGTGGAAATTCCGAGGCGTTGACCAGAATCTTTACTCATGTAGAGACAAGAGCGCTGTATGGGCATAGCTACGAGAATTTCATTCTTGAGAAGGAAAATCCTCTCAACAAAATCGAAGTAGCTGTGGAGAGCAACGACCCTGACTGGACCAAGAATTTCTTGGACGGGTTTGCCAGCCTGGACTTGCCGGAATACTATGTCGACAGGGACTTCCCGGGATGGCTGGTATGGGGAAAGTCTTTCAAGGCAGTCAGTGCTCACCCAAAAGTATTCACAGGCTGGGACGAAGCTGAAATGACGGTCCGGCGTCATATCGGCAAGCAACTAACAAAAGAATGGTATGCGAAATACTTCAAGTATTTAAAGCAAGAGCCCCGTGATTCAAATGCAGACCGAGTCCGCGTCCATAGCGTCTTGCTTTTGATCCAAACCTTCAATCTAATGAACGATAAATTGACTGCAGCGTCATTTGAAGATATCAAAGAGCTAGTCAAAGACATCTACGAAGACGGGTCTGACAAGCATCAACATCGTGCCACAGCAGAGATCCTGACCGCACTTCTCAAATCGGGAGAAGATGATAGACCGATCGAGATACGCAACGAGATTTGGGGATACTGTCTACCTATCGTCATGGGGATATGGCGAGACGGTCTTACTCCAGAGAACCTCAAGTACTGGATGACTTCTCTGCACCTGATCATCGGAGGGCAAGATCCAAGACAAGGACGGGAGATCTACAAGGAGCTCACATCTTTCCGTCTTGATATGAATTCCAATGCAGCTTTCAAGGAGAGTTCCAGAGTCCAACTTCTAGAGTTCCTCGTTCAGGATGCCGGTTGGCATTTCCGCCTAGAGAAACCACTCCTTGAAGACTTTTTACAACACATTGACCATCCTTACAAAGCCGTTCGAGAAGCTATTGGTCGTGTGATTGCACACATTTATCGGACCCGATACTACGAGGCGTATCCAAATGTGGACACTTTACTGAAGGAAAACAAGGCATCTTCCTCAATTGGAGTCAAACCCTACCAACCAACCAAGGAATTCTCAGCAGCTGTGAGAGATGTTTTCGACCGACTTGAGGTTTGGCGAGGAGAACGTCAGCCTGGTCAACAGACACCATCGTCATACACGTCTGGTAGCAAGACAGTCTTATTGTGGCTCGACACTACTTTACAATCATACGAATGTACTCAACTGCTGGATTTCTTTCCTGATGTCTTCATGGAACAGCTTTTGCACATGATGGATGTCAAGGAAGACCCTGAACTTCAAGCGCTAGCCTACATGGTTTATCGTCACCTTCCTAATATACCTTTCCGCACTGGCGAAGATGGTGCGTTCATCTCGGCCCTCATCCGCATTGGAAAAGTCTCTACGTCGTGGCACCAGCGTCTACGTACTTTGATCAATATGCAGGTGATCTATTTCCGCCGCATTTTCCTCATCAAGCCTGAGCAACAGCAAGCTCTCTTCGTTGCAGTCTCCGATATGCTTGAAGATCCCCAGCTAGAAGTACGTCTAGGCGCTTCTAGTACACTCTCCGGCATGATCCGCTGCTCGCCAGTTTCACTTCGCAACAACATCTTGACCTCGTTGAAAATCAAGTTCACCAATGACCTCAAGAAGAACCCCATGCCCAAGAAGAAATCAGGCACAGAAACTCCTGTGGCCAACAATCAGCAAGTAATCCGTCGCCATGCAGCCGTCCTTGGTCTGGGTGCTTTAGTGAATGCCTTTCCATATGCCACTCCACCTCCCGAATGGATGCCGGAGATCCTAGCTATGCTTGCCTCCAGGGCTGCTAATGATGCCGGCGCTATTGGAAAGACAGTCAAAACCGTACTTGCGGATTTCAAGAAGACAAGGCAAGACACCTGGGTCACTGATCAAAAGGTTTGTCGACTTTCTGCACCTTGGATTCTTGATTATATACTGACTCATATCATAGTACTTCACATCAGAACAGTTAGAGGACCTAGAAGGTGTTTTGTGGAAATCCTACTTTGCTTAAAAACAAGCGCGCAGAGTGTTACAGGAAGGTGAGCGGAAAATGACAGATGCAACGTTCTATGACTGGACTGGGTTGCATTGCATGGAAAACATACACGTCGCTGCTGATATTTTGCGACATTTTGGCGCTTTTTGTGTGGCATTGATGTTGCTAGTATTACCACACTGCTTTCGTTAATGCTGTTTCTTTCGAGTCCTGTTGCGTACTCTACCATGCACATGTATTGTATCACTGCGGCTGGGCAAGTTAGCAAGAATTTCTGTACAACAGAAACGACGAGAGGGAGAGAACAAGTAAAGTGTGCATGAATGAGAAATCAGGAAGTTTAGCCATGAAATGAATATGCTTTAAAGCAAGTACAGTTCCCACGCGATTTATTTCAACCATGGATATGGATTCTATTTTTGGTTTGCAACGAATGAACGTCTGGCTTTGCGTGACTGTTAACCTTAAACGGAATATGGAAGCGGCTTGTGTTTGGTCCACTTCCATGATAATGTTATAGATGCAGCAGTAAACAGACGAACTCGGTACTTTATACAATTTTAAACTTCAGTTATTGATCGTTGATTTCTGATTGTTAATTGTTTGGGGGGGGGGGGGTTGCCTTTATCATTTCATGAAATCAACTGCGAAAAGTTTGCGAGCCTCTAGAATGCTATAGCTGGTCTAAGATACTGATATGGGTCTGGATAATAATACGTTCTCACAACAAATACTACACTATAGGGCTTTGACGAGCGCATTTTCGGAATTGGGTACTTCTATGATGTTGAGGACTCTTTACTTACCTTTCTCTATTTCCTATACATCTTTGACGTGAAGAAAATCAAGACCTAAGGCTTTAGTGACAGAACAATAGATGCAAGGAAGATTATAAAATTGATGTCATGTTGCTTTGTCAGTACACTCTTGCGCACAGCACCTATAATTTTACATAGATATCAAGCCTATGGAATCCTCCCACAGCCCCCCCCCCACCCCCAAAATCAATCCTGCTCCCCATCCGACCCCCAATCTGAAAGCTGGAAGGCGGTGTATCCCACCACAGCTGTACATTTAGTAGTAAAACCAATCCCTGATTTCTATATACAAAGCAAGCAAGCCAAAACAGGACATTTTGCTTCAATTGCTATGTGGTAAGCGCAAAGTGAGACCCAACAACCGAACAGCGTGGTGAATTGTGCCTAATCAAAACTCGGATTTACGGTAAAGAATGTATGGCGTTGTGCTCAAATGTTTTACGGGTAATTGGTCTATAAGAGGCCTATATGTTTGAGTCATGGCTGCCCAGTGCTTCTGGTTCGTATAGCTGCCCGAAACAACTGAGTTGCAAATTTTGAAAGTAGGGAGAGCACCCTGAAGGTCACGCACCTACGGAGATTGAGAAATCCTTCCAAGAACATAACCCTTTTACGTATGGTGGCAATATAGTTGCACTGCTGCTTGAAGTGCTCAGGCTTTTGTTGAGATCTGGCTTTCACGATTCATCCAGCTGGCTAGCCAGCCTCTTGCTTGATCGTGTAGCATGGTAGGGTTGCGACAACCATGAATTGTAAGATCAACCTCCAGGTATGAAATCCAGCGAACATGGTCCCATAAATCTTCTATGGTGTCTTGAACTCCAATTAGTCACAACCAAACAGGTGTTCAGCACTCCCCTTGAAACCAGCAGCAGCCTGCTCCGATCAGATCCATCTTGCAACTGGCACCTAAAAGCATGTGTCACGGCGCGAGCACCCTCGCAAGCAGGTCGGGAATCGCAGAAAGCCAGCCAGCCAAGACTTGAATTATCCGCTTCCTATGGACGGACGAAAACCAGGGAGCAGAGACCCAGGTTACAACACCGGCAGGCCATTTCCGAAAACGAGGAAGACCCCTGGACGCGCAATCTACCTGGCCCATATTCTCATCGTAACATTATCGGGAAGAAACTGGTCCCAAGGACTCGAAGTTTTAACCCATGGCAAGCAAGATGCTGTATGGACGTGTGTTCCTTGCAGACTTCAAGGGAAGGGGAAGCGACGAGAGCCCAACCTGATGTCAAAGCGGAAAAGCAACGTTGACATATGCATACAGAGATTGTGTATGGTTCCTGAGGAGCATAAGAGGGGCAATGTGTGGTTTATACCGAACGATATGTTCGGAAATACCGGGCAGAGAGTCGTATTACGCCCGGTTTGATAGTGATTAGGAGTGCTGAGACTTAAGCGAAGGGGCTGGATTCGTGCATTTCTTGCGATTAAGGCGTGATTCGAGATGGATGAGACGGTGCAGATGCGTAGATAAGAGATCTAGAGTTGAGATTCTGGACGGCGTATCCTCAACTAATGTGCTGTCAGTCTGTTCCTCGGTTGGTATGTCTTAAGCCACCGGATATTGCTTTCGTGACGAGGATTTTGTTAATCTCCAGGTTCTATTACAGCTTCTGGACTAGATCGAACGCCTCTCAAGACAGTCATATTGTTACAGTCACAAGAAAAGCCACGCTGTGTTGCTGTCGACGTCGATATCGAGCCAAACCACTGTTTTGCTCGGCTCAACACGCCTGCAGCTTCACGGACTACTGCGGCTTATGCACACAAAACTTCGGTGAGACGGCAGCTCTTCAGCCCTAGATCCCAGTCCCTTCGACTCACCAATGCCACCTAATGGCCGTTGCAAAATGGGAAGACAGCCACTCCTCAGCGTGCGTTGAGGTGCTCGATCGTGCAGCGGATGCTCATCCGCGCAAGGCTTGATGGCTGGGGACTCCCTTCCTCGTGGGCTCCAGCACTGCGTGTGCTTGTGCATCTGAGCAGAAGTAGAAAGAATAAACTTTTAAAAGGATCATGGTTATGAAAGTGTTGTGAGAGTGGCGCCCCCAATCAAAGCCGATGACCTCGAGATGTGGTTCCTTGCGCTGCTTGTTGTCGTTTTTCGATTTCCTCGGTGAGCTTTGAGGTCGAAACGACAAGTCTTTTAAGGCATTGTAGCACGGTTGAAGAGTGAGCGTAGGATAAGCCGTCCCGATTAAGTCTCATTTGCTGTCATGTAGACACTCATGCGACAGTTTGTGCTTGTCATAAACACTGCATCATCACTTGTGGATTATGATGGAAACTCGATTTACTATAGCTGTAGCTCAAAGCAGGAAGAAGTAGGTAGAATGAAGATGGCCTGATCGGAAACAGATATTATGTCCTCGAGGTCTATCTTCTTCAGTGTGTCTGCTGCTGCGGCAACAATCCCCATGCTTGGCGCTTACAGATGTTTTTCTATTATCCCCAGAAAGGAAACGACGACAATATCGTCCACCACTTAGATATATTCTGTGGTGCATCTAAATTTGTATAGAAGAAAGTCCGAAAAGTAAGTAATGTAGAAGAAGTGAAGTCGTCCTTGGTTCTGCTATTGAGCTCCAGAATGCCGTCATATAATCCATTCTTTGTGCGACGAATTGCAACGTTTGAATCTAGCATAGGAAACAACGAAAGCACCTATAGCCAAGAGATCTCTCTAAACCAAAGCAAGACAAGACATAATTGAAACGAAATAATGCAGTAGAAGATAACCAACCAAGCACCCTCGATTCTGTTCTGTTAAGTTTCTCTTGCCGTGATATACCCTATGCGACGAACTTCAAACAAGTGCTTGGGCATCATCAACAAACTCACCGTCCTAACGGCGACAACAATTCTTCAGCCACAACGCCGGCGTCATGCAAAGAAAACCAATACTCACAAACTAACTCGCATGGTCAGAATCCTCGGTCAGGACCAACCAAGCCCAACGTCCGCCATCCGCATATGCACCCGCCGACCAGAACGGCTGACCGCTAGAAATCTTATCCAAAGTCTTAAGCATATTCGCATCATCGTAGATCTCCACTTAAAAGAAAAATTGCAGAACTCGCCGCAGAACGACTCCAATCAAACATTGGCCCAGCGTCGAGTAGTCAAGCGTCGAGTAGTCAAAAGGATTCCACCAACCTCGCAACACCATTGATTGTGAGATGGAAAACAAGTAGAAAAAATTATAGGGCTGCCAAATTCGGCAGATACCTACCTGGCGGGGCCGACCGATGAAATAACACAAGAGAGAACTGCCGGCACTGTGGTGTTCCTGGGAAGTTCCTTGAGCCATGGTAGGGAAGCAAGGAAGATACACACCTACACAAACAAGAAAAAAACCCGGGTGTGATAGTGCAGCGCAACAGGCGGCAGAGTCCTTGTGTTTTCCATAGTGATTGTCGTGCAGGGACTGTGATCTCTGCAGCGCCTAGAGAATGCTTCAGCGATCGGCTTCGCATCTACGCAAGGTTCCCCGAAGGAGAGGACAGAGAAAAACCATGCTCCTCTTGTTTGTTGCCCGTCTAGCGGACTCGATCTCAAGATCCTATGTCATTGCCCGGGCTACTCCACTTGCTCCATTTCCTTTTTGGGCTGCAAAGTGGTGTGATATTTGCCCTTGGCCTGGAGGGGGTCTGATCCATTTTGTAGCATGAAGTTACAGGTACCCTGTGTGAAGAACGGGACACGCAATATCTCCCCATGTCTGATCGTGAGGCACTTTCACCAACTACCGTGAGGCTGCTAAGAGGATAGAGACGCGAGAGCAAACGGAACAAAACGTGATTCCTAGAGTACTGTACGAATCAGTCGCTTTTTGATTTAAGGTCATTTGCCGCTTTCTATGCAGATATAAGCCTTCCGAATTGACGCACTAACAAGGGCGCAATGCCGACGAGTCATTCCGGGCCTCTTAGATACTATGGGGCGGTGATAGGAGCATCCTGAGCAGGACCTCAAGCCCTATTGAGCTGTATTGAACGGAACTACACGACCACATAGTCCTTTCATACATGCATGCATATTCACAGCAATCCTCTTTCGGGCCACCACTAGAGATTAATAACGCTTTCTTCCCTCCTAAACACCTTGGACACCGCCGATATAGATGGTGATCCTTTCCCCACCTTACTCACCGAGTCCTAAATTTGACGGACAAGGCAGTCCGCATTTGGATGACTGGGACGCGAGATGGTGTCTACTGCAGAAGAACCATTTTAGAATCTTGGACCCCGGCACAGAACTTCAGAGCCATTGGGCAAAGCAGTTACGGAGAATTAATACGCGTATTTTATATACGGTGGACAAAGAGCCGCTGCAGATTTGCACTGGATCCTCCTGCGGTGTCCCAAAGCTTGAAGCAATGATTTACATACCCTGTGCGGTTCCCAATCCTGATGTCCGGGTGCTGTTTTGCTCCATGCTGTAACGAGCGGCTGGTCATATCTGCCAAAATTGGAGTACCGATGGCGCCCCCGACTACCCCAATGGTGTCCTGTTTCTGTACGTCGCTCGTTATATCCGGACTCTTGAATCCCAGGAGCGAAACACTGCCACCTTCCGCTTCAAGAAATATTGAAGTTGGCGGCGGTGAGTGGAACACAGTTGCTCAGTCTGATGCTCCCTGGCAGACGATCATACGAGAAGCGAAGCTCACACGGTGCTATAGGTTCGAGTTGAAAACCTGGGTTGGCGGATATAATTAGGGAGGCGTGCCGGATGACGATAGAGAAGCGAACTCGAATGCCTCTTTCAGAAGCTCCGAAAACACAATTGGGCAATTATCACGGTGCTGATGTCTTGATTCTGAAGGAGTGTGAGAGCTAAGAGCTATATGATCTCCCATATATGTAGAAAAGGGCTCCGAGACGGCCGACCACAAACCAACTTGCCACCGCACCAAGGATAATACGGGTGTAGTTGCTCATTCGATGGAGACTCGGAAATTAAACATCGAGCTTGTCATCGATCAATGAACTTAAGCGCGCGTGGGGAAAAGACGGACGTTCTCCAGTTAAAGCCTGATTGACTTTCTTGTCCGAGCAGGATTGGTCAAGTATTGCAAAGCATCCCTTATGCCTGCTGACCCTCTGCTATAGCCCTGTACGGTAGGAGTCCGTCGTCCAGCAGGGTATGGCCATGGGTAAGAGGTTGCGAAGATGAGATCCAACACACCAGCCATTGGATCGCTTGGCCAAACCCTTGGATGTGTTCACAACTGAATTGTATGTCCCCTTGTGGCGGCGATTTTAGGGTTCTGCTCGCCTAACACCTATAAGTAGCAACAGATATGAACATGGGTTTTGAGTATGGGATTACCGCGGGCTGCCCAAGTAACGATAGGGGTCCGCCCAATTACGGGAAAATATCTCTCAGACGGCAATGACTTCACGGCTGTGTGGGTCGCTGCCGTGTGTGCCCATGGTTCAAAGCTAGACCGACTGCGCAAGGGCTCGTGAATGTCGGCCATGCCAAGCGGATCCAAAGCTGCTCGTGTTCGCCGGTAAGTGGTGATGGATTGCCCTGAGACTGTACTATTCCATCAGACCAACGGTTCTCGTGAGAGACAAAGAGCTGCAAATACTAAGCAAGCTGCAATTGCTACCTAGGTGAGCTACTCAAGCACATGACTGAAGGACTTTACTAAGATGACGGAATGGGTATTGGTGGTGGTTGATGGCTTCGAAGAGTTTCCGCGTAGAGATTTGAGGTTGACTTTTCGTCAAGGCTTCGCAATGTAGCCCAGCTCCCTGGACTGTTTAGTATATTGCTCTTGCATTTGCCCATAGTGCTGTACATCTCCTGTTCCAAGGCATCGGGTCCGAAAACTCTGATATATATTACTGCTGAGAGCAGAACTGGCATTGCCGTTCGGGTCAGTACCGGCCATGCGCAGATTATGCCAATATTCTACGAATACCTTGGTCATGTCAACGCGGGTCAGCCCAAGATGACATTACTCATGGCGACCACACGCAAGCTCAATGCCAGCATAGTGTCAGAATGCAAGGAGTTGCAATCAAAGGCCACCAAGTCGGTCTCAAATGACAGGCTGAGGCCTCGTGGCCATCGGCCAGCCGTCGCTGCAACAGGATACTAGGCCCTTCCGTGTGGTGGTTTCACATGCAGAAATCAGGTGATCCTGAAAAGAGCCGAGTGGTTTCAATTCGAGGATCGGGAGTGAGAAGCCGGCGGGATTGACTTTCTGCTAAGATTGCATACATACTCACATGATGGCTTGGGATGCGAGGCATACCTGCTTGGAGAAACGTTGGGTAAGTAGCTGGGGATAGCTTGCTAGTAAACAATAACGACAATTCGACGCGCATCGGAAGTGCAGTTGGTTTCCCGGTCTGTTTCGAACTGGAAAGATGAAAAGTGAGAAAATGAGAGAAAAAGGATCATCGGGAAATTCATATTGGACCAACATGTCAGAACAGGCATTCTGGCATTATGATGGCCATGCACACAACGTGGGCATATCTCAGGCCTGCTCGAATGCTGAAGTCGGCTCGGGTAAGACTGAGCTGCCCAGAAGTAGGTCCAGTCTTTTTGCAGGCCGTCTCTCATGCTCATCACGGTAGAAGCTTCATGAAGAAATATTCCCGGGAGCAGCTAACTTTGGTGAGATGATGTTAGCAGACGCTTGTATGGCGATGGGTATTGACGAGAAGTCATGGCGTGAATCGAATTTTGCGAGAATCGTCAGAAGGGTAAGCAGCGTCGATCATGGGCGACTGCAATCAAGAATTTCTTTTTGAGCATGGGATGCGGTACAAGGGCGCGCACGAGCTCTTGGACAGGGTCCTCCCGCTTCGATAGGACGGAGGTCGACGGAAAAACCGCAGCACTTTTTGACGAGCAAACATGATCCGCCAGCTGGTCATCCGCCTCGAATGTTTCATGCGCTGCACGACGCGATTGCATTCGAAGCTTGGTTGGACTCTCTCTTCCGGAGTCGAGGCAGGATTATGGTGGCTTGGCTTGACCCAACTGGCAGATTGACAGATTTGGCTGCAACAAAGCACGCAACGCTAAAGGCCACCTACCCCGACACATGCCCGTCGTGCAGCGTACATGACGCAGTAATACGACAGTCGCAAATGACGGCAATGTTGGTCGTGGTCGACTGGCGATTTTTGATAATGCAGGCTTGGCCCGGAGATGTGCACTGCAGGGCCGTGTTAGCTAGCTTGCCACACCCCTGGTAAATTATCGAAAGTTAGCTGGATGAATGGATGGAAAGAGTTCACCGCAGCCAGCTGGGATCGCGAAGTGGCAACCGGCTCGAGGTCTTGCCCGTTCCTGGTGTCGCCATTCCCAAAGTCCATCGCATTAGCACCTGATGGCCGGAGTAGGACAGGTCGATGGCGTTGTGGAGTGCAGCTTGGGACTCGTTGCAGGCGAGGCACGGCACTAGAGCCATTTGCGACATGATATAATATGATAGCAGAGCGGAGCTATGCTCGACCTTAGTTTTATTGTTTCCAGGGCCCCAAGCCCAACTCGGCGACCCGATTGTGATAATAATAATCCAGTATAGGTCGGTAGGGTCGAAACAGAGGGGACCTGAGTGCACAGTGACGAGGGAGCGTGTAGACCCCTGGCCACGAGCGGCCAGGAGGTCTTGCCGCAAGGTACCCGTGCCGAAGGTGGAGAACGTCGCAGTTGATTGTATATTGCGAAGCTCGAGTCCTTGACGTGCAGCGAAACAAGGTATGGGTGTGAAGGAAGGCTGGATAACGGTGCTGTGCAGTCGTAGAAAATGGAAGGAAGCTATGCACCGGACGATGCAGCATCGGCTAAGCGAGGCCGGCCCTGGTGGTGAGAATGCTTTTCCCCCTGCTCTGTCCTGATGATCCGTCTTCGACTACGCCCAAAAGCAACACCACCGTCAGTCGGTCGTCACGGTGTGGCGCATCGATGCCAGTGATCGCCACATTCACATCGTCGATGAACCCTAACTTCATCGCCGTCGTGTGGGCGTGCGCCGTTGTGTACGTCGATAAGGAACGAGGACGGAGCCTCCCTCAAGGATCTGTCATCGCCAGGGCTCCCGGCCATATCCACGGGCACTGGTGATGGATCCCATCCGGAGTAGCTGTCGTGGGCCAACCCGAAAGGTTGCAATTACGAGGGACCAGCATCCGTCCTGACGACAGTAGGGCCTCCTCTGCTCTGCTCGACTCGACCGCAACCCACATTGCTCTCCGCTCGTCTGATTCTGGCTTCGTGCCCGAGAGGAGGAACCGGTACGGGCAGTTTGGAGAACCATTGGCAGTGCTGCTCTGGGACGCAAAGCAGGGCTCGTCCGCCGAGCAGACAGCCGTTCAGCCCAGCTTCGTCTCCAGATCTCGAGCCGATGGCTTTTTCTCGAACATCGCTCCCCTGCCTTGACTGTTGACTTGCACCCCCCACCAGACGAATGCACAAGTTGGAATCCGCATTCTTGAACAAGATGATCCTCGCTGCTCGTCCCATCTTCTTTTCGGGTCTGTGTTCCCCAGCCCCAGCAGCCAACGCTGCAAGCTCCAGCGCAGATGCCTGCTCGGCGAGCTTCCATGCTTCTTCCCTTCCGCAGCTAATCCTCTTGACTTGATCTGATGGAACCGCGCCGGCCAGTCAGGAGGGATGGGTGGCGTCTCAATCAATAGCTTAGAGACCTGATATCTCCCCCTCCCTTACCAGCCTGCCCCCCCAGCACCAGCCCCGGTGTGCCTTAGTGTCGAAAGGGTGCAGAGACGGACAGGCCTGCTATCGAGTCGCGTCCAAGTTTACTATCGAGCCCTGGACCATATTGGCAAATCACCAGCTATTCTTGCAGTCCGGCACTTCAGGCCCTGTCGTGCCGTTGGCTCCATCTCGCCTCGTCTATGCTGGGAAAACGTTGAAAGACCGGCCCTATGCCAGAAACGTTGCGCAAACTCACCAGTCTCTCTCCTTCGGTTTCTTTCAGGACCGCCATCTACGTCGGACGGTGCGCCATTCCTCCATCTAGATTCCAATTTCCCGACGACTATTTGGCACCACCACGCCCCGTGCCGTTTGCAGACGGTTGTGCCGGCAAACGAACCAGACTCGTTCTTGAGCGAGCAAGCGGCTGTCCCGACATCCAGTCGCTCTTGACCGTTCCAGCGAGTCACGTTTTCCGTTTGGTCCAAGGGAGCAGGCAGCTAGTCGTCTTAGCCAGAAAAGCAGTTCATGCCCGGCCCATCGGCTAGCCCAGCGACGTGCGTCCAGTGAGTTGTGCTGGGAACAAACGAGGCATAGCCCATCTGTCACAATCCGCCTGGCCTCGACTCGTTACCAGATGAAAAGAGAGCGTCCAACACCCAGAGAGTCCTGCCAATACATCTCCGCAACACAAGTGCCGTTCCAACCTAGTCTTCCGTTCATCTAAGCTTCCCAGTCTATGCCCGATTCACCAATCAATTCTCCGCGTCCCTAGGCTCCTGGAAGCAAGCTCTAACCTAGATAGCCATCTGATGAATCTAGTCATCTCGACCAATTTTCTCCAGCGCACTTGACGACCTCCCTCCCGTCCTTCACCACAGTCTTAATAGTACGCCGCGGAATTGTTTTCTCTGGTAATGCCACGGAAGCCAACTGGATCCTCCTACGTTACTTGTTTTCCTGGCGACGACCTGCTCCCTGGATACGACATTCGCCGAGGACACTTGCAGCACTCGGGAGAGACCGACGAGAGCCTCCACTGATCGGAAAGAAGCTTTTGGCACTGCATCGACCTCCCCCATCCCGGACGACATCCATCATTTGGACCAGACGGCCTGCAGCTTAGAGTCCCATCTGCTCATTTGAATAGGCCGCCATTCAGCTGTCGGGACTTCTTTAAGATCAGGTCGACAAACGGTCTGGTGCGGGATCTAACACCCACCAGAGACCTTTCATGATATCCTTTGGTAACGCGATGAAAAGGTCCTCTTTGATAACACTAGCTTCCTCATGAGACCACATCTTACCACGCCGACCAGTCGTCCCCTCCTAAAAACACCTCTCCAGCTTTTCACCACCCAAGGTAGCTTCCACACAACGACACTCCCCGCATAGTTACCCGGACCATATTTGATTCAAGTGTAACAGCCGCCATAGCACGACCACTTCTTCAGGAGGAGGTCAGATTTCCACGGAGGAAGGCAGCACTATGGCGACCGTCCAGTCCCATCACCACCACACTCAAGCTGCTAAGTTTCAGATACCAGAACTATCCGGGTATGTTACATGTCATCGAGGAACCACTGCCGTGAGGCGTGCCGTATTTCCTGCTCTGGTCCGCACCGAAGCCCCAACTAATTCATTCGTAGGAGTCATTGTTCTTTGAAAGTTGTGCAACAGCCTGTACTTGCTAGAGTCTCCATCGGCAAAGACAAAGGTGAGCTCGTGTAGACCACCGGCGACTGAATTGGCTAACCATTCTGTCTGTCACAGATCGCAAGCCGTGCGACCCACCCCCAATACTGGAACTACAAGTCCATGAACAGCTTGACCCCAGCAGAAACTATCTGCAGAGTAGGTCGCATCTTCCGCAACAATTGGAGAGCATCACTGATTGAAATTTAAAGGCCCGTACTTCTTTGTCTTTGCCATACTGATCAAACCTGATGGATCGCCCGCAGAGGAGACTACCAAAGTTGTTTCGTCAGGCGCAGCAACGTCATCTCTCCACCGACTCAAGAACGTCAAGAATGAGGACGGGGCGTACTTCGTTTTCGGCGATTTGTCCATTAAGTTGGAAGGAGAGTTCCGGTTGAGGTTCAATCTCTTCGAGATGCAAGATGGCTTTGCTAGGTTCATGCAAGCGGTAGACTCGGATGTTTTTACAGTTTATGGCACAAAGAACTTCCCGGGTATGGGTGAGTCGACGTATATGACAAGGTCGTTCGCGGATCAAGGAGTCCGGCTGAGATTGCGCAAAGAGCCTCGACAATTACAACGAAGGAATGGGCCAAGGGCTGATGCCTATGTGCCAAAGCATTATAACAAGCAAGCAGGTAAAAACAAGAGAAAATCGTCCGAAGGCAACATGGGAGAAATTCGAGAAGGAATGATAGAACTACCGACTGCGAAGTTGGAAAGGCAATCGTTCTCAGGCGGCAGCGACCCATCACCAACGTTAAGGAACCAAAGGCAGTCATCACCAGCAGCTCCATCTTCTTATGAACATCGCTCTTCGCTTGATCGTGGTCACACACAACTCGCAAACCCTTTCGCAGCATACACCAACGAGCCACTGGCAAAACGACAACGAACGGTATCAGCACAAGATCAGCAGCACGATTTTAGTCAGACTCATACACTGCAGACGCAACAATATCCTGCAAACTATCCTCAGCAGCCAGATTACGACCCCTATCCTGGAACGCAGCAGACTTACCAGCAACAAATGTATAGCACTTCTTATAGTATGCCGGCGACAACGTCCAGTAACTTTACGCATCTTGCGTCACGACAGGACCGCAGTGATTCCTTACCTTCGGGGTCGTATTCACCCTTCTACATAAACTCCCAAAGATCTGCTAGCAGCGGGTACCTCCCGTCTCAATCACCGACGGCACGATCCTTCGAGCACGGACAGCCGCAGTATAATATGGGAGAGATGACAACTACCGTACCACATCGACCGATGAGTGGTGCACAAGGCAGTTTTGGAATGGAACGGCAGCCTCAATATGTGACTGCGCCTGTACCTCCTTTATCTTCACAGAGAAGGGAGAGCAGTTTGGGACATTATGGCCCAGATTATCAAATATCAGGAGCCATGCCAATGTCGTCGCGCCGGACCTCTGCAATGCCTGGAGTATTTGAACTAGGTCATAATACCGCTTATAACACGTCTGCCATGGGACCACCTGCCTATGGCCGCATGGACGCTCCTGACATCACCCAGGTCAATCGAGCTGCATATACTCCCGTATCAGTGGTTGAGTCACCTAGACCGTGTTTACCACCTCCCCAGCACCAGCAGCATCCGCAACATGTACCATCCAGTTATGATTTCCAGATGGACTCGGCACATTATTCAGGAGCTTGATAGCGATGTGGATGTCCTGTTAAGCTAGTCTTTGGAGGCTGTTGTCTCGAGACTAACCTTAAATCAATTACTACGACCTATCTCTTTTGTTAGGACTTACTATATAGCATTTCTGTACCATAGCGAAGGACGACTTTTAGGCATATGTGCTATTCATGGATTGGAGCGTCGTTGAGAGTAGGGGAGTCACTTGTTTGTTCAAAAGGCACGGGAAACATTTTTGGCGTTTGGGAAGCAGCACTTAGGGGTCACACATTTAAGAGACTCGCCTTGCGGCTGATTTTGGATCGTATAGATGGGCAAGGGCAAGCAAAGGCGTATTTTTTTTTCTTTCCTCGGAAACACTACTCTGTCAGTATCACTGTTTCTGATCGTCAAACACTTTCATAAAGGAAAAGGAAGTTGGGGGTCATAAAAGATGCGTCTTCAAAAATTGGTTGTATAGAACATGGAGTTTACAGGACTGGGTCAGGGGCTTGGACAGTTATTCACCAGAGCATTCTCTTCCTGTGTATTATAGTCCGGCTTGCTGTTGCCATCTCATGCGCTGGGCGGCCGCTGTCTTCTTTCGTTCATGAGCGATCAAGTCAGCAATGCCATTTTACTACTAGAAATGATCCAGCTTCGTCTCCACCGTCATATCGGAAGCTGCAAGCTGCATCCGACTTTTCTGTTTCTAAACTGTGCAATAGTCACGGATGCCTCCTTCCTTCTCTCGCGCGGGTCGCCTTCCTTCTTCACTGGCCACGTCCACTGCAACAAGACATACAGATAGCTCTGTAAACGCATAGCCCGCCATGCAAGCAGCCAGCCCACCGACCCCAGTCGCATCCATGGCGAGTTCGTGCTGCCCTGCCCTGCCCTGCCGCCGCTAACCGACCCCGAAGCCAGCCAAGGACACGCTAGAACCAACTGGATGACCCCACCGGCAACCTAAATTCCCAATTGGGCCAGAGAACATTGACGCGCGAAAGCCACACTCCCGGCTAGCAGCTCCCGCGCTCCCCGCCAGCTTCGCACTGTCGCTGCACAGCACTTGACTGACATGCGCCGAAGCTTACGCAGGGATCACCGGCAGGCGTGGATGGCTTTTGCACCTGGGTTTGATGCTTCTTGCATCTCTGCTCGCTTTGGGGAAGGACCAGGTGGTGATGGGAGGAGGAGGAGGGGAAGAAGCGCTGCGGGTTGTCGAGAGATAATGCGCAAGTTTCTTTGAGTGATGGGTTTGAGAGGGGCTTAATCGGGATAGAGGCGGGATAGAGGCGGGAAAGGGCGCAAGAGGCACCACCAATTGCGTCGGATCTGCCCTGCCTCAAGAACTTTAGCCGGCGGTTCAACCATCCAGGCGTGCGTTACATTACCTAAGCGGAGCACGAGCAGCTACGGCAGCGGATGGATCACTGTCGCCGTCGAACACCTCGGCGTAGCGACAAGAGTGACATGGTTAGCCCCTCGAGCATCGCTGTCCGCAAGGAGGGTGGCACCGGGGGTGTGTATCGACAATCTAATCGCTTTCGTGATTGACGGATCTTGGATACAGTACCCAGCCCGAACTCACGGAGGTGTCTGCCGAGTGGGCTGCGTTGATTGGGGGCAGAATGATAACACAGCCTTGGGATAAATATCGTGAGCTCCGCCGGCGCTGGAATGTTTGGGCAGACCTGCCGTTCCAATCTTCGATGCGCAGGTGCTTTTGCAGGGAGCGAAAGCATGTTCAACCATCGCGGCCGCAGCGGGAACGACTTTGTGCTACCAGGACCCGAACCATCGATTTCTACATTGGGGAGCAATGGCCCTGGTTAAACGGCGAGCAAAGCACGCTGATCCTGCGTCTCTCTGTCACCATTTTAAGGCCACCGGGCTTGCCTCACGCCTGATCGCTGGAATTGCCTGTTTCGGGATCTGCCCAGGGTCGCCGAAATCCAAGGGAGAGATCGCCCCAACCCGTGTAGTTTTGGGAGGATGGACCAATTCTGGGAAGCTACTGGTAGCTTCGTTAATTTCGACTTATTCAGGGTATGCTGCATTATTCACGCGCGCTCGCACAGAAAACCCGTTGGAGTAACTGCATAAGCGTCTCCTAACATCCCTTTCCTCTTTGAGACTCAACAGTTCACATTTTGCTTATTGAGGCTCTGCAGCGTAGACCAGCTGCTGCTTTCAAGGACTGTTCCATGCCGCGGTTATATCAATGGTCTTGGCTGCAGATCGATGTCTCTGGGTCGCTCCAATCAACTCTTGTCTTTTTTACTGACATTAGGCCCCATGGATCCTAGGAATGTATATATTAGCGGTCCAAGCAACAATGCTACTCACAACAGGTTTTGTGGGTCTGTGATAAAGGTGCAGAATGCACCATAGACCTGCAGAATTGCCGCATTCTTCCTTTCTGTCCGTTTGCCGCTGTCACCAGAGGACGTTGCAAGATTTCGGTTCTTGGATTCCCAATGCGACCCGGTCTTGGACTGGGTCTTAATGGACTTGGGCTACACCCAGGAAAGGAACTCAATTGTAAGGCCCACCAATGCGTGCAACTATGCTTGTCTCACCTCCCATCGTCAGAAGAAGATCTTGGTAGCAACGTAATCTGTCTACTCCTCACGTTATATTCGGAAACCAACAAATATTTTGAACAATGATACTGTCATTATTTTTGGATGCCCTGAGTACGTGGAAAGATGATTGCTGCTGTTGTGAGCACTTGCACTATGCATGGCAACACTCGAGAAGTTGCCAAAATCCTTTCTGATCGCCCCAGACGTTTAGATCCATGATTCAGGGTAGCACGCGAAAAATAAGTCAATCTGGCACCCCAGGATGGTGTATGTTACGCAGGATATTGAGAATGAACGTCCACAGTTTCACAAGCAGGCGTCTGACAATGGTATTGTTCTTTCTTGAACCCCTCCAATGTTTATATACAGAGACAACAATGAATCTAAAGGAAACGCTTCTCGAGCTGGATATACATTGTTAGCAACCTGGGCAACCTCAAAGAGTGACATGCTTACCCTCCATGGGTTGTTCAGCTCAAACCCTCTGGGTGCATCTACGTTGTCCGTCTGTCCCCGTAACATGCCCGTCAACCTGTTATCTCTGTCCATCACTATCATCGTATTAGCATCAAGGTTCGGATCGGACTGCTCGACTGGACCGTACTTTGCTGTCGTTTGTTAGCATGCAATCCGGTATTGGAGGTGAAAACCCGACCTTGTCCCACTGATCCAGCGAGCGTCTACCTCTCTTGCCTCCATTCTGCATGTGTCTGATCTTTGACATTCCAGCACCGGAAATGCCAAACATCTATATACCGCTCAGCAATTGCTCTGTCGATCCGTGGGGGAGGAAGCTTCATACAGCGAGCATGATCCCATACGGGATCAGGGCCTCAAAAGGAACAGGCATTGTGGCTATCGCAGTCGGTATCTGTATTTCTAGTCAGCCATATTTCCTTCAGCTTCCTGCTTTCAATTGATCTTGCCTGATGGTTGTGGTGGTGGCTTTGGTGCGCCTAATCAAGAAATTGATCTTTGATGTCGTCGTGAGGTTGTACCGGCAGGTGCATCCATAATTCAAGCCTGACAAACAAGGCTCCAATTAGGCCAGCCTTCACAACCGCACTTCTAATCGAGTAGAATTACAAGAGTCGCGATTATAGCTTCACGAACGCATTTCATTTCCAATCAAGCTTGATCTACGCGTCGGAAGGTCATATGCTCTTGATCCTGGATCCTACTCCAATACTTGACTGGTGTTGTGGCTACTACCTCGCGTTCAGCGCCAGCCTTCCAACTACCTCCAACCCCTTGAATCTGCGAACACTGCCCCGTGTCTACGTACCGTCGAAAGAGGCTTAGAAATTGGACTAGAGTGTGCGAACTGGGTTGAATTCCATTGAAAGAGCTATAGAGAAGATTCCTGGGGATATCTGGCAGCTCCAGACTCCACGGCGCATTCCACTTTGGCCTCGCTGCGATCCCCACGCCTGAACCCCACAAGACGTACCTCCTGATCGACCATCCATCCTGACCCATGCGAGTGAAATAACACAAGAGAAGATATGGCGGCCGAGGTGCTCATGCAGGAGGAACTTCATAGAAGTATGGAGACATCTGAGGAAGACGCCGAGTTCGAGGAGGACGATGAATTAGGAACGCCTATGATGGAAGATAACGAAGCTGAGTATGCAGCGAACGCCCAACTACATAATGGACTAGTGGAACACAGCCGGGAAGATGAGGCAACAGGCAATGCTGAAGACGAGGAAGATGCAGAAGAAGGCGAAGAAGGTCTCGAGGACGACGAAGACGATGCCCTAACAGACGAGGATGCTGAAGGCGAGGAGGACGAGGATGCCGTTATGGAACGACAAGGCGACGAAGAAGAAGATGAGGATGAGGATCCCGAAACTGCAGGGGCTGTAAAAATAATCCCAGGTCAAATGGCAGACGACGATGAAGACGCTATGTCCAGGTCCAGTGAGGAGGAGGAGGAGGATTTTGCTGCTAGCGGTGGAGAGGATGAGGATAAAGATTCTACGGACGCTGAAGCGGAACTTGATTGGGAAGCCAATGCTGCTGATGAAGAGGAAGAGCTAACAAACCCAAACAGGTGCATGTAAGTATTCCTTGCGCTGATACTTTTCTGTTGCCTTCGTTCTCTAACCACATTCTAGCTTTTGTTATCAAGACGAAGAAAACGACCCAAGTGAGGAGTTTGAGATGTATCTAACCTGTGATGTTTGTGCGGACAACTGTAAGACATGCGTGCATCACGTCGACAGTAGTACTGACTTGACCATAGCGCATCGACAGTGTGCTCGAGACGCCGGTGCTTTGGAGGCAGGAGATGGTAAGATAACACTGGCCATACCATTTTTTCAACTACTGACAATCAGCGATAGAAGCAGAGACATGGCGGTGTCCAAACTGCGTTAGAAACCAACTTGAACCTGCCCACGAGACCGAGGACGCAGCCACAACCGAAGGCACATTCGATTCCACAACACGAAGAGTTTCTAGCAATCGAATCGCTGGTGATCTCTTGCCGTCGCAACGAGGTTCCATAAAACCCGACTCGCATTCAGTATTCAACACCCTCATTGCTCCTGACGATCCACTGGACGGTTCTCGCTTCCTGCGTAGAAGGAAATCATCTGCCGCAGATGTTGACGCTGACGAGGCAACCATCCTGCGGAGGCGAACTCGTGACAAGGAGGTGATATCCAATATCCACGTAACTGACAGTCACATTGTGCATGAGGATGCTGCCGCCACCTTAGATGCTGCGGCTGCCATATTGACGAATGGTATCAAGAAAGATGAGTCGATAAGTCCTCGAACCTCAAGATCGCTTCGACCAAAACCTTCGCAACCTCCCGCAAGCCTACTTGAGAAGACGGCAACGAGCATTAGGGTTGTCATCCGTCTCGACCCAGTAGAGTTGCGCCATATCCAGTCAGTTCCACCAAAGCCGAAGAAAAAGAAGGCTTCCCGGTCAAACGCAGCACATAATATTGTTGTGCCATCTGTCCACGTCCATCATAGTTACACGCAACCATTTTACGCCCTACACGACAAAGAGATTGATGAATTTAAGTCGAAGCCATATGGTGGGATTTTGGCGGACACCGAAGCGGAAACGACGAACACGCTACCAAAGCCTGAAAATAGAAAATATTTTGATGAAGCGCGTCAAAAGTCGGAAGCAGAGTGGCAGGCGAATGTAACTGCTGCGGCAGCCACGGCAGTGGCTGTGGGAATGAAAAGGGCACGCAAGGTATCTGGGCCGGCAAGTCAGATTGAGTACATTGAGTTCGGAGCCAATCAGATCGATATATGGTACGCAGCTCCTTATCCAGAAGAATACAGTCGAAATAAGGCGCTATTCATCTGCGAATTCTGCCTCAAATACATGGAATCTCCAATGGTAGCATGGCGACACAAGACGAAATGTCCCTGGAAACAACCTCCAGGTGACGAGATATATCGTGAGGGCAAGATCTCTATGTTTGAGGTCGACGGCCGGAAGAACCCCTTATACTGCCAAAATCTCTGCCTTCTGGCAAAACTATTCCTTGGGTCGAAGACTCTGTACTACGATGTGGAGCCCTTCCTCTTCTACGTTATGACAGAGTACGATGATCACGGTTACCACTTTGTCGGCTATTTCTCTAAGGAAAAGAGAGCTAGCAGTTTAAACAACGTCTCGTGCATTCTGGTCTTGCCAATCCATCAACGCAAAGGTTACGGGCATTTGCTCATCGATTTCTCCTACCTCCTTACAAGACACGAGAGGAAGACAGGATCTCCCGAGAAGCCTCTCTCAGATATGGGACTAGTATCATATCGCAACTACTGGAGACTCATCATGTCGTACTACCTTGGAAGACTAAATCCTGGAGATTCGGTTCCGAGTATACAGAAAATGGCTGACGAGACTGGCATGACACCAGACGATATAGTATCGGCTCTGGAAGCATTGGGGGCTGTTATCAGAGATCCGCTCACTGGCACCTACGCAATCAAGTTAAAGAGCGAAAGATACGATCAAGTCGTTCGGCAGCACGAGGCTAAAGCGAGGCATTACGCAAAACTCAACCCAAGGAGCTTGACCTGGACCCCGTTCATTATGGGACGTGGCAATGCCTCCTATTTTGAACTGGCGCCTCCGCTTAACACAGTGGCACCACGCGAAGATGAGGAAGATCTGGCAGTCAAAGATCCACTTTCAACATCGAAGAAGCGGGACTTTGCTGAACTCAACGGTGCCAGTGATGAGGTTGATCCTATAGCGAACCCGCTCGGTATGTTACCTACTACTTCAACAGACTATGTGAAATCGGAAGGATCCACGCGTTCGGGGTCAACTCTCAATGGCTCAACGAAGAAGACAGATTACTACGAGGTTGCCAGCAATATACCTGCTACCCGATTTGAAGTCTTTCCTTCGGTACCGGGGGCAAGAAAGAGCACCGTCAATCGAAATTCCGTCTCTCGAGCCCGCTCAGGTCTTGCCGCAGCGACTCCAACCCCCAATCGGAACTCGGGTGGCAGTTCGTCCCGACGCGCCAGTTCCGATCGACCAAGTTCACGGCGAAAGAGCACGGGACGTGGACCTGGCCGGTGGCCAAAGGGCTCGAAAAAGAGTGACTTCGGCCTCAACAACAACAGTGGACCGGGTCTCGCTCCCAGGTCTAATAAGCGAAGCAGGCTCGGCCAAGAGGTGGTTCTGGGCGAGGGAGAGGACCATGAGCATGCTATCGATGATGGTAATGCTTCGGAAGAGGATGAAGACGCAATACTTTACGAGACGCCGGATACTCGCAAGAGGAACAGTCGAAGCACCGGAAGAGGACTTGGCAAGCCGCCCCTGGGTAAGCCAAGTGGCAAAGGGAAAGGCAAGCCAGGCAGTGGAGGCAAGAGTCTCCTCCTTGATCCCGATGGGGATGCGGAAATGGGCGAATTTGTCGTTGGAGATTTGGATGCGGAAGGCGAGGACGAGTAGACTAATTTTTTGATACCACCAGAAGCGCTGGTGGTCGTTGACGGGACTAGGTGTTTCAGCAGCGGTTTCAGCGATCACGCCATGTGGCTTTCTCAGTGGATGTAATGTATATGTACGAAATATGGAATTTACCAGGGAGCAAGCCCAAGGACGGGCAGGTGGGATTCATGGCGTTGCACTTGCATTGCTTTCTTTCCTTCACATTTCCGCCCCTTCTTATCACGAGAATGGAGATTAGATTTTTTCAAGGCCCATGAGCCTTCTAGCGTAGCATGCCCTGGGGGGTCAAGGGAAATACGATCATAGTCGGTCCTTTTCTTGGGAAAGAAACCGTTTCATTACTTGGACCTAGTCATGCATCCTGTACAGTAACAGCAATTGAGCCTTTAGGTACGACTCATCAAACCCAACCGAGCCTTGGCTTGTATCGAAACCCTCGGAAACGCCAAAACAAGTAGTACGATAACGACAGTTCAGAAATATTCGAAGTACAATGCAGCAGGACCCATGTCGGTCATCCGATCAAAGCACACGTTGGAAGGGGGAGAGCCAACGCTCTTTCCCCCCACGCGGGTGACAAAATAATTGAACGATTTTTGAACTCGACCATCTTTCTGTCCACGACAACAGACAATTCTCTAGGAGAGTTATGCCATATTTTGTTCGCAAAAGATAATCAGCAACTAAACTTCTCTGTAACAATAAAATACTTGGTTTGTCCGACGCCTATGGGCTGAGTTATTGTTGTTGCAAAAGTTCGAGTCTGTTTAGAAACCGGCCCATTATTCTGTCACCCGCGTGCCCCCTCCCCTCCCCCAAATTAAAAAATTACCAAAACAGGGGCCAAAACAAAACCGAAAAACGAAGCTTATCACACAAAATTCATCTAATTCTCTTTTGCTCTCTACCATATATATATCGGCCCAAATTATACATCGAAGATAGGGGGTGCTCGGGTGAGGCACCCCACAAGCGCATTTTTAAACACACCACCGCAGCGCAGGCACAAGGGAAAATAACAGCCAAAGGAAAAACGGGGTTACAAAAGGAACAAATACAAAAAGAGATATATTTTTCTTCTTCTTCCAAAGACAAGAAAATACAACAACACCTTGGGACTCGGCTGGCTCCCTTCTATGGGTCAGCCGAGCCCAGGGCGCGTAGGGGTGCTGCATTCCTTGCTTTTCTATGCAGAGTCCTCAGCACCCATGGCTCGCTTGGCCCACTTCAAGGCGGCGGCGGCGGACTCGTCAACGGCGCGCTTGGAGGCCTTGGCTCCCTTGGCGGCCTTGGAGGCCTTGGATGCTTTGGAGGTGGTGGAGGCCTTGGCAGCGGAGGTGGTGGTAGCGGCGGCGGCGGCGGAGGTGGCGGCGGCGCCGTTGATGTTTTCAATGGCCAGGGTCTGGGTTGGGAAGGCAGTGGTGGTTACGGAGTGGCCAGCAAGGTCTGTGGATGGCGCGGTTAGTGGAAGGATTCAAGAAAACGGGTGTGGGGGAATAAGGCATACTGTTGGCAACAACGGCGGCGGCGAGCGCCTCAGTGGTACCCTGGTTCTGGTTCATTTCGACGGCGACGGGCAGATCCTTCTGGTTCTGGAGGATCTGAGCCTGAACGGCGGCGAGGGATTGCGAGGTGGTGATCTGGTTGGCGGAATTGACGTTGGCGGTGGTATCTATCGAAGGATGAGGTTTCAGCATGGGGTTGTCTAAGAACGGTGCTTTTGCTTATCGCGTATAAACCGAAGCGAGGAAACGAAAGGGGGTAAGGGATGTCAAGGGAGAGCTGTGCTCGTGCAAGTGGTAAGAAGGCAGATAATATTGCAGTGCTATCTAACCTGTTTGTTGGACCGCGAAGCAACCGCCGAAGGGACCTGCTACGGCATTGTTTCTGCAGCGGACGGTGCAGACGTTTCCGGTGGACGCTAGAGCCGGTCATGTTAACATGGTCGTCTTGCTCGCTGGGTTGCGGAGAACAGGGGAAGAACTTACCACCGACACACTTGAGATTGGTTGGCATCTGGACGGTGATGTTGAAGTCGGTCGTCTTGGCGGAAGACAAACCATTGACACCGGGAACGTTGTTGGTGACGGTCAAGTTCTGGGAGATGATACCGGCATTGCCTGCGCAAGGGTCAGCGTGGGTGATCGGCGCCGGACACGCGCATCACTTACTGGTCATGTCAATATCGCAGCTGTAAGGGCCAGCACCGTCGGCGTTGACCTGGTGCAGAGTGACCGTGACGGAGGATCCGGCCTTGACAGAGGTGACGGCCTTGGCGGCCAACGCGGCCTCTGTGTTCTCGCCGACATCGATGTTACCGGTCAACTCGGTTCGTCCGCACTCGTTGACGATGTTCTGGGTGATCTCCGAGTCGCGGATGATCGTGGTGTCCTGCTGGCAAGGGCTGATGCCCGTGCAGTTTCGGGCGATGGAGGCGTCGACTAAGTGCGGGAGTGTTAGCGGGCTGCACCCCACACCCACCACCGAGATCAAGCAATATATCTTCGCGCGTACCTTGGAAGCCAACACTGGCGGGCGAGCCTGCATCTCCTTGGGCCGCCAAAATAACACCGTGAGCCGAGGCCAAGGAGACCAAGGCGGCGCTGTAGAGAATTGATGAAAGCATGTTGAAAGGCGAAAAGGAGCTGGTGGCCGGCACAAGAATTGAAGGAATGAAAAAGAGTCGGGTATATTAAAGATCACCTGGATCGACGGTGTACGAATGAAAATAATGAAGGGTGATGGAGGAATGGAGAAAACGGGCCAAGAGGGCGCATCGCAAGCTTTTGAGCAGCTCGCCATGGACGCAGCACCGGGGGGAGGCGTTATTCACAACCACACCGAACTACTACCGACCCTCTGACAGAAACTGTAGCAAAGTTGGTGGGCCCGTCGACGATCCTGCTCGCAGGCAGTCACAGCGAGGCAGAGCGAACATCGACTGAAAACAATCCAGAAAGAGACACGCCGGGTCTCAAGCCAGGACCGCCGCACCCATGATCAGATGAGTCGTCTGTACTCTCCCGCCACTGCGCAGATTAGGGTTATACATAGAGCCGCAAAGCCGATCTGATACAGCGCCGGGATGCCATGGTTTGGTCAGCCAGCCAGAGGACCGGCGACGACGTTTGACCCGCTGCCGAATGGGACGAGCATTAGGCTGGTTTGATGTTGGTGGAGTCGCACACCCCAGCGACGTTCGCTCCACAAGATTGCCAGACGATGACCCCCCTGCCCCTGGAATACGCCTATATATGCCTGCTTTGAGCTATTGAAACGGCAAGGTCCCGTCGCCAGCCAGTCAGAGCACGCGAATGGTGGCAGGCCGCCGCTGGTACTGTCTCCAGCTTACCTCAAGGGCGTGCACAACATACGATCTCACTCGGGATTATGACGAAGCCACTCCGTTTCCCCGTAAGGCGGGCGCGCTGATTGGTGCGCTGCCATTTAACCTCAGCACCTAAGCTTGAAATCCATCAACTCGCTTGTCGTCTGAACATTGTGAAACTTCCCTGTGCCTGTCGTACGATGCGCCTTCTCGCCGTCGTGGCCATCATCCACGTGTGTGGTGCTGCTGCTCCTTCGGTGGACCTGCCGCGCGGCGGACACTGGTCAAAGGGCTTTTGTGATTCTGATCTCCCGTGCAGCGATGGATAAGTAGGTCTGAGCCTCGCCAGTTTCATCCGTTCAAATCTCCTTCGCGACCCTCGACTTCCCCAAGCTGGGCCTCTGTCACCTGAACTATAGTCCCGGTCCTGTTCATTCATTCGTCGACCAGACGTTCAGGCACGCCAAAGGTTGGACGAATGGCGGCCCGGCGAGGCACTCCTCCTGTGCCTGGGCTAAAACTTCTTCCACGCGTAGCGCCATCTCGAGTCATATGGCCGTTGGCTCTGCACCGCCCAGCAAGGCTGTCCCGTGAAACCTGATGCTCGCTGCCAGTTGGGCTCGCACGAGAGAGCGGCAACGCTTCTACGGGGTCTGCTGCTGAAACTCTTACGGATGACCCGAATCGGGTTTCCGTCCTCGCTCTTGAACCACCGTCTTGCGGCAGTCGAGATCATGCCACTTTCTGAATCGATTGCCATCATGCCATCCCACCGCCATTGCTTCGGCGCAGAGCGTCGGGCGAAAGGCTGTCTCGTCTAGCCTGAGACAAGGAAACGAAAGGGAAGTGCCACCCGAGAAGGGTCCCATGCCCAATTCGCATCTTTGGTAAATATACTAGTCTTCTTGGGGTGCGATGAAGAGAGCATCAGTCGTAGGGCAAGATGCCGTTCGATCAACTTAGATAACTCGGTCCCTCTGTAGATGACTAGCGGTCGCACCTCAACTTGGCTTGAAATGCAGACCGCAAGATGTATCCGGAACAATTGTCCCTCCAGCTATAAATACACCTATCATATCAGCTCATCGACAGTCATGGCATCTGGTGGGCAATGGACGCACGGAGAATGCTGCTTAAATAGTCGCGAGTGGCCGACTGATGCTCAAACCACCTGAGTCCACCAGAGTCTTACTCTGGCACATCCTCTCAGATGGATGGCAATTGGGTATTGCCTCCACTGTACTGTAGAAACCTTTACGCAAATACCGCATCCATTCTTGCCATCGGATATTCTTCTTGCCGCATATTGTGCTCCAACAATCTCACATGATGATCTCCAGTCGCAGGATAAGCATATATCCAACTTCGTATCATCGCCACCGTGTATGCAAATCTTGTTCCTGAAGCTCTTCTCTTCAGGCGTGGGCGTGTCTAAAACAGGTTTCCTACCTTGATCGACCACTTGACAATGCCAGAGACGCCTCCGGGATGGCCTCTTCGCCTTGTGAGATCTTGTTTCAGCAGGAAAGCTTAATAGCATTCCCGCCAGGATCGAAGCGTTGTCTGCAAGTAACTCATGATTGCGAAGCCTAAGCTTCTCAAGGCCTTCCTATATGGATCCCCAAACATACATGGCGCACGTCACTCTTTCTCGCCCTCTCAACTTCAAAGACAGCGTCAAGCTACGCGGTTCCTATAATCATATGATTTCCTCGTTTCCTGGCGTCAGGCTTGCTTGCTTGCTTGCTACCTTGATGATGTATCATCCTCATTGCCGAGGATCCAAGACTCATTGGCGCCATGTGAAGTTCTCATAGAGCAGTTTGAGTACTTGGGTAGGTCCTATTGGCGGTAAGTGCTATGTTGCGAGCGAACGAAGCAAAAGCGCAAGATAGGTCAACGGAGTCTCATACTGGCCGATTCACACGAGCGAAAGTACGTCCTCACTTTCGAGCTCTTGGCCTCTACCAGGACTTATATACACACGATGCACTCGTCTTGGGTATACATTGGTTCTGTATTTTGCTAGGTAACGTCTCTGAAGAGGGAGAAGAGGTACAGGAGGATCGCGCGATGCAGGTAATGTAACTAGTGCGCAGGTAAATAGTTAACGGGGTCACGTGTACTATGACACCCTCGATCTCTGGAATCTCCATCCTACGACCTATCCCTCGAGTGAGCGATAGCCCGGGGCATCTGCAACCATTTCTTTCCTCTCTCCACGGAAAAATCTCCTCGGTCAACCTGCTCAGCTACGTCGTTCAGATGCGTTGGCTACCACTCTTCGTTGGCTCTGTGCTTCAGGGTGCGGCCATGGGCATGGCGCTGGAGTACTACCTCTAGGGCCCTACGCGATCCGCACTGGGTCTGTACCGTGCCAGGCGAGGTTGGCCCAACCTGCACCAACTTCGACTCCGTCAAGGGTGCTGGAGCCGCTACCAGTGTCCGTACACCCACCCCATCTCCACGGCTAGTTGCTGAGTCCTAGAGCTCGCCATAGTTGAGGGAATCGAAGTTAACCACGTGATCTAGGCGAGCCGTCCATGGTCTATGCTCCCAGGGAGCCTCTCTTTGTCCCCATGTGCAATGGCCAGCCGAAGAGCAGCTTCGTCCCAGGAGTTTGCTGCAAGGAGGTGCGTATTCTCTTGTAGGACTCTCGGCGGGGATTCTGGGCGAGTTCTGACATGATGCAGTTTGGTGAAGGCCTCGCTGGGCTGTGCTGGGTTCATACGGGCTCAAGCATCGAACACTCCTTAGCCGTCATGATTTTCCATGTTCGACCACTGGGCTAAATTTCACATTGTACCGATCGGGCGATATGTCTCTGCGAAGAAACGGAGGGGCCTATCGGGAAGGGATACAGCAGGACATGGGAGGAGACGCAATGGCTCGTATGTCGCTAGGATTGGGAGGACAGCGGAATTATGGCTTTCAAAGAGATCCCATCGTCGCAAAATAACCTGCTGCATATCACTTACGAGTATCGTGTCTTGTGAGATCTGCATCCATTGTTACCAATTCACATTGCTGGTCCAGCTATTGACTTTGCTTAGAACTGTTGGCTTGCCACTGCTCGCTTATACGCGCAGAAGACCGAGTGAGTGTGCGAGCAAGAGCCGGCCAAGGGAAAACGGTTGGCCCCTGTAGGATGCCGCAGAAACGCTGACGACATTTGAGTCTCTGCCCCAATAAAGCATAACGGACAAGCCTGAAGTCAATTCGGAGAACGTGACTGCATTCGGCCTTC
The DNA here is from genome assembly GCA_003369635.1 of Coleophoma crateriformis. Lineage (NCBI taxonomy): Eukaryota > Fungi > Ascomycota > Leotiomycetes > Helotiales > Dermateaceae > Coleophoma > Coleophoma crateriformis. The sequence goes on from PDLN01000001.1 coordinate 606,859, forward strand.
AAGTCCAGCCGACTGATCGATCATAATGGTAAGACCAGCACCACTACTCCGATGATGCATTCACGTCCAGTCGGGATTCGGTGAACATGTAAACCCGAGTACTTGCTCGAATGAGGCTACCTTGCTTAAGCAGACTGAGGTCGAGGTGTACGCCACAAAGTCAAAGAGTGTAGTTCAGCCAATCAGAGGGCACCGCTTTAGTCCAGATCCCAGCATGACTCTGGCAATGCTTGGGGACCAGTTCGACTACGACACCACTAGGACATCAACAATAACATATATGTATATATATCTTCCATACTTGTGGCACATGATGCCTTTTTAGAAAACTCGATTCGAGAACGACCGGCATTTCCTTCCATCTCATGGCCTCGCACGATCCATCTACCATGATAGCTGAGAGCCAAGCGACGTCCGCCATGCCGCATAGGAGGGAGGTGGATGCATCGACAACCACCAGCATGGCCGACGAGAATGATGTGCCTGGGAGCCAAGACCCGGAGAAGCATATGCACGAACACCAAGCCAAGGTCGAGGACGAGCCCGAGTATCCGCATGGCTTCAAATTAGCCGTCATACTTTCGGCGCTTTGCCTGGCCGTTTTCCTGGTGGCTCTCGATCAGACCATCATTTCCACTGCTATACCCACTATCACCGATGTACGTTCCCCCAGCCCTGGCCCCCCGGGTTAAGCGACGGGGCATGTTACTGACATCTTTGGTGGGCACACAGCGTTTCCACAGTATTCAGGATATTGGTTGGTATGGAAGTTCCTACCTATTAACCACTACGGCGCTCCAGCCTACCTTTGGTCGCATTTATACGATCTTCAGCGTCAGTTTGCTCTTCTGTGCTCACGAGCAGTGGTGCTGATATCCGCCGTCTAGATCAAACATACGTTCTTAACTGCCATTTTTATTTTTGAGATCGGGTGAGTCATGCTTTCCATTCCCGATCTGATGGATAGCAAACTCAGCGTTGGCTCATTTAGATCTCTGGTATGTGCCACTGCCCCGAGCAGTACGGCTTTGATTATCGGAAGAGCTCTTGCTGGGATTGGAGTTGGAGGCTTGTTCTCCGGCGCGGTAGTCATCTTGGCCTATTGCTGTGAGTCCTTGAGCGAGCTCACTTCGGTGCTCGGCCAGAAGTCTAACACGATTGATTGCAGTGCCATTACGAAAGAGACCAGCTGCCTTCGGGTTGATTGGAGGGTAAGCGACAATGTATGAATTTGATCCTTTGAAGACGTGCTGATCTGTTTCGACAGGATGTGGGGTATTGCTTCTGTCGCTGGTCCACTACTAGGAGGAGTCTTCACGTATGTACTGGAGGAGCTGTTCTTCTTGGCCCGTGCTAACCGTCAAAAGTGACAGGGTCTCATGGCGTTGGTGTTTTTACATCAAGTAAGTGACTGGTTCCCCTCGACCTGCACAGCACACCTTTCTCACATGTTGATAGTCTACCCATTGGAGCTATCGCAATGGTTGTTATCTTCCTGGTCCTCAAGATCAACCGAGAGAATAACCCCGACAATCTATCTTTTTTGAAAAGGATTCTGCAGTTGGATCTGATTGGAATGTTCCTCATCATCCCCACCATCGTCTGTCTGCTCCTCGCCCTTCAATGGGGGGGCACGACCTACCTATGGAAGTCTCCTACCATCATCGGCTTGTTCATTGGTGCTGGTGTATTGGGCATCATGTTTATCGCGTCTCAGCTCTGGCTTGGCGATAAAGGGACCCTTCCCCCACGCTTCTTTCGAGACCGTAATATGATCTGCGCGATGGGGTTTGCCTTCTTTTTCGGAGCTGGGTTCTTCGCCATCATCTATTACCTGGCCATCTACTTCCAATCAATCCAGGGCTCGAGTGCCACTCACGCCGGCATTCAGTTACTGCCTCTGCTCATCACCACGGTCATCTCCTCCATCGTAACTGGTGGCTTGATCACTGCTCTGGGGCATTATACGCCCATCATGATCTTCTCCATGGTGCTCTTTTCCGTCGGCGCCGGCCTGATCACTACATTCAACCTGACTACCCCCTTTGGCCAATGGTTTGGCTATCAAGTACTCGCAGGCGCAGGCATCGGGGTTGGGTTCCAGGGCGCCATCCTCGTCTGCCAGACCGTGCTTCCCCTGAAGGACGTCCCTGTCGGCACGGCGTGCATCTCGTTCTTCCAGTCCCTTGGCGGCGCCCTCTTCATCGCCGTCGCGCAGACCCTCTTCCAAACCGGCCTGCTGAACGGCATCGAGAAGAACGCTCCGCAGCTCGACGCCCACCTCTTCCTGCACAGCGGCGCGACCCAGATCCGAGAGATCTTACGGGAGGTTGGGAGACCTCAGGACTTGGACGCTGTTCTTCAGGCGTATGTGGATGGGTTAACGCATACGTATTGGATCACGACGGCTTGTGCCATCGCTGCGTTGGTCTGCTCGTGTTGCTTGCAGTGGAAGAGCGTTAAAGGTGAAGCACCGGGGAAGGAGATGGATAACCACGTGACATCGAATATGGAGCAGAAAGGTGAAGTGGATGTTGCGAAAGGTGACGCTGGCGTCGATGGGAAATTCTAAGTGGGATTTTATAGAACTCGGGGAAATGATGGAAAGGTATTTGCTTCTGTATCTAATTGTACCTGTACTTATATATCAACTAATCAGTGTCAGCTCTACCGGCATGGCCAATGGTAGAGGAGACTCTTTTCTTCCTCAACCTTCGAATCCTATCGAATTCGAGACTGGATTTGTTTGTATGTTGTTATTTGGCTGCCTCACTGAACAAACTCGACAGGTCTATCCATCTCAACACCCCAGGGGCAGCATAACTTATCTGCCACCATGAAGCTAGTCCCTATCCCTACAGCCGCGATCAGACTCTTGCCCCCCCCCCAGGAAGCTCAATACCATTATCTTCCTCAAGCGCATTGACCAACTCGTTATTCTGCATATCCAAGCTTACCAGCGCAACAATCAAGACCTGACCCAGTGCTAGCAAGCAACCTGCCCTGACAGCTTGCAAGGATGCGTTCTACGACAGCTTCCTTCTCTCGCTTCCCGGCAAGGCTTGGATGCCACCCAAGCCTGTCGAAAGCTACTGCAAAGAGCGCGGGGTTACTTGTGGCCAGCAGTGCTGCGAGCCGAGATGCCTTCTCGAAGACCGTACTCGCTCGAGTATAATCCCAGAAGTCAACAGCGCCAGGCTACAGGGCCCAGCCCGAACTTGTCTCTCCAGGATGCAGACCCAGCTGAAAAAGAACCAAAGCCAGGGCCCGAGAGAAGGCACGAAGTAGTCAATATGTTGTCGTGGAAGGGATCTGTGCAAGTTCGGGCCCTGCCGCAAACCAGCATTCTACCCTGGCATCATGATCCGAAAGTTCCGCCAACCTCCAGCCTTCTTTTCAGGGTGGAATCCTAGGGGACAGTGGGCTTTGGACGAATGATAGAGCTGCCCGTGCGGTGTAACAAGTGACCTTCCGGCACGGGAGCTCTGTTCATCTGTACGGCAGCTTCGGCTCGGCCATACACCGGCTCGCATAGCTAGCTACAACAAGCCAGATGTCTTCTTGAAAAGGCTACCATGGTGCTTCTAAGGCCTCCCTGGGGGGATATTGGATTTTATAACTCACCGGTATTACACGCTCTCTTCGGTTCTCGTTCTGTGAATTGCTGTCAGGAGTGCATGTAGCCGAGGTCCAGACGAAAGTAACCGGGGTAATTCTATTACCAGGGCCGACTTAGTCTGCCATACTTCCAAAGCTTATGAAGCATCTAGCTGCAGCTTTCGGTTTCCAATGAAGCCAGACCGTATGATAAAAATAAAGAACAACAGCTCCTCTGTATACCCGGTCACGCACCTCAGCTTACCATCATGTCTGTCCGGCGACGGCCAATAATCTTCGCATCGAGAAGATTACGGGGTCTCTTGATGGCGGTTCATAAGAACGAAGATTTGAAGAAAGTATCAACAAAGCGAGAGCTTACGGCTGATTAGAGATTTGAACTTCATACCGTCTTACCAAGAGAGGACCGAGAAGCAATCTCTTTAACTTCGGAGATTTCTTTGAGATAACTAGAGGAACCATGGTTGATTGGTGATTACGTTGCTGGGACCGCCATTCAGGATATATGTACTTTCCGGCAACTCCGGTCATACCCAAGGGCTAACCAATGCATCTCTGAAAGACTTCTTGGTCGGCAGTATTACTCATACTCCGCCTATCGAAAGATAAGATGTCGTCCAATGCGTATGATTGTTTTTGCTCCAGCAAGGGCCATAGCATATGACAATGTAGAAGTGTAGAGGTGATGCAAGTCCGGAGAAGAGATCGGAATGAACAATGAGCGAGACCGGCCGGTCTCTCCCATGCTTAAATTGTTTTCAGACAGAGGTCTTTCCCTCCCGCTCTAGACCTGGATTTGTAATTCCAACTGCAGGATCAACAGCCATCCCGTTCTACTCCAAGTGCTGAAAGAATTTGCAACGGACAGCGAGAGAATGACTAAATTCATCGAGGCAGATGCATGTGATGTCGGCTTAGCGAACACATGCGATCCCTTCAGAACCACTATCCGCTCCATCAGGCAGGCTGAGCTAAGCTAAGCTGTGAGGAGAACACAAATGATACCGGAAAGGGGCTTGAGTAAGGATTTTAAGCATTAATCCAGAGATTTCGAACGTGCACTAGATCTCGCTCGCTACACTTCATCAAGCAGAACTGATGGGCCATGGGGGCCGGGGCCGTCAGGATGGCCAGACAGAACTTCGAGGGCCATTTGGACAGAGCTCGGCGAAAAGGCATTTCCGACGCGGGAGAACCTTTCACGTACAGCTGAGGGGATCGATGATATGATTGATTCAGGCCCAACGAACAGAGGGAAATGGCTAGCCATTTCTCACTTGCAGAAGAGGAGATGTGGATCCGTTCTTGATAGCATGGCTTCACAAGGCCGCTAACAGCAAACAACGCCCCCCCCCCCCGATTCTCTCAATAAGTAAGTTCCGACAATCAGGTTGTTAGCGTCGTCGACATGCAGTGAACATGGGCCATGAGTGCATAGTTTGGGATGAATCCGCCCTGATGAACGATCCATTGGGATAGCAAGGAGCATCACCCCGCAGTTAGGAGCGAATCACTTATCTAACCTCGTATAAGCACATGGACGAAGCATGAGGGGTTGGTTTTCTTGCCACCCAGTAAACTTACCTTGCTTGGGGAACTCTATAGTCTCGTTTTGGGACTTATGGTTTTCCAAGGGTGGTGACAGACTCTCATGTTGCATTTGCTTGTGAATTGACCATGATATAGGAGTATTCGTTCGTGGTAATCAAACAGAGACAAATGAAACAAAAAGAAATCAGCTGCTAAGTTCGAATTAGGGATGATTATAGATGCCGAAGAAGACAGTGGATGATAGACGCTATTTCTTAGTCGTATAGTCGTATTTTAAGGTACCTTGGCTCCTCGATTGAATACACTTGTGATATACATTATTTTTAGTATCCTTATGGATCTCATAAGTATTATGATTCCAAGCACTTTTGGGGCAAGAGACTGTGATGATTTGGTCTTCCCGAAATAGGCTCAAATGACAATGCTGATACAGAGAAGCGAGTGGTCCATGAGTTGTGACAGAGATAGTCATCGTCAGATCTTGTGCCAGACATCGAAGGCAGACCAAGTGATAAATCGCCTTACGATTTCATGCCTCGGCAGTTGGCAACGGTCCCCACCACTCACCGGCACCGAAGCTCCCACGACTGGAGGCCAGCGAAGCCCCGTCCCATCAGCCCAAGCCGCAAGCGAGCTTCACATACAGCATCTTTGCATCGGCGGACAACGATGAAAGTGTACTGTAGCTGTAACATCGAAGCACGGCGTGCGCACGCCATTAGACCGACGGGGTTTGGGTCGTCGTCAGCCATAGAAACACGTTGATAGTCAGAAACAAAAGAGGCTGAAGGTGTGATCTGCGCCCCTATTCTTCCAACGGCGACCCATTCTCCAAGTGAAGGGCTGGCATGGATTATGCTTTTCGCTTCGCGTCGCTGGTGAAACGCGGGATTCGTTCTAGAAGGTGGAATAGAAGGAAGAGGAGAAAGACGCCTAGTCCACGGTTGGGCGTTCGGATGGGCCCTTGTCAAACTGGAATGATCGTGGCATTCCTTCGTACCGTTGCATGTCTTCGTGGCTGGCGTTGCGGTCAGATAGGGAGGGTTTTACGTGCCTCCAATGGTCCTCCGTGCTTTCCTCTTGTGCGGCGATGGTTAAGAATTAGATTAACAAGGAGGGATGTTCAAGACGAAGCCGAAATGAACTTCCTCTGTTGGCATTGGGTTCCCGGAGTCTGGCTTCACCGCCAACATCACCCAGGAAGGTCCGTAGGGCCAAGCAGGGCGAGGAAGGGAAATAACGCCAATCGTGACCTCGAATTCCAGATGGACGGCTGACGCTTCGGTTGCATGCAAGAAGCCCCCGGTCCGGTCGCATGCATGGCTTTGGGCCACGATGCTGCACCCACCGGCGACAGCCTCCATCCATTAGCGCACTGGGAGCACCGCACAAGTATGAACCATGGCGCTGAATGCAGCACTGCAGGGATACTGCATGATCGAGACAACGCGAGTGAACGCATTGCGCTCGCGAGGAACCGTCATGCCTTTGCACGCTCTGCCTCTTCCTCCGCCTTCCACTTCGTCACTTGGCGATGTTAATAGCGTTGCCAAGGCCCGACCTGCGAGCCAATTGACGTATGCAAGACGGTGGGAAGCACCTGCTAGCAGTGACCACCGTAGTGCTGTCTTCGTTGGGGTAATCGGACGATGGGCAAGAGCCACAGTGATGGTGACGGTGAAAAGTCCACTTTGCAGAGTCTAGAAGTGTAATTGGCTTTCGGGGTGCACTAATGTACCTTTGACGTTGCGACGGCTTGACTTGACATGTCATACTAGTCAGGACTTGCTCCATAATCCACGAGCATTAAGTTCTTACTCGATCTTAATGATAGCAAGGGAGAGCGGGTGCAATAACAGCGACATACCTGAAGTTGTGATCATCGCCATGCTATCCGCTGCTGCTCCTCCCTCCGCTCCTCGAGCGGTGTCGGACAACGGGAGGAGTGACGACGATCAGACAAGGCAGCCTGGACGGCACCCAGCAAGAGAAGAGGCAGATGACGCGAGGAGTAACTGTTGCCCAGCGGGAGATATGATAGAAATGCTCTGCTTGCTAAGAATGCCGGTGATATCGTCTTACCCACCACCATCCACCCGCCAGCAGCCTCGCTTCGCCGTTGGCAGACTGCGCTGGCATCGCATTTTCCCTGGGTGCTTCGAGTTGGGATGCCCTCGCCGGCAACAGCTTCCCAGATTACCACCACCGACACGAGACGAGACTCGGGGCCGTGCCCGGGGTGTTCCTTCAGCGCAGGACGTCCGCCGCGGTGGGATGCGGTGCGCATGCGCAATCAATTCTGACGCAGATGGCATTTTGACTTTATTCGACCCAGAGTTTCCAAGTGTGGGTGTCCCGAGTCGTATAGTCGTATGCACTTACACCGTACCGTCGTGGCGTGGTCTCCGTACCGACGCGGGCACTAAGCCTTGCCCTGGATCCAGCACCCCTGGCCGTCTCCTCTCTTTCCTTGGGTTCTTGGGCCCTTGGGCCCGGTCAAGCGTCTCTCCATTGGCACCTAATCAGGCTCTGAATTGTGGACGAGGAGGGGGAGAGGGAAAAGGCGAGACGGGCAGAATTGAGGAGAAGAGAGGAGGATCGAGGAGAGGATAGGTGCGCAGGAGAATTGAACGTGGAAGAGAAAGTGCAAGTGAAAGAGAGCAGAGGAGAGCAAGACACGCGCGGTAGACAGACCGTTACACAGTCAGCCCGAGGACAACGAACGACAGGGGAGGGCGAAGGGGAGACGGTCAGGATGCGCCGGAAGTCAACGGTGATCCTCCCAGCTGGCCATCTACATCGATCATCCATAGTCCGCATTTCGTCTGATGTCCGTCGTAAGAAGGTTCACACTTCGAGTTCATCATCTCCTGGAAGAAGCCTTCTCGCGCTGCACTCCCTTTCCCTAGTCTTGATATATGGATCGCTCCTTCCGTATATATATGTCTCTCTCTCTCCCTTCCCCGTGCCTGGCCTCTTGCTTCTTCTTCTCTCTCCACACTTGGTCTGTTCGCGCAGTCCTCACCACACTCTTTCATTGCACTGTCTCTGCGGCGTCTATTGTCTCTTGTTGTTCACCTGTTTCTCTCCTACACCTCACCCTCAGACATCAACACCACCCGGCAGCAATTCACACCCACCATCTCATCCCATGGCGCCCTCACGCACCGACGACGGCGAGGTCTTCGAGACCCCCAAGACCGCCTACGACATCAATGTCCCCTACCGCCGCGCCGACAACATGGACCGCGTCAAAGCCAGAACCGAGTTCCCGGAATACCTCCCTGTACGTCGGATTGCTACTGCTGCTGCCGCGCGCAGTGTTTTCTTTTTTCTTTCTCGTCTAGCATCCTCCTTTCCTTCTTCCGCTCCTGCATTGTCGCACAAGCCCTCCCCTGTTTTCATTTGCAGCGGTCGCTTGTCTTGCATAGCCGCGCCCGAGCCCGCTCTCGCAGGTTTGAGTTCTGCTGCCGGCACGCAAGTCACTTGATCGCAGACTTTATACTTTCCATTCCGATTACCTTCAGCTGCTCTCAAACTCAACGCCCCAAGTGGTGCTCGAGGCCATGGCCTACGAGTAAGGTGACAAGGGCGAGAAAAGCAGGCTCCCATCCTTAATTTCCAGTCGAGCTATGGCCATGAGTGCAATCTCCGAATACTGATGGCGTAACAGGTCTGGGACAAGAGCGACTGGTTTGATTCGGATTTCCCGCCGTTCGACTTTCACGACCCAGCATTGCGCGCCAACAAGGCCATGCCCAACCTGTTCGTCGCCGGGGTGGCAATCAAGCACATCACGCCACGCATGGGCTCTGTCTTGACCGGCGTCAAGTTGGAGACTTTGTCAACTGCCGCTAAGGATGAGCTCGCCCTGCTGATCAGCCAGCGCAAGATTGTTGCCATCCGGGAGCAGTCCAGCTTTCTCCACTCCGGTCCAACCTTCCAGGAGAGATTCATGGAACATTTCGGAAAGCTCTCCATCCAGCCCGTCAGCGGTGCGGTCAAGGGCCACCAGAAATTCCATGTCATTCACCGGGATGACAACGAGGATGAGATTGAGCAGTTTTTCGAGCACCGCACCACTAGCTGCCTCTGGCATCACGATGTCTCTTACGAACGTCAGCCTCCAGGATATGTCATGCTAGGCATCCTTGCCTGCCCCGATATGGGTGGTGATACAGTTTTTGCAGACACAGCTATGGTAAGTTTGGACTACTTGAGTCAGCGGGGGCCAAAAGGACTAACACATTCCAAAGGCATACAAACGCCTCTCCCCAACTTTCCAAGCCATGATCAACAACCTCAAGGCTGTGCACACCTCCCGCAAGATGCTCATGCATACCAAAGCCGCCAAGGGAAACATCCGCGCCGAACCAATTGACTCCACCCATCCCGTTGTCCGCGTGCACCCGGTCACGGGCGAGAAGTGCCTCTTCATCAACGGCGAGTTCCTGGATGGCATCTGTGGCCTCAAGGATACCGAGACGGATCTCATTCTCAAGTTCTTGCTTGATCACATCAGCAGAGGCCATGATTTCCAATGCAGAGTCCAGTGGGAGAAGCATAGCGTTGTGATGTTTGATGGACGCAGTACTCAACGTAAGCTTTCTCGCACTTCCTTTGGTCTCGAATATGATTATGAAGTGCAATGACTGATGTTGGCTTTCCGTCTACAGATACCGCAACCGTCGACTACGATTCTCGAGTCCAGGCTAGACATCTCTTCCGTCTTGCGGCTATGACCGAACTGCCCGTGTCGGTCGAAGACTGGGAGAAGAATCAGATTGATGGCCCTGCTTAAATGACATCCATCAAAGGTCCAGAAAAATTAAAACCCTTATGAATTAACGACTGAATACGACCACCAACCAGAAACAATTCTAAAGGCAAAAGAGATCCCCGACCATTTTTCTTAGCGAAACTTCTCATGGTTCGGGTGTCTTGCCACGCCTCTATTTCTTTCTTTTCACTTCACATTCTTCGAACAATTGTTCACTCTAGGGAGGCGTTGATTTTACTTCTTTCAGCCTTTTTCGCGAAGATTATTTCTCCTTGTTCCCTTGTGGAACGGTTATCATTCTTTTCTTTCTGGCGAAAGGTCACAAACTTTTTAAGGGGAAAACCGGGGTTTGACTTTTTATGATTGCGTTGTTTTCTTCTTTCGGGGTTTTCGTGGGGCCTGGGAAATCAAAAATGCGTGCGTTGAGACTCATTTGGGTTGATATAAGGAGACTGTCTGGGGAAGAAGAGAAGAATCAAATAACTCGTTGGCCCTCAAAAGTCTTTGATGACAAGGCAAGGCGAGACTTGAGTTAGGAGAGTCGGAGATAGATTATACCAATTCGAATACCACGGAACTTCCTTCGGTTGCTTACTGACTTACTGTCTGTCACTGATTAAGTTACATGTCTCGGATGCTTAGCATGAAGCCCCTGTCTACCGCCCTCAACGTCTGTGGATCCCGAGGCACTCTTGTCCACCTTTGCCCAAGCTTGGAGTGTGGGGACCCCCGGGCTAACCACCAGGCAGATTCCAACCCCCTTCGATCTGAGACAAGGCTGGCTCTCAGAGCAGAGCATAACAGTTCCTTCTTATGACACCTCACTGCCTCCAAGCCACTTTACCTCGTTCAAACACAACACAGAGAGGGACTTGCTTCAATCTCACGCAATGTAGTCAAGTACTCATCCATGCATCAGCTCGTCTAACCTTTCTCCACAACTCACCAGCTCTCAACCAACCCCCATCAGCCAAGAAAGGATCCACCTCCGCATCGTACCCGCGGACTGCAAACCTTCCATAATAGGAAATATTGGATCCCGCTTTGCTGCGGCGCCGCCGCGTCCACTGCGCTGTCAATTTGCTTTGCTGGCTCGGTGTCGGCTAGCTATACGCACACGTCGATGATGTACTGTGCTGCAGTGCAGTGCAGTGCAGCGCAGTAGGGGACGGGACTGCGCGCGCTAGGTCCAGCACTGTAAGGTTGTGTTGGAGAGAGAGGCGGGTGCTGGGCAGGCTGGAGCGTTATGGGGTTGCTTCGTTTTCATGGGTGGCTGCCCATACAAGGCTGGAACTGTGGTGCGGTGTAGTGGGGAGCAGCTCTGGACTTGGTGTGGTAGGGAAGAAGAGGTATGCAATGTACGGCCAGACATGGCACGACATGGCCTGAGTTGAAGTTGGGTACGGTGCAATACGTACAGTACGTACAGTATCTCCCCCACTTGGACGTTCGAGATAACGGCGTTGTACAAATGGATACGGCAAAGCTGAGCAATACGAAACCATACGACAACGGTAGACAAGCCTAGTTCCAATAGGATGAAGTTGGTTCGGAATACTCATAGGATACGAGAAGTATATCAACATGGTAGAACACAGTACAAGAAAGGGAGGAGCCGACGACGATATTGGTATAATAACCATATATCAACCAGAAAAACACGTCCAACCCAAGTGGTACCAAATGGGGTTGGTTACCTTAGAATTGAGATTCCTACTATTTTACGTGATGTGGAAAAGGAGTGGGATGAAATATGTCACCGAACATCTATAACGACGGCCAAGGGAATCGAGATTGATAAAATCATCTCAAATAGGATTAGTTACCTCTGCGTTACTATTCCTTATTTATCACTTGGGATGGAGTAAGATTGGAGCAGAACAAATAACAAGATAGCGATACAAATCGCCAAATATTGTAATAGGGAAGGGTACGTCTTCTTACCAAGGAGGGATCTTGTACTCGGCGTCAATGTCCCATCTGTTTCGATCGACATGATCAATGAATTATCCAGAATATGTTGCAAGGGCCCAACATTACGCCGGGGCAACAAGATTACGCATACAGAGGATTATGAATTTTGGAGGTGAGTTTAAAATAAGGGAGTGGGAGAGTAAATAGCATAAATGCAAAGCAGAACCTTGTATTGAATCTAGCTTCAGCGTGAAAGAATATAAATAACATATTTCGCAATGAGCTATGAAAGTCTCTTGGCATAGTGAATATACTGGATTTGACTGAGCTGGGGTTGGACTGATAGTGAATGTAAGATACATTGTACCTTCTTGGGTTCAGGTCAGGTCGTGGTGGATCAAGTTGAGATGGTAACTGCAGGCTAATTGCCGATACTCGGATACCTGCCCGGTTTAATTGTGCCGTTATGACGTGAGCACGGAAGATCTTGAGGTTGGTTTTTGATGCCGGATATGTGCTGGGATTTGTGGACATGGGGCGGATGCAGTGGGCAAGGATGTTTTGAGGAAGCTGGCTTCACCGTGCGAGACAGTATGGCAAAGATGCATGCTCGAGGCCAAGGGTATTGCAGATTGGACATGGCATCAGAGGTCCCGCCGTATGATTCAGAGCTTGCCCTGTCTATCTCTCCTCCTCCGGCCAGACATCATAATTGAACTCCGTGAGCTCCTTGCAGCTCACAAACCTATAGCCACGTCTCGACTCGGCCCTGCTGATTTCCGCGAACTCCTCACTCGTAAGATCCACCAGCTCAAAATTGCTCTTGATCCTATCCGCCTTCTGGCTCTTGGGCAGTACGGCATATCCCCTCTTCAATCCCCACGCAATCAAGAGCTGCGCGAGCGAGCAGCCTTTCTTCGCAGCAAGGGTTTGGAGAGCTTTGTCAGCCAAGAGCCGATCTCCTGTGCCTTCTTGTGATCCGAGCGGTGAGTAGGCAACGGGGATGATGTCCTGTACGAAGAGGTACTCGACTAGCTCCGTATTTGGGAAGTATGGATGTATCTCAACTTGGTTGACTGCTGGTTGGATTTCCGCATATTTCAGAAGCGCCTCCAATCCCGGGATGGTCCAGTTAGACACTCCAATTGACTTAGCCTTCCCTGCTTTGAAAAGCTTCTCCATTGCGCGCCATGTTGGTTCTAGATTCTCGGTGAGATCTTTCTTGATGATGTACTGTGAAAGTATAAGCGAAGGGTCCTCCGATCGCGTAGCTTTCTGGACTCACCTTCTCATCAGGCCCTCGTTTGATCTGGTAATCTGCTGTGCGCTCTGCAGAAAACGGCCAATGGAGCAGTAGGAGATCAGTTTCCGAGATTCCTAGCTTCTTCAAGGAGTCATTCAAGCTCCATTCCACATCAGCGGGCTCGAACAAGTGAGGCCAGACCTTAGTCGTGATAAAGATATCGCTCCTCTTAATTTCGGGATTCTCCTCGAGGAATTCTTTCAGCCCAGCTCCGACTTCGTCTTCGTTCGCATATATCCATGCACAGTCCAGATGCCGCCAACCTGCCTGTAGAGCTGCTTTCACAGCCACTCGAGTCGTGCCTGGCAACAGTGGTTCCGCAAACGTTCCAAAGCCCAAGGCAGGCATGATATTGCCATTGTTCAGCTTGATCGTAGGCTTTCCCGTCATGGTTCGATAGGCAGGTGGTTCTTCCGGGACACGAGTTATGGCTCCTTATTGGCCGATGATCCAGTATTGATTAGAGGAAGCCGGTATCTAAGAGAAAGATGCGGTCTGAGTAAATAGAATGATGGTGCGATTTAGGTTCCCGCGTCTTTGATGGTTGCGACCCTTGCCGCGCTCATATGCAAGGTCCACACCGCCCTTTGAACCAAGGCCCAGCAAAATCAGTGCTTGCCTTCGAGATTCTTCTTCTCTTGCTGTATGACTAAGACGATGGCGCCTCCAGCAACAGCACCACTGGTCGCAGCCACAAGTGCAATGCCTGCAATATTGGGCTTGAATAGACCTTTTTGTAAGAGTCGCATCGAGTTGAAATACCTCACCGTACCGTACGAGAGGCACCCAGTACCAGAACCGATCAATGCTGCAGAAGGCAGCTTAAGGTCACCGTGCTCATGATGTAGGACTGGAGAGAGGGCTTCTAAAGCAGCAAGCTTTGCCAGTGCGACACCCAGAGCTACGAATCCAAGGCCAGTCCTGGTCCATGACAGGAAGGTGCGTTCGTTTGCAAGGTGATCTCTGGCCACGCTACCAGTGTTGGCTATAGGCCTGGCAGAGAAATATTTGAACAGGCGTGACATATTGTGGGCAAGCTCTGGGTTGGTGTCGGAAGTGTGGTTGCCCAGATGTTCGCGCCCTTACTGTTGAGACTATGTAAGGTTGGGTTACGTAATCTGTCAAATTGACCTCTGATGGTGTTGCAGTCGTGGTATATATAGTATGTGATTCAGTTGTGTTATATAAAGCTTGTATATAGTATTCTGGTATGCAGTACAGAGTTTTACGATAAGAGCTCAGATCCCTGCAAGCATGACTAATGGCCACTACCCTGTTATTGTAGTCCTCGAATGTCTATCTCAAGTTTATATACCATTATATGTGCCTACTGAAGATTCTGTATTACAGAGTCAAGCGTTCTGAAAGCAAAAAAGTAGAATTTAACCCGTAGAAAACCCCATCCAGAACTGCCTTCGCAACGCACTTCGATTTCATGAAATATAATTGACTCTGTAGAAGCCCTGTATGGTATCATGGTAGATACGGAGAACAGAGAAAAACGCAGAAAAAGAAACGCAAAGGAAAAGACCGCAAAGGAAAAGACCGCAAAGGAAAAGACCGCAAAGGAAAAGACCGCAAAGGAAAAGACCGCAAAGGAAAAGACCGCAAAAGAACAAGCAGAAGAAAAGGGACAACGGCTATCTATTGGAGTAACAGGTATGGCTTGTGTCGTAATTTTTATTAAGTTGTGAAGTCGTGAACTCGTAATCACAAAGACCATCGAGTTCGACTGCTAATCTAAGTTGGCGATACAAACGAGGCCAAAGGCATGGGCTCGTTATACATTTGCCTAAGCAACTCAGGTAGACACATGAGAAGTATCGGCTTCCGAGGTGGTGGTCAATCTGGTATTGGGGGTGGTGTAGTACCCAGATTTTCCTCTTCATGAGCAGCTATTTGCTCGTTCCATGCGTCCAGTTCTGACCGAAAGTCCGCTATCGCCTTGTCGAGTTCGATATTTGACTTGTGGTTTTTAGTATTTTGTACAAGCCTTGTATAATACTAGTAGTATACGTACAGCCAGAGTAGTACCAAATAAGATGTACATCTTACTAAGTCTGCTCGAGTCGTTGATCATAGCAAGACGGTTCTCAGTCCTATCTCGTTTCTTGTACTTGGATATCATAGTATTAAGTCCTATTACTTTCTGACTAAACAAGTGAGTACTAATAACCATATATGGTATTTGTGGTCGTATACTGTCCATAGTACCGATCCGATCGTAAGCTACAACGTACTCACCAGGCTAGTATTTTAGACTCCTGCTCATTTGATAGCTTAGTATCAATACTCAGCTTCTTGACTAGCTTCTTGATCTCCTTGTTAGTAGCTACACGGATGGTATCCAGATTACCTCCATTCCCGTTCTTGAAACGATCTTCAAGGCATAACAACTTACGTTTATCCTTGAAATAGCCAATGACCGAATAGATAGATATATAACGTCCCCATTTCTTTATACAATAATATGGGTTTTGCTGGTTTCATGCACCATACTTACAAGCTGTGTCATTAACGAGTTCTTCTTCTACCAACGGCGAAATTCCTCCTTCATTTCCTGTATTAGTCCCTGACGGTTCGCCCAAAGAACCAATTAGGGTATCTTCAAGAGTATTGCCTTCATTAACCAACTCATCGTCATCTGGTGGGCCACCTCGAACCTGATGTCCGCTTTCTCGACCTGGATTATATAAAATTAGCTAGGGAATATGTAAGGCTTATACAATACCAACTTACTCTTCTTGGGTCATGTTCTTCGGGCGAATTGTTGTCTGGTTCGAATACTAGTAGCTGCTGTCGCGATTGTTAGGGACCACTAGACAGGATCTAGCCAGGTGTAGTAGTGGATGTCTTCTTGCCAAATTCTCCGCTTTAGTACGAGCCATTATGGTATGTTTGATGGCTTGATACAATCTTATATATATATCGTCGTCTGACATTTGCTTTTGGAAGAATATCCCATCACGACCAACTGTATTCTCGTGATACAGCCGTACTAGGCAAAGTGCATAGTAGTCAATCAATGACCAGCCCGCCATTTGAGGTCTTCGAGCCGTGTACTTGTTTTCACCGAATTTGAATTCTGCATCGATTGCGTTCTTGATCCCATGGAACTCTGGACCTTGCTTCTTGAGTGTAATGATCCTAGGTCCCGTGACTGCCCAAAGATCGTCAAAGTCATCTTTGAATTGGCTGGAGTTCATTCAGCACTCCAATGCTGCTACAGTATCTAGTCCCAAACATGCTGCCATTGACACTTGATTTCCATGCGTATTGTGCTGGACCCTCCTCGTGATCAGCATGTCTAAGGTCGCTATGTATTACTAAGTTGACTCATCCAGGGCAATCTCACCACCCCATACCATAACAACCTCCATATTCCCAGAGTCTACTGATCCGCCCATTGAGATCCCACGCACAGTGCAGAAGGTCAGTTTGAGTCTCAATTATCCCACTGAAATCTGCACAACAACACCCCAAGAAACTCAACACCAAGCCAAAAAGCGCCCACCAGCACAAATCCAAAGATAAGGCCGAAACAGTGTCAAAAAATCAACCGCTCGATTTTGGAAAAAGGATGGAACCTTCTAAGAAGTCTTCACCATAGTCCCCGCAACCACGCCTGAACAACTCAATACCATCCGCACCCTCTTCCAAGCCTACGCCATCTCCCTAGGATTCTCCCTTGCCTTCCAAGATTTCACAACCGAACTTGCCTCTCTGCCAGGAGACTACGGGCCCCCAAGCGGCTTTTTATACCTGGCCGTCTCTAGGACGACTGGAGCTGCGATCGGGTGCGTAGCACTCCGACCACTGAAAGGAAAGCCAAACCAAGCAACGGCGGTGCGGGAAGAGGAGGGAGTAGACCGGGGAACGAAGAAGAAGATCGCGGAGATGAAGAGACTGTATTGCACGCCGGAAGCGAGGGGATTGGGCGTGGGCGCTGCACTGGTGGATTTGGTACTGGAGGGGGCGAGGGAGTTAGGGTATGAGGAGTGTTGGTTGGATACACTGCCTACGATGGGTAGTGCAAGGGGACTTTATCTCAAGAGGGGGTTTTCAGAGATCGAGAAATACTATGATACTCCACTTGAAGGGACGATATTCTTCGGGAAGAAGTTGGTGTGAAAGAGCCGACGAGGGAGCGCAATAGGCAGGCTATTGCTCTTGAGAATATTAAGATATCTCGAGCACGTCCTCTGATGACTGGACTCTATAGTCTAAGTGCACTTTGCTACACAGCCATACATATAGCTTCACACCGGCTGACCCTACCCAAACAAATTTACTTTCTTAAATCTCATGGCCATCCCAACCAATCAGACTATTCTGCAGCCGTCCAACCACAAGGGACTCGCGTTCAACCAACGACTTCCCAGGATCGAAAGCCCCAAACAGCAAACGGTTGTTTGACAGCACGACTTCTCCAGGTGCTATTTACTGCATAGAAGTATTGCGGGAGCAGTCTATGACAAAAGGTCCAGACAACCCTGCCGCATAAGCAAGGCTGGGAACTTGAAGATACCCTGTCGAGACTCCTCGCTTATTGCTTCCTCAAACAACTTGTTCCTCTTGTTGTAGGATAGTGACCTTGTTACCGACAGGGAAGGGGCAAAAGGATGACGCAAAGAGAGAACGGGGCGAAACCGATGATAACAGTCCCAGCTAGGGATTTAGTTCAAGAAGAATACACTACCGCCAAGCCTTAATGGGAGGCGAGGGCGGTATTGACTCGTGTATAGTTCTCACACTTAGCGAGACTCCATATAAGAAGCATACGGACAATTGGAAATCCAAGATCCTCTGCAAACACCTAGTTGGAATTCATGAATTACAAGAGAGGTTTGCAGAGGAAGAAGGGCATATAAAGTCACTCATCACATTAGGTACATATCTCGTATCCCTTTCCATCATTAAGCATAGCCCTCTCGGATCCCTTATACACAGCGCAATACCCATCCCAACGTATAATATGATCAATCGCCCCAAGCTGCGAAGACGAGTTGAAAATGCAACCGAGTTCCCGTGGCTAGATGCAAGAGTAAGTCGATCCCGGATAATTTCAAAATCAAGATCAAAAGGTAGCGAGCTCGGAAAAGGCGTTTCAAATTCCTGATGTCCAGTCAGGTCTCCCCGCCGACACGTTTATCTCCTTGATACAGCATCGATTGGTACCGAGGGCGCTGCGTTTTCTACTATCTTGGCAGTATCGGTAGCCGTCGCTTTAGAAACATGCATCTCCTCCGGATCGCTGATGCCCACGAGTGCATCTTTCCTCGCAACTGCATCCCACGCATCAAGAGGACCGTTGACATTATCCTGAGCTTCTGCAAGCCATTTGACCCATCCGTCCGTTAGCGGGGCTGCACCAGCTCTGTTTACCCAGCCTGTTTCCTTGGTCTCATGAATTGCATACCAGAGTGTCCGGGTATATGATGGGTCGCCGTAAGTTTCCGTGTGTGCATGGGCGTACTTGGGCTCTTTGTTCTTATCGTCGTACTCATAACTATGCAAATTCCAAAAATACTTCTTCTCAAAGAGCGAGGTGAGCCAGTAGAGACCGTTCAATATTACGTATGCCGAGCCGATAGCTGCTTGCATGGTCCAGTTACAGTTGCCTAGCCTTGGTCAGTCCGTACCCTTCACCTTTGAAAAACAAGAGAAGCATACCAAGTAAAACGACCGATATCATCAGCAGGAATGTTCCGAGCCCCACCAGTGCTCGGTAGATATTACGATTCTTGATAAAGTAGTCGCACTCATCCGTGCCTGTATAAAGTTCTCGAGCCACAAGCTCAGATGTCTTAATGACTATGAATGAGCCTTCCCGAGTTCGAATCACAATGTCTGCCCGAGGTACCTGGCTCTTAGACGTTCTTGTCATCAGAGCCGGCTGCCACCATGAGGCTAATCCAACAATCGAGGAGACGAGCGATATCGTGCAGAGTGCAAGAATTGCCGTTCCATCCTGCTCAAAGACAGCCCAGATCACAAGTCCGATCGTCATCGCACATGACAAGACTGAGATGATATTCAACGGGGAGAATGTTGCAGCCGGAACATGTGGCTTCGTTTTTGTTTTTGGTTCTGATGGTGTAGCTCGATCCTTCGGGACCTCGGTTGTACCTTTCACCCTCTCCACGAAAGACGAGGTACGTTTTGACCGATCAGTCCACTTCTCTAAGTGAACATCATCACTCTCCTGTCCGTTGATAATAAAGCCCGACTCCATATCCGCGTCGGGGCCTTGCGATTTAGTCCCCGGCGAGACAACGGCTGGCTTGACCGCTTCATCGTCCTTCTGATTCTTATGTTTGATGTTGTAAACCAACATAGAGTACGGTGCCAAGTCATCTAACGGGTGGATAATGTGTGGGAAGTAATTAAGCGTTTCCACCTTGGTTCCATTATAGACGCCCACCACGGTAGCTGGGAATTGAGGCATGCGTGCAGGGCGAGATGGTTTGAGTAATGCTTGCGGGGCCGGTATAATCCTGGGGAGGATACAGGTCCATGAAGAAGTCAAAGTCTGACTATGCTCTTCCATACTACTCTCACCTATGACGGCGAGAAGGGATACAATGTCTAGCCTCCATCCTACCGTCGGATCAGAGACTGACAGCTATGAGCACGGGAGGCTACTTACCCGGGGAATCATTCTTTCCCACAGGGAACCAGCTCGCAGCATTGCCCATGGCGAGAGTCGTGCCGCGGAGTTGTCAACCGTGCAGAGAGTGTCGGTAGTAAGGCAAGGGTGAGAAGGTCAATGTGGGGTTCTACTGGACTCGTCGAGCGATCATCACATGGTATGCGATGGCTCCCAGAACGAATGGAGTACTGGAAGGAACGTGGTTGAGGAGAAAGAACGAGGCAGAGGAGGCTACATAAGGGAGGTCGCGGACAAGAAGAGTCCAGCCTCCTCAGCCTCAGCTGCAAGGTCGAAAAGGTCTAAGAGGTATAACCACCAGAGCCCGAGCTGATGCCAAGCGTCTTGGCCTTCTTTTCTATTCAGCTACGGAGAAGGAAGCACCACCCGCAGGTCAAGCGCCAGCGCCAAAGAAGCACGGCGCACAGAGACGCCACCCACAGAAACCCTGATGGCCACCACCTCCAAGCAAAGCAAAGCAAAGCAAAGCAAGCTTCAGGGGGAGGACCCAAGAGATCGGTGGCCAACACGGACCCTGGACGCAATCGTCCCGTCTCAAGCGACTCTTCCCGCCTGCCGTTCCATGCCCCGGCTTTTTAGGACTGAGATCAACCCAGCATACCAGGAAGATGCGCCCACATGCTACGGACCATTCCATTTAGATCAGATTCTAGGCGCGCGCCGTTTATGTCGCCAATGCGCTCTCTTAGCCTCGCATCTCCATTGAAATTAAACATGGCAACTAACGTGCATGAGAGCAATGGAACGGGGGGTTGATTCAGCGAGATCTTATTGCACACATCTAGTGACTTCCCTGCCCTTCGTCGTATAGTACACGCAGCAACAAAACACCCAGCTCCAACTTATTAAACCCATTGTACAGCAGAACTATTACCATACGCTCTTAGTTAAGGATTATAATTCGTCCATTCATGCCCGGGCCTTCTCGGCGGCGGCTTCTTGCTATCCTTCGACGCCGGCGGCACATAATTTGCAAAGACCTCATCATTGCCGTAAGTATCGACGATCCACTGGCAAAACTCATCCCACTTGTGCTGCCACACAGCCGTGACTTGCTCCTTGTCGTGTACGTCCATGCAGCTGTGCTCAAGACTCCACTGGGCGAGCTGCTTCCAGCCCAAGAGCGTCATGTTCTCGGAGCCGATCATGGCTTGGTAAAAGTCATGGGAGAGAGAGGATCTGAGGGTGACGGTGTTAGATTTCAAGAGAGAGGGGGAGGGAAGGGAGGAGAGGGGTGGTCGGTGAAGCTACATACCGGTAAAAGGTTCCATTGTCGCTGTTTAATGTACATGGAATGTTATTTGCCAGTAGCTGGTGCAAGTGATGCCCAGCAACCGTGCTGGTAAGACCTAGGACTTCGTTCGAGATCGGACATGCTTCTATAGCCATCCCTTTCTTTTTGAAAATCTCCATAAGCAACGGATGTTGTGCGAGAGAATACCCATGTCCGATTCTCTTTGCATTCAGGAGGATGGCGTCGTACAGATTACCATCCGTCTTGCCACCGCTCTCGAGTGTTTCTCCACAATGGAAGAGAAAAGGGATGTCGACACCTGCTTTCTTACAGTTTTGCTGAAAGTCGAGAAATTCTTTCGTGAAGATGCGAAGTTCGTTGCCCATTTCTTCCTCGCCCACGAGATCGAATCCTTCAGGGTATTAGTCTCTGCGCAGGGGAACTCTCACGAACCAACATACCACAAATGAACTCGGGCCGTTTTAGTTTCATCGCAAGACACTCTTCCAAGGCTTTCACTACCTGAGGAGGGGAGAAGATTCTTGGATGGCAATAGATGACCTTTAAACCTCCAAAATAGTCACCCCGCTTCTTGATCTCATCTACAGCATTAAAATACTCCTCGCGGATGATTTCTAGAGTTTCAAAATTGTCATAACTCCCTGAAGCATCGTCTTTCTTGACCGAGTTGTTGGCCATGAAATTGGGTCTGATCTCTGCATACTGGATATTGTCCTCGGCAAAGTCTATCACGCATGCTCGTGTATAGGCACGGAATGCAGACTCATAGGAAAACAGCCCTTTCATAAATTGGGTTCGGAAGTTGAACTGAGCCCAGATTCTATAATCTCATTAGTTTCACGCTGCGCGTAGAGTTTGACATGTTTCCGTACCCGTGAGTGGACTGGGTTGACCCATGAGCTTGCTCTTCTGAAATAAGACACTTGGAAACCAACCAGTCCTCCATGGCCTTGATACCACCCGGGAACCCCTTAGCAAACTCCTGATACGATTGCCAGTGATTCGGCACATAGTCAGGTGACCAGATATTACCCAGCGAGGGCGCCTTCTCGGGGCTTAAGGCTGCGTTTGCTTTAATAGCATCTTCTTTGGTAGAAACATTAAACTGAATGCGCGTTTTATCAAGGCACGTCTGATTCCTCCGATCCCTCGCAAAGTCGGCAAGGCTGAGGGAACTCTTGATATACATAGTTGGGATCTTGCGGGCATGCTGGATCAGGAATCGGGCCGGGAGACAGGCGTTGAAGTGAATATGAAGATGAGCGCCCTTCGGCATCGCCCGGGTGATCTTGAACAATTCTGTTTGGTTGATGGTGTCGACGTTGCCCAAGAAGTGAGCGCCTTCGCTTCGCTTGCCCGTCGAAGACTCACCGGCAACATCCAAAGCGCTGTAGTAAGTGTCCCAGTCATGGTCCCTGACGTTTTTGACCAGCGACATGGCATGCTTCTCCAAATCGCTGGCGTCGGCCTGCACTCGCGCATCGAAAGCAATGGCCTTCTCTTGACCGACCAGACCCGCCCGGGCTCTCTCGTACGCTGCCGCATCGCGGAATTCATTTCGCTCAATAAGCGCTTGCCAATGCGTGCGATCTGTCGATGCTGATTTCTGAGCAGCGGGCATTTTGCGCAACAGGCGTGGGGCATAATGATTAGGAGATTTACTCTCGTCGCAATCGGGCGACGAAACGAAGCCTTCTTTCAATGCACTGGTCGAACAAAGGGCTCCCATGATAGAGCGCACTTCGCCGACCGAGACAGAGCTTTCGTCTAGAGTGGAGATGGAAGAAGCGTTTGCGGCTCTGGCTGAGACTCATGTTCATCCCCCACACGGATGTGCAAAGAGGGTCATCTTCGTTTGCAGAATCCGGCGGCGGGCAGCATGCTTTTGTCCTGTGGGCAGAGTCACCGAGAACCAGAAGGCTGAGCTCAGCCACACAATAAGGTCGGTACCTTCGCCCGTAAGCTGTCGCTGCACGTCTGATTGGCCGCGACCGTCCCCACCAAATCAGGGGGGCTGGTCAGCGACGCATCTGTTGCTGCTACTTCCCAGTACGGCAACACATCACAGACCGCTTACAGACATTGCGATATGACGTTCAGTTCTTCCATTATGGCACGCAAGAGCTAGCGGCCTTTCACTTCTGGTCTTTGATATGCAGCACCTCCTCCCACTCCTTCCGTAGCCCTTCCATCGCCCGCCAACACTTCGCGCCCATCATCTCAAACTCCTCTCTCGATTCCTTTGTCGCATCAACAGCCCCCCTCTGCCGGCCAATCTTGGTCTCCCCTTCATGGCCACCCTCATGATCCACGCCGTCCCATCCCCAGCCCCCAACTTCCGTTCGCATCACTCGCTCATGCCCAAGGCGATCCGTGGCAGAGCCCCATTTCGATCGCGTTGCGTTCATTCTTTCGAGCTGCTCATCATCCGCGAGCGCGATCCATACCGGTGCCACCGCAGCCTTGTAAGGCTTGATGGGGTGCCAAGGACTTCCTAGCCAGCGCGCAACGTAGAAAGCGGCTTCCATGAAGCATGCCAAGAGCCAGGGTAAGGGGAAGATCTCGGAGGCAAAGATACCTGGGTGAGCAACATACAACCTGGGCTTGAGGCTTTTGATGCTGCCTTCTGCCTTAGGCTGGTCAAAGAATGAATCCGATGCCTTTTCGGCGGCTGGTAGAGTAGATGAGATGGAGAGAATATCGGTGAGTCGTTTGCTGCTCTCGTAGGGCGCCAAAGATTTGAGGCCTTGGATATCGTCCAAAGAAAACTTGCTGGGTACTGCCTCGATACTTGTGATCCAGATTATCTTTCCGCCTGCCGTAGCACTTGGAGACGCAGGTTTCGACAGAAGCGGCATAATCTCGTGAGTGAGAATGTAATGGCCAAAGAGATTCGCACAAAAGACGTTTCCTAGCGAAAGCTCCTTCTTATTCACGAGCGACTGCGTTTCCTCTCCAGAGCCCTGTTCTCCAGCAGTCTCACACTGTGGCCTCAATAGTCTTTGAGGCTCTGCCAGCTTGTAAATAGGCCATGTCGTAGCTTCGATCATATCCGTGAGAATTGTCCAGACAGCCTTAGGCCAGTGAAGATCGTACCAGCCGCCAATGCCTGCGTTGCAGACCACGACATCCAGTCGTGGGATCTTGATGTCACTAAGCCCCCAACCCCATGATCTCATTCTACCGGTCGAACCCTCCGCTTGGCTCAAAGCCCACTGATCCTGCTGTACATCAGGCTTGTACCCAGCGGTACCAGGGCTGCCAGCAGGAAGCTTGAGGCCATCATAGGTCGTAGCATCTGGTGTGCCCAGCGTACCGTTGACCAACTTGTCCGCCAGGGCATAGACGCTCTTTAAATCACACAGATCCACCTCGACACCCAAGAAATGTACGCGCTGAACCGTGTCCTCCCAGTTATATTCCCTGCCCTGAGCTCTGGCCAGCTTTTGTTGTTTCTTAGAGTAGTCCGAGTATTCTGCCAGGCTGCGCAAATGCTGGCGCAGCCGGGAGAGAGTGAAGCGGGTCTTCAGAGGGGTACGAGTGGTGACAATGAGAACGAGGTGTTTTGTAGGAGGAGTAGATGGGCTCGTAAGAAACTCATCGATCATGCGCGTTGCAATGCCGTAGCCCAAACCACTGTACACCGAGTGAGCATGTTCTCAATTGCAGAGTTCGAATCTGACTGACCTGTTAGCACCAGTGATCAGAGCGAACAATTGGCTCTCGCTCGTCTCCCATGGTGGTAGACCCATCTTTTCTTTGCAGTTGATGGCTTGTATGCTGCCGTTGACCCTGTTCCGTCTGCCATTTTTCAAAACGGGCGCAGCCAGGCTATGTCTGCAAAGTCTGGGGAAAGGGGTTAGGTGGGGCCATGTAAAAGCAAATAGTCACGTGTTTCACGCATCAAAATATAATGGATGATAGCATCTGAGATATGTGTTCTGTAGGCTTTTGCGCGCGGGTACAGTCCCGAGGGTGGAATGGGACTGCTGTCCTGATCTGAGATGCAAACTTGCGTAAGAGATGCACCGCGAGCA
Organism: Coleophoma crateriformis; assembly: GCA_003369635.1. NCBI lineage: Eukaryota > Fungi > Ascomycota > Leotiomycetes > Helotiales > Dermateaceae > Coleophoma > Coleophoma crateriformis. Next base: position 631,987 of record PDLN01000001.1, read on the forward strand.
AGATAGAGATCGTACCTGACCAGTAGAATTAACCGACCATCATTGTCCTACTCATCACCTGCTCAAAGCTACGAGGGACCGAAAGAGCTACTGCCCAACGAGAATTACGAGAAAATCGTCGGTACAAGCAACAAGCTGAGCATAGTTGTTGTAAGGACTTTATTGCTTTACTACCTACGGTAAGTCTAACAAAAGATGCGGGACAAGTTCTCCGATTTCTTTTGCTACAGAACTCAACAAGACTAGTCAGAAGCTGCTCTTGAGGATCACAGCCGGCCATTCCAAGCATAACAAACGTGGAAACATGCAGGGAAAAACAGACATGTATGTGGTATTCCTAAACGCCCCGCTCCGCTATTGGTTTTGGTTCTGGAAACCCAGAGATGAAATGCTACAACTAAGAGGTAAGTCTTTGCTGACCTCCCCAGCCTACCATACGTAATTGATTACCGAAAGAAACGAAATATATCTATACGTTCTTTCTCCCCTCTCCCTCGCCCTCCTCCTCGCCCTCACTCTCCTCATCTGACAATGCTGCCTGTTCCTGACTCTGCCTCCTCCGCATCGCACCACGCTCCTTCATCGCGCCTCTAATCTTCTTGCTAACCTCATCGAAGTCGCCCTTAGAGTTGAGCGTGCTGAAACCCTTGAGCGGAAACCCAGCCGAGCCAAGACCGCCTCCACTGCTGCTACTTCTACTCCTGCTTCGGGACGGGGGCCTAGTCGAGAAGAGTCCGATGTTGCCGAGGTGGCCGAAGGACTCGTTACGAGGAAGATGACTATCGTTGTGCTGGACACTGTCCATTGTGCTGCTAGTAGTAGTTCGCTGCAATCTAGGAGAAGAAGTACCGGCATCTGAGAGATTCGATTGACTGCTGCTTCGTCTGTGGAAAAAGCCTTGTGTAGGTGACGGGGTTCCATCGCTACGGAAGGGGTCGGCAATAATTCTGGCAGAGTCGAAATCAGGGAATACTTCTGGTCCCAGGGTATTGATAACATCGGTAACTTCAGCACTCAGCCGTGCTCTTTCTTGTCTCAACTTATGGACTGTATTGTTTGAAGACGGGTTCAAGCATAGGACAAGTGGGCGGAGAGATTTGACGATGTCCATTCCAACCTCGCCAAATCGAAGAGCTGCAAATGTGATGGCAGGGAAGATGATATAACCGAAGATCCAGACTGCCCACAATGGAACCCATTCAGGCACATACCCTTGAACGCGGTTGCGATAAGTCCAGTAGGTAAGAATTATAGTGTAAAAGTTGTAGAGGATTGGAGCCAGCGCTAACGCAACAAGAAGCTTCCACGTGGCCATGACATCCCGGCCTTGTAACTTGACAGTAGAAGCCGCAAGAGCTTCCTTCGATTTCTTAATGCTGATAATCTTTGCGGCAACGAAAATTGGCGCGAACAGCACGAGGCCAGGAAGTACGCCAATGGAGAGGACAGAGAGCTTGCCGAGTCTGTACAAGAGGGTGAAGATGACGGTTGGAATGGATCGCTTAGCATATTCCACCTGGTGGTCTCGAATATTGATATATCGGAGTTGTTTGTTGTACTCGGTGACGGACTTCTTCAAAGTTATAATTCTTGGGTCGTCCTTATAGTGAGTGTAGCCTTTGACAAGTCTTCGGTTAAGCTCAACAACCATTGGGAGTGGAAGTTTCTTGCCAGTTGGATTATACAGACGTCTGACAGCTTGGATAAGCATGAGAGTATCGTAATCAGGGCTAGTGACCGTAACAGCAACGAGCGCTTGATAGACAGTGTTGAGAAGTTGGCTAACAGCCTCTCTCCGCTCTCCATTTTTGTAAAGCTCAACAAGTTCCTTGGGAATATCAATGGGGTTTCCGAATTCGACAACAGCACGAGAGCGGAACTTGTGAGCATGGAAATAGTTCATGCCACAAGGAATGATCTTGAGTCCGCTATCGGGATTTGCTGCCAGGGAACCAAGAGCCATGATAGCCACACCGGCTTTGAGAGGAAGGAGTTCCGTTCTGTCGTGACTGCCACCTTCTGGGAAGATTCCAACTGCTCCACCCGCGCTGAGACGATCAAATACCGCATCGTAGACTGCAGTCTGATCCACCTTCGGAGCAGTCTTAAATTTAGAGCCCTCAAAGCCTTGCGCGGTACCTTTGACATCCTGGTTTGTGAACTTTCCATTGTCATCCACATCGTCTCTGCCTGTCAGCTGTCTCATAGCAGCTGCACCTTTGAATGGCTTCTTCAGGCGTAGCTCTTCTGCGCTTATAACCTCTGCGATTTCCGCACTTGCTGCTGTACCGTTGACGCTTGGGAGTACCAAAAGCCCGCCAATCTGTACCTCCTTGCCATCAAACTTCGTTCCAACTCCACGAACAAGTAGAGGATTATCAATTGGGTCCGGAAGATAGATGGCGCCAGTGGCAGGCTTGACCATATCCAAGGCACGCCCAACAGGAACAGCTCCCACTTTACGTGCAAACCAGCCGATTAGAAAGCGGCGCATAGATTTTTCTGCAATGAGAAAGGCGGCTCGTCGATGACATTCATTTCGAAGGGTTCGCATGAGGATAAGAGGATCAACGAACTAAGAGCATACGACATTAGATTTCCATCCCACAATTGCGATTTTGGAGCCTACCTGGTTGGCATGGGGAGCAGCAACGAAAATTACAGGACCTCGTCTTGGGACCTTCCAGGATCCTCGAGGATGGACCTCTCGGAAGAAGAGGTCAACGAGTATAGCGAAGGACCAGAGGAAGACATCGTAGATCCAGTTGGTCATAGGCCATCTCTCCTGGTGAGGAGCCTTATTATGAGGCATGTGCTCATGTACCTGCTGTTCCTGGGACATCTCCACGGATGATGTGGTGCAAGGCTAAAGGAAGGGATAAAAAAAAAGAAAATGAGCAGATTCCGAGGTAGGAGAACGGAATAAATAAGAACAACCACGGAAGGGTGGTCGCGTTCACTCTGTATCGGAGAACCGCGTGGAATGGGCCGGCTTTATGCTCTCAACCCACCTGCAGCTCAACGGATCTAGTGCTGTCGAATAACAAACGAGCGGGCGCGTATATATGGTGTAGAAATGCTAAGAACAGGCGCGATGCTTATTCATACGTCGTAGCTAGTATATCGGGCGCGAGAGAGGGAAGCTGAAGTCATAGCGATAGCAAAGCTTGTTGGGGTGGTGCGGTCTGCTGTTGTGAACAATGAGGTCATGTATCTGAAGGTGCGTCCTAGAAGTGGTCGTTTCGACTGTCCAGTGAAGTGACAGGTGGGAAGGTCGAAGCAGTACGAGGTTGATGCTTTCTGTCGCTTTTCCCCACCAAGATTTAATCCCTGCTTGTGTTGGCGAAAACCTTGCGCTTAGGGAACGAGGGAACGAGAGCCGCGGTTAAGGAACGCAGTAGGTATTGCACCGAGGACATCGGCAGCTATATGGGTTTCGTGGAGGGGTATGTTGGGAGACTAGAAACTAGATACTTTAAGGTTTTCAAATGTCCTGGCATTATTCTCTGATCATTAGGTCATGAAAGACCTTCTAGAAAGGCTGTCATGAACCCGGTGCCCATTACAAGGCTTTATAGCAGCAACCACACCGGCAGGATTTAAAGTCTGGGACTCAAAACGAATGCTATTATCTTTGATATGACAAGCAAACCAGTCTCCCGATCAACTACCAGACAAAAGCCAAGTGGCCATGCCAAGCTGGTACAGAACAATCCATAGATTGAGGATCAAGTGGTGATGGAAAGAATATATCAAGTCTAGGATGTCAGTAAGTGCCAAGACCACTCAAAAAGTGCCCTTGACATTCGAAATAGAGGGTATAAAATAGAATATAGTATAAGGTATCTATATCGCACCTGCCCCAACTCTCTGCGTCTCAAGCACGACAAAATGGTTTGGCATAAAGAGAGTCGAAACAAAACAATGAATGGAAAAGGTGAAATATGCTATACATATGCAAATGGGTCTCTTGAGAACAACCACGACAACAATATCAACGACAACCCATGTAAGACGCCCATACACACGCCTTGCCTATGAGACACTTTTTTTATAGAATTCTTCCAATACCATGTTTCCCATCTTTAAACCCCACTTTCGAAAATAAACTGAAATGGATGCGAGAAGAGGGATTATGAGAGTGGAGTATCAAGAAGGACTGTCCCAAATGCCCATGCTCAAATCCACGCGCAATGCCATTAAAACAGACAAAGATTACATGATAATAGCCGGGACGTCGACATTGACCTTGATGCTTTTATGCGGGAGGATGCTTCCTCCGTTGACGTAGATTTCGTCGCCAATGGTAACATCATCACCAAGAACACTGACATTCTCGAGTCTAGCCCACTTGCCTACGCTAGAGTTCCAGCCAACGATCGTGCTCTTGATCCAGGCGTGATCCTTGACCTTTGAGCCAGCCAGGAGGACGCATCTTTGTAGACGAACGCCGTCGCCTACAATGACATCTGGGCCAATGGTGACGTTGGGGCCAATGCGGCAGTTCTTTCCAATCTTGGCGGATGGATCGATCAAGACGTTACCACCGTGAACATATGGTGTGCTTGGGGGTGTGAGAAGTTTTGAGCCCTTCTTAGTGAGAGACGAAAGGTAAAGGCAGGTTCCAGAAAGGAAATCCTTAGGCTGGCCGACATCCATCCAGAAACCCTCCAGATCCATAGAGTGTAGTTGACCATCAGCGCAGATGGCTGGGAAAGTCTCGGTCTCAATGGAGGTAGGACGTAAATCGATTCGAGAAAGGACAGATGGGTTGAAGATGTAGATACCGGCGTTGATACGGTTTCCGACAAACTCGACTGGCTTCTCGACGAATCGGTCGATACGCGATGCGTGGTTTGGCTTGTGCACTACAACACCGTATTTTGAAGGCTCCTCAACCTTGGTAACCATAATGGTTCCCTCCTCACCGTGTGCCTTGTGGAATGCGGCGAGATCTGAAAATGGGTATTCGCAGATAACGTCTGAGTTGAGGACGAAGAAGGGAGTGTTGTCCTTTCCGAGGACTTTCTCAGCGAGTTTCAGCGGGCCTGCAGTTCCAAGCGGCTCGGCTTCGATAGAGAAGGTGATGTTGACGTTGAACTTGGCAGAGTACTACGAGATGCAGTGAGTAAAAGGAGTCAAGCAAACGTAACTGCTGAAGCTAAAGCATACCTCGGACAAGGCCTTCTCCATAATCTCAGGGCGGTAGTTCACGGCGAGAACAATATCTGTGACTCCGGCACCGGCCAAGGCCTCAATCTGATGCAGAATCATGGGCTTGTTACCAAACTCCACCAATGGCTTTGGGAGAGTGAGGGTCTAATGAATTCGTCAGCTGCTGGAAGCATTCTGTGGGCAATCCAAGAGCTGTGCGCCACTTCGGTCATGACCATGGGTGAACATACGAGAGGTCGCAATCGGGTACCGAAACCACCAACGAGAATGAGGGCTGTAAGTCAGGATCAGTAGCTGCAATCGGGCGCAGATCTGGCCGCGGATGGCGCAACATACCCTTCATCTTGGGAGAGGTGATTGATGGAATATGAGGTGAAGCTGGGTGTGTCTGGGAAGGGCGCAAAGAATTACCCCACACTCGAGACTGGCTGGATGCGTTGTGCAGAAGGTCGAAGCAGAGAGAGGGTCCAAGAGCAAATGATCCAGCAGCTGCTATGAAAGGAACCGGTAACGAGTGTCTGTCTTTGCAGGCAGAGAAAGGTGGCAGTGGTGAGCTTTGTCGGCGAGGAGGACTGGATTTGGGAGGACTGGGAAAACGCTATAACAATAAATTAAGTCGGGATCAGAGGCTCAGAGGACACCTGTTGCGCGCGACTTAGGACCGGCGACGGAATTGGCGTCCAGGTTTATTTCGGGCCACACCTCGCTTGACCCGGAAATAGGGGCAAGAGGCTCCCCGCCGTACACTTGAAGGTGCTGATTCGGGCCCGACTCCTTGCCTCATGCTCTGGTACGCGTCGAGGTTTCACGGCCAGCTGCGGCAAAATGTGACCACAATATATAAATGCCATTAATCGTCCCATCCTCTTCATCCCTTCCTTCGTCGCGCCTCTCTGCATCTCAATTGACGGACTGGCGCACCTTTGCCCGCTGCGGTGCGAGTCTCGGGCACCGAGGACGAAGGGGAAAGCCGGGTCGAGTCGTTACTATCTTGAGCTCAGCCGGAGACCACGAGTCTCGTTCCACACAGCGGCGGTGCGGCTTCTATATACAAACACGAGACAGTCCCGATGGCAACATCTGTGCAGGACACGAAGGCCACCATGTCGTGACCGCCACACTCGCGTACCCTACGCACATCTCTCCGCCATGCCCACGTCTCAAGTAAGGAGTCTTTACTGAGATGAAGGCCGGCAAGAAAGCATCGGAAAACTGTCATGTTCCTCAGTTAAGCGTGTCAAGATGCGAGGCCCTTATTGGACGGGAGTAGCGCAATCATGCCTGTGGCATTATTTCTCTTCATATTTGTCGGTTCATCAGCTCATTACTTCGTTAAGCGCAAGCGCAAACTGCAACATCAGACATCAAATGATGAGTATGAATAAACGAGTCCACCCAAAGAATGCAAACAATTCCAATCACGAAAACATTTTCACGTAGCCTTTCCCAATCCTTCGTCTCACAGTGATTCGTCCTATTTTTTAGTCGTTCTTTTCTTCTCCGTCGGTCATGAAAGTCGTTATGAGAGAAAGGACATTGTATAAACAAGGGAACCGCGCCACGCTTGCTAAATGCAGAAGAAATTTGCTGGATAGATAAACAATCGAGACAACAGGCCTCCAAAACCCGCAGCCCCTCATCACTTCTGCTTGATTCCCGCTTCGCCGGGATGGAGGAAGATTGTCTCGCCAGCCTGTGAGGTGAATACAATATTAGACAGTTGAATGAGTGAGTTGCCTCGGATATCCAGACGGATGGTACTGTCAAACCCATGCCGTGTAACATGCTGATCTTTAAGATAGGTCCGGGAAAAAAGAGTGCATTTCGGGTCGTCAAAGGGTCGTCAAAGGGTCGTTAAGTATGAAATCGTGATGGTCGGGTTTGTGAAAGCAATTGTGCCGCCTTTTGATTGCGCCTTTGGCACCGTAAGGCCATACCTATCGATTGCAGTGCAGTCATGATATCTACGGTGAGATAGAAGGAGAGGTCCAAACCCGGGCCTCCCCTGAGAATACGACCTTGGCTTCAGAGCGTCTACGACAACCCGTACGTGTGTCGCTTCACTCAGAAGATGCAGTGGAGCTACTGCTGCTGAGATTGGCAGAATGGCTTCGTCCTCCATGCTTTCTTCGTGATCTACCACTGCTCTCGTTTGCAGGTAATCCCTGGACGACACCATTGCGGGCCAACATCCCTCCATTTACTGAAAAGTTCCGGCATACCATGAAGGCTCGCATGGCAGCGTTTTCCTGGGCAAGTCCATCAGACTCATATGCAAGATCCGTCTGGTATTCTCGTCCATTGACGAGGACCAAGCAAGTGTAGCCTGATGTGCTCCTATACGTCTCGTACAAAGGGTCTCGCCAACCTCGTCGACGACAAAGGCCTACTCCGTGTGTTAGTTAGTGGCAAGCAAGCAGAACGTGTCGCTGGTAGTACAAGGCTTGTACCCGGACAGGATATTCAAATGACTGCAAGTATGGCCGATAGACCGATTCTGCCGAGCAAACAAAAGGACTTGGCAGATAGATAGAGGAACTTGTTACACCAATTGGACAACGAAAGAACAGCTCAGAACACATCCCTGAGATCATTTCGTGCCACACATCGCACTTTAAAAATTGGAGACGGAGTAAATCACAATTCCCAGAAATGTGGTAAGGCTTTCCCAAGAAGATGGTTCAACGTACTCTCCAGGTAAGACATGTAGAAGCCGCCCATTTTGTCCAGGATCTGTCACAATTGATTGGGCTTCAACGAAGATGGCGTTCTCGAGGTAATGTGGTATGATATTACGGTCCGGACCAAGAAGTTTCGACCAGTAAAGCTTTGAACGCCTCGTTGGCGACGCACTTGAGCCCAACTGTATACAGGGAAATATGCACAAATATCAATTGAATGTATGTGAAAACTATAGTGTGTGGTCGACGTCGTGGTATAGTAGGATAAGGCTGACAGTTCGAATGGGTGGTTGGGGGCTCAGTGCAGAATTTCATCCATCGACGGCGAGATATGTGTGATTTATTGCAGACTCTGAGGCTAGCGTAGGACAAGGATTAAGGACTCGACTCCCACAGAGAACATTCAAGCGCCGTCCAGATAGGGCCAGACATTGTGCAAGATGCAAGTAATGAATGCGGCTCTTCTCAGTGTGACCCATAACGATGTGCTGGCGTGTGTCGTTGCCAGTTGATAATTCTCAGGAGATTAGGCAACTCCACCACAGCATGGGAACGCATACTAGGGGATGATCTCTGTAGCTCAGAGAGTATCAATTCGCCCTTCTGAGGGAGGTCTGCATGCTCGAAATTGTCGATGCAGCATCAGTGGCGAAACGCTCAACGCCGAGTACAAGCGCCGCACAAACCGGCTTGGGGGGCAGACAAGTATCCTTTGGTGCAGAGAGAATTTCATGCCGCAGAGAAAGTTGCTCGTAAAAAAAATCGCTGAGCGTGATGGTATGGTCTATTGGGATCCGCCGGGCTGGCCGCTAATGCAGAGGAATCGCTGGCTCCACGGTTCGACTTCGATGCACGAGAAACGTCAGAGATTCATCGTCGTTAGCCAGGGACCGAACCCCTCAAACTTGCCTCCCCCCGAATCGCTGTGTCCGGAGAGATACGTTGAGAGTACTTGCAATGGCCAAGGTACTTTCAAAGAGGGGACGATTGTCCTCTGCCCCGCACTACAACGGCGTCTCTGGCAGTGAGCCCTCATGTAAGCGAGAAGCGTTCCTGCTGAATGACTGGAGTAGGACTTGACACGAAGTCGGTGAGCTATCGGTGCATAAAGAGTGGCTGGACTGAGCAGCTCGATTATGCTTGATGAGCATCAGAGGCCTTGTGCAACCGGGAAAAAGGCGCAAGGCAAACCGCCAGGCCTACTCAGACTAGCTGCGACAAGGTTGTGTGAACATGCAATGATGAGTTGGCAATGCGCTTGGGGTCCTAAGGAGTAAGGCCATATGCTGCAGAGCTTGGAAGAAGGATGCAGCGAAGTATATGAGAAAGCATTGACGGAGCATGAAGTACAACATTGTAGCTAGGACATCTTCAAACAAGATAAGCTCAGGGGCCCTTGAACCGCCGTTCGTCACATCAAGGCAAAGGATTTGTTGAATCAGCGTCTGCACTGGTGTTTAGGACCGGGGCTGCAATTTGCGTCCTCGCGGATTGCTAGTGTACCTTGCCGCGAGTCTCACTTCGGACCATCCAGCACCAGCGGCACCGAGGAAATGCGTCGCAAAGCATGGCGAGATGAGATGATAACTGACAGCTTCCAGGTGCCCTATCACCGTCGAGTCAGGTTCGTGGAGACCTTGGAAGTCCTGAGGTGGGAAGGTGTTCCAATTCGCGGAAACCCTGCGCAACGTATGGTCTGCCGCTGATTATGCAGCTAAGAAGCAGATGCAGAAGGGGGGTTCGATGCACATGCCCGAGGCGAATGCCGTGGGAAAGGGAGGCTGGCCGCTGAGCAGTCCGACCTCAGCAGCAGAACCATTTTAGATACCATGGTAAGTGGAGAGAGTGGAGAGAACACTTAACAAGAAGAGTGACTGGGGGACGAAAGTGCAAAAGACACATGAGGTTCAGGGGCGGGAAAAATAAAAAGCGGAGCGAGGCCACTTCGACAAGCGAGGATGCATTCCCAGTGATGACCGCGGCTTGCTATGTAGCAGCCATTGTTCGCAAGAGGGAAGGCGAACCTTTCCATATGGTCCGCATCTGTGCATGACTTGTCACTCCGAGTTGCATAGTTTGCGGGCAATTGTCATCTAGTACTGGACTGCATCGGACTGCGAGTCCATTAACACATGTCACGTTTCGATATGCTGCCAATCGTTTACTGAGTTTGCAGGAGGCAGCTGGCAGGATCCGAACCGATCCTTGAAGAACTATCTAGACGGGCGACGCCCACATGGCTAGATCCGGGCCGGGATTGCTTGTTTCAAGGAAATACCATGAATGTTGATACTCTTGCACTTGCTGGCCGCGACGCAACTCTCTGCGAACGAATTGAACGAGGAAAGCAAACACCTCCAGCCATGCAACCTGCCATGTACTGTCCTCCGGAATCTTATGTTGCATAAATCTACAAACCTCCTTGGGAGGTGAAATATGCTCGCATTTCTTCTGCTCGACCTTGACATATCACAAATACCGGGTGTAGCATTTCGACCCTATCCTGCTCATCGTATATCTGCGAGTCATCGAGAGCAGGTTCCGCAGTCCATTGGTATGCTGAGGTCAAAGTACTGTCCGGCTCGTTATCTGTAGAGGCATTAAAGTGCCACTTGTGCTGTGCAGAACTCAAGCCAGCTAGAACGTAGCAGGTATGATATGAATCAGACATACTGCCTCTGGTATCAGCAAGAGCACAAGAAGTATGAGAAACTGACGTACTGGCTCGGCTTGTCTCGTAAACCTCCCCGCTTCCCAAAATCTTGGCAGCAGCAGAGGATGTATCTAATCAATCCCTCACGGCTAAACAGGCTTCCAACACGTGTGTTCGAGATAGCCTCAGCACTGCCTTCTTTGCCTGAATGGCCTTGAAATGGACCCTCAAGAGACGCCTCGAGGAGAGGCCAACAACCTCCGACCCAGTGACTGTAGCAGCCATCTACAAGTTTGTTGGTCCGTCCCGAGAAGCCTCCCTCGGGTGCGTACTGGCGAGACGAGAGCCAGGAGATGAGTCGTGGAACGTCAATGTATCTAGAAGAAACAATCTCATAAGCCTTACCGAGATTAAAACAACCTGATTCGCGCTTCAACTTACTTTRGCATCATGACATGCGGATCGCCTAAAACACATAGGCATGCAAGAGCGCAGAAAGCATATGCACCATGAGCTTCTGCATCCGGGCGTCCTGAGAAGCCACCTTCGAACGATTGACCTACGCTGATGAGCATGATGCCGATATTGCGTGCATACAATACTTACATTTAGCTACCCATTCAGGAAGGTTGGTAAGCAACGTTGCTCCGTTGGGTGTCCACGCAGGAGATTCGCGTGATAGTTCCAGAGGGAGATCGAGAAGTGTGATAATGACCGCAGCACAGTATGCACCACTTTCTCGTTCTCAGTAATCTCGCTATGCCCACAGCGATTCAGAACTCACCGGATATCCTCCTCTCCACCCACAGACATTTGAAATCCTCCATCCGGTTGCTTCAACACCGAAAGCCACTCCCACATGGATTTTCTATCCACGAGGTTGAAGGCTTCTTTACCACCAACGATAGCTAGAGACAGTAGTGAGGCATATGTAGACGCTAGATGCGACATCTGCCCATTACCCCCACCAAAGCCACCGGTGGGATTCTGAATTGGTCGCAAAGTCGATATAATTCTCTCCCTGTATTCCGATACATCTTCACCCATAGCTGAGAGTCCAGCCAAGGCCCAATAGAACATCCATGGCCTACTGGCATCGGCCGCTACAAACTGGGGCGGCAGATTCCTGAGACCCTTGTGCAAAAATTGTATGTGTCGTCTGCGGTCCAAGTGCGGGACGCCATGCTCGTTGAAAGTGATTCCTGGCTGTAAACCGGAAAGGAAAGGAAGACAGTCATCAACCGTCTCATCTTGAATCTGGGAGCTTTCCGTCACGAGAAAATCCCGCAATAGAGGGTGTGAAGTGAACAGATCTGGCACGGTACTTGCTGATGCCATTCTTGCCGACATCATGGCGGGGTAGCTGGAGGGTCCTAATCTGTGTACAGATTCTCGATTTGCAAAATCACCAGCTTCATCAGATGACGAAATCGCTTCTGTTTCGACGACGAACCCTGTCTGCGGAGGTTGTGGATTACTTTTGAGCAAGCTATCCAGGTGGTCTGTAGCCATATCAGCCCTTCTTTGAAAGATCACACGGCGGTGCGTCTTTCTTCCTTTGACATTCCTCGGCATTGAAGGCACCTCCCTCTGGCATCGTCTTCGTATTGTTCTGAGAGGTCATTGTCTCACGGACCGGAAGCACGTGAGCATGGGGTTTTCATTTGACGAACAAAAAGCAAATGCAGTTTCTGGTCCCGTGATTCGCTTAAGCTGAAGGGACGGGAAAGGCCGTCAACGTTCGTGGGCCGGGGCTGGGGCAGCATACAACACAACGCAGAATCGTCAACGGTTCCTTTGGATGGTTTCTTTTCTTTCCCGAGGTCGAGATGGTTCAACAGCAACAGTGCATCCCCGCATGTTCGGCATTCATGTACCTGAAGCACGTTACTATGCCTTTGAAACCAGATGCAATTCTTTACCGCCATTGCCGCAGTTCAAAGCGCCCCCTACGCCTAACATGTGTCTTAGCCGGCCCGTCGAAAGCCATGAGCACCTTACTGGCGCGCCAGATCAAGCTTAACTGCAAGTCAAGCCCGAGACAGCGCATCTTGGGACGAAAGACCAAACATCACTCAGCGACCGAGTAGTATAGCGACAGGCTACTCACAGCCAGCACAACACATACATCATCGGAAGTCAATCCGCCTAGCCTATTCCTTGGATCTGGAAGCGGCTCATCCGGGAGGCAACACGACACGATGCACTGATTTTGATGGTTGATGCTACCTGGTTGCTATGTACTCGGAGTATCTAATAGTGGGCACTGACTCGCAAGAGAACCCCGCTGCGGGTTGGCCACGGGTTTATTTGCTGTTGCATGAATATTGACATGCAGCTTGTTGCTAGCCCGCGCCCACGAGCATCAGAGTTGTGATAGGCACGATGGCGCAAGTGGATTCGGACCATTACATGTACTGGAGATCGTGCGAGTTGGTGCGGCAGTTCTCTATTTTCCCGGTGGAGATTATTGTTGAGTCGTACCTGAACTGAAACGGAATATGGAAGGGAGGTATCTAGCCATGAGGGGCCACGGCAAGCGCCTCTGGCGGCTCGTATGGGGGTATGACGGCCAGATTCGGCCATCCATCTCATACACATCGTGTCAGGCGCCAGCGCAGTCTTCGGACGAAATCATGCTGCGGCGGCTCAAGGTGCACAGAGAAGGCGGAGAGCAGTCCGACAGGCGTTCCGAGAGTGTTTCGATAGCAAGGTCCCGCAAGCTGACAAAGTTTGATGTGCGAGAGCGGCACTGCCAGGGTAGCAAGTAACTTTGGGTAAGCACAGCTGGAGCATTCTTCTACTCTACCGGTAACGGCGCTTCTGCACATGCTCTGCCTGAGCATGGCAATTGTGGTGCTCGCCGTTCGGACCTGCCCTTGATAACAGGCACGAGGTCGGTCGAGAGCTCTCCCTGCGTGAAGCCAGCCAGCAACGGATCGGAGGGGATCTATTACCCCTCGCTTGCCCTTCGTGACGGGCGAAGATCTCTTGACGAAAGCCGCGGGGAGAGACGTGCACGCACAAAGCAGCTTAACGAAGGGACTGGAGTTTATGTACGCCAGGATGGACCATGAACAAGACAAGCTGCCCGTCGCGATAGCTCCCTCCACCCCTTCCCCCCAGACCCAGACACCACCACCAGCCGAGTGGGATGGCCGGGCGCCGTGATTGGCTGCGGCCGGCCCTTGACGACGCTCGCCGTGGGTGGCCGCAGCAGCAGTGAGCTGAGGCGCACCCGAAGCAGGATCGCGCGCATGCAGCGTCTCTGGATGCGATACAGCCACTGGCCACTGGATGTCTTGGTGGTGTAGGGACTTGCAGCGAGCTGCAGTAGCTCCTCTCGCCTGAGGATGCGCAAAGATGGGGAGCCACTGGGCGCCGCTGGATAGAGTCGTGTTGCCCTGGGAGGCTGGTGGTTGGTGCTTGCTCAGTGCAGGCTAGCCCCGCTGGTTTTCGCGCCCGGTGATTGGCGGCCTCTCGGCGGGCGCAGGCGGACTAAGCCCAACGTGGCCTCGCTCGTCGCGGCGGAAGGCTATTTTCCCTTGAAAGTCTTGTCGGAGGAAACGAAGCTAACGAGAACCCCGGGCTTGTCCATCACCTCTTCTCACCAACTCTCACCGACTTTTCACAGGCGACACCATCGAGCGGGCCTCGACTTGCTAACCACAAAGTCGCCGTCCTCACCGTATTCCTTCCTCTCTAAAGAGCGGTGTCTTCGACCCTCTTCCTGAAATACTATTGACTATTCCAGTCGACAAACCGCGACAATGACCTCGAACCTCGATTATTCCTCTGACGGTCTGCTTGACCTTACCTTCGATCCGCAGAACCCTCGCTACTCTTACTCCAACATGTCAGCGCGCTCCAGCTGGCCGCTGCCTCTCGATATGGCATCAGCAGACGCCGACCCAAGACGCTCGCTGTCGCCCGGGCAAAGCGCACAACAGCACTTTCACACAACTCACCACAACTCTCCCACGCTCCTCACAGACTGGCCGATGCAGCAACAACCGCAACAGATGCCCCACTACCTTCAGGACAACTCGCTCATGAGCGCACAATATGCCAACTTCGGACAGGCCTTCCAGGCGTCCCCGCTGGACTACCAGATGCCCACCACGCAATCCGGGCTCGAGTCCGGCCTACAGATGGAAGCACCCTTTGGGGGGATTGGCGGATTAGTCCAGACCGTGGAGGCGCAGGCAATGCAATGGGCAAATTGGCAGGAGTTTGAGCAAGCCATGAACTTCACTGGGAATGATGGACTGCCAAGTTTGGGTCGCCAGAGTCTCGGAAGCAACTCGCCTACAGGGACGTATTTGGAGGTTCTATCACTTCCCAGCTCGAGTAGTGATAACGGATGGGCCACTGTCGACGCCTATCAAAACTTCGAGTCCTATCAGCAAGCCCAAAACGCCGCGATTTTCAATCCGGGACAGACCTTACATCTACGAAGTCATTCCGACTCGTCCCAGTCTGATGGGACGGGCCACACCATGGAGTCCTTTGGCAGCTATGAAGATATGACCTACCCATACTCGCCGTACTCTCCCGGCTCTGATAACTTCATCGACACACTCGCGCACCGAAATTGCTTCCACGGCGATGCACACCACTCCCCTCAACATTCGCATCACTCACCGCAACATTCCCACGATATCCACGAGATTGTGAGCCCTGCCGCCGCCGTAGCGCCTGTTCCTATCAAGATGTCCTCAACCCGCACTACTCCGTCGTCCACGTCCTCGCCTCCAGCCCGGAGAAATTCAGCGCCAAAGAAAAGCCCAATCACTGCCAAGGCGACCAAGGCTGTCATCCGTCGTACGTCCAACGGCAAGAAGGACTCGGAAAAGCGTGTTGGCAGAAGACGTGGTCCATTGCTCCCTGAGCAAAGGAAACAGGCCAGTGAGATCAGAAAGTTGAGAGCCTGCTTACGATGCAAGTTCTTGAAAAAGACTTGCGATAAGGGAGAGCCTTGCGCGGGTTGTCAACCGTCACATGCTCGTCTCTGGCAAGTACCATGCACACGTATCGATATCAAGGACATTGGATATTTCATGAAGGACTGGCGAGCTGATTATGAGCGTCACGTTGATCTCGGAATGACTCTTTACAACATCAAGGGCTTCTCAGAAAAAGAGGAGCTCATCTGGATCACCCATGGTTATGGATTCGCCATCCCTATCAACGCACGCGAGGTTTACGTCAGCGACGATTCCTGCTTCCACATCGACTGGGTCGAGAGTGATCACGACGAGCCCAGTGAGTTTGAAGTCCGCACTGAGAGAATGTCTGCTGGTGCAGAGGGCATCTCCAAGGAACGCCTCTCTGAATACTTGGACCAACATCTTGATGGTCCGTTCGAGGAATTCATCGACAGTTACTTCGAGGGCACTCCTTTCATCACCGAGATTCTCAAGACTGCTCACCGCTACTACCTCAAGGAGAAGTTGCCTGTTATCCGAAAAGCTCTCAAGTTGGTACTTGCTTACAACTTGACCATGCACGTAACAATGGTCGAGAACCGTGGCGACGAACACCCAATGGATGGGTATATCGATGATGAGGAGTCCAACTGGGCTGGCAGGACTGTTGCACCAGTCATGATCAACTTCCAAATCAAGTGTGCCATGGCTGAGATGTGGCGCGAGCTCCAAAAGGAGATTCTGGAGGAGCTTTCCTCATTATACTCCAGCGTCTACAGCGGTGACAGACTCAAGAACTGGCCCACCATTTTCATGCTTGCTTCTATTCTGCTTGCAGTTTGGGAGGAGATGCAATTCGATTGTCATTACCGCATTCCCGATGCCGCTGTTGTGAACAAGTTCTGCACTGACATGGAGACAACTCCAGTCGGTGTTATTGTTGGCCTTTTCCATGCCATCTCGCAGAAGCTTCCTCCATTCACGGAGTGGGAAACTCAACGACACGGCCACCTCCTCAATAACAACGTCGCTGTTTGCGAGGCCATGACAGAAATGAGAGGTCATGTCACCAAGCATGGTAAGTAGATTCAGTTTTCCTCCTTGATGATGGTTTATTAACCCAGGATAGAATCATACCTCAAGACACGACCTGATGCTCAGTTCGACCGCAGAGACTTCGACTGCTTATCCAATAAGTTCCTGTCGAAGCTTGTCATCCGAGCTGGTGCCTAAAGAATATTGATATTCTCATCTCGACTGAGCAACCTCAGTTCCATATCAATTAAATCAAACCAGCGACCTATCCCTTTCTAAATCATTTTGTTGCAATATTTCTTCCATTTGTCTCTTACCATCAACAAACGATCAAAAAATGCCACAGCGAGGCACAAGAACCATTACCGATATTGCCCTTAGAATCATCTTCCTTCCATTGGACCACGACCAGATTCTGCGAGCAATGAATCATTATACTTATCTGACGATGATGGGTTACGTTTTCCAACAACGATTACTGTATGAATGACGATTGCTTTCTTTCCACTCACGAACGGAAGAATCTCACGATGAGGAACCCACCAGTTCCTTATTCTGATATTATACGCTTTTACGGCTGTTTACCAAGAGTGGTCTTTTTCTTTCCTTTCTTCACACAGCATAGCATTCGGCGTTTGGAGGTTCCCTCTTATCGGGTTGGAAGGGAGCTTACGAAATTGAATCGTGCCCCGTAAATATATTTTATCTATTGACTGATCTCCATGCATTTCATGAATGATTTGGGAGGAATCAAGTCTTGTTTATGTTCTGTTTCTCGTACATGCATTTCGTATGTATTGTGAGGATATATTCATATTATCTCTGAACAAGAGACCATGGAGGAAAAGGGAAAAGGAATGCGCCGTCATCCAAGGCAGCATAGATTCTTCTTATATCTTCTGATCTGGGTAGATCGTCTTAGGAATGAAAATACAGAACCTTTCACCTCATTACTACACTCGTCTCTTTTGAATTTTCTGATCTACTCTTTTGCACCGTGAGGCCACCGGCAAGTCCGCTTTGCCATATGGCTTTATTAATCTCAATCGTCGAAACTCATTCACAAGCATAAATAAGCATGTCTTAATGGTTCCAACACTTGGGGGGTCCATTTCCCCAACCTCGCCACCTTCCCTTCACCTCAACATATACACCAGTAGCTAAAGTGCCTTGTTGTCACGCACCCATTTCCAGCCCGATCGTCCAAACCTTCCCCCTTTCTCCCATCCATCTCTCGTAATCCCCTCTCCGAGAAAGGAAAAAAAGGTGCGTTCACCAACCACTCTTTTTCCCCGTCCGATCGAGCAGTAGCGTCGATCCGGAACACAGCTCCTCTCCCACCTGCCCAAGTTTTCTCCGCCCATCCCAATCCCCAACTTGTTCGCCACTCCCTCGCGCGCCCCCCCCCTCCAAATATCCACTTCGCCGCTCTCCCGGGTCTTAACCATCGCCGCTAGGGGAGAGAAAAATACCCAAGTCTGGCGCGGGCTGCTTTCGTAACCGGCGCGAGAGAGAGAGTGTGTGTGAGAGAGCGAGAGAGAAAAGCAAGACATGAGCAAACAACGGGCGCGACGATCGCTCATGACTCGCCCCCTCGCCCCCTCTCATGAACTTCGAGCTTGCTCTGCTATGCCATTGACTGACTGACCGACTTTTTGCCTCCCCTTTGCTTTCGTCTCGCTTTGTAGGACTGGGCTTGATCATGCGGACAGGTCTAGAGTTTGGAGGCTAGGCGCTGCGCATGTGAGGGGGGCTTCTAGCTGTCAGGGCATGGGAGGGAGCGGTAGGCTTTTGTGGGTTGGGAGGAATGGGAAGGTAGGGCTGACTGCCTGGGCCTGGGGGTGGGTGTGGTAGCTTGGGATGGTCATGTTTGCGTGGGGGGATGAGGTGGTGGGGATTCCGTCGTTGGTGGGTTGGTGGTGTGGGAGACGTGTGCTCTTTTCTGGTCGTGAAGGAGGCGAGGTAGTTCTGGATTGTGCGTGTACTTTCTTCTAGTTAAAGCAAATGAGATACGGTGCATAAGATAGGTCATTCTCGGGTTCACGCTTCGGGGTATAGGGATGCAACGATAGAGAAAAGGGGCGGTACTGGCTGCTCACCCCAATCTCCTAGATTTCTACAACCAGTTGTCTTGTTTATCTTATGACCTTGGCAAACAGATTTGGTCTTTCAAGGGAAACTAACTACCTTAAGGTGTTCTGCTTCAAAGTCCCCGAGACTTGATTAAGCGAGCAGAAACCCCAATGTTACGAACGTAAGAATGAGACTTTCGCGTTGGCCCTTGACTCGATACATGGTAGCGGCAATGGAATTGATAGGGATGTATGATACATGATAGTCAAAACATGGTAAATGAAGCACCTATTTGTGAGGTGTCTTAGACTATTCAATCGTACTTTACCTTCCTGGGACACCAGCTTACCATTGCCTTAGACTTCATATGTGCCCAGATCCAGATGATACAAGACTCTTGTCATCTAGTTCTCACCGACGCAGTGATAATACAGAAGCTCCATGACCCCAGCTCTTGTAAACTCACCTTTGGTCCTGCTAATAAACTTCCAAAACAATCCATAAAAGGTATGGGACCTTCCGTCTTAAATCTGCTCGTTGAGTTCTGAAGGTAAGACATGTCATAGCCAAACCTGGTAACCTGCACACATATGATGCCCCCTCAACCTACTTTCTGAATGGTTATTTAATGGTGGGTTGTCAGAAGGAGTCTCTACTGTTCAAAAGGTACCGCGGTCAAGGGCGATCAGTTGGTACGGTGGTAGAGCGCTGCGTTGATGAAACCGGTGACGCACAGTACATCTTCCTACTACTTGTAGACTGGTAATGAACGTCTGAATCAAGAAGCCAAAGCTCGAGAGTAGCCTCGTAGCCCCAATAATGCGAAAAGAGCACCCCTCCCCCCTTTGGGGCATCCAAAGATTGCGCCAATGCTTTCAGAATCGACTTCTAGGAACGCCATTACTCTTAACTTGGCTCACATGAACTCAAGGATGTGTGTTTTACTTCCAGTGCTCTTATATCGACACCTAGCTTCAGCTTGGAACATTCGTATTCGAGACATTTTTATGGCTCCTTGTGGCACATCCGAGACCGAATACAATGGGCTTAAATTTTCACAGATTGGGAAGGAACTCATGTAATTATCATTCCCAGCCCAAAACATTTATCTACAGGCATACCCAAGACGACATAGGGAAAATGCACTTTCTTGGGAGACCCAGGTATGCTCAAGAAGGGAAATGTCGTACAAAAGCTGAGCAGAGGATGCGCCTTGTCGGACTAAGTCTCAAGTGAACAGTACCTGAAGAGGCTTGATTTGGAGCTGCAAGGCGCCAGCATGTGTCGGCACTGTACCCATACTACTCAAAGAAATCTTAAATGCTGAAACCGAGATTTTGATGTGTGCCCTTGCATGGATTTCATGCATCTGGCAGCCTCCCAAACCCGTCCATCTGGGAGTCTTGAAGAATGTAGAGCCGGCCGATCCAGTAAAATGGATCAAGCCTTCGAGCAACTCTAACGGCATCTAGAAATAAGGATAGAAGTCTATCCCTTGCAGTGGATTTTCTCCTGAATCTTCCCCTTTGCTGCAGGGTGGTGAAAGGGATCATGGTTGGGGAATGCGACCTCCGACATTGGCTCAACGCCTTCGGCTGATTCAAGGTTGGCTCCGCTAAGGCACCCTGGATCTGTGCTGCTGGGGAGTCCGGTACCATCGCTGTCGGCGAAGCGAGCCATGCATGGTCACCGACCGAAGATCAGACGCTGCGTCGGTGACAGGCGCAAGTAACGAACATTCCGGATGCTCTGCGGAAGATGTCTCTCTCTTACCACGTGCAAGCACTGGGATACCGGGAGCCATGGCTGTTGTTGTCTCCGGTGCTACAGATCACCTGTAGCCTATCAAGAACCTTCGCATCATTGTCGGGATTCGGCGGGAAAGGTGTTCGGCATGGCTGCTAGACATTCTCCCGGGGGATAATGCAGCGCGAGGAATAATCAGCTCAGTCGTGGTAGTAGTTGCGCGAGCATTGGACGACTTGATAGTTACTCCTCAAGATAGAGTCTCGCAAGGCGCCATCGGCATAGTACGGTACCCTCGCTTGGTAACAGACTCGACCCTGCCTTTGGCAGGTCAAATGTGGTGACAAGTGAGGCGACAGAAATCCAAGCGCAATATTTGCACGTAGATCTTGTGATGACGCGGTGAAGTCTCCCAAATATCCGATGCCAGTGTTCTGTTGCTTCATGGAATCCTTCAAGGTGCGCATGGTCAGCGCAATTTGACGACCCTTGTGCTTCGCGACGTAATGCACCGCAGCGGTACTCACGGCAACGATAAGGAACCCTGGAAATCCGCCAGGAATGACGTCGACAAAAGCCCGCATCGTGCGATTGCAGTGCGGAAGTGCATATCTGTAACGCGCAACAAGAACTTCGCGGCTTGAGGATATATTCTGGCGACGGAGGGCTAGCTCAGAACCATGTCGAGGGCGAGCACGAGCACGGGTGGCAAATATCGGCGTGTGAAGGATAGGGAGCCCGTTGACACCAGGTGAGGCCAGAAAGACAGCGAGGAAAAGAGGCGGGGAAGGCAGCATACTGTCGTAGAGTACAGTAAGGCGGGGGGGGGCGCAGCAGGCAGGGGCACTACTGTACTGTACTGGTCTGACGAGTCGTGCTGCTCTTATCGCTTGACCGCTGGGGCTGTGGCGGGCAAGACCGGTCCTCAGGACTGTCCGTTCCTGGGGTGCGGAACTGGACGGTACAATAGGCACAATGCACTTCAGGTACGGTACGGAAGGCAAGGAAACAGGCAGAGTCAGTAGCTACTTGCGGCACCGTCTGCGTGCATTCTTGGAAGCAGGACTCCGGACCTTCCCAATGCGTCGCAGGCAATAGATTCCGAGGCCAAGTAACAGGTGAAGCATGCATTCGCGCAGTTTGTGCACTGCACTCGAGCCCTTGAGCCCAGCCTCTCGCGCATTCTGGCAGCTTCCTTGGCGGTCTCTGTTCCAGGCTCGACTCTTATCGCACCTTCTGGCGCCTGCTGATTCAGCCCCACCCTAGTCGCTTCAACGCCGCTCGTCATACTTAAGGCTGCCCTCCTCCGCCTTGCCATCCCTCCTCCCTACATCTCCTTTCCATACACAACTGCCATCAAACACCTTTGGCCATCCTGAAGATCCATCATCATCTTCTTCTCCATCGACATCTACAAGAACTTCATCCAGCAACACCGCCGCCATGCAGATCTTCGTCAAGACTCGTAAGTACCCCTCAAGGCTCTGCGCCACCGCATCCATTGCTCTCATCTCGCAGCATCTGCTAACATCGATTCAGTGACCGGCAAGACCATCACCCTTGAGGTCGAGTCGTCCGACACCATCGACAACGTCAAGTCCAAGATCCAAGACAAGGAAGGTATTCCTCCTGATCAGCAACGTCTCATCTTCGCCGGAAAGCAACTTGAAGACGGCCGCACTCTCTCCGACTACAATATCCAGAAGGAGTCCACTCTCCACCTCGTCCTTCGTCTCCGTGGTGGTATGCAGATCTTTGTCAAGACTTTGACTGGAAAGACCATCACCCTTGAGGTTGAGTCGTCCGACACCATCGACAATGTCAAGTCGAAGATCCAAGATAAGGAGGGTATCCCACCCGACCAGCAGCGTTTGATCTTCGCTGGAAAGCAACTTGAAGACGGTCGCACCTTGTCTGACTACAACATTCAAAAGGAGTCCACCCTGCACTTGGTTCTCCGTCTCCGTGGTGGTATGCAGATCTTCGTCAAGACTCTGACTGGAAAGACCATCACTCTCGAAGTTGAATCCTCTGATACCATCGACAACGTCAAGTCAAAGATCCAAGATAAGGAGGGTATCCCACCCGACCAGCAGCGTTTGATCTTCGCTGGAAAGCAACTGGAAGACGGCCGCACCTTGTCTGACTACAACATCCAAAAGGAGTCCACCCTGCACTTGGTTCTCCGTCTCCGTGGTGGTATGCAGATCTTCGTCAAGACTCTGACTGGAAAGACCATCACTCTCGAAGTTGAATCCTCTGATACCATCGACAACGTCAAGTCAAAGATCCAAGATAAGGAGGGTATCCCACCTGACCAGCAACGTCTCATCTTCGCTGGAAAGCAACTTGAGGATGGACGTACTCTCTCGGATTACAACATTCAAAAGGAGTCGACTCTCCACTTGGTTCTCCGTCTTCGTGGTGGTATGCAGATCTTCGTCAAGACTTTGACTGGAAAGACCATCACTCTGGAGGTTGAGTCATCTGATACCATCGACAATGTCAAGTCTAAGATCCAAGATAAGGAGGGTATCCCACCTGACCAGCAGCGATTGATTTTTGCTGGTAAGCAATTGGAGGACGGTCGTACTTTGAGCGACTACAACATCCAAAAGGAGAGTACTCTTCACTTGGTTCTCCGCCTTCGTGGAGGTCAATAAGCGCTGTCATTTTATACGTCTTGTATTTTGCGTAGGGGGCTGGCGTTAATGCGTTTATCACACCGTCGAGTGTGGGTGGCTGGATCAAGTCATTAAGCCTATAGTGCTACGTACATAGCCTAATGAACAACATTCTAAGGCAATTATTATTCTGCAATTCTGAAAATGTGAAATGCCCTTTTGTGACCTGCAAATTGATGCCGGGAGTGGCGTGGTGCTTTGCCTCCGAAGCCAGCCTGATCCCGCCCTCCAAATAGTCCCGAGGTGGCACCGCACTGGTGGTGTAAGGCTGTGACTTGAAATGATTTGAGCCGACACAAATACAACAAACGTGAATTCACGACTGGGTTGTGAACCCAACACAACCGTGAAAATATACAACCCTAGTGAAATTTTACTTGCAGGGGCAATGTTCTAATCAGTGGCAACGCCGTGTAGAACGATCTAGAAACTGCGCAGCCTGCAGCGAACCATGATCAGTTCGCGATGATTCCTTCCGCCTTGTACGATTGAGCCACGCAGAGACGTAGAAGCATGCCCTCGTACTTCTACCATCTTCGATTCGAACTATACCCTTACGCCGATCCGACTCGAAGTTCACCCCGCAATCCTAAACCTGCCTGGGTACCACCGCCCGAGACCGACGTCTTCACAGCTGATCTTCCCCGACACCCACCGGTTGATACAAGCCCCATACGCGTGAGAAAGAAGAGAGCGCATCCAGTCGTGGACAACACAGAAAGCGCCGTCCAGAGACAGAGCATCAGCAGTGTGATTGATTGTGGTCCTGCGCGCGCTCCAGGCACGGACGAGTTCACAGCCATTCTTACCACGCCGAAGATCATCGCCGCAGACGCCTCTGCAGATCCCTTCAAGGCAATTAAGGATTGGAGATACGGGCCTATTCGTATTGAAAGTGTGGATATGGGACTGGTCCGACCGAAGCATAGGCGTGGCGAGAGTAGCGCAGGGCACAAAGGTATAAACGCTGGCTTGGAGGCACCGGCTGCCCGAGGTACAAAGGCTAGATTCGAGAATTTGGAAGGGAAGAATACCGAATTAGGCTGGGGAATCGTACACCTCTATCGCGACGGAGAGGAAACTCCTAGTCTGGGGCGCGAGGTCGAGGTCTATTCCTCGTTACAGCCTCATAATGGCTTGGAGATAGCCGCTGCGGAGTCTGGTTCAGTTGAGGACAAGGAGGACTGCACAATTCTGTGTATTCCTGCTGTTCCAAGTTACCTTACTCCCAGTGACTTCTTGGGGTTCGTAGGCGAGAAGACTATGGAAGAGGTTATGGCTTTCCGGATGGTCATGACAGGAAGGATGAACAGATACATGGTTCTTATGAAGTTCAGAGACGGCAATGTTGCAAAGAAATGGAGGAAGGAGTGGGATGGGAAGGTATTCAATAGCATGGAGGTATTTGTTCGAGCATTTTGCTTCCGTTACGATGATACTAACTGCACTCTAGCCAGAAACCTGCCATGTCATCTTCGTCAAGAGTATCACGCTTCAAACGCCGCAGTCGACACAACCCACAAACACATCATTTCCAGAACTGTCTCACGATCCTTTCACACCCAGCTCTGCATCATCATTCCTAAAACCATTCCCACCACCCACACCAAATCTAGTAGAACTTCCGACATGTCCGGTATGTCTAGAACGAATGGACGATACAACAGGACTACTCACTATTCTCTGCCAACACGTCTTCCATTGTGCATGTTTGCAAAAGTGGCGAGGAACGGGCTGCCCAGTGTGTCGACATACCAATCCCTCCTTAGCACTGCCCGCAAGCAACAGTCCAAGTTCCTACCAATATGATCCAGCAAATCCACCGTTCGGTTCCGGCGAAGCATCATTATGTTCTGTCTGCGACTGCAGTGAAGATCTTTGGATCTGTCTGATATGTGGTAATGTAGGATGTGGTCGATACAAAGGTGGCCACGCAAAAGAGCACTTCAAAGACTCGGCACATAACTTCGCGCTTGAAATCGAGACACAGCATGTATGGGACTACGTAGGAGACACATGGGTTCACCGACTCATCCGCAACAAAGGCGATGGCAAAGTCGTTGAACTCCCCTCATCAAACCGACTGCAGCGAGAAGACGGCAGCCATGAAGATATGGAGATGGTGCCACGCGAGAAGCTGGAGAATATTGGCATGGAATACACGCACCTTCTCACCAGCCAGCTCGAGAGCCAACGCGTCTACTTCGAGGATCTCCTCAGCAAGGCAGCTGCGAAAGCCTCGCTGGCCACCACAGCCCGCGAGGCTGCTGAGGCAGCAGCTTCGGAAGCCACGACAGCGTTGCAAGCCCTCCAAGTCACACAAACTCAACTCAGCACGCAAACACTGCCCGACCTGGAGCGCGACCTTGCACGAGAGAAGAAGCGCGCGGAGAAATCGACCGATCTCGCCCGCGCGCTCTCGCAATCGCTGACCGAAGAGAAGAAGGTTTCTGAGGGCTTGCTGAAGCGGATTGAGCATGTGAATGCGAGCATGATGGGTCTCAGCAAGGAGTTGAGCAGTGTGAAAGAGGAGAACGAGGATCTGAAGGAGCAGAACCGGGATCTGCTCTTTAGTATCACGGCGACGGAGAAGGTCAAGGAACTTGAAGGAGCGGAGGGCTTGGAGGAGGGGGAGGTCGAAGGGGGGACGATTGGCGTGGTGGAGAAGAAGGCGAGGGGAAAAGGCAAGGGAAAGGGGAAGGGGAAGTAGTCATGAGACAGACTGGAGCTGGATGGCATCGTGAGCTGCTTCCTCTTTTAATTTGTGATTTTGTTGCAACCGGAGTCTGCGAGGATACCACGGGGGGCTTGAATCGTTTCCTGACATGTCCTTTGCTTGATGATATCATTAATATACTTCCCCAGTAGCATATGGAATAGCCGAAGTAAACACAATCAGACATATCAAAAGTGGTTCGGGCCAGGAGTTCCATGCAATGGCCCTCGAAGCCTCTCAATTGTCCAGAGTATGTTCATAATAGTGAAAGTACACCCAACATAGCTGCTTGCAATTCCCTCCACATCAACGCCTTTCGGCCGCTTGAAATACATACACACATCTTATGAAACAGAAAAGAGCTATCCAGCCGGCCGTCTGGCTTTACAAACGAATGTCTTGAAAACTCCATTGTACATGTTGTGAGGTTAAACCCACTCGTCCGTCCATCTTCATTTCTTATTTTCTGAAAGCTGCAGTAACATCTGCACGTGTCCATTCAGCAATAACGTCGCCTTCATACACATCCCTGCTGATGGTCAAGATCCGATCCTCGACCTTCTCGTAGTACTTCTCGCAATTCTGTAACACCTTGGTAACTAGACCACGACTAAGTGCCGGATCATCCGCATCTCCAAAGTGCTTCTCAACACGCTTTTTCAAGGTCTCGATGCCTCTTCGAATCTCTTTGGCATCGTAGCCTGCGAGGATCTTCTTGAATGTGATCTTGGAGTGACTGGGCATGCCCGAAATTCGAGTAGTCGATTCGCCTGGCTGCCTCGAGAGCATGAGAGACTCAGTGCTTTCCAGGAAGTCGAGAAGCTTGCCAAGTGGTCTACGAATCACAGCACCGAGGTACAGTGACATGTGCTCTTCCATTTCTTGCGCAGCATTCTCCTTCCACTGCTCGAGCACTGGGTTTCCTCGGGTAGAGACTTCCTCCAAATAGTGATTCATGTTTTCTATAAGCAGGATCTGGTAGTTCAAGGCCTCTTTATCTTCCGGGTCGGTGCCAGCGGTTTGTGCGCTTGGATTTTCTCGCGCAATAACTTTTAGTGACTCAAACATGGTCTTGTTGATACGGATGTAGGCGCGATTGACAGTCTCTCGAACGTCGAGATTGTCAGCCGACATAAGCATTGTCTCCAACGACAATGAGAAGGAAGGGAAGATGCGGATGAAAGCAATCACACCCTTGCGCTTCTTGATCTTGACCTTGGTCTCTTCAATAGCACGGATTTGCTCATCAAGGAATTTATTGAACATTCCCGAGAGTCGGGACTGCAATTTTTGCAGTGTTCTGGAAAGGAACTCTTGGCTGGATTCTTCGAGGTCCACAATTTTGCGCTCGACGGCAATCAGTACGCCAACACCTTGTCTATAATCTGTTAGTAAGAGAAGATATATTCCGATATCCTGTAATGAACTTACAATGGATCGGCTTGTAGACTCCAGTCAACGAGATTCTGCATGTCAGGAAGGAAGAATGCATAAACTTCTTCCATACATTGGATTACCTGCTTGGCAATTTCACGGTTTGGTTCCATCACCTTGGGTCGTCTAAGGTCACCACCTCGTCGGTCGTCCGGTCTTGCAAGTGCCACTGCGTCTGGGAAGTCGTACTGCTCAAGTGATGACAGGTGGAAGAATTCCACAATAAAGTTTTGCTCCATGCTAATGATGGGTATCATTTCTTCAAGGGCACCTCCGAACACTTCATACGGCTGAAGGCGGCCATCAGCTTTGTCCAGGTTATTCTTACTGTCGCCAATAGGTGAACGCAAACTCTTCGCCAAGGTTTGACTTCGTTTTACAGTCAACTTTCGAGCAGTCGTAGCGATACCCTCCGCTTGCTTTTCTGACTGGGATGTAAACAAGATCTCTCCCTCCTCTCCAGTTGGTTTTCTGGCAATACGTTTCCAAGCAAAGACGGCGTCTCTGAACTCGTCTTGGTAAAGAGGCCGGGTGACCATCTCGTATGTCTTCATCATTTCTTCCCACTCTGGCCGGTTGACTTCTCTTGAGAACAACATCAATGGGCTATATTTCCAAAGGACATTTCGCGCAAGATCGTGATGCCGCGAATCAAGCTTCGCTTTGCCTGCGGTTCTGGTAAGGTTGCTGCCCCTTTCTTGTTCCAGCGCCTTTCTAGTCTCATCAATAGCGGCCCCAAATTTGACCTGTAAGAATGGCTTGAGTCGACGAAGGAAATCAGCACTTTCGTTGTTATAAACATCCTTCTTCTCTTGAAGCACCCGCATACTACCGATTTCGCTGTTACCAATTCCTCCAGCTTTTCCGTTTTGGAAGCTGCCGTCTTCGCTAGGTCTAGGCATGGAAGCACTGAGCGAAGGATCAATTGTTATCATAGCCTTGAAGAGCATGACTAGCGAGGTCTCAATATCCTCGAGACCGCGGGGCGATTCTAACGAAGCTTCTCGTAGACTCCGAAGTTGGGCTGAAGAGATGGATATTGTGTTAAGAAGATTTTGAAGCTCGACTTGCAACAGTTTCTGGTTTGCGGTTTGTACCTGGAGACCTTGAGATTGTGCCTCAATGTAAGCAATATCTTCGTTAAGTGTCTACTTTTGTCAGCGCAGGCATCCCAATCATCGAGCAGAATGTAGATACGTACTCCAAGTTCAACAGAGTAAAGTGTTAAAAGGCCCTCGAGCTCCTCACACTCCGCAATGCAAGTATCAAGGCCGTTCTTGATTGCTTCAACTCTCTCATCTTCTTCATCCAAACGCGCCAACCAACCCCCAGCTTGAACTTTGTTCAACTCTCTCTCTATCTCTGTCTGCATCTCATCAATGTTTTTGGTGTGGACACCTTCCCCAGACCACCCAAAATCGTCCCAAAGCGCTACAAGTTCGGTACCTCGGCCCCCCAAGATGTTCGGATCGATACCCAATGAAGCCAACTCCTTTTGCATCCTGTCCGATGCTTGCTTTGGTCGCTTTCCATCTCGAGACGTAACCTTCTCTAGAGCATTTTCGCCCTCAGACGGACCTTGGATACTGCTAGGCCGTTCTGATTTAGGAACAGTGATCTTGACTTCTGGTATGCTATCACTTCCTTTCTTTGGTGAACGCTTCTTCTTAGATGGTTTCTTTTGCGGCAAAGTCGTTGGAGAGACTGACGGAGATGGAGGAGATGGAACCTCATTTGTTGGCGGTGCAAGAGCCCCATCATCACTGGTTGCACGGAGCAGTGACGGTGCAGGTACGACACCAGTGATTCCGTCTGGACCCTCTGGTGATTTGGGAGGCATGTTTTTAAGACGATCAGCAGCACCTCCGGCCCGGGGCTTGAAGCCTTGAATTGCGCTGGCTGCTTTGGCTGCTTTCAAGAACGAACCTGCAATGTCTCCTTTGGACTTCTTCTTGATCATGGGGCCTAACCCTGGTCTTAGATCTTCCTCTGGTTCCGGCGGAGCATCAACAGAAGGTGAGGTGAGTGGCGATATTGTCTCAACGGTCGGTGTATCTGGTGATTTCTTTCTACTTTCCATTTCTCCTTCTGAAGGTGACGTCAAAGGCTGCGGTTCAGGTTCTGCTTTTGTAGGCTCTGGTCTTGCCATCTCAGTTGACTCAGGTGTTATACTTGCACTGTCAGGTCCTGGACTACGTGGTTGTATGCGTTCGTTACTGCGTGTAGGAGGTCGCAAATCTTCCCTGCGTGGACTGGCGAGAGGTGCAGGAACAATGTTTTCGCTTGATCCATATCCTCCCATATTTGTATCGACAATGTTAGGCATTGGAGGTCTACGTCGCTCGGGAGGTGGCGCCAAGGGAACTGGCGGTATTGAACCCGGCATATCTCTACCATTTGACATGATGCCTTCTGGGGTTACGGCTCTCTGGGAGCCTGGTGTGCCGCTTCGATCCTGGAATCTGCCAGGTGCTGGTGGTAGACCATTAAGCCCTCCGCGAGAGCGTGGGGGAAGACTAGTGTTGTCTTCACTTCTTGAGAATGAGTCCTGGCTTGGATTGGACTCTGGCAGCTTGCGAAGACCCGTTTGGCCAGGCTGAAAAGGTGCAGGACTAGATTCGAGACTAGCAGCAGGTGAATCGTCACGACGGGATCGCGTGTTGGGTCGTGAACTCTGGTTATATGGAGTAGTGGGTAGCATTTGACCTGGTGGGCGTTGCATTGCCTCACGGCTTTGTTGGTTCCTCAGAAGAGGTGGTTCGCGTGATGGTGACCGTCTTGGACGCACCGTTTCAGACGATGCTTGATTCGGAGGCAAACCACTCGATGCTGGAGGACCTGTAATTCCAAGCAGCTGGTTCCTCTCTCTGGTGTCAAATCCCAATAAGGTCGGCGTCTTTCCTCCAGTATATTTTGTGAATATTTTCACGAGACTCGCAACGAAAAACTGCTTCTCTTTTTGCGTGTTAGCTTGCCAGTAATATGGCTTTCCCAGCGTAACAATAAAGCCAGTGCCCCCCGCCCATTGCTTGCGCTGCTCTTGCTCTGCATTTGATGGCGTCGAGCCGCTAAATGATTCAACCGCCGACAGGTCGTCCAGCATCCATGTCTTGCCGATTGAGAATGTCCCATTGCCGTTTTCTCGTGCTTTGTGCATCCGCACTCTACCAGATTTACGTACCGCAACGATGATTAGTCGCGGCTTCTTCTGTGCAGGGTTCGAATCCGGAGGCGGCGGACCTGAAGGATATGCCGCATCTTCGATGATTCGGATATGGGTAATGTATGATTCCAAAACTGCATGATACATGGTCAGTACATCTCAGCTGCGACATCTTGCATTGCAAGATCGTCCATCAGGGCTTACGGGATCCATCTTCATCCTTCTTGCCGAAACAGCTATCCATTATTCTCCTCTTCTCATCCTCAAATCTCTCTGCTCGGCTCAGACCATTGCTGACCCCGCCAGATCCATTGCGAGATGAACCCTCCATTTGGCGGAGCCACGACAATCCGTGAAAGACAGTTGGCTGGAACCCTCACTCATCTATATTCGGTAGATCGAGGCTTGTATCGTGGCAAGGTTGCTGCTCATCGCTATGCGCAAGCGCTGGCCGACATTGAACGGTGGTAGATTGCGATGAACCGTCTTGAAGGTTGATGTTAACGTGAAATTGAGCTCCCTGACATCAAGTCAGTGCTTCACCAGTAGTGCCAAGGCCGGAATGCAGTCGGGCCGCGGGAACCTACTCCATACGTTTAATGTGGGTATGCATGGAGAAGAGCTTGTGGAGGATATTGCATTTTGCTTTGTATGATGAAGGTTCGGTCTCAAAATCTGCTTCTTATTATTCAGATTCGACGACAGATGAAGATGTTTCGGATCGCTTTGGTAGAGAAGATCTTACATCGTCCTAAGCCTTGCAGCTGTGCGGAGAGGCTCAGTATCCTTTAAGGCTAGCGCAGAGGCATACCGGAGCACCGGCATAAAGTTATTACGGCCCCACAGAAAAAAAGTTTTGGTGGAGTTGATAACAGAGATAAATTCATCACCATCATCATCAGTTACACTATTGCCCAATTGGCATATTCTCCATCATGGTTTCTTCCAATCCCAATATGCAGAAGCTTGGGAAGCGCAAGAACCCTGTCGGCACTGAACAGCCAAGCTGGCTCTTTCCTGGCGCTGGAAGTGCTGCACCAACACCTGCAGCTCCTGCACCCCAGCCTACACCAACAATGAACAGTCAAGAAAAGAAGGACAAAAAGATGGCCAAGAAGCTTCTAAGCGGCGGGAAAAAGGAAAAGGCCACGAAACCAGCGCCGCCTCCACAACTACTTCAAGCTATCGAGACATTCCTTGTCGAGCATGACCTGACCAAGACGAGCCGTGCTCTTGCTGCAGAGACGAAGAACTTGACACCATCCGGTGAGGCAACCACAGAAAACGAAACACCATCTCTGAGCACGATCTACGAACAATGGCGAAAAGCAGACGGTGCGAACGCAGGAGGAAAGGCCGCGACCAAGAAGGAAGATTCGAGCAGTAGCAGTAGTGAAGAATCAAGCTCCAGTAGCGACGACAGTGATGTGGAGATGGAGGATGCACCATCAGCCAAAAAGAAGGCTTCAGCCAAGCGATCGCCCTCACCCAGCTCATCTTCTGCCTCCTCGAGCAGTTCTGAGAGTGACGCGGATGATGAGAAGGAGACTCCTGCTGTCAAGAAAGCATCCCCAAAGGCAAAGGCCAACCCATTGAAGCGCAAGGCAGCCTCTAGCAGTGGATCCTCCTCATCTTCATCTTCCGACTCCGACTCTGATTCTTCTTCAAGCTCTGAGGATGAAGCACCCAAAACTAAGAAAGCCAAGACCCAAACCGCTTCCTCGGAGAGCAGCAGCAGCGAATCTAGCTCCGACAGTGAAAGCAGCTCTTCATCTGAATCCAGTTCCGATTCAAGCTCTGACGACGAAAAGGCCAAGGATGCTCAATCCGATTCTTCTGACAGCGATTCGTCCTCGGATTCTTCCGATGACTCTGATTCCTCCACTCAGTCCCTTGCCAAGAAGACACCACTCCCAGATTCTGACTCCGACTCGTCTTCCGATTCTGATAGCGACGAAGAAGGGGATAAGCCAGTCCGATCGGACACCAGTGCAACCCTCTCAGACGGCGCAAAGAAGTCAACGTCATCATCTGACTCCGACTCTTCCAGTGATTCTGAGGCCGAGGCCACGAAGACGAAAACGGTAGCCCGCGCGCTGTCTCCTCCTCTACCACCAACGCCAGTAATCACTAAGAAGAAGACCAATGTCCCATTTTCCCGGATCAAGGCCGATGTCAAAGTCGATGAGCGACTCGCCAGCAATGCATATGTCCCATACGACTATGCCCAAAAGGCACACGAGGATTTGATTGTCACCAAAGGAAAGGGGTTCACCAAGGAGAAGAACAAGAAGAAGCGTGGAAGCTATCGAGGGGGCTTTATCGATGTAGATGGCAGGAAGGGCATAAAGTTTGAGGATTAGATATTGCAAAAGACAGACGATGTGCATGGGATACAATCTGTTGGAGACTGGGTTTGTACTAATCGGCGTCTTGGGTTTCGAAATTTACAATAGATTTGCTTTCCAAAACCTAAAAGTCACTCAACCTAGCTACTCGATGGTGCCAGTGCTGTAGCCGCTACGACAGTACAAGCCTTCTCCACAAGTCCCTACAATCCACACAGTCCAGGGCCTCCATTTGGTACTATATGTTTGCCCGAACCCGCAAACGACAGAAAAGCGCCCGAATAATATCCGCGCGCAGCGCAGAGCATAGCCCTCGCCGTCGCCTAAAGGGCTCTCGCTCGCTTCCCGACGGCGTCGTAAGAATAAGGCGAGCCGACGAATCAGAGGAGAGAGAATGGATTATGTAAACCGCTTCGCTTCCAGCTCGACTGGAATGTTGGAGGCTTTGCTGCCAGCTCGGGAGCCCTAGAATAGGGTTCGCATTGCGCGTACATATGTGCTTGCGTGAAGTCAAGGGAGGAACGAGGGAGCATATATTCCGTCATGAGGGATGGCCATTTCGACATTTGAGATTTGGTTCCAAGACATCGCCTTACTCCTCCGGTCTTGAATGCTTCATCGTATCTTTCGCTCATCGCCAAGATGCCAGCCCTACCAAATTCTTCCCCGAAGCGATGGCTTCTTGCTCGCTCCCTCCCCTACACCACGGCGTCTAGCCTCGCCCCAAGAAATATCACAACCACGACCAGCATAGGCAATACAACCACCACAACCACAATGGACCTCTCCCCAGCCATGATTGCTGGCATCGTGGTGATCACCGTTCTTGTGATAGCCTGCGTATGTGCAAGTGTAATACTACATCGACGAAAAGTGAGAAGGAGGAAGGCGTTGCGAGATAAGGTCCACATGGAGATTGCCAACATGGAGCGGAGCAGTGAGGACTCAGTGGGGGGTGTGCTTGCGGATAAGGGTGATCCGCCCGCTTATGATGTCGTTGTCGACCTCGACCTGAGGGCTCTGAGTGCCGAGTTGACTCGAGGCGGACTTCCGGCCCAGGTTGAGGTGCAACTCGAGCGTGGAGAAGGCGGAGCTATCAGGGGTGTTGGAAGGGCCAAGAAATAAGCAAATGCCGGTTTGATGTTGGAGCTCGGTTGACTTGGTGGACACCTGCCAGTGGCCTTCTGACCGCAAAATCAACCGTGCATCGGGTCTGTCAAGCATGGGAGAGGTGCGGGTCGCATGAGTGCGTAGGCTTGAGCATGCGACCTCTGCCAAAGGAGGAAAGGAATAGGGAGGCGGGGATATCGATTCATGGACATATGATATGTTATATTGTGTAAGGCACTTTTCTTTGGCTGCAGTTGCTCGCTGAGGGCCACCTTTTGACAACGGAACTGTGGGAAAACATGTCAAACATAGAAAGTCACTTGACTACACCACATGTAAATAGGCACCCTTCTTCCTTTCTTTCTTCGTTCCTACCACAACCCAATCTCTGAGTTACCTCGTTCTTCGATCCTACATGCTACCTACCACCCTCACATGTCAACAAGATATATACAAGAAATCGAATTTGTACTTCTACTCCATGGGCAAAACTACCTCCGTCGCTTAAGCTTCACACTCATCATCACCAGTGGTTGGTGCCACGATTGGTGCGATGGTCGGTCGTGCAACTCTTGATAAAGTTGATGGGGGGAACAGAGCAGAAGAAGAGGTTGCTACAGCTGCCTGGGTTGAGCTAGCGACCCCTTCTGATGAAGAGCTTGCTTGAGCAATGTCAGATGCAGCGCCAGAATTAGAGGAAGCCGAAACAGAGATGACAGCTGGGGTTGAAGAAGTTGCAACATTAGTGCTTGAAGAGATTGCAACAGCAGCTACATTGGAGGCAGAAGAGACAACAGTAGCGCTCGAAGATGCTACAACAGCGGCTGCAGTGGAAGCAGAAGAGACAGCAGCGGCGCTTGAAGATGCTGCAATCGCGGCAGCAGTAGAAGCGGCAGTGACAGAAGCAG
Organism: Coleophoma crateriformis; assembly: GCA_003369635.1. Classification (NCBI taxonomy): domain Eukaryota; kingdom Fungi; phylum Ascomycota; class Leotiomycetes; order Helotiales; family Dermateaceae; genus Coleophoma; species Coleophoma crateriformis. The sequence goes on from PDLN01000001.1 coordinate 666,641, forward strand.
CAGCGCTGGAGCTAGCGGTGGTTGTGGAATCGCCTCCTGTGCTGGCACAAGCAAAACTCATTTGAGTGACTGGGGTAGCAGAGTCCAATGGCTGGCTAAGATCCCATGTCATCGACACATAAGGCCAGCAGACCTTACCAGTACCAACGTTGGCAATATCTCCGCTCACAAAAACTTCGGTTGAGTTAACAGTTGAGCCAATCTTAGCACCCGTGTTGTCGACGAGCTGGAATGATGTACCAGCATAAGTCCCAGTGCAGCCAAGTGGGACAGGTTGGCAATCAGGGTTGGTGAGGGTCTCCCAGGTGATCAAGGCAACATCAGAGCTAATGGCTGCAGTGTGGACGTTCTGGTGATCCTCGGTTGATGAATAGGTGATCCAGTTAACCTGAAGATCGCCCTCTGCGGCTCCGACAACAGACGTTGCTTGTTCTCCGGTAAGGTTGTTTTTGCTGTTCATCGTGGCGATGGCAACATTGTGATTTAACCAACGAGGACTGCATTGAGTATATCCGTCACCCATCCAAGTATTTTGGGTCAAGTCCAAGGCACCTCGTGACTGCCAGCCGAAGATATAGTTGGAAGAGTTTCCGAAGCGAGCAAGGTTGCTATACGATCCAGACATACCTCCCATTGGCTCACCGGACACTCCATTTGTGGTATTTTCGTTGGCAATCTTCCGCCCGCTCATATATTGCGTATCCGTATTTAACCAAATATCTCCTTGATCCTCGGCGCAGATACTGGCAAATGGAGGCGCGTCTGCGGCTTCGAGGGACAAACCCGTATTGTGGGAGCATCCAAAGGTGCTGCTAGCACCATCTTCTTGGGTAAGAGCACCAGTGGACTCGGTCACGTATTGGATAGAATCTCCGAAGTGGCCGGCAGCATCACCAGTGTAGGCTAAAAGCAAGTTAGCATCAAATCTCGGCACTAAATCCTGGACCGCCCAAACCTACCAGTGACAACAAAGTATGCAGCATACAAGCCCGATGCTTCCGAGTAAACCAGATCTCCATTGGCATCTGGCGTTGCCGTCAGTCCAGCTGAGGCATGCACACCCGGTCCGTTGAGAGGAGTCCTCCAAGCCTCTGCACCATCTTTGACTCGGATCAGAGAGACAATTGGCTCGTTGTCCGTTGGCAAATCGGTGGTACCAGTAGCATTGACAGTTGCCAACAAAGCAAACCCATCATTTTGAGCAACAAGTCCGGTAGCTTCGTATGCTGTCGTTTTGTAAGCCGTTCCTACAGCGGCGAAGGTGGTAAGATCCACCTCTTGAACTACCACACTGCTGTATGTCGAATCGAGGTATGCAAGATATCCTTTGGTTCCATCAGGGGAGACGGAGAAGGGCGTTCGGCGATGGTGAGGAAGCCCAGTCCAGTAGGCCGCCTTGATGGGATCGAAGCTCGAACCGAGCTTCAGGGAGTTGGCGAAGGAGGTGATAGATACATCAGCCAAAACTGTGCTAATGAGCGTGGTGGCTGCTGCCGCAGCATATGAGAAACGCATCGTGAAGGTAAAGACTGAAATGTCGACCAGGACAAGTCTGATCTACAAAAATAGAAAGAAAGGGGAAGTGAGCGAGAGACTACCAAATGATGGTTGAGGAAGAGGAGAAACTCCACCCGTACGAGTCACCCCGTTCCTCTTATATATCAAGGGTGCGGAGGAGGTGCTCTCACACCAGCCCACCTGCCGTGAACGAAAGGAGAGGATCTCCTGCAAATCCGAGCAACTAGAGCAGAGCCCCGACAACCTTGTTTCGAGGATCCTCGCTTGCTCGCTCGCTTGAGAAGAAGGAAAAGCTAAATGATGTGGAGATGGGACCAGCTCGACGATATTGGCCAGGCGGTCGGGTTTCTGAAATATTGCCCCCAACACCAGCGTCGAGACTTAATGACGCAACAGCGCCGGTGAGTGGGCCATTGCCGTGAGAAAGGGGCAACGACCACTCAAACATCTCCATGTTTGACGCCCAATGCTGGAGAACCATCGCAATAGAAGGCTGTTGTTTCTCGGTGTGTCGTTTAAACCGGATCCCAGCAAAGCCACTTTCCCTGTTCGTTTTAACCCCGCTGCAAATCTCCCGAACAATATATTCGTGACGACAAGAACTCCAAGCAAACATCTGCCGATAATTATCAGAGATTGTACTAATCGAGTACGAGGAATCAAGGATCCTACTCTTTCTGTGCCGTGATGGATCATGCAATGAACAATTTGGCCCTCGTGTCAGGAGGCGTCTAGACCGCCGCATATGGGACCTTGTGATAAACATGGTATTAGGTGACGGGAAAGGAAATACCACCAGCATCGTATCAGATAAGATTGCGAACTTCTCAATCAGCAGCCACAATTTAATCTTGGGCGGGCTTGTTTGAAATAAAACCGTGTTCTAGGGAACATCTTACCCAATCTGCCAAGCACATCTTTCATACTTTCCTGACATTGACAACACCGTATAAGCAACCCCACTATTCTGAAGGGATAACTCAGAGACGAGACGAACTCCTTCAGACACTCAGTATTGTGTAGGTGAGTCAAAAACATCCTGATTGGTATCTGTTATGTCTTGCGTCGCAGGCTAATAATTTCTCAAATATCTGCTTCACTCCATTTATAGCCCCGAACCAGAAAGCGGCAAAATGGCGGTCTACAAAATCCCAAAGTCTAAACTCTTGCAACTCCAAGTATATATAGCCTTTAATCACTCAATAAATTTCTTCAGGCCTCTCAGCCGTTCTTTTGCCGACTCCAAAACACTATCTTCCTTGCAAACAGCGAACCGCAAGTAATCCTGGACCAAGCCCGCATTCTCATCTGTACAGAACTCACTTGGGGGAATGGCCGCTACGCCAATCTCCTGAATCAGGAACCAACACAGTTTAAAATCCCGCGGCCTGCTCGCAACATGGGGTGGGAAATCGTAGCCCTCGGGGATCTTGACTTTTGCCATATTGACGAGGACAAAGTAACCTCCCTCAGGGTCGGTGAAGGGGAGGTCGAGCTCTGACCACACGGAATTGAGGCGATCCATCTTGGACTTCAAAGACTTTCGAGATTCTGGCCAGAATCCGTTGTGTGGCGCCTGCTCAAACCCGACGGCGATGGCTTCTTGGAGCGGCGAGACCGTAGTATAGCAGATGCGGGTGTGTGCTGCTGCGACGTAGTCAATCAAGTGCTGTGGTCCAATGAGCCAGCCTACACGCCATCCGGTAACGTAGAAACTCTTTCCGGCTGACCCGACGGTTAATGTGAGGCGGGCATACTCTGGTGACAGGGTTGCAATTCGTGTAAACGGGGTATAGTAAAGAGTATCATAGACCTCGTCTGAGAGAATGATAATGTTGCTCTTGACACATAGGTCCCCAATAGATGTTAGCTCCTCCTTGGAGAAGATCTTACCAATAGGGTTATGCGGCGTGTTGAGGACTATCATCTTGGTCTTTGGAGTGATGGCTGCTTCTAGTTCTTTTATGTCCAGGGTCCATTCTGAAGAGGATGTGGTTTGTGTTGCGCCATTCTTGGGTGGGTGCAGTGGGACATAGACCACTTTTCCACCAGGCATCTCAATGTTGCTAAGATATCTAAACCAAGTCAATATGTGGTTGGGAAGGCTAGCTTGCGAAACTTACTGGTCGAAAAACGGCTCAAAGACAATCACTTCATCGCCTGGTTCAATAAAGGCCATGAAAGCACTCAGAATTCCTATGTTCAATAACCTCATTATGCTGTCTCGGTACTTTTGCTGGGGGTGGCATACCCTCATTAGCCCCTGTAGTGACTGTGACTTCTGTATCCGGGTTGATTGGTTTCCCAAGCCATTCGGAATATGCACCGGCCAGGGCTTTCTTTAGTCTGGGCCGTCCTCGCGTTGGAGAGTACTGGTTACATTCTACAGTCTTCAATGCATCTATAGCCGCATCTACGATAAACTGTGGTGGTGCATAGCCAAAAAATCCCTGCCCCATATTCACAATCGGCTGCTTTGGAGAAGAAGCAGCTGCAGAATTGACAATGGACCTGAAACGATAGGTTAATGGCGCCCCTAACTTCAAATAAATGAGGGGATTTCATACCAGACATCTTCCTTTCGGCCTGCAACTCTGGCCGCCGGTCTGGGGTTCTCCATGATGCTGTGGGATGAGTTGAATGGAACAAAAGCAAGTTTGTAGCGAACGGAGAACGGTTTCTCGTCTTCGTTTGCCAACCTAGCCTTTCAAATTCAGCTATAATGAACTGTCGTGCAGTCTCAATGTCCACTTAATCTTGAAGTGTTGCACGAGGCGGTTCACCACTTGGCCAGTTCCGCATCCGTGCCAGGATATTATACACAATCCCTATCAAAGCCGACCCGCGTCTCAAGGAAGCCGATCAGCACTAAACCTATCTTGATTCCTGGAGAACGTGGCCGAAGGTAAGTCAATGGTGGGGTTTGATGCCGGAGGACTCCAAGATAAAGAAGTCCGTCTCAACTCCGTATCTTTTCCGGCTCATAGCATACACGATTTCCTATCAAGAGGCTGTATCCTAGAAATATGATAAAATTGGAGAAATCATGACTAAAAAGCAACATGAATAGCTTCCTTCAAGGAGCCATTACTTTGCGGACTTGTTCAAACATTTCGGAGGATAGGCTTCTCTTTATCGCAATTGGTTCAGCTCCCCGACGCTAGTCCGAGATCCCGTGATACATATCCGACGTTGAGCTCCAAACACCAAGGTGCTTACATCCATTTATCGACAGGGGTACTCACTGGAACTGAAGTTCAAGGGATAGGTGAAGAGACGATACGTATCAGGTCAGAACTCTGTCAGCATATGAGCAGGTAGCATGAAGTTATTACGATTCAACAGGCGGCTGCTGAATGCACCGTTAAAGACCAGCAATCTCAGACAGCGCAGTGCTCAGTTCCAACAATGGAGCAGCTCTGCGAGTATCACCGGAGGGAAAGCATCAGAAATGCCAAAGCCAGAAACTCCGCCTTCGTCGAAATCTGGGAGAGGTGTTTCTGCACTGAGTTTGCTCACGTTTGCGTGCAGTGCTGCAGCACTAGGTGTGGCAGTGAGCATGAAGCTATCTAACAAGCCACAATATGGAGCTCTTAACGCACCCAAATATGCCACCACAAAGGAGATGCTTAAGGTCTGTGCCTTCTTCGGATGCAATAAATATGAGAGTTAACATATGACTAGGCGATTGACGAGATTCGTAGTGCAATCTCTGAGGAGACCATCAGCACAGATGATGATGATCTCAAGATGCATGGCTTTTCGGAGTGGTCACAGATAAACATTGATACCCTGCCCATTGCTGTGGCATATCCCAGATCGACAGAGGAAGTCTCTAAAATAGCCAAGATATGCTATAAGTACCATATTCCCATGATTGGCTTTTCTGGAGGCAGTAGTATTGAGGGAAACTTCGCAGCGCCTTATGGTGGAATCAGCGTTGACTTCGCCCATATGGACAAGATTGTGGCATTTCATGAGGATGATCTGGATGTCGTTGTCCAGCCAGCTGTTGGATGGATGAAACTGAACGAGGATATCGAGAACTCTGGCCTGTTCTTCCCGGTTGACCCTAGCCCTTCAGCAAAGTTTGGAGGAATGGTTGGAACGAATTGCAGTGGAACCAACGCTGCGCGATACGGGACTATGAAGGATTGGGTTCTCAATTTGACCGTGGTACTAGCAGACGGGACCATTATCAAGACCAGAAATCGCCCTCGGAAGTCTGCAGCTGGCTACAATCTTAACGGCATCTTTGTGGGCGCGGAAGGGACTCTTGGTCTCGTCACCGAGATAACCCTGAAGCTGGCTGTAATACCGAAGGAGTTTAGTGTTGCTGTCTGCACATTCCCCACGATCCGGGACGCCGCCGCGACAGCTTCAGCAGTGATGCGAGCTGGGGTACCTATCGCGGCCTTGGAGCTTTTGGACGATACCCAAATGAAAGTAGTCAATAAGGGTGGCAACACCGCGCCTAGAGTCTGGAAAGAAGTTCCGACATTGTTCTTCAAGTTTTCAGGCTCAAAGGCTAGTGTTGCGGACAATATCAAGGAGGTTCAGGCGATCTCGAAAAAGCACAATGCAGGCTCCTTTGAATTCGCCAAGGACGAGAAGGAACAGCACTTGCTATGGTCTGCGCGGAAGACTGCCTTGTGGAGTATGTTTGCCTTGAAACCGGAGGGCACTAATTTCTGGTCGACGGATGTTGCAGTGCCATATTCGAGGGTTGCAGAGATCATAGGTGAGATAACCCCCAGATGTGTTTCGCACATGTGAGATCTAATAAGAAGCCAGAAATCTCGAAGAAAGATTTAGAAGGCAAAGGAATCTTTACTTCCATTGTGGGACATCTTGGCGACGGCAATTTCCACGAAGCTATCTTCTACAACAAATCTGATCCCGTGGAGACAGCCATGGTTACAAAGGCTGTGCACGATATGATTGACCGAGCTTTGGAGATGGAGGGTACATGTACAGTAAGTTTCCTCTCGCGATGTGTAACTCTTTGCTGATTGGTGTCAACCAGGGTGAACACTCCATCGGACTCTTCAAGAAAGGTTGTCTTTTGCAAGAGGTCGGTCCGGATACGCTCTTGGTCATGAAATCGCTTAAGCAGTCTCTCGACCCAAGATGGATCATGAACCCAGGCAAGATCTTTGATATCCCTGAGTAGTGAAGAAGAGCATTTGAGAGCATTTCTCTGGAGTCTGGAGGCATCTGCTAATGTATTGACCATTTTGACAAATCAACGAAAAGGGAAAGGAGATCTTAGCATATATTGAAAAGTGTAAAACTAAGCTAGCATTGTTTGAAAGATATTCTATTCCCGGGGTTGCTGCCTCGTTACTTTTCAAAGCTTTGCTCCGCAATTTGAAAAACTGTCTTTCGCAAACCCACACTTCTGGGGTTGAGAAGGTGCAAGGAAGATTAGTACATATTTTTTGAAAACAACTTACTTCTTAGACAGCAAGATTGCCACCGATTATTAAAAAAGTCTTTTACTCCTAATAGCAACCGCGGCATGACTAAGTGGTCCTCGCTTAAGATGCTGGGTCCCAAATCTACCAATCTATGTTCGAACTCCAAATTGATTTCCCAGCATTGAAAGAAGAAAAGGCACATCTGTTTCGCAACTACACACATATCAAGACCACTATCTCGCCCGCTTAGATATAGCAGTACTTTTAAGTGAAGTATCTAAACTTCGGGTGTTTATCACCCAGATTGCTCAGATCCAAGAACTCGTCTGCAAAAACCGGGCCATTCTCACGATCTCTCTTCTTATTCTCCCTGGCGAGCACGAAGTGCAAAGCCAAGGCTGCCACGACGATCAGAGCACAGAACCCGCATCCCAACGCGCAGCCCAGTGTGTATTTGGGTCTGTGGTCACGCATCAGCAAACCGGTTCACATTCCCTCAGGACATTTCAGAGAAGGTGAAGGAAAGAACGGGAGAGAGGAGCATACCCAGCAGAATTCGGGAAGACAGCCGAGCCCAGGAAACTGGTGAGTTGACCAACGGTAGCCACGACCGCCAGGGAAGCGCCCTTCTTCGAATCACTGCCCAGATTGTTCAGAACCCAGGTGAGATTCAGCGCCACGATGGGGAAGGTGCCACAGCACGCGAAGAAGACGCCGGCGTAGCGTACGCTGGTCTTCGTGGTGACCAGCAGCATGAGATAGCCTAGGAAACTCAAGGCGCCAAAGAACGCAATCAACGGCCCGCGCTTGCCCCATCGATCACTCACAAGGGCCCCGACGACGCAGCATAAGCATGCAGCAAAGTAGGGCGGCGCTGTGAGACCTTGGGCATCGACGGAGGTGAAACCCATCTCGTTGATGATGGTAGGCAGGAAGTTGGACAGCGAGGCGAAGGAGTAGTTCCATGCGAACTGGATCAGGGCATGCACGTAGGTCTTGTAGTCTGCCAGCCCAGCGAGGTATTGGTGCCAGTGAACTTCCGACTTGGCGGTTGTGTCGCGCATCTGGATCCGTTCGACGGCAAGCGTCTTTTCTTCCTCGGTCAGAAACCGCGCGTGGGATGGCGAGTCCGGGAGGAAGAAGAAGATGAACGGTGCAATGATGATGGTTGGGATACCCTCTATCAAGCGGTTAGCATCCTCCGTTACATGGGGTGACCGCCGCCTCAGACTGCTTACCAATGACGAACAACCACCTCCAGTCCGCCCAAGAAGAGTTGATATGCGTAATTCCATATGCTACAGCGCTTGCGAAACAATTCGCCAGCGGGCTGGATCCAAGCAAGAACGCCATTCTTAGGCCTAACTCATGTCTCTGGTAAAACATAGACAGGTAGAACGGTGAGCCGGTTGCGAGCATGACCTCGCAAATGCCGAGGATGGCTCTACAGGCTGCTAGGCCGGCGAGGTTACTGACCACACCTGAGCAGATGGCAGCAGTTCCCCAACTATATAGTTTGTCAACAACGGCTTTCCTGAATCAGAGGAGGTTGAATGTACCCGACGCAGAGCACCGACACGAAGATGTGAGCCGGTAGGATCTTCCAAAGCATAGTGGTCCATTCAAAGATTTCGTAGGTAATGTAGAAAGCATTCAAAACCCAAGTCCACTAATGCCGGTGCAAAAATTAATCATCTATTCCCAATCCCCCTTTCCACAACATCTTCTAATGTACCGTTCCAGGAAAGACAGAAGCAATATACCTGTTTGCTACTCAAGCCCAAGTCCGCCTGTGCACCTGCCGTCTTTGCATTGCCAATATTGCCCCGATCTAGATACGAGAGAACGTACAGCATGCAAACGAGCGGTAAGACACGGCGATCAAATATATTTCTCAGATACCGCTGTCGGTCATCCGGGACAATGACTTGAGAGATCCCATGGTCGACATCGCTCTTTTCCAAGACCCCGAGGTCGTCAGGTTTGGATTCTGGGAGGGTTGGCATATTGTTCCACCGATCCCTTGAGGGATTGAGAATTCAGAGAAATGAATTGATGAAGTCAAGTTCCGATCATGAGGGGGAGGAACTGGAGAATTTGGGCTGTGGGGTTACAGATCAATCATTTTATGGATTTCACGCATTTCTGCGTGCACGCTTCTAATCTGCATTTCCATAGCTGCAGAACAGCAGTCATGGGCTGGGTGACCAGCCGAGGAAGTGCCCCGGATGATGGGGAACACAGTACCTGCCGCCCAATCCAACCGCTCTATAGGCATCATTGATAGGCAGTGCGATATGGATGAGATCTGCGATCAAGGAACTTGATACGGATGACGGGGAGACAGAGGCGGATCCGAAGCGTTGTCTTCTGGTCCGAAATCGATAAGAGACAGGCACAGTAGGGAGTCGGATGTCCTTATCAAGACAGCCGTGCATGGGACGGATAAGAGGACTTGCGTTGCTTGTCCGTGCCTGAGTCTCTGCCTCCCTATAAAAATGAAGGTAAGCCGGCTCGAAGAATGGGGGGCAGGGGCTCTGCGAGAGTGGAGGGAAGGAGAGTGGGTGGTGATAGATCAAGTAAGTGACAGGAGAGCAGGCAGTCCCGTCAATGAGCCGGAGACCAAGAAGTAGCCTCCCAGATCAGGAGTACACGTGGTAATGTTTCCAGTCTGATGTGTTCTTCTCGTTGTCGGTTCGAGGAGAGTTGGGCCTAAACTCGTTCAGTTGCGCTCAATATATATGTGCTCCAACGCGGACAAGCCTGCAGGATGTTATCTGGCCGTCTCTTGCATTTGTTGCACGTCGCACATTCAACCATTATTCAATCGATTGCTGTCAGAGCAGAGGTGCTTGCTGTAATCTATTGATTGATTGCTTGACTGATTACCTCATGCCCGGTCTTGCTGAAACTAAGACCCTCTCTTAGCGCTCAAGCCCCTAACCTCCAAACGGTTGGTGGGAGATAAGGTTCCTGGAGGCACCGCGCTTTATGCACTGAAGTTCTTTGTTGTCATAGGACGTTGTCCATCTTGTACCTCGTTGCTTGCGCTGAGTCCCTGCGGCACACACGGCCGACCTGACCTGAGTCGTTGTTTGGTGTATTGGGCCTGGCTTGTGCTGTTCTTCTCGGCGCCTGTGCACGGCTGTGCCTCTTGGGATGCTATGTGTTGAGAATGGGAAAAGTGTATTACTGTACCCTGGTGGTACACTTACAATACAGAATATGTTTCTTATCTTATCGTACAGTGAGTAGTACGATACAGTAATTGTTGACTTCTGATTCGGGGGCTCAAGCGAGAGCGTCTTGCTGCTGGCGCAGGACAAGCGAAGAAGGATGGAAACTATTTTCTTCCTACAGCATGGGTTTGTCTGTTTACTTGCCTTTCTTTCGTGCTGCTGAATGGATGTCATTGTGTTGGCCAGGATTTCGATAAGGAGAGGTCGATTTCTGTTCTCCATTGATTGAGATACTGCCATTTTCGGATGCAGATGTATACATATACTCCCTTTCCATGCGACGAACTAAGGCCTTCGCCATAGAATTTCCTAACAAGAATTCACAGAGATTGGTACCTTGGAGCCTGTCTCGAAGAAAATTCGTCGAGCTTCTTAGAATTAAGCCTTTCTTTGTCATTCTGCAGTCCAGAAGTCATTGATGATATAGCGGGATGTGGGCCCTGATTCATGGCGCCAGAAGAAGATGGCCTTTGACATTGGTTGACAAAAGAGTAAATGCGGATGGGAGCAGCCAGCCAGACCTTCCACTACAGCAATAGTGCGATGTCCTTTCAGGATCTGAGCACAGTTGACAAGCACCCTTCCAATACTCTAATGTGAGAGTCAATTTCAATCATGTATTCAAACACGCCAACTCCCACAGCGCAGTATAGGGGGCGTCTCTCAGGGGGCCTCAACACAGAGAACTAAGTCGTACTTATTGGAAGAGCAAAGCACGAAAGACTAGAAAAATTATTTCGCGAGACTTCCAGGTGGTCCTCAGAGGCATGGGTGGTGCACGAGTCGGCCCTAGCGCCATGGCCATCCGGACTTGGCGCATCATCTTGACATCGTTAACGACGGTATGACTAAGAAAAGGACAGGCAACTTAAGCATGGGCTTTTCAACATCGGGCGTAAGTCGTTGGTAGAGTCGTAGTGGCGCCTTGCTCTTTCGGGAGTAAAGGCGGTGAAGCGAAGTGCCAACAACTTAAGTCAACACCTTGAGTGAGCCGGCGTAACCAATTATTGGAATTCCTCAAGTTAGGGATGAGAATATTATTTCAAGCGCAATGGCTGTAGATACAAGTTATTGAAACCAAATCGAGATTTTATTGGTTATACATGAATAGCAATGCGGCCAGACCACTAACAAGCATGTCAGCAGGACCCAACTAGTACAAGCTCTCAAACGCTAATCCAGATACGAGCAACAATGATGGCCAATATCTCGACATGGGCAGGTTTACCCCGAAGCACCACTTGTGAGTCGATGTTGATTCGAACTTAAAAACAACGTTGAGCGACAGCCAGGAGCTAGAATCCTCCCCGAAGCCGCCGACGAATTAGCATCTTCAACCAGGAAAGTAGGCAACTGGTAAGCAAATTTTGGCATGGATGGCTCTAAAGTCTAGGTGAAAGATCCAAAGGTCAATATAGAAGATACGAGAGCCAACATGAAGCAGGCGAAAGACGCCAAAGTTTGAGACAGAAGACTTGGCGGAATTTGGAGTACCATCATTGCCATCAACGATGGTAAAGATGAATTGGATCAAGTTCCAACCAACCGCAATACTCACGGATAGGTCTGAATGGAGTAAAGGTCATGGGTTATTTGAAAACTGTTTTGTATAGTCATTAAGCGGACCTGGGCCATTCTGGCAAAATTGGTCATATATTTGGAGCGACTGGGTAATTGAGACCGGAAGAGCCGATTTATGCTCCCGTTCTGGCTTTGTAGCTTCTCTTTTATTGTTGTTCCAACCTTCCACTGGTATGGTTTCTGGTCATTGGTAGCACAGCAATATCAGAGTAGAAAAAGCGGCTTGTGGATAGGCCTAACGCTGCCACAGAAGAATGAGGTTTATACCTATCCACAATTCCTTTAGACCTAACCACGATGCTTTTTGAATGCTTCTTGCACACTCATGCCTTGCTCAACATCTTCTTTAACTCGGTCATCTGCTTTCACTAATTTTGGCAGCATCTCGATCACATTATTCACTTTGTCCTTGGGGATGACGACGACACCATTCGTAGGATCACTGAATACTAGATCTCCAGGATTGACCTCCGTCCCATCGAGAGTGAGTGGAACCTGGATGGCATGTGGTATTGATTCTGCACCAGCACCAACGATTGAGGATCCCCTTGCCCAGATGGGCAGACCAGTCGAACCAAGTTCAACCATATCTCTAACTCGTCCATGAACCACAACAGCTTTGGCGCCGAGCACTTTCATTCTCAAAGCCATGATGCCTCCCAGCACTGCATTCCTTTGGCCATCGGGCTGCGACATGACCACAATTGTTTCTGACTCTGTAAGGTCCACCCAGTGCTTGCCCACAGGGATATTCGCGTCGTTACGTGTTCCCGCACTGGGAGTGTGATTACTGCTCTTAGGTCTGAACTCGACCGTTGAAGCTGGGGCTATGGTGACCTCCTTGCCAGACACATCTGACCCTGGTGGATATAGCTGCAAATCGGACAGGAAGCCAGAACCAGGAACCTTTAGCTTTAAAAGAGCATCTGCAATGTCACATGCCGTGTACTTCTTTAGAGCCTGCATCTGGTCGGTTGTGGAGGACATGCTTCGGAAGGGAGGCTTGACCGAGTTCATATGATGGCTGTAGAGGGCGAAGATGCTCCTGCAATTGTTGTAAAGGAGACCGGATCGGAAGGCTTGAACATGCATTTTGCTGGTAAAGTGCTCGGCAGTTCGAGCTTGAAGGATGGTGAGGCAGATCAGAAGGGAGGGGTCATCATGTGAATTCCACCATGTTCGGGCCGAGACGACCCGGGTTAGACTTGCACATCTTCTATTCATAAGAAGAACGTCAACCCTTTGCATCTAAGACTCATGGTTCAAGCTCAAGCTCAAGCTCAATCTAGAGATCTTCGAAGCAGGGCAAGACCTTACTTGACTAGCCTGCAAAATCATCAAACTTCAACCTTCCCCAGATTTAGAGATACTACGGCATAAGAGACGGACAGCACTAGCCAGCACCAGAAAGTGAAGATGTCCATCTCCGAACACTTACAGGTACTACGACTGTTGTCTCATACGGACTGCAACCGCTACAAATAATTTTGGCTTTTCAAAGCTATGAGTTGTACCGGCCGATCCCCTCTTCTCTTTTGCTCCAATCACATGCCCATGCTCATCCTTGGACAAATGTTGCATGTTGCACTACTGCAACCAGAGAAAGTTGATAATGCATAAAGGTGCCTGCTGTCTTAGGTGGAAACCTGCCTCGGAGTGTCCTATATCCATCCACAATGGAGACACAGATGCGAGGGTGCATTCGAGAAGCAAAATCAACCATTGGCAGTGAGCCTCGGACGGTCTTATATGTATCCAGAGTGCCAGAATGGAGACACAGATGCGAGGGTGCATCCGAGAAGCAGATTCAACCATTGGCAGCGAGTCTCACGGCAAGATTCGAAGATTAAGACCTACGTACTGGCATGGTCGTTCGGCCCGCCCGCTGGCCGTCGCCCTACCATTGCTTCACGTGATAACGCCGTGCTCTACTCGCGACTCCTGACTAAGTCTCATGAGGTGAGGTGACGAGTGTTCCACACTCACGCTACAGGTAGCGTCCAATGTGTGTATGTTGAAGAGTCTGGGTGTTGCGCGTCGTGTGTGTGATCTATGTTGGGCAGAGAATGAATGTTACCAACACAGCAATATCTTACCTTAAGGTTAAAAAGGTGCGCTTGACGCGCTTTCCTTCTGTGACGACTACATCCACATCCACATCCACGGATGCACAAACACATACGCATACACATACAGCATCTTGCCTTGCCTGCTGCTATACTGCTGCCCGTCCTTAACCCTGCTTTTACGCATCGCATCTTTCAACCTCACCTGCAAAGTCGAAAGGCTCGCACCCCCGACCAATCCGCACCGGTCTCTGACGCCCCTCTGCTGCCCCGCATACATAAGCTGCCCGCCTAGTCGATAGCCAGGTCGGATCCAGCAAAAACTGCACCGCCAAACTCCTACACCTCTGGACGGAACGTCATATCGCCCAGCACAATTCCCTCCTCCGACTCGACCCTTCCTTGTTGGCTGCTGACTGAGACACCCGTCACGCAAGGCTGCCATTGCGAGAATTCTTTTTCAACCGACAAACTGATCCGACTAGTGCGCCAGGCCAGACCAGAGCAGCTCCGAGCAGAGGCAGACAGACTACCTCCATCTTCCTGTAGCTCGAACTAACCCGACCCACTTCTTCTCGAGTAGCAGATCCCCTCACCTTTCTGCACCCCTTCTGCATCTTTTCTGGGCACTCTCGATATGTCGATAAAGTAAGCCCTTTTCTTTCGTTTACGCTGCAGTTGCGACTAGCATGTGTACCCTGTTTATCTACACAACCCATTCTCACTCGGTTTCCACTGCTTGGTCTTGACTTTGATTTTGTTTGATTTTGCTCTCAACCACCTCGCTCTCATGTATCAACTACATCAAGAACAACATGCTCTGTCTTTGCGTTTGGCTCAGGAATCTATGCTAAAAGAAGTTCGGAAAAGCTGGGTGATGACAAGCCCGAATGCGGCATTTGTAAAGCTACCAAACGAACGAGTTCTCTATACTTCACCTCCACGGACGAGCCTAGAGATCTCGACCCCAAACAAATACCCTGGCACGCAACCGTACTCAGCGAAAAGCGATTCCGGTGTTGTGTATATTACGAATCAACGAGTACGTTCCATGAAATCCAATGCACATGGAAGCGTCTGCTAAAATACTCAAAGCTTGTATATCTGCCAGCAACACCATCGCCCGATCTACAATCCTTCTCCTCGCCCATTTTAAACCTCGAAGATAGCTATGTTCGAGCGCCATTCTTCGGTGCTAATTACTGGACAGCTGTGTGCAAACCAGTATCAGGAGGCAACATACCATCGGCACACCCGTCTGTCGAATTACGAATGACATTCCGGGAAGGAGGAGCATATGATTTTCATTCCGCGCTGGAGGAGGTAAGGGAACGTCTCTACCAGGCTTATACAGTTGCGCAAGAGCATGGACGTGTAGGACGATCAGGAGTGGATCTTGCGAATGTTCATTTGGAGCAACTGCCAGCATATGAGCCAGCAAGGGAAGTAGATGGCACAGATGGAATTGCAGAACCTAGGGATAGTGGTGTGCATGGCGTGAACGCAGAGGAGAACCAGGCCCCGAAGCCAGAGGAATTCACAGCTCCGGACGAACCGCCACCTGGTTATGAGGAAGCACAGGTCCAGGCGGTGGGAATTGATCTTGAACAGCGATTACGAAGTGAGGCAGAGCGACAATAACGATTGATGAATTTGTTCTTGGTATACCTTATATTTGAATTTTGGGAACTGGGGTGTCTAGGAATTGGAGTTATACTTCGTGGAGTAATGTCCTAGAACCTGGACAAAATTAGCGGTATACGCCGACAGCATATCGCATTTAACATAGATACACAGGCATTGCGTTAGCCACAATATACTGCTACTGAACGTGCTAAGTATTGAGTTCATCCCGTAAACTAGTTGTGCTTCCAGCTCAGAGCCATGGAAAGTGGGGCTGATGGAGACCACGACTTCTGAAGACACGAGAGAAGGTCCAGAAAGTGTAAAAGAAACACGGGAGACCAGCGCGAGAGCTGAATCCGAATACACTCAAGAAGTTATCTGGAATAAAACCGGCATTTGAATACGGTTGGGAGCAAATAGTCGACTAGGCCCATCTTCACAAATCCCTCGACTCTTATTGGCCAATATGCTTATTCACGTGATCCAAAGCTTAGCTCAATTTTCGAGGTCGAGTTCGGGAAATGTCGACATAGTGTAAGAACGTCCTCGCAACGCATCGTGAGACCTCGATCGACATCTCAAAGCCATCAATCTAATTGAGTCGCCTGCCTTGACTCTACTGTCTTCGCGCAATCAACCCTAGCACACGATGGGATTCTTCACCGACTTGTGGGAGAGCGCTACGCCATGGTCCTCTGCTGAGGCCGAAGCTGTCTCTGGGGGAACCGGAACCGATAGCACTCCTGCTCAAGGAGGTGAGGCGGGTGAGGGCGAGGCTGCTGTATGTATTTAACTCTTTTATGAATATCCGGACTTGATTTACCGACCAATTGGTCTGTTGGCTGAGTTGGAGGTCATGACTGTTGGTCTGGTTGGGCCAGGGGTGGATGATCACCGTGTCTGGGCCATTGAAGCTGCAATTGCTCCTGCCATCATGTTACATGGGAAGCTTTGTGACCAAGGCTAATCATCTTCCCCTGTTCAGGACAAGAACGCCTCAACCTCCGACAACAAGGACGGTGACGACGACGCTGAGGAACCAGAGGAGGAGGAAGAGGAAGAGGAGTTGGAAGACCCCCAAGAGAAGTTCCAAGAGGGTGAGTCGATCTCTCCGTTTCCATTGTACGGGCACAATTGGGTGGATACATGCGTCTCAAAGACGGTCAAGAACGGTGCCTAGAACAACGGATTACTTGGAGCTTCCAGATGCAAGCTACTTTGAGTCTGGGATGGAGGATTGGCAGCAAATTTCTGGGTCGAATGCACACTGCAAAATTGGTAGAGTGCATGTGGCAGTTGTATTTGGCACAGCTTTCATTCATGCGTTCCAGACTCAAAGAGCTCGCGCAAGGCACCGGGAACGCAGCAGTTGTTGCGGAGGAAGCAGTGCCAGAATTTACGGCTATTACTGGATATGGCAAACAAATGTTACTAACGGCACGGATTGCTGACTGGTAACAGAGTGCAAGGAATCCAAGCAATGCTCCGGACCAAAGCACCACTTCGATGAGTGTGTTGAGCGTGTTACCGGCGCATCTGAGAGCGAAGACAAGAAGGGACCAAGCGAGGACTGTGTCGAGGAGTGTAAGTTATTCTTTCCTAGTCTCTAAGCGCGTTTGGTCTTGAACATTCAAGATGTCCAACCCACGGTCTTGAAGACTCTTGTTTATTTTTTGTAAATGGGCATTACTGACGAAAATATTTAGTCTTCCACCTCGCTCACTGCGCGAACGAATGTGCCGCACCAAAGCTTTGGGCTGCCCTGAAGTAGAAGCCACCATAATAAAAGGCATCTGCTCATATTACGGAGATGTAGAAAGTGGAGAATGGTGGAATGAAGAAATGGAGAGATGCAGACGCTTGTACAGACTTCTACACCAAAACCCTTTTTGTTTTTTGTACCACAGCATTTTCAGATCTCCTTTCGTCGCATTGCATGTAGTATACGAGACTCAAAAAGCCTATTAGACGGTGATTGGCGCTTGCTCTGGCCGAATACCTCCCACCTCGGCCCACTGGGTTGAGTTAATCATGTGAGATGAAGAGAGTCCAGTTTCGACGGCAAGTAGCTTATCATCTGTATGCTCTTTACAGACACCGCATTTCGTGATCCAGTGATAACCCCGCAACTTTAGCCACGGAAACGAGGATGGGCTCCCACGGAGGAGGCAGATAATGCAAGGTAAGAGTGACGATCGGGGATGTGACTTGAAGTAGGCTATGGCGAATCAGCCCTCCCTGGACAAAGCCTGATCTCCGGTGGAACAGGCCGCCTAGCTTATCACCAAGGGGAGATTTTCCCCCTCCGCACCGCGCCCGTTGGGGCAAGTGTCCATTCCACTGCCTTTCGGGTCATAAAGTCATCTTCAAACCCTTTTCCCAGCCCTGACTTTTACGACAAGTCTTTCGAAAAGGCAAAAAAGCATGAGCAGCAAAAGTCGCTGAAACCTAGCGCAGCGCGTGGAGACCTTGCACGTACATAATAATCCCCGGGGGGTCTGTAAGCGAAAAACATGGAGTCTACAGCTGCCGCATCCAACGACAACGCGATTGCGACCGAGAAAGCAACAGCTGCTACCACAAGCTCCATTGCCCATGTGAAGAGCGCTTCCAATGGCACCACCACCGGTCTGATTTCACTTCCTCCCTCCAAGAACATCGTCACCCACCAGGAAAAAGACGTCAGCGCTACACATAAACTGCCCGGTTGGACTATCATGCGTCCGATGAAGCGCAAGTTGAAGGGCAAACCCGACCGAGCCGGCAGCACGACGGTGGACGGGGATTCGTATGGTGGAGGGGCTTTGGAGGAGATCAGAAGCGATGATGAATTGCTAGACGCTTATGAGAACAGGGAGCATACTGAGGATACACCGTCATCAGGGCTGGAAAGTGGTGTTGCGGGGGATGCGCCGCCATATAAAGTCTACAAAAGGAGGTGGTTTGGATTGGTGCAGTTGGTTCTGTTGAATATCATTGTCAGCTGGGATGTAAGTGGATTTCCCATCCAAAGGACCTTTGTCCCGGCACGGAATTGCTAACAAACAAATAATTAGTGGCTTACATTTTCGGCCTCATCAACTACAGTTGCGGAATACTACGCCGTGTCTGAATCAGCCATCAATTGGCTTAGTACTGGATTCCTCTTCGCATTCGTCGCCATTTCCCCGCTGACCATACACGTTCTACATCATCATGGGCCCAAACGAGCCATTGTGATCGCATCTGTACTTATCCTCGTTGGAAACTGGATCCGGTATGGTTCTACAAGAGCAGGCGCACATGGAAGCTACGGAGGAGTCATGTTTGGCCAAATTCTTACTGGATTAGCGCAACCATTTGTTCTCGCTGCTCCGACTAGATACTCGGATTTGTGGTTCATGAATACCGGACGTGTAGCAGCGACGGCTGTGATGAGTCTTGCAAATCCATTTGGTGGGGCTTTGGCCCAACTGATTGATCCTTTTTGGGCTGGTTCTCCCAAAGATATACCAAACATGGTTCTTTATATTTCAATTATTGTGGGTGTCGAATGGGCCAGATGAAATATTTCGAGCTAACAAGTTACAGTCATCCATTGCAACCATCCCCTCGTTCTTCATCCCAGCTCATCCGCCAACACCAGTGTCACATTCAGCAACACACCCCAAACAGGATTTGATGACATCCATTCGTTACCTCTCCAAGTCTCCGGAGTTTTACATGATAATGATCCCCTACGTGGTCTATGTCGGGCTCTTCAACAGTATCTCATCACTCCTAAACCAGATGCTAGCACCCTATTCTTTCTCCCAAACGGACGCTGGAATTGCTGGAGCGCTTCTTATTGTCGTGGGTCTTGTTTGCTCGGCAATCACTTCGCCCATAATTGATCGCACCAAGTCCTTCGTACTAGCAATCAAATCGCAAGTCCCGATTATCGCTATCTGCTACCTAGCATTCATCTGGGCGCCAGGATCTCGTGTCATAGCTGCACCATACGCAATTCTGTCCATTCTCGGAGCGGCTTCATTCAGTCTTGTACCCGTCGTCCTGGAGTATCTGATCGAGATCACGCATCCGGTCTCTCCAGAGGTGACCAGCACCATCTGCTGGACGGGCGGCCAACTCCTCGGCGGGATCTTCATCATCATCTCTGACGCGCTCAAAAGTCCAGGTATAGGTGACGGCACAGCAGATAACGGCTCTTCCCGCCCACCAGGGAATATGTACCGTGCTCTGGTTTTCCAAGCAGTCGTGGCGCTTGTCGTTGTCCCTCTCCCACTTGCATTGGGTCTTTTTGGAAGAAAGAAATTCGTGAGCATGCGCAGAGTTGATGCTGATCGTGCGGCAGCTTCCAATTCGATAGATGCCGGGCATGGCGGATGAGTTGTTTCTTCTGCTTGAGGTCATCTGTATATCTTTTGTAAACTTTCTTGCTGTTGGAAGCTTTTGAAATCTTTAGGGGGGGGGAAAGGACTTGGTGTATTTATGGTAGCAAAGATGATGGGATGACTTGGTTTGTTAATGGATATTTTGGAATGGAATGGGCACGCGATGAAGATGATGGGATTAGTTAATGGGTATGTTAGTATGGAATAGACATGCAATCAATATATATTGTAGATGAAGCCTCAAACTTGCTTACTCAAGCACTCCGTCTAAGCTCTCATGCTCGCTTAGCTTGAATCTCCCCTCTCAACTCACAAAATCTCTACTGGCACAAAGCAACAATACAACATCAATCTGCGCAATCCAGATTTAATACCGGTGATATGATAGGACCTGGACACTGTTTGAACGATATTAATATTACTAGCACCCATACTTGATGCCTGCCTTTACAGGATCAATTGTCCATTACCGGAATCTCAATTCCCGCCAGTAACCTGTGACCTGTTCCACCCACGCAATCTCCCCCTCCCCCCAGAGCCCAACAATTTATCATGTTGGTCAAGAAATTATAAGAAACAAATGTCTGGTGTCTGTCAGCAGGTAGAGCCCATGATCCCCGAAATAGATACGAACGCGCCCGCCGTCGCGCCGAATGAAGACCCCTACCTACTCTGAGAGACCTCCGTGCATCCGGCACACGTTCTTTCTTTTTCGACTCTCGGACCTCGTCGGAAAAGGCACGTCTTTCTTTGCTTTTTCTTCCGCTGCAAGGTCATTGCATCCGGTGTGCCTTAGGCTTCCAATGTGTTTAAACGTACGCCGCTAGAGGACTGGCAATCCACCTGCTAGGCTGAATTGAATCTTATCAGTTTCCTCCTGAGAGTTTTACGCTTAGCTGGGAGATGGATGGGCACAGATTCGGTGCGAGCGATCACATCTCTCAAGGAATTCGCAGATCTTCATCCAGATCATAGAGATATAGCCGTCGCTTGACTTACAGCCAGCGGTACGTAACCACAGTTTGAACAGGCGGTGTAGTGGGCGCTGTAAGAGAATGCAAGGGATTTCATCGAGCCTACACCTCGAACCCACTGGGAGATGAGGGCGAGTAACCAGCGGGTGGACTTCATGACTGATCCCCAGAAGTGGCATCACGCATCTGAAAGGCAGCTTTGAAAAGACAAAATTCAAGCGCGGACCAAGCGCGAACCAGGGGCGCCGCAGCCAAGCCTGTCAAAAAAACAGCAACACAAGGCGTCAACGCGTGTGTGTCAGATATCAGGATCTTTAGCGACCACGCTGTCGTGCAGCGACGTACTTATCTCTTCGCACCACCTGTAAATTGACTTTTCGTCAGATGCTTGGTCAGAACCGCAACGGTCTGCCCACAAAGCAGCATTGGTAGTATGCCTGAGCTCGTCAGCTTCTAAGAGCCACTAGGTTCAAAACGTCGTGTGAATTTGCGTCATGGAAAGCGTGGCAAAGATCTGACGGGAAGACTTGACGTTTTGGTATTGTGCGAATTGTTCGTACTACCCTTGGGAACTACGCCAAAAGTTGGGTGCAGGCAGTAGAGTACATAATCTTCGAAGACAGCAGAAATATTGATGTGCTTTCAATGCCTTTGAAGAGCTGTAACTTCTCTCGGATTTACATGTTTCCTCTTCGCTCAGAGGGCTTACCAGGAACGGCTTCTGTCTTCTGTTCGTGGGTATATGCGTTGTGAGTTCTTGTTATCGCCCAAGTTAGGTGGCTAATAATACTGTGCATTCACTTTAAAGTCAGTAAATGCACAACAGTCAACTTCTTTTCGGCGAGTCTTATAATCCATCCAGTTCTGATATAACGGGCTCATGAGAGAGACTCGATATAGCAAAGTCATGAGGCTTAATTGCAAGAAGTTATATACAATGCCTGTCTTTCGTCCCCTCAGGCTTAGTATCTTAGAACATCATCCCGTTGTTTTCAGGCTGGGACCACTAATTGAAGGATTTTAAGAAAACGAAGAAACATAATACTGAACGGACCGAAGGATGTGTCAGATTACAAGGCCATAATACCGCCAACAAATCCAACAACGGTGATCAACAAGAAACTAAAAGCAGCCATGTCCGGGGGAGGAGCCAAAGAGCTAGCAGAAGACTTGCTGGTAGAGGTAGAGGTAGAGGTAGCAGATCCCGAAGTACCAGTAGCAGTAACCTCACCACTTCCAGCAGTTGCAGTTCCAGGGCTCTCGTTATCCGAGCTTCCAGCGTCTTGGCTTCCGCTACCGTCAAGACCTGGTCCAGTTCCGGCACCAGTAGACATGTATGCAGCAGCACTGGTGGGGATAGCTGGCAGAGATGAACCAGACACGGCCCAGTCTGCATTGCTGGTTGGACATTCGGAAGAGCCAGTGGATGTGGTGGCACCTCCAAGTCCGGTTGGATTTGCGACACTTGCGTATGCTGACTTGAGGTAGTTGAAGCCAGAAGCGGTAGTCACAGAAGAACCACTGATAGTGACAAGTCCATAGCCGTTACCCTCCTCAGAGTATTCGTAAACAAGGCCACCGGAGAAGACGCCGGTCATTTCGGTGCTGTAGAGAGCAGCGACCTCACCGAAGTTGCGGGTGTTTGTGATACAACCGAACTCGGACATGCTAAGCAAAGGATTAGTGAACGTATAGGACCATAATGTGAGTGACTGAAACATACAAAACAGGAACGCCATATCCAGTGTAATTCTGAACCAAAACATCCCAACCAGAAGTAGTCATTGAGGACGGATCGCACCAGGAATAGTCGTTGATGGCATAGAAATCCCCTCGAGCATCCGAAGTACCACAGTTCATATATTCAGCCATCAGGAACTGGTTGGAGGAGACATCTGCTGCGGAGTAGCCGACTGGAATGGAGCGGTACCCTCGGTCACCAATGTACTGCTTCATATCGCGAGTCACTGCCTTGATATATGGTGCACAATCAGTGTTGTTGGCGTCATTGATGACTTCATTTCCAGACAAAAATGCCATCGTGTTGGTGTAGTTGGCGAAGGCATCAATGGTGGCGAAAACACTCTGGAGGTAGACGCTATTGTAGGACTCCTGAGGTTCGTTTCGGTTCAGAGAGTACTTGGGCGTGTCAGTGTCAAGCACCAGGTAGATTCCAGCTGCTTCAAGTGCCGCCATACACTCATCGTGATTCGCTGTGTTATCAACGGTATAAACACGAATGGTGTTAATTCCAAGCTCTGAAAAATACTGGACATCTCTCTTGCAAGTCGTAGCATCCGAGATGGGATCGGTTGTAGTTCCAGTTCCTCCGCCTAGCAATTGTTAACGGTAGAGTCAAAAGAAACAAGCGACTTCGAGAGTGTACCTGGTTGATAGTCGACGCCACGAATGTAGAAACGATCGGTACCATTGTAGAAAGCTACGTAGGATGTCAGACGTGTCTGTAGCGAAGCGCATTCAAATACTGACCATTTCCAGTAATTGTAATAGGAGACATGGTCGAAGTGGCTCGTTCTTTCAGCACCGGAGTGCCAGCAGCTACAGGAGAGGCTAGCAATGCTGCTGTAAGAGCAGCGATGGAGATCTTTTGCATCATCTTGACTACGAAATAACTTCTAGACCAATATTCCAAGAAAATAGAAACGAGAGGGCTTAGAAAAAGAAAAAGAACGAGTGTGCATCAAGCTCGAGAGCCGACGAGAGAGTGTGTAGAAGTAAGGAAAAGTCTTGAAGAGTCGAATGGTGTTGTTTGAAGTCTTCTGAAAAACCGGAAGGGTGCTGGAGAAACCTTGACCTATAACAAACAAGAACTCTCCTGTCCGCGTCAGCTCCGGGATAGAGGCGATGGGCCCAGTGCAATCTAAATATAAACGGTCTAATCTTGAGACTCCACCGGCTTATTTCCAGGTTCCAGCACATACTGTAAGCACGCACACGACAAAGATCGACCTCGTGCTGCCAATCCGTCGCTTGTCCCGTCGTATCTCATATGAATGTGTGCCAAGGCAAGGCGAAGCATTTCGAGAATATCCCATGTCTTCCTCGCTTCTAGCTCCCGGCTTGGCGTAGATCCAAGAGGTCCTCGTTTCTCGTTCGCTGACCCACCAAGGGAGCATCATGTCGTCATTCAGAACGGATCACAATTTGATACGAGATAGCATAATAGACAGGTGACTTCTACTTCCGATGGGAGGGAGGGTAGACTTCTCGAACCCTCAGGAAGGCCGGGTGTTGTACCTCGCGCGTAGAATTGGCGAAAAGGGGACTTTGACAGCTTTGCTGTACTGGGACAGCCCCGGTATTTTATTATTCGGGGAATTGGCGAGGCGGTGGCAGATACAAAGCCAATACGAAGTCGTTCCAACACGCGAGTGATAGGAGTCAGACCCAGCTGCTTGGGGGATCAGTATGCACAGCAGGTGGAGAAATGTCGTTGTGGAGGATGCGTTGCTGAGCCTTCGAAAGCTTAGCCATAACAGTAGCAGTAGCAGATGGAATCTGCAGCATGACTGAAAACGAAGGGCCGGCTAATTGTGGTTGCAACTCGAGTAGTGTTTCCTGCCATCTTTTGTCGCCGTCGTACAATATGCACAGCCCAGCGAAAAGTGGAACAAGAAATGGACGGGCGAGATTACTGTGTATCTGGGGGCAAGATTTCCGTTGCAGCTTTGGCAGCTGTTGCTTTGCGCCGGTTGCTGGCTCCCACGCCTACAAATTTAGCGACCCAGTCCCTCACCTTCCGGGTCTTGCCCAGCTGCGTATCGTCAGACACCAATTCCAGCGTTCTATAGCAACCACCAAAGTCATCCTTATCGATCCTAGTTCGGTGAAGTAGATGGATTTTGGTCATGTCTTTCCGCAGGCTTTGTCCATATACTCTCCCTCGAAAACTACTGAGCGCAACGTTCTTGACCAGAACCACGTCCTGAGGCCTTAAGGTTTCCAAGATGCTTTTTCGATCCTCGGCAGCATTCCCTTTGTGTGGGAGCCAGAAGTTTATTACAAAGCCTGACTTCGTCTCGTCACCCACCAAGACTTCAACGAGCTCAATTGCTGCTCCTCTACGTGTCTGTATTGCTCTCGCGGCTGGCAGGGAGATGATGCCTGCAACCAAATTAACCGTCATCGTCTGTGGCTGTATGGAGTTGAGG
The DNA here is from genome assembly GCA_003369635.1 of Coleophoma crateriformis. Classification (NCBI taxonomy): domain Eukaryota; kingdom Fungi; phylum Ascomycota; class Leotiomycetes; order Helotiales; family Dermateaceae; genus Coleophoma; species Coleophoma crateriformis. The sequence goes on from PDLN01000001.1 coordinate 691,610, forward strand.
TATGAGGCACTAGGAATCTCATTCAGGCTGTGCAGACCGCCAAACACCGGTATGTTGCTTGGTGGAGAGCAGGATGTCACAATTGAGTTGTCTTCTGTCTGAAATGAGCCCTCGCTCGTTCGGAAGCTTGAAAAGTTGCTACGGAAGGAGTCTGTTCCCGGCCCAGAGTCAGGTGGGATCTGTGATGAGGGAATGTCCTCGTGAACTGCGTAAGAATGTTCATAATACTGCGAGAGCACTTCCTCGGCTGACTGGATACTAGAACTATTATTTCCTCCCGGGCTCTGGAAAGTGTCCTCCACGAAAGATGTGATGTCCGAGGCTGTAAGGAAGGACACGTTGTGACAATCTGGTTTCCAAACGTGATCTTGTGAAAATCCAGTCACAACATGTTCCCGCTCCAAAGGAATCGATCTCCAGGATGGGTGTTCCGATTCAGAAGCGGGTATGATGGACGTATCGTATTCGTCAAGTCCGGCAAAGCGAGCCACAGGTTCACTAAAGCCATCCAGAAGCCTAGGGTCCCGCCAATCTAGGGATTTTGACTCTGGGGCTCCAGAGAAGAAGACGACGTTTGCTGACATGCCCTGCTCATCCACCGGTAACTTCCTCGGACTTTCTGCTGCTCGGACCCGAGGATTGCCTGTTTAGATGCACAGATACGGAGTTTAAGCAGTCCGCGCGAGAGACCGAAGAGTTGTCCGCAGGATGCAGCGCTGGCCAATCGATTCGTCAATCACGGACCCTAGAACAACCGTCGTCAGCAGCTACCCGGACGAGAGCCCCACTGCTAACAGAGCTGTCGTGATCGAGACGGGAGTGGCCTACCAATATATAAACCGTGGTGCGTACTCAAACGCGCCGGTGCTATTGAGATGGTGCGAAGTAGAGAGGCAGCAGCACTGACGAGTCACGAGCAAAAGTACGGAGTTCGCTTCGACCGCATGCTCTCGGATCAGATAACAGACGTCACGGATCTGATTACGCATTCAACGTGAATTCCGTATCTCTGCGGCCCCACCCAAGGCCATATCTCCCAGATGTCCCACAACAAAAAGGATGCGCTTCCCGACTCAGCCCACGGGACCGTGATCCCTCACACAACGGCAAAGAAACCTGGCAAACGCATCATGGCTGCAACTTTCAAGTCACTTCTGGACAGTGCAAAGAGGACTATTTCCAACTCTTCGACGCCGATCCCCGGAACTCCCGCCGAGGCTACGTCCATTGACACCTTGTTCCCCAAAGTTGACCCCGCTGTCGACGGAGATGACTGCGATCATGACTGCTCCTCTTGCCATGTCAAATATCCCAAAGGTTTCAAGATAGATGAGGACGATAAGCTGTACGGGCACATCAAGGGTTGGTCGACGCACGTTCTGGTTGCAACTGGAAAAACAGACTGGGTACGAGATGTTGCGGATGAGAAAGGAAGTGTAATGCAAGCAATCGATCGGAGTACTGTGAAGCCAAGTAATGGAGTATGTTGACCATTGAATCAAATGTACACTTACTGACTCATAACCTAGAGATTGATGTTGTCTGCCTCGAATATTCCGACTCCGTCGCATTCTTCCAGTTATGACGAGCCAACAACCGTCCTCCTCCTTCCTGCTTTTGTCATTCTCGAAAACGTGACGCCAAAAGCAGTTCCAGCACTGATTGAGCATTTTGTCAACGCTGGTCCAACCAACACCACACCGCTGGGGCCTTTATCCATACCTGCTTCCCTCCCGGATTCCCTACCAACAGCCGAACAAGTCACGTCTCGTCCCTCGCCTCACAGAGCCCTGATCTTGCTGTGCTCGCAGAAGACTCGCGATGCGCGATGCGGCCAATCTGCGCCACTGCTGCGAAAGGAGCTTGCGAGACACCTACAACCCCTAGGCTTGTACCGAGACTTGGATGACGAAAGACCCGGTGGGGTTGGGATATACTTCATATCCCATGTGGGAGGACACAAATATTCTGCAAATGTCATGGTCTATCGGAAAGCCAATGCGTTTGGGATGGACAACTTGGAGAGAGCGAAGATTGAGGGAGAAGTGCCGATGCCATCAAAAGAGGAGCCGAAGGAGCACGCAGGGGACGGCGCTGCACAATGTCTGTGGCTTGCAAGAATCAAGCCTGAGGACTGTGAGAATCTGGTGAAGTTTACCGTTCTCCAAGGAAAGGTTGTCAAGCCTCATCAGCAATTGAGAGGAGGGTTCGACCGCCAGAGAGGCGTCTACAGCTGGTAGGAGAAAACAAGTTTCGTTTGGGCATCAGGAACGGCGCGGGTTAATAGGGCACCTTAGATGAGATTAATGAGATTACGCGAAACTATAGGGGCTTGAAGGTATGGGATTAAGAATAACATTTGAGTTTGAACGCCTGTATTGTGTGATGGCGAATATCGAGATAAACAAAGCACCAATAGTCCGTGAGCCATGAATGGTAAGGAAGACGGGATGACCGACCAGACGGCGATCTTTGAGCAAATCCCGGGTTTTGATTTGTCGCCCGCTCAGGGGTCGCGTGAAAGTCGCTGTAGCAACCGGCCCCTCGCGTGGACTGCAGTGTCAACACAACGCTTCGTTCAACTTTAGACGGCAATCCAGATATCGACATGCTCCTATTATTTGCAAAGACGTAGCATCTTGTTTTTGCGTTGGCAATTCCTCTATATCTCCAGTTGTTGCTTCGCTATGGCGTCCATCCATAGCAGCAATTCCTCTGAGAGTTCTTTGCATCATAAGCGCACCAAGTCATCCGTCTTGAGGTCTTTCATGCACAAACGAACTCATTCCAATGGAGCGAACTTACCAGCGGCCGAAGTAACTGGATCTTATACTTCAATGCCACCTTTCCAGTTTACTGAACCTGCTCTGGTCCTCCCAAACGACTGTCAATACCCCCGAGCTTTAGCAGAAGTTCAGCAGAACCGACAAAGCCCAAAACCAGAGTCCCCAAAGAAACCGAAGGAAGAGAAGAGACCGACCACGAACCACGAGAGTAAAAGATTTTTGCACAAGAAGACTCTGAGCTCGATCTCGCTGAAGTCGCTGGCTGGAAGGGACGAAAACAAAGAAGGGAAACCAAAGAAGACGAAGTCCTCCACGAACCTTTCCAGCCTTCTCTCTCGACCGAAGTCCTCGAAGAATCTGAAAGACGATGCAGCTGCATGCCAACCTCGCACTTCCAAGGACAAAGAGAATCGAACTCCTCCAGCTTCAACCTCAGCAGGTGTTGACTCACGACCACCTCCCATATACGCGCAATTTTCTAGTCAAGCATTCGCTGTTCAGCCGCTTGGCGGGAAGTTTCTGGAAGATGAAATAGACCGCTATACCCCACGCGAGTACTCCCCAGATAAACAACATGACTTTCGTCAAGAGCATAGAGCAGAAGCAAGTGTTAAATCTCAGCGGCCGAAATCAACATATCTCCCGAGCAGTTTGAGTATCCAAGACATCCATATGCGCAAGAGCGGAGAAAGCATGAGGCGTAGCATGGATGTGTCGCCGCGACCATCAGCAGATGCACGGCCAAGCTTTGAGAGGAAAACCACGGAACCAACAACAAAGAGCGAGATGACAATGGCCAAACGGGGTGCAAGAGTTATGGCTGCTGTCACCGCGCTTGGCAACCGGCAGAAAGTGGTGGAACCTGAACGAGACCTGGAGCCAGCACTTAAAGATGAAGACGTCGACAAGGAATTTGAAGCTATGCTAGACAGGCGAAACATACCTGAACACCAACGCGGGAAAATGAGGAGTCTGGCTTTGTCAATGAAGAAAGACTTTGTCAAACAAGATTGGGCTGAGATAGCAGCCGCAAAGAATGTTAGACCTGGAACCAATGGTAGCGATTCAAGCGCTGATGCTACTGCGGAGACGGAGGACGTTCATGCGACCAAGGCCAAGCGACCCAGAAGCAGAACCTTCACCATCTCGAGAAAGTCAAGCAAGGATACGGAATCAACCACCAAGAAGGCACGGCCTGACTCTTTTGTTGGTAAACATACAAGGACAAAGTCAAACGAAAGCACCACTAGCAATAAGACATTGACCGGTGCAGGTGTTGCTGTCGCAAGCACACTCATTGCAAAAGCGAAAGGACAGCTTCCGGAGGACTTTGTATCCTACCTCAAAAAGGTTCAGAAGCCAGAGTTGATTGAAGTGGGACGCTTGCACAAATTGCGCTTGTTGCTCCGGAATGAGACTGTGGCTTGGACGGATGATTTCATACGACAAGGTGGTATGGAAGAGATTGTTGGGTTACTGCATAGGACTCTGGAAGTTGAGTGGAGGTAAGGAAATACTACTCAATTGTCGAGCTCTGCTAATTCGATTGCCTGAACAGAGAAGAACATGAGGACCTTTTACTTCATGAAGTTCTCCTATGCCTCAAGGCCCTGTCAACTACTGCGCTAGCCTTGCAGCATTTAAATCGAATTCAAAGCACCCTCTTTCCGGCAATGATTCACATGTTGTTCGATGAAGAGAAGAAAGGCCCCAGCGAATTCACAACTCGCAACATTGTGACTTCACTCTTGTTCACATACCTCAAATCTGCACCGCTCGCGGAGCGATCTGAGAGAGCCAAGATACTCCTTGCTTATTTGCGTGATCCAGAGCCGAAGGAGGAGGAACGTCCTGTTCCCTTCGTTCTCGAAATGCATCAACCTCGTCCGTACAGGGTATGGTGCAAGGAAGTTGTGAATGTCACTAAAGAGGTTTTTTGGATATTCCTTCACAACCATAATGTCGTTGCTCAGCCCTCCAGCAATACCGGTCACGCAACACATCTTGAGTCCGCTGCGACAAACGACACACAATACCAGTATATGATTGATCACTTTCCTCAAGAACTTCCTCCAGTTCCTGCAGCGCCATATGTTGGAGGTGTTGAGTGGGATGCTACTAATTATCTTGCTTCACATTTGGAAATCCTGAACTCGATCCTAGTTTCTCTACCCTCCTACCAGGAGCGCAATAAATTGCGCGAAGAATTACGTGTTTCTGGATGGGAGAAGTGTATGGGCGCTACGTTACGCCTTTGCAAAGAAAAATTCTACGGCGGCGTCCACGCAGGTCTTCGATGCTGGGTAGCTGCTGCAAAGGAGGATGGCTGGGATACGCGAGACGTCCGTTGTGGTCCTGTAGCTGAGAGCAGAAGCCCTGTCAAAAAGGCAGCCTCCAGCAGCCCTGCGAAGAACAAGCTCGAGGAACCGCCAAAGCTGGCACTAGAATTCAAGTTCGAGGAGAAAAAGACAGAAGTCGATACCTGGCTCTAAGAGAGTGACGGTCTATTTGGGACGAGGAAGGAGTTTTTCTGGTCCGGCCGGTGTTTTTTGCTGCGTTTGTATATCATGTCTTGCTTGGATCGATTGTCTTTATCTCTTCTTCCTTTTCCCCACTGCAAAGCGAGGGACGAAAGTGGGTATCCCTCTTTCTTACAAGCTTGTATGCTTTACTGTCGTTGTCAGTTGGACCGACTTTTAATTCCTTCTTCGTTCGTTTTTTGTTAGGTCATGACTCTCTCTCACGCTATGATGTTATACGAACGATTGGAATGGATTGCTTATGATTGCGATGATTAGATAAAGACAATAGAAATGCGGGTCAGAATTGGAAACACCACTCTGATATAATATCTCTTGTTGCCTTACTTTGATTATCGTATGCTATTTGTCGAATTATTTGCCTGTCTATTGCGTTGGATTCCCTGCTTTCCTAGAATGGAGTAGATCTCGGTTGTTTAGTTCATGGAATCGACATTCACCCTTTATCTTCGACTGTTCTGGTATGGAAAGATGGCGCAGGACGATATGCTGCTTTCTCGTGGATCTCACACAAGCCAAACAGCTCTTCCCTGCCTTATGGTGGCACTAAGAGATCCGCTGACAGCAAAACTTGTCTTAATTGAAAACAGGGATTTTAGAATGCTCACCTCACCTTTCTGTCTTCATATATTTTAGATAATCCCAATCGCCAAACTCATCAATAAGTTAGCAAGTACACTACCGAAGATAAAATTCCCACACCCTGTATATTGGGAGTTACTATTACACACCAGCAACACGCCAACGTATATTATGATCAAGCATTAAATAGAACCTTGAGGGCTACGCTAAAAATTGGTGACTTTATAAGCAGAGATGTGTCCCAAGTATTTGGCCTTCTTCTGGAGCTAATACCTTAATCAATAGTAGTTCCCATAACCCGAACACTATTCACTTAATATAAGGTTTCCTTCATCCTTATGTTTGCAACGCAAGTTAGTATAATGCGCGAGAGCTAGCCTCAGCCAGTTGCAGGCCGTCGCTATTGTCGGCTAAGCGAGCCGTTCTAGTTTAACGATAATGCAGAGGTATTTTGATTTGAACTGTCCTAGTTTAGTCTGAAAAGTGCTTGTTGGGCTGATTTCTCCCTTCACTGATCGGAGCTCGTTTCATTTTTATATATAAAGCAGACTATTAAAGCCCAGAACATCAACCCCACAACAACAATACTCGACCCTTCCATACTTGAGCTTACTTCATCAGTCTCCGTTTATCAAGTCCTTTGACGCCTCTTATACGGCCAAATACGTTCTGTAAACAAGTACATCAACGATGCATACCTTCGGGTATTTCCAAGTTAGTGGTGGTGTTGGTAGTACTGATGGCTTTTTAGCCATGGGCCCAGAAAACAGCATGCGAAAATACGGTTAGTTCACTCTCATTGTTCTTTCTTGAGGATATCTAATGACATCGAATCAGATGACAGCAAAAAAGAGCAGAACAGTGGAAGTCATGCCATGCCAGCAATTCCCACACCCTACGCGGCTGACACCGTAGCCGACTACATGCTAAGCGGCCAGCACCCCAACATGACAACTTGCACGTGTTTAGGAATAGATCTGGACCAGCAGAACAGCAGCTTGGAGGGTTGCAATGCATTGCCTCATAAGCTAAATGAGGAAGACAACTGGAATGCCTGCACAGCCGGGCAATATGCTGCCCATCCAGTTGCCGAGTGCTATGGGGACTGGACTCCTGTGGACGAAAGCTACAGAAATCTGCCTGGGGCCATGGATGATGTTTGGGATAGAAGAGCACAACATTACCATAACGACGAGGAGTACATCCAGATGATTGAGCAATGGATGGCCAAGATCCCTGAAACAGCAAGATTTGCACATTTTGGCTCCGAGCAACATCCTCTTGCCACTTCATACACTTACAAGCTTTCCTCTATGGAACATAATCTCTCTTCCGGCGAGGAGTACTTGGATAGCGACGAACCCTATTACCAGTATCAACCAAGGTCCCGTGCCGCGTCAACAACATCCTCAAGCCCCGAGTTCCTCTTCTCCGACCCGCCTGAAGTAAGACAAGATCTGATCATCCGTCAACAATTTCGAGCCATGAAGCGGAGTGGCGTCTGGGATGAGGAATGTGGACTGGGAGATTTCGAAAAAATAGTTCAGGGACATCTGGAGTTGGGCTTAGAGGGAGAGTTGCAGGACCAGTGTGCGAAATGTGATTGTTTTCTCATGGAGGGAGACGGCCATAACGAGAAGCTATGCCAGAGGGCAATAGTATTTGTCCATGGCAATTATCAATTCCAGACGGTGTGGTGAGATTGTGGATCTAGGACTGCCTGAGGGTTGCTGACAGGAGGAGTTGTCATCCACATGAATTACTTTTATTGTGAGGTAATGCTAGAGAATCATTGGTGAGCTCAAAGCCGGTCCTACATAGGGCCATTTCATGAAGTATTATAGTCATCTTATTAGATCGGCCAACTCGAGTTGGCCGCGAATTGGAAATTTCTCTTCAGCATCGGATAATGCAATTTAGCTCTGTGATGCTGCAAGAGTGGGCGATTGTTGATCCTGTGATCCTGGGATCCTGGGCGAGGAAATGGGTAATCACGTGTATATCCACTATCCCATCGTTGATTGCACAATAAGTATTTTTCTAGCACCTCAAGTATAAAAACATTCTCAAGCGGTTTGAACCTTGAAATTGTGAATGATTCAGACACGTTGCTCAAACTAGCTATTCAAGATGAAGAGCCCATACCTCAGAATTGGTGTCGATGTTGGCGGGTAAATACTCTCATAACCATCCCATTCTTACTCTCGATCTTCTATCTTTACTTCAGTCACAAGTTCTAATTTTATGAAGCACAAATACTGATGGAGTCGTTTTGGATCCTCTCCGCTCGTCGGAACCTGATCGAGGGATTCTCGCATTTCACAAAGCCAGCACAACATCAAACCCGAGCCTTGGGATCAATAACACGATTACTTCTATGTTCCAGAGCAATCCAGATATCAAAGCTTCAGATGTGGCCAGTGTCACGATCGGGACCACTCATTTCATTAATGCTGTTGTGGAGCAAGACGCAAGTCGTCTTGCTAAGGTAGCCGTCCTTCGGCTATGTGGTCCTTTCTCAAAAGGCGTACCACCCTGTATCGATTGGCCAGCGAGCTTGAGAGAACTGATCTGTGGCCATGTTGCCTTCCTGAGTGGCGGCTGCGAGGTCGACGGCTCCGAAATTCGAGATATCGACGCCCAGGAGATTGAACGAGAATGTGAAGTGATCAAGCTGAAAGGCATCAAGAGTATTGTCATTGCAGGAATCTTCAGCCCCGTCGATATGGTTCACCAGCAAGAAGAGCGAGCTGCTGAGATTGTTCAAAAATGCCTGCCGGGGGCTGATATTGTAACTTCGAAATCAGTTGCGAACCTAGGATTTCTTGAACGGGAGAACGCAGCGATTCTCAACGCGAGTATCTTAGCGTTTGCTAGGAAAACGATCGCAGCTTTCCAAAGCGCTGTGCAAAAATTGCGTATTGAATGTCCGGTCTTTATCACGCAAAACGATGGAACAATCCTTCTAGCCAGTGCAGCTGCAAAACTACCAATTCGCACATTTTCAAGTGGCCCGACAAACAGCATGCGTGGCGCATCATTCTTGACGCAGAATGAAGTGAAGGAGGCAATGATGGTCGTTGATATAGGAGGAACGACGACTGATGTTGGCCTGTTGCTGAAGAATGGCTTCCCAAGACAGGCAGCAGCCTTCAGCGAAATTTCAGGTGTGCGCACGAATTTCTCCTACCCTGATGTCAGAAGCATCGGTCTCGGAGGTGGTTCTATAGTCAGGAAGGATTCGAATGGGAAGCTGACTGTCGGCCCCGAGAGTGTTGGGTACCAATTACCAACCAAAGCCATCTGCTTCGGAGGCAGCATAGCGACAGCCACAGATTACACCATTCTTGCAAACCCTGAAATCGAAATTGGTGACCGGAGTATTGTCTCAAGCGCTTTGTCGAAAACTGATCTGGAAGAATTCCAATCCATTGTAAAGAACATGCTAGAAAGGGTTATTGATACCATGAAGACCTCAGCGGATGACATACCAGTGCTGCTAGTCGGCGGCGGAGCCGTACTCGCTCCAAATGAATTGATCGGTGCAAGCAAGGTAGTCAAGCCTCGCTGGTCAGGAGTAGCAAACGCTATTGGAGCTGCAACAGCACGAGTGAGTGGGATTATTGACACGATCGAGAGTACAGAGACAGAAACTGCAACTCAGGTCATGGAAACGATATCTCAGAGAGCTATTGAAAAGGCTGTCAGCAACGGTGCTAAACGAGACACAGTCGAAATAGCAGAGATGGATCATATTCCTCTACAGTACATTGCCAACAAATCACGATTCATTGTGAAGGCTGTTGGGGACTTCGATTTTGAAAGAGAGACCCCCTTGGAGGAGGGGTTTTTGGAGGATACTCAGTCGACTAATGAGACAGGACGAGAAGACGATGATATGAATGAGTTTGCGAAAAAAGCAGAATCTGGGGAGAAGAGTGACCAGAAAGACGAAGAGCAACAAGATCTGGTAGATATCAGCTTATACAGGCCTAAGGTCGAAGGAAGAGAATGGATCATCTCAGAAACCGACCTTGCTTGGATCACTACCGGGTGCTACATCCTAGGAACAGGTGGTGGTGGTTCACCATACAGCCATATGCTTCGCCTGAGACAGATAATGCGTGAAGGAGGCGTTGTACGAGTCATCTCGCCGCAGGATTTGAAAGATGATGACCTGGTTGCTTGTGGAGGTGGAAAAGGAAGCCCGACCGTCTCCATTGAAAAGCTCCCCGGGGAAGAGTAGGTTGCACAAATTCTGGATATGTATGATTCGAGCTAATTCAGAACAGAATGATGCAATCTCAGAATGAGTTGTACAAATTTATGGGAGTCCAGCCGAATGCTGTCATTTGCTTGGAAATCGGTGGGGGCAACGGACTTCAAGGCATGATCTTAGGAGCCTCCACGAACATGAATATCCCCACAGTTGATGTAAACACCCTTTCCCTGAATAAAATAATCAGCATACTCACATCGTTAGGGTGACTGGATGGGCAGAGCATATCCAGTAGCATGGCAGACCACACCTGTTGTGTTTGAGAAGAAACCAGTATTCCTGCCTTCAACCATATGTGATGGTAACGGTAACGTCATGGTATGTAGCTCCCGATCCCCATTTCTTTCGCACTGGTCCGACAGTATCGCTCAGCATGTTACCTTAGCCTACTGACCCTTTCTAGTTCATGACCGAAGCGACAAGTGAGCTCATGGTTGAGCGAGCTTTCCGAGCGGCTCTAAGCACCATGGGCTCTCATGTAGCCTGTGCCAAAGGCCCAATAACTGGTACTAATACCAAGAATTGGGTTGTCGAGAACACAATCTCCTTATCCTGGCGGATTGGCCGCGCTGTTGCTCTAGCTCGACAAACACATCAGATTGATAGCGTTGCTGAAGCAATCATTGGTGAGGTGGGTGGTCATCAGAGCGCTAAGGTGCTCTTCAGGGGTAAAATAGTCGGAGTAGAGAGGACTCTAAGAATGGGCCACGTCTATGGCGAGGTTATCATTGAAGAGAGTGGTCTAGGAAAAGTAGGAAGGATGAAGATCCCATTCAAGAATGAGAACATTGTTGCCATTCAAGTGGAAGTTGACGGATCAGAAAAGGTAACTTGCTTTCCCTCTCAATCTGTATACATCTTACTAACGATATCTAGATCGTTGCCTCAGTACCGGACTTGATCTGTATAATTGATGCTCAGAATGGAGAGGCAATAGGCACGCCTGAGTATAGGTACGGCCTACTTGTCGTGGTGCTCGGCATTGTAGCCTCGGAGAAATGGACATCCACACCTCGAGGCTTGGAAATCGGGGGACCGAAGGGATTTGGGATGGACCACATCGAATACAAGGCACTCGGCACGTTTCAAAAGCCGAAGAGCGTCATTGATGAGTATGGGTCGTAGTTGAACGTATGATTTCAGCTCTAGTAAAATTGGAATTCACTACATGTATTACTTGTAGAAATGCCTGTAGATGTGAAAGAGGAGACAGAGATATGGAGCCGTTCCATGAAATGGATCCGAGGACCGCATAGCTCAAATTGTACTTAATGGTAAGTTACGTAGATCCAAGCCCTACTTGTGGTATAGTTATCAATCTAACCATATTGAAACGTATACGCTCGTAACACGGAATACAAGGCCATAATGAATAAACAGTTTATCAATCGTTTCTGGTTGGTATATTATTCTGCTACAGTAGTTTGTCTTCAAATTTGAGTCTTTGGAACATCCCAACATGCTTGATGCCTTCGTCACATCAGCGATGGCATAATGACGGGATGTGGGTGACCTACCCTCTTCATACCATGTCCCCATCCCTTCATCGACATTGAACCCCCACCTCTCCCATACTTTGACAACTTGCTCCTGGGCATGTGCACAGATCAAGCCCTTCCAGACAGGAATATCGCCAATCGTCTCGGCTCCCAGTTGGTCCATTCCTACTTCAGCAACAGAGGGATTAAACGCTGTTGGATTCTGCTGAGCCCAAGCAACAGCAGCATTGACAAGAAGTCCTGCAAGTTTGTGCCCGCGAAACTCAGGTATGACTGCGAGCCGGCCAAGCTTCAAGTAAGGTTCCTTTCCATCATGGTAAGTAGTTGGCCGATCAATAGTGAACTTTGGCACGGAAGACGTCGTCGCATCAAAAGTATACACCGAACCTGGCTCTGGATGAGGCTCATGTGGAAAAGGTACCAGGCGTATCGTGCCTATAGGAACTGTTTCGGTAATACTTTGCTTCCGCTGAGTTATTTTGCCTTCTGCGTCTGTCTGTTGAGGTTGCGTGGGAGTATTGACCGATGCATATATAACCCAGTGGCATGACCGGGCATCATCAGAGTCGAACTCATTGGAGAGTTGGACACCTTGTTCCTCGACAAATACTTTCTCTCTGACCTCCATCGCGTCTTTGAAAACCTTGGGGATTGTAGACGGCTGCTGGCTTGATGGCACACCTGACTTGTAGTCGTCGAGACTCGCGGGGCCCTGAAAGGAGATGAATGGTGTTCCCATCTTGATCAAAGTATGACCTTTCTTGATCTTTAGTGGTAGGGTTGTGTTGAAATAGCTGGTTGGGTTAGGAGTACTACTGGCTGATGTAAGATGCTAGGCAGAATCACGGGTATCAAAGAGTCAAAGTTCGGAGTGTTGTGGTATGTTTGTCCTGCGAAGTTTCCATTCCTTCTCTTGGCACCTAGAGGCCGCCGTGGAGAATATCAGTGATGACCGTGCTGCCAGAAACTTCTCAGTTCATGCAACCCTTTGATTAAGGGGAGTCCATACCAGCATGCCCTGTTTCATTAGTTGCCGTCAGGCTGTCGAAAAGTCCTACAAACTGAGGGAGGTGGCCACAGTTCCCTTAAGTCAAACCTTTGATTTTCTTTTGGGACACTAAGCACAGCCCTCTCGTATGTATGTAACAGCAAAACCAAATGAAGCTTTTGATGAGTTGACGCCGTAGCACCTCCAGCTCCAGAATGCGGCGAAAGGGGTGTTAGTGCCTCAGGCGTCAGTTATGTCACATGTGGCGGCATACCGCCTGGATGAGGCTAGCTCGATTTGGAAGTTCTGCCAGGATCAGTGCTTCGAAAAGTCCAAAGTGTCCTTTGCTTGGGTGGACAAGGATAAGTTCGGCCAGGACAATTCCTTTGTAACTCGATTGACGGATGAATTGTGGCCAGATTCTATGTCTGTTAGTCCCGCAACATATAAATTGTCTTCTTGATCTTGGATCACTGCTTCACTCTTTCAGCGGTTCTCCCAACCATTCCAACATGGCTGTCCCCCGCAGAGCTAGCTTTTTGCCATCGCCCTTTATCGCCATATTATGTTTATTTTACCTCTTCAGTTCCACCGCACTGGCTGCGTCTGCAGTTCTTGGTGTTGATCTGGGCACTGAATACATCAAGGCTTCTCTCGTCAAACCCGGCATTCCCCTCGAAATCGTCTTGACCAAGGACTCCAGGCGTAAGGAGCTATCAACAGTCACCTTCAAGCCTTCAAAACAGCCCAAGGCCGGAGCCTTTCCTGAGCGACTTTACGGATCCGATGCTGCAGCATTAGCTGCGAGGTTTCCCGCAGATGTGTATTCCAATCTGAAGACCCTCCTTGGTCTACCAGCGGACAACGATCTTGTGAAAGAATGGGCTTCAAGACGCCCAGCTTTACAATTGGTGGCAGACAAGATTAGAGGAACAGTTGCATTCAAGAGCAGTGCTTTCGATAAGGATGAGGAATCGTGGACTGTGGAGGAGCTCTTGGCCATGGAATTGCAGAGCATCCAAAAGAACGCTGAGGCTCTAGCCGGCAAGGGCAGTGTCGTCAAAGATCTTGTTATCTCCATTCCACCATTCTACACTGCGCAAGAAAGGAGAGCCGTCATCCTGGCTGCAGATCTGGCGGGTCTGAGGGTATTGGAACTGATTACCGATGGAATGGCCGTCGGATTGAATTACGCAACCAGCCGTACGTTCCCAAGCATAAATGATGGTGGTGCTCCAGAACATCACATGGTTTTCGATATGGGTGCTGGGTCTACCAAAGCAACTGTCCTCAAGTTCCAAGGTCGCACGGTTAAGGACGTAGGCAAATACAACAAGACTGTTCAAGAGGTTATCACGGTTGGAAGTGGCTGGGATAGGACGCTCGGAGGTGACGCGATGAATGGACTAATTGTCGACGATATGATTGCAAAGTTTGTTGCGTCTCCGGCAGCTGAAAAGCAGTCAATCACTGCAGAAGCAGTTAAAGGACACGGCCGTGCTGTTGCAAAGCTCTGGAAGGAAGCTGAGCGATTGCGTCAAGTTCTGAGTGCGAATGCAAACACCCAAGCAAGCTTCGAGGGCTTGTTCGAGGATGTCGATTTTCGTTACAAGATTACCCGAGCGGAGTTCGAGGAAATGACTGAGCCTTTCGCTGCACGCATCGATGCAGCGATGAAGAAGGCGCTACAAGCCGCTGATCTGAGTGTCACAGATCTCGATTCCATCATTCTCCACGGTGGCGCTATCAGAACACCTTTCGTCCAGAAAGAGGTAGAGAAGTACATTGGAAACGCAGAAAAGGTCCGAAGCAATGTCAATTCCGATGAATCGGCAGTATTTGGGGCAGGCTTCCGAGGTGCAGGTCTCAGCCCAAGCTTCAGGGTGAAAGAAATCCGCGCCACAGACATTGCCAATTATGCCGCGGGAATCAAATGGATCAATCTCGACGAGAAGCCACAACACCAGAGATTGTGGCAGCCAACATCCGCTCTTGGCGCGGAGAAGCAGTTCACTTTCAAGAATCAGAAGGAGTTCGACATCCTTTTCTACCAACACGTTGCATCTTCCGAAAAGGTTTCACCTGGATCAGCAGAGAAGGAGCTCCTGAGGATTACTACGCAGAACTTGACCGCATCAGTGGATGTGCTAAAGGACAAATTTGGTTGTGAGAACAAGGATATTCTGTTGAAGCTTAGCACAAAACTCAGTCCTAGCACCGGCGAGGTGGAGATTATGAAATTCTTCGTTGACTGTGAAGTTGAGATAACAGAGGATGGAGGCTCTATGGTTGACAGCGTCAAGGGATTATTCGGCTTCGGAAAGAAGGACCAAATCCCTGTTTCAGAGAGCGAGGATGATGTCGTCGACACTGTAAGCGCAGCTGACAGTTCGTCGAGCTCGGCGACTTCTACGTCCTCCTCTACATCGACCTCTTCGGGCGCAGCAAAATCATCCTCTGCTTCAACCAAGGACTCCAAATCGAAGCCAACGAAGCGAGTTGAGGTCATTCCCGTACAATACGAACTTGAAATACTGGGTATGGCACAACTACCAAAGACTGAGATTCGTCGCATGAAAGATCGTATCGCCGCCTTTGAGGATTCCGATCGTTCCCAAAAGCAACGCGAAGAAGCCTTGAACCAGCTCGAAGGTTTCACATACAAAGTAAGGGATTTACTTGACGATGCTGAGTTTATTGCTGCGTCTACTGAAGCCGAGCGAGCCAGCCTGGAGGCTAAATCCAAAGCTGCAAGCGACTGGATTTATTCGGGCGGTGTCGATGCTAGTCGAGAGGAGTTGAAGACTCGTCTAAAGGAGATGAAGGATATTGTCGACCCAATTGAAAAGAGAAAAGAGGAGGCAGGTACACGTCCAGATTCAATTAAAGATCTCCAAAAAGTCTTGAATGACACAAAGACGACTATCGACGGCATCAAGGATCAGATCAAAAAGCATGAAGAAGCTGCCTCGTCCTTCTCGGCTAGCGTGACTGCTTCGACGGAGGCTCCATCACCATCAGCAAAAGTTGAGGACGACTTTGCAGGCCTTGAAGATGAGAATTCCTCATCGACCTCATCAGCAGCCCCAGCACCGACTTTAGACCCGCCCACCTACACCGAGGCAGATATCATAGTTCCTGGAGCTCTCTATGAATCCGTCACAATCTGGCTGGAGGAAAAGATTGTGGAACAAGACAAGCTCACAGCTACCGACGACCCAGTCCTCCTGACCAAGGATCTTGTCGCCAAAGCACAACAGCTCCGTGATGCCAACAGAGAATTGATTATGAAAGCCGTGCGCCAAGCTTCTTATTATAATAAGCCGCCAAAGAAGCCAGCCTCAGCAAAGAAGAGCAAGTCATCGAAGTCCAAGAAGACTAAGTCAGCTTCGGCCTCAGGAGCCAAAAAACCTTTTGGGTCGGGCAGCGACGGCATGCCTATGTTTGAAGAGATTCCAATGGACGAGGAGATTTTGGCTGCAATGGATAATTTCTCAAAGAGTCAAGCGGAGCAAACGGCCACAGAGAAGGAGGAGAAGCCTGTGAAGAGCGAGGAAGCTAAAGCAGAGAAGGCTCACGTCGTTGACGAGCTATAAGGCTGGAAACAATAAGAGTAGAAGAAATTCCTTGCGTTTAAGCGTCGACAAAAATCACAATTTTCCATCCATATTTGTATATGTGTATTGTTACAGTAAAATCTGCCGTGAAGGAAATTCATTCTTTGGTTGATAAATCCTCCTGTTGACTTCCTCAAACTTTGTGTGAGGACAGGGACATCGCTCTGGGAACCACTTGCCTTGTTCCCACAAAGGTATTCGTGCAAGCGGTTATATCTCTTTCATCAAATATGTACACGATACTCTCGCCACCATTGTAACTATGAACATTAATGTCCAAGAACTGAACCTATATCGTCAAAACCCGAACCCCTACTTCAGAGACATGTCCAGATCGAATAAGATGGAGTAACAACAGATCAAGGACCGAGCCTTAAGTACCATCTCGGCGATGTAGTCCAATAAAGCCTCATGCCTTTGCATTAGCAAGGTCATCAACATCGCAGTCTCGATCGGATGGTCCTGTTGGCGGAGGCGGGTGTTGTGCCGGGTTGTGAACAACCGCTCGATTCCGTCCTTGATACAGCCACATGGGTAGGTACTGCCAGCCTTGCTGTCGCAACCAGAACTGCTTGCTCAGCTGCAAATTGTTGGCCGTTGATTCGCCTTCCGTGTCCTAATAAGTTAACTGAGTTTGAGACGGGGAAGGTGTGTAGGCTTGTAGTGGTGGTTGAGTCAGACTTTTACAGAGAGGATCATTCTCGTCCGCATTGTCGTCGTTGTCGTCGTTGTCGTCTTCATCTTCCTCTTCCGAGAAATCATCATCCTCATGAATATAGAACTCGGGATGTTCCTGTATGGGTGTTTCACCTCGCGGCTGTATTGAGTTGACATCCATCCGGTCATTTGTAGAATATTCCGCTCCTTCGAGTCGGCAAGGTTGGATGTGTGTCATTTCTTTCCGGCATAAAGGACATTTACCTCGGCCACGATGGGGTTCTTGTATACATTTCTCAATACAGCTATAGTCGAAAACATGGTTGCAAGGGACAATAAGAGCTGGTTCAGAGAGTACCTCTAGAAATATAGCACACGTCTCGGTCTTACTATCACTGATTTGTGTCTGGCTGTCCTGTGCAGGTCCGGACAGCGCTGCGTTGCAGCTGCTGTGGTTGGTATAGAATTCTGACATGTTGGATAGCGGTATAAGGAAGTTTTCTTTTGAGACCTCTGCCTTCAGGTAGGACTGATCATGGGACAAATTGACGAACCGTATTAATCGCGTTCTTAAGAAATTGAAGACTCTCACGGAATGAGACTGTAGACAAATAGGTTGAGATACTGACTGGTTCGTGATCTAGGCGGTTCAGATCACAACTGTCGCACTACATCATAGTCTATGGACCTGGAGCGACTTCCATCGACCGGCGAACGCAGAATACATCATTCATACACAAATGATATTATAACGGTATTTCCATAGACCTTAAATTTTGGGTTACGAAAAATCGTGGTAAAGTCGCTCAGGATTCGAAGGTCCGGTTCCTTGGCAATAAGCATAAATGTTAAGCGACGAGCACATCAGGTGGGGACGTGTTCTACTCGGTCGCGTATTTTCCTCATGATTCGAGGGCCGGTACAAGTATACACAGAACAGTGCGACTTATCGCCAACCACGCATCTTTGATTGCACGTCATAGTTGATAACGGAACTTTCGTTACAAACGCTGATACTATTGTAACTTCTTGAAAGCGAGGAGTCGAGTCGACCGAAATTTAGTAGATTTGTGAGTGCGCCAAGTCCAACAAACCTATAAGCCGTTGACTTGGAGGAATTGAAACAATGGGCATCTCGCGGGACCTCTAGCAGGATGAAACACTCATTTCCTCGTGGTACAAGCCTATTGACATAATTGTTTTGGGAGCGAAGATCGCGCCCGAAGTCCAGCCTCATGGCCGAATCTTCCTGACGTATGCGACTTGGGACACCATCTCAAAAAGCTGTGCACACCTTTTCTGGCCTTCAATGTCTCGATTCCTTGACTTTGCTTACATCAATCTCTGTATGAATAAGCATGCGGAGTTGCCCGCACCGGTGTAGATTTCGCCGTCTGATTGCTCCAAGCTGACGATCGGCTGACCACCTTGTGGAATGCTGTTTTCTTGAGAACTACATGCGATGAACATATTCTAAGCAGAAGTGTCGATCATGAGATGCCTGCAGTATTACTACCTCTTTCAGTCATGGAGCTCAAAGAGGACGCGAGACCGGTCGGTCTTATACGCTAGCATAGCGTGCTATCTCGTCTCGTTGGCAATTATATTCTCGTGCATTACTGTTCCCAACTGGGAAGTAGCTGTGCAAGCAGATCAACGAGATACGTAACTAAAGAGGCGTCTTTCGATTGAAATTCTAGGTTCGAATATCCAGAATTGATCTGCTCAGGCTGAACAAAACGTACTGCGAAGTGATGCAAGTCATGGTGCGATTCCTGTCGCTTACATCAAACGAACGGTCGAGGCTCAGTATTCTGTAGACCAACCTCACGCAGGAATGTCAGCCGACGTGGAGTGAGTGCTCACGCGGCACTCCAACAGCCTGATAACTCAGCTCTGTTGATACCAAAGTCTCTGATCCAAGCAAACGCCCGCCCCGACCAGAGCAAACCGAAAGAGAGCCAAGAGGGTTCGGCAGAGCGAGTACGGCAACATAGTCACTTCCCAAGAACCGGGAATTCGAGCTCACATTGATGGTCCGTGTGGATCAGAGTTCCCATTACCGTCGTTTCAACCAGACCTCCCATGTCCTCCCAGATTACCGCATCCCATCCAGCCGTTTGGACAGGTCCATGATATTAGCCCGACGTCATCAACCACGCACGGCAGCCAATCAATGGCAGCTGCGAAGGGGTCTTCCAAATACTCCACAGGATTTGGAGATGCAGCATCAAGGCTTAGAGGGTGCTGCATCCTGCACTCTGTATGTCTCGCATTAGCTGGCTGCGTGGGTGAAGGATGCGGCTGCAGCTGCTGCATAGGTACGAGCGATGGACGCCCGAAGCGAAGCAACGGCGACTGGCCATTGGATCTGCGCGAGGCCAGCGGGACTTGCATGGCCGGCTTTGGAGGCATCGAAGCTCTTGTTCGTCGACGCCAGCTGTTGGGAAATATCCTTCGGCGTTGTTGCAGTGCTGCAGCAGGCTAATGCGCGCTGGATCGGTCCAGTTCGGTGAGTTGGCTGGACTTATGCTTTCACATAAATATGTGCATAAAAAGGTTCTTGCTGCTGCTGCTGCTGCTGCTGCTGGCGTGACATGACGCCCGACACATGGGAGTCCGTTGAGCTCATCTGTCAGGCAGAGAGTCTCAGGTACATGTGTGCTGGGTGGGCGGGCATCAGATGACCAGACGATGCAGGTCGGCATGCATGTCATAAGGTTGAAACACATAAGGCGTCCAGTCCTGGTCCTTTGCTGCTCTGGCCTGAGCCGGTTGGCACGGTTGGCACGCTGGGCCGAAAGCCAGCAGGTGAGATGCGGCATCGTCCAGGCCTCGAAAGTCAGACGGGCCATGTGAGTGAGTGCTGGAGAGCTCGAGGAATCCATCCTTATCGTGCGAGCTGGACAAAAAGAGTTTCTCAATAATACTTGCTTCTGCGCGCCCATGCAAGGAGGCGGGTCCCAGAGCATGCGAAGTGTTGTTGCATGATATCTCTTCTGGCCCCCTCCTTTCTTCTTCCGTCGTGTGGCTGCTCGGTGATCTATCAACTTTAGGGGTCGAGAGACTAATCCTGTCCATGTCGATGGATCTTCCCTCCTCCCTGGACTTACATTTGCATAAGGATCGTGCAGCTTGCATGCAGCATGGGGAGAGGCGTTCTCCAGTCGTGGTGGCTTTATCAGGTCCAACTCTGGACCTTGGGCATTGGTTGAACTGGTCACTTGATTCTGATGGGGATGATCCCTCCAATTTCGTCGATCCTAGCCCAGGTCCAACATTTGGAATTCTGACGTTGGCTACGGCATCGCCCAGAGGAACAAATCGGAATCGCGGTCGTGCCCACCATCAACGATTCCAGAGCTCGCTATGCAATGCGTCTGTTCGGCTTTCGGAATCCTTTAGGGTTTGAGACTGTCTTGCGTATCTTAAGGCTGGCTGACACTGGCCACACGTGATGGTTACTCTGCTCGGCTACCCCCGAACATGGTCTTGGGATGGGCTCATGAGGATATACTCTCCAAGGTCCAAAAGGTCGGCTCAGGGTGTGCATGTTGAATGTCACCAGCTGCGTGGGCTACCCAAGGAATGATGTGGTTTGGAAAGAGTGTCTGCATTACGGACGTGTCTACCCTAGGAGGTGTAAAACTAGCATTACACTGCTCTTCTATCGAAACGGCTATTGAAAAAGACATCGCAGCAAATACCGCCCACCCCCAACCCCAGCCAGCGTGAAACTGAATCAAAGTCCAGTGTATGATTGACCCATCCGCCCAACCGCCAGGCCCCAACGACCAACCCAATGCAATGGTCCTTGATGAGGACCGACCGAACCAAGTGTGCCAAGACCAAATGAGAGGTAAGGAAAGAATCATCAAAACAGCAGTGACAAAGGAAAGCGATCCGCATCAGATCCAGAACGCGAGCAGATACGTCCTGGGCCAAGCGACCCAGGTTTTTGGTTTCTCTTTTTTTCCACCCAAGCCAACTCCAATCCTTTTTATATGATTTTGATGAAAAGTAGCGGGCCGATCGTGACAAGGGACAAGTTGACCCTCGAGGCTAGGGATGAGGGCCAATTGCAAGCAAGCGTCCAAGCCCAAAGCGATCGATAGTATAAAAACAGAACAGAAGCGACGCAGCAAACAAAAGCGGAAAGCAGCATGCAAGCGTACAAGAACAAGATCCAAAAGTCATCTTTTCGTGCACCATTCCGCGTGTTCCTTCATTTCTCTTTTCCTTCTAAGGGGGCATACATGTACAAACACGTTACGGGTTCATTAGCAATATTCGTCCCGGGTCGTAGAGCAGCGTCGTGCAGCTCATCGTTCCAGACATCAGAGTCATAAATATATTCGTGGGGGTAAGAATCGTGTGGCATCGATCATGGGTCGGCGTGGAGTGCTGATGGGAGTCTCGAGCAGTAGCAATCAATCCGTTCTGCTGCCATCACTTCCAGCTTTACGTGATTTTCGGCTCATTTCTTCATAGACACGTCGAGCTTCCGGGAAATACTCGGTCCTCGATGACTTCTTGGTGGGATCCATGTGAAGCTTAATGTGCGACTTGAGGTTGTCGGCTCTCCCAAACTCCTTGCCGCAGAACTGGCAAGGTAACTTTACCTCGTTTTCGTGCGTCTTCATGTGACGCTTGAGGTGCTCTTGTCGCTGGAAGCGCCCTTGACACCCAGGCCAGGTGCAGTGTCGCTTAGCTTGCTTTTGGACGGAGAGGTTGTTGGGAAGGATGTACTCTCTCTTGACACGCTTGCGCGCCGCGCGAGCATCGCCATTTTGGATGCGATGCAAGACGGTGGAGGACTCAAGGGGTTGGAAACACCTCTGTCGCCCACCCGCGCTTCTTGAAGGAGTCCGTGATGGCGAGTGATCGCGCTCGCTAGTAGGGGACATGAAATAACGCAGAGGCCCTGCTGGGGACGTAGCAAATTCCGAAGATGGGCTGTCGAAATGAAGGGGTCTCATCGGCGATGAAGACATCTCAAACTGCTGATCGACAAAAGTGGTTTGCGAAGGCACCACGAAGTCGGTTGCTGGAGATGAGCTCAGAACTGACGTAGGTGAGTACTGTCCCAGATCCAACGGAGGAGTAGTGGTTGGGAGACCGTGGTGGCCAAAGGACTGACTGCTCGACACCGGAAGGCTGTTTTGCGATCCATAAGAACTAAAGCTGGACATGCCGTCGTTGTTCATGTAGTTGTTATAAATGGGTCCCGAGTACTGCTGGAGATTGCAGTTCATGAAAGGCTCTTGAAGTGGCTTGCCAAACATCACGTCCTGATCTGGGTAACCGTTGAGAAGTTTCTGGGTCATGGTTGACATGTTGCAGAAGCCATTTGCGCTCCCATGTCGCGAAGGGGTCCGTGAAGGGGTCGGAGTGTTGCCCGACATCTCTTCAATCTTGACAGAATCGAAGGATGGCCGTCGAGTGGATGGTGGAGTGCTCAGCACTGGATAGTCGCCCCAAGATGATGCACTGGAGTAGGACGAATTCATGGAACTACTTAATGGAGGGCACGAGGTTGTATGACTGCCTGAATCATAAGAGTCGAAGTGGTGCTCCTCGTACATGACTTTGGAAGGAAAGGAAGGGTGTGCTGTCGTGAAGGGGCTTATAAGATTTGCAGAAAGGGTGAAAAGTAGCCGGGCCTAAGGCTGGGGGGTTAGTCTCGACGCTGACGGTGGGCTGGTAGGAATGAACGAACAAATTACTTTTGGACCGGGCAGCAGGTATGAATATATGGATGGAAGAAAGGACTTTAACAATGCAATGAGTGGATGGACTTCCAAGAAGTTATGGAACTCTTGAGTGGGAGGCATGTGCGTCTCATATATCAACGAGGAGGGGATTTGAGAACAATGCCCCAGGTCAAGGCCGCTTGGCTGTAGAACCATTGCGCGAGAAACAGGCTAGGCTTACCGGAGATCTACTGACACGAGCCGCGTTCTTGTTACGCAAGGTCAGGGAATCGGAATGTGGAGCGTGACGCGATGTGATATGATATCTCCTCCGGGGACTGGTAGAGGGGCGAATGTCGTCTGAATAGGTCAGTACACGCCTCGCACAGCTGCCTCGCGCCGGCACTCACTGAGGTCGCAATGCCAGCGCTGCCCAAAGCAGAGACGCAGCAGCACTCCGGACGGCCGTTCAGCTCCAGATCTGGATGCTCGCTCAAGGGGAAGCTGGTGCAATCAATATACGGTTTGAATTTGGGGGCGATCTATCGTTCAATGGTGGTAAAGTGAGTAAGAGTACCTTGCAGAAGGACTTGCTTGCTCCCTTGAGAGGTGGTAGTAGGGCTCTCTTAAGCAGAGACCACCAGTCCCTCGCCTCCATAGCGTATTCCGGACCATTACGATAGATGGCGAGGACAGTCCTCAGGCAGGTTGGTTTGTTACCGACTTGTGGGGTCGATCGACGTCCAGCAGCAGACTTTCGCTGGAGATGGCGGGACAGATCAAGCTAGTCTCCCAGGTCGCAAGTCTCACTATGATTATTATTACACATTTATGTGCTGCAGCCAGTGCTGCTACGTTCACCACCGGGCACTACTGGCACTCCGGGGCCAGGTCCCAGCCTCCACCGCGGCCATTGGCCAGCACCGCCAGGAACCGAGCCGGCGGCGAGTCGACCGACGACGGGATCCAACGCAAGATACTGCTCTGAAAGAGCGCCGTCTGCCGAACCGTGCAATGCCTGCAATGGCTGCGCTGCAATCAACAGCTAGCCAGCCAGCAGGAGTGCAGCACGGCTCTTGCAAGCTGATTTGCAATACAGGAAACGTTCAAGCTGCAAGAGCGGGTGAGCTGCCAGACCCTGACAGAGAAGGGTGACGCTGAGCAAGGATGGGCCTGCGCCGAAGGATCTACGATCGTGCATCTGGCTGTAATCTATCTACGTTCTTGCAAGCGAAGGCTGACAAGAAACGGCTCGACCGAGGATTGGCTGGCCGCGGGGAGTGCGAAGGACGAGGAATGATATGACGATGGCTGGAATGTCAAACCAAGCTCTATCACGAGAGGCTGAGGCACGTCTCGACGGCACCTGCTGCTCAACATGGCCTGACTCAGCTCCAGCGACCCTCATGACCGGCGACGGCCGTACACGGTACGGCACGGCTCTGTCGTCGAGTGGAGAACTGGGTCCTCGATACCACCAGCACAGACTATGGCCATCGTAGGGCCGGGTGGGACGCACGTCTTCGTGGGACTGGTATGGCCTGGACGCCGGCGGTACAGTATGTTCAGATGCTCGGACGAACATCCTGTCATGTAAGGCAAAAGAAAAGAGCAACCCCGCCGAGGCTCCGGGACAGCCAAACCGGAAACGAGAGGATGGTTGATGGCCAGGTTGGAGCATTGCGGAGAGTGGCTTGATGGTCGAGATGGGCCAAGACTCCGCAGCTGGAACGAAGGGCGAGCCCATGCGGCTATGCTTGAAGGGGAACTAAGCTGCGGCAGGATGCCTGTAACGGCTCCATAAAATAACTTTTCTGCTTGCTTTTGCCTTTTGGGACGCCTCATGTCTTGGGGGTTCTTGGCGGGGGCTACTGGCTCGCTTCGTTTGCGTGCTGTCGTTCCTCTTTTGCTCGTCCAGCTCGAAGTACAACCGTCAGTCACTTCCCCATCCCATCGATGGCCCGATAGTCGTCTGGTCTAAAAAGACCCTTTCGGGCCCGCTGCGTCGCAAGTGCCCCCGGGCCTGCCGGTCCGTGGCATCGACTCGACCCTATACTCAGTCCGCTGCTACGTACAGTCTACCATGGAATGTCTTGACGTGATCCAGCCACGGTTCCAGAAGCTCGCGAGGCATGTAACGTAGCTGCGGTGTGCAACGGTGGTTGATGGCAATGTCTCTGGCGCTTCAGCCGCCTAACGACTTCCAAGTTGCTTTTCACGTCCTCGGCTCCAGTGGCCCTTTCAGAATCACGTTCACAGGATATGATGAACATGACACCGGGGGTTTCAAAGCTGACTCGAGCTTGGCTCACTACTATACACCATTCTGCTGTTTGTCCACTGCTTCCAGAGCTGCAGGTGGAACTGGCGCTTGCCTAGATGGGGTAAGAGCCCAGGTTTATATCATTTATGACACAAATCCGCCAGCCAGTTCGACAATAATACGACCAGCGCTGCGAGGCGAGCCTTTGTTGATGGCCTGGTGGGATGGGAAAAACACCCCACGGGACGAAAGGCCAATCACTAAATCCGTAGGGCACGTAGCGACAGGTTACTTTCTCCATCCTATACGGTACTGGTAGTCCATGATCAACATCGCATTCTGGGCCCCGGCGCTCCTCCCCTGCTCCGACGAAGCTTATACCCCACTTGGCAAGCTGAAGAGGATATCATAAAGTCCATCAGAAAAGTCAGTACGGTGCATATACATGCTTGGAACCTGAGGCTTTTATGAATGACAAATGTTTCGCGCGAGACGGCAGGGTGGTAGTTGCCCCCAAAAGTTGAGCAGCATTTGCAGACAGCCAGAAATGACGAGAGATGGTCGAATTGGTGCTTTGGTGGCACAAAAACAGATCTGTCTCTCCATCGTGCAGTGCTAATGGCTGCACTTTCAAAGGTGTTCATCACGATATGACATCTTGCGCAGCTCATTACTTCGTACCGCCAAGCCTCCGGCATTCCTAAACATTTACGCCAGTTATCTCTTCATGTTCACCCAATCACTCAAGCTGGCGTTGGCAGACTCGGCCAGGAAGCAAAGGGCCGATTTCCAACTCGGAGGAAATCCCCAATATATTGCACGTTCTATTGAATTGAAGCCCCTTTTTCTTACTCTGTCGTATCCCTTGCTATCGATTCCCATTTTCGTCGTGGTTTTCCGAATCGTACATTATCTGAATTTTGTCCTGGGAGATGTCCTAATGTTTGGGTTTCTGTTCCTGTGGGTATCAGGCTGAAAATCCTTAGATGATTCTATCCCATTTTCTGTCTTCACCTGCCGCAACTAAGCTCGGTCACGGTCTCGCCGATTTCGACCAGGATAGAAAGCAAGATCCTGCTAAGCGATCTTCGCTCAGGGTCAGGCAAGCCAGGGATTGAGACGTCACATCCACTACTCTCCTGGTCCTAGTCTCTGTCTTTCGAAATAGGCGAGCGGCCAGAAGAGTGCAACTCAGTTGAAAAACTCTAAGTGACATGTCTTCTCCGGGGGACTGCTATCCTGAGTTATTCTCGCTCTTAATATGGTATATTCCGTGCGGCCAAAGATGAGGTGGCTGCGGTTTCGTTGGGTAGCAAAGGGGGCTTTGTCTTGATGCCATTTTCCTGGCGGGCCATTCTCGCCGCTTGGACTTCATTATTATTCGTAATGTGCTTGCTTTTCCTGTCTTGCAGATGGCAGTACCGGAATGAGGCACGTTTCTGCAATGATGTTCGAACGTGCAGGGCATCATTTTGAGGTTTTTCCCAAATGTCTCGCGGCATGGGAGCCTTGAGACCCACGGAGACCCTCAACTCGCGGATAGCGCGTGGGTTGGTTCTTATTCAGTGAACAAGCTTATTGATTTTTGCTTCTTATTGTTCCTGGATATGCCAAAGAAGCAGTCTTCCAGATTGCCATAAGTGCCGGCCGTCACAACTGTGACTACCTATAACTACATGCGAACTATCCCCTGTCAGCGGCAGCTCTGCTGACGTCAAATCGATCGTCTTGGCTGCAATTGCTGTCAGGATATCGATGTACACCGCAATGTTGTCAGTCAAAAGTGATATTTCAGCAGTGTCAGATCGAAAAACCATTTCATGACTTATAGCACGCTTTAGAAGTCGCACTTTTGGTGAGCCATGGCAGTCAATGCGCTTGTACTGATTTTATATCGAAACACAATCGTACAACAGTATGCAAGGTCATAGTCGCCTCTAAACTGGAAGTGAAGAGATCTATAACAGAAGTGCTAGACCGACCGAGAAAAATTATCACCTCTCTTGCAGTTCTTTTCCTCGTATAGCTTCGTACAGTTTTGAAATATCCAAGCAGGCAAGGAACCACACCCGCTTGGTGTTCAAGACGTCTAAATTGATTATTGATCGTGGCTGAAAAGCACTCAGCTTGGATGTTGCCAACGAAAGTGGGTATTTCCAGCAAGGCTGGCTGGCTCGAATTTAGCAATACGTTGACACCAACAGGCTGGTATAAAGTTTTCCTGTCCTGGAATGAAGTCGATACCAAAGAGAGGATAGAAGACGTCGAGTAACCTGCGAGATGACCAGCAGAAGGTCGTTCTGCAGGAGACGGTGTTCCTACCAGTTATTGTTTGACGTCAGTTACAGGCATCTAGATTGTATCCCAAAAGATCAAGTAGAAGAATCAACACTGGCGTGACTGGGTAGCAGGGCAAGTACCGTCAAAATATTGTGACGTCCTACATGCCACACCACGCGCATACAGTGCTTATGCTTATCGCCGTGCAACGACCAGCACACACACGACATTATTCCCGTGCCACCCACACCACCTGGCAAGTCTCGGTGGCACATCACACAAAGGTCACCTAAGAGCCCTGTGCAGGATCTGGTGAAGCCACCTTCAATCCGCCGACCAGGTACGAGACAAAGAGCGTCCCCGGTGGCAACTGCCTGGTGGTACGATATGCTTCTTCTTCCTCCGAGTTCCTGGCCTTTGGCCCTGACGAGCATGTGGCTGCTGCATTCTGGCTCTTTCTTCCAGGGACTCGATGGCTTCGTGTCTTTCCATAACGCCAGCAAAACCCCTTCGCCCCTAATGAAGGTGCTGGGGGGCTCGCTTGGTGGACCATCTGCTGTAGAGTCTGTGGCAAGATTCGCAGCAGGATGGGTGAAAAGACCACTTCCTGAACAGTGAACAGCTGCAAAGGGACTCCCCGAGGAAGCAGACCGAGTCATTCAGGGACAGGTGGTGGCGCTGCATCGATGGAGCTTTCCATATGAGATACTTCCATTCCATTACCTCACACTAGACGAGGAAGGGTCCGGAAGCTACAGCCTGTGAATTTCATAGACATACTTAGGACTTCGATAAGAGTACATCCTACAGATTCCGATGAGGCAAACCCAAAAGCTGTTCCTGGATGGCGCCGTTGAAGAAAAAAGGGTATGTTCTCGCTCTTAACGTTCACTTTATGCAATGCACGTCCTGACCATCATCGCCAGCGCCTTACATAGAGCAAAGACTTAGTCGGCTAGTGAGAAGTCTAGTCTCGTGGGCGACCATCTTCTACGTATGTGGGCTGTGAGCCTTGCCTCTCTGCTTCATCTCCACCGGTTCCTCCCCGCCGCCACATTGGCTTCTCGAGTCGCGGTAGTGTCCTGCTAGCATGTTCGTCGTGCGTTGGGGAAGAGCTTAATGCTGGCAAGGGCACGAGAGCTCCGAGATCCGATGCCTTGCGAGACTGAGGCCTTTCGCCGATAACCTACTTGTGCCTTACCTCCACCACATCGAGGCCCGCGACGTAATCGTGCTTGGGAGATTTGCTGCAAAACAGGTCTGTGCTCGGGCAGTGCCTGCGACAGCCCTTCTTTGCTTCCGGTGACAGAAATGTGCATTTCTATACCGACTACCCAGCATACTTTCTCCGGCATGCGGTTATTTCTTCAACCCCTCGGGCCTTATCGATAGTGCAGCCCACTGCGAGGTTGCTGTCAATTTCCTTTGGTGTGCATCGAGCTCGAGGAGAGAGCACTAGGCGAAAGTCAAACCTAAGCCACGTCTTTGTCGTTGAGCAATCATCCTCAGCGTTGCTTCACGCGCACGAGTCAATCGAGACAGTTCGCTGTCCCTTCTTCTCGCGGCGTTTTGCCAACATACTGCGCTGCGTGGTTCTCGCCCGTGCCACTATTTTAATCGATCATTCCCAATATTCGGCTTCAAGGCTGAGGGAAAGCCTGCCCCTGCTGACAGGTTACGTGCAGAGGTGATAAAAGCATGCGCGTACATGGATGTCCAATGTGATCGCCAGGGATGCCAATGCGCTCAGAATTCAGCGGGGCATGCTGCAGAGCACCGCAGAACGCTTCCCAGCGCTTTTGCAGGTACCATCTTATTCAAATCACAAAGCTTCAGTCACACTGCTCGAATCCCATGAGTTGACACCAGGTTTCTTGCTCCAGTGGATCTTGCGTGAAGCAGGTTTTCCATGTCTCAGAGATCTGGCGGCTCGGGCTCGGGAATGGCCGAACACTTTGCATGAGGTACAGTCAGTGCTGTGCAGAACTGTGCAGCGTGTAGTGCTGAAGAAACCCAACCAGACCAGTTGACGCCCAAGCTGTCTTACCGACGCTGGATACTAAGTACGTAACTTGCAAGTTCTGTCAAGTCTCAGACCTTCGGTGGGACTCATCAACCACGACGATAGCACGACATGTTCGGAACCCAGGGTCACACACCGTTGCGGGATACCAGAAGTGAGACGACACAAGATCAGAAGATTCGAGACCTTAGATTAGATCTGGTCGAGACCCAACGCCTCGATGGCTGCTCTTTTTCCTTCCTAAATATTTGGAGACTGAGAAGAAGCATTCCCCAGCCAGCGCCGGACTAGCCATCTTCTCGATCTCGTTTGAGTGCGAGTACGTAGAATGCTAGAATTCTAGTTTTGATCACTAGGCTGCGTCGAGTATCTTCTAAAGCTCGCTGGAACAAACATCTTTGACCGGGATAGATGCACTTGGGACGACGCAATGAAACCACTAGCTATTGGATTGCTAGACATGTTTGCAGCAGCAATCATCCGACCGTACCTAGGCAATGTCCTTTGGTGGTTGGAATGTGCCTCATCCTTACAGACAAGACAGTTTTGGTGCACATGTTTACCCCGAGAGATGAGCCCCAGTGAGTGAGTGGTCTTGTCTCGTCAGTGAGCATCAGCCCATCACAGACCACAGTAGGTCTCTGCAAGATGCCAGAACTGGACCAACCTTATCGAATTGGAGGTTTTCTTTCTTTCCCCCTTGTGTCTTGTTGGGAGTATCTTGACCTGGTATAATTTCAAATGCAGCATTGTAAAACTTTGGTTGCCGATGGAAAGAGATAAAGAAATTGCGAAGAGAAGCATAGGACAAATGAGAAAGAGGAAACCACATTTTCACCGAGCTTTGCACTAACCAATAGAGGGTTGGCGAGAAAATCTCACGCCGTAAATTGATGTGAGGGGGCTGCGAAACGTTGGGTAGGTCGGATAGACTTACAACATGCGTGCCGATGGTAGCCTTCGACTGTCTGCCAAACTTAAGCTATACGTGGAGTGCCCTGGTTGGCAGAATGTTCGACGATGGCTTTTGTAGTATGGAATGAGGCCAGGAAGACAAGGACCAGCCAGTTACAATCAAGGTACAGAAGAGAGGACCCCTGCGGTCATTGAACACTTGAGTGGGAGCCATTGAAAGTCAGCTTTCTGTGCTTGGCATTGGGTCTAGGATGTATGTTACGGCTGCAATCATGGCACGACAATTCGCACAAACAGTTCTAGTCGTGAGCCCGAAACCAGCTAGATCGAGTTCACACCACAGCTTTAAACAATGGCAGAAGATGGGTTTCTTTGTTTTGCTCAAAAGCACCAGCATCACTGTTGTGGTTCTTGTGTATTTGTTCGCTTCACCTGATCTCTTCTCATCAAGCTTCCTTCGGGCCGGCCCACGAAATCGGGATCAAGTACAGGGATGTACGTTGCGGCTGATCGTTGCCGACGTAGGCCTCTCAGATTCAAGCTCACTCAATTGTCAATGCCAAAGCAATTGCAAAAACTTCACAGCGGCAATTGTAGCGCTGCGTCCTCTCTCCCAGTCGCCCAGTTCCAAAGTTCTAGATTTCGGCCATGTCCATTGTAGAACTTGATAATGATGTGAGCATACGATGGTTCACAAGAACGCGGGCAATCAAAAGAAATCTGAGAAGAGGAAAGCCACTATTCTATCCATTAGCCCTGATCACTCTCGAGTTTCATGCTTCGTAAACCCATACGACGCTCCATGTAGAATGGAGCGGCGGGGATACCAACCTGAGTTGAGAGGCCTAGGGCGGGGGAGCTGGTGGACACACTCTGACCTCGAGGAACCTGTTAGGCAGAAGAGTCGGGATCGAAATCAGCATGATCATCTGCAGTGTCCACCATGTCCTCGTCGGCAAATGATTCCTTGATCTCCTCCTCCGTTGCCTCCATTCCCTCAGAACTCATGAGCTTGTTGTTCTTGTCCTCCGCTACAATTATTATTAGCATCTAATTCTTGACAAAGATATGATCAGAAAGTCAAAACATGGGCATTACATACTTCCGGCTTCCACCATGAGGTTCTCTTGGACCTCGCAGTCCTGAAGGATAGAGTCCTCTCCAATCTCACTACGTCGTCCCAAGACACAGCCGGTCAATTTGCAGCCTTTACCGACAACCACGCCGTCCATTAGCACACAGCGAGTCAACTTGGCACCCTGCTTGATTTGACAGTTTGCCCCAATCACACATTCTTTGATTGCAGACTTTTCTTCGACCGTGACATTTTCAGCAAGGAGGGAATCTGGCCTAGTAACTGTACAGCGAGGTGCAATACCTTCGGGGTAAGCTACTTTGCTGGGGTGCGCAAACGGTGACGCAGTATCCTTGCCCACCTCAGCGATTGACTCCAATTTTGCTAGCTGCAGAGAGATCGATAGCAGTAAAGGTGCAGTATCAACACGGCGGATCAGGGGGCCGGGGGTTGTTGAGGGATGAACATAAGCAAGTATTGGAGGCACCACTATCTCAGTATCAGCAGGGAGTGTGCTGGATTTTGCATCGACCATTGATGCATGAGTCGGATCACCCCCCAATTTAGAAGTCCAGGTCGAACTCAGACTTCCAAAGTCAATATCATCACTCTCGTGACTATTATCGAGTAGATTGTCGTCACTTTCCACTGTCTTTGAATTACTGAAGACTTCTCGAAGACCCAGCTTATCTGCCAAGCCAGCCTGCCAGCCAGCTTTGGCCCACCATCCTATCACATCCTCGCCAATACTGTCCATGTGCTCATTGTTGTTAATCATATCTATAATCCAAGCTGGGAAGATATAGATATGAGCGTCTCTATGAGTACTCAACATGCGTATGCGAGAGTGGTTGCGTACCAAGCTGTGGCGAATGGGCAGGCTCTTCTTCTCCTCGGTGATATCGTTCAAAGTATCTGTAGGCATAGAGTATACCAAAGTCGATACGTTCGGTACAAGTGAAGAACGGGACGGCGGTACGACGCTGGATTCGAGTGGAGAAGTGGCTATGAAATCCGTTTCTTCTCCTTTGGGTCCTCCTTTGGTTTGATACCAAACTCCAAGGCCACCTCTCCGACCACCTCTTTCTCCACCTAATGCCATTTTTGGCCCAGTAAACTCAGGTCCACCACCTGTGGCACCTCCGAGACCAGCCTCTTTTACCATCCAAGTCTCAAGTAACGATTCACCTCCAAGCTCACAAACCAGATCACAAGGCAGCACAATAAAGTCACCCGTGACTATGGCACGGACTTCGGGTAGTCGAAAGATATGAGCGGTGCCGGTGTTTTGGTCAAGACCTTCAGGTGCTAAAATATCTGGTTTTGGGAGTGGAAGACCGGTCAAATGGGGATTTGTATTCATGGCAGCCGTGATCGCTGGAGAGGATGACGGAGGAGTGATAAGTGTGATATCTGCTAAGATATTAGTTCCAGTCATAGTAATGGTTTCAAATGTAAGATGATATCTGTATTGCAGCTCTGCAAACCTAGGGCCATAAAAGGATACAGTCCCTCAATGGCCACGAGCCGCACGCATGTAAGCCAGCTTTGCTGTTTTGCTTAAGCGAGCTAAGCCGCTTGTTGATTACCCCTTGTGTAAATTAAACCAATTGTTTCAATGACCAAAAGTAAGAAAAGCAACATTTGTCCTTTGTAAAGACGAGATGCCAAAAAAATTCCCAAAAACATACAACAGTAGGTATTCGCTGGTGGTCACCCACCCAACTACTAATCTACCGATCTGAGGCTTATGTATGGCAGAGCGGACGGGATGCCCAGTTCTCCTCAGTCTGTGGTCGTATGTGACCACAAAAGCCTTGTCTTGGATTATATAGCAAAAAGCCAATAGAGACACTGGCGCTTGACGGAAAATTGACGAAATCAGACTTGCAAGGACGCCATGGTCGCTCATAAATGGGGCCAAAGAGACTTCAAGTGCACCATTCGAAATCCTCACTTGTGGACTCGAGTGCTATGCCGCAGTATGGCATTCGCATATGAACGTTAAAACCACTGAGCAGCCCAGCATATAGCACGCAGATAAACGGCAATAAGACCAAAAGATGCTGCAACGGCTCCTCGGCTAGATGTTGAGCTTATGAAGCACCCAACTTTCGGAGGCCCACTGAGTCCTTGTCCCTCACCTGGCCGTACCTATACATGCATATTTGCAGACTTCTGAGCCGTTCCCACGGCTTCAGCTCCAGGCTGGAACCTCGCTAAGCTTTGGCAAGGCGACTCAAGGAGAAGGAATATATGAGACATACCGAACGGGGGTTAAAATTGAAATGGTTTGCACGTACTTGTAATTCCCATCCGGTAACAGAAGTCGATTGGGTACCAAACCATTGGTCGATTTGCAATAGGGAGCAGCGCTTTTGGGTTTTCGTCGGCATTGGCTGTGAAAGTTGGGAAGGAAGACCCTGGGCCACATAAAATTATGGCCTGGAAGCCAGGAGCTGGCATCGAAAGCGCGTGAGGCATGATGGCACGGTCGAATTGCTATCGAGATCGTCTGCTGGTGTACCGGTGTATGATACGAGCCAGAGTCTTTGAGAGGGTAGTCGCCGAGTGACGATGTATCTAGTTTGCAGTACTGATAACTGGTGTAACAGGAAGGCCTCTGTATAGTGCAGAGACTTCAGGATCTCAATCGAAGCTAAAGTGATGTTGCTTGATCGTCATATAATGTAAAGCTTCAGCTTTTTGAGACTGTTCAAATTAGTCACCGGGAAGGCTGAGTCACGTGATGGAGAGATAAGAAGCCTAGGCCCTTTTAGGACAGGATATCAACAAGCTCCCAGCCTCATTGTTTTGATGCCATAAGTCATTTCCTCCCCACACTTTCAGCCTTCCTCCAAGTTCTTCGTCTACAAGTTGGACGGAGAATGTTGGATTAACGTTTCACAGATGTCATACGATCGATACGAGCGTGGCGGGCGCAGACCTACACAAAGCTCTCGCCGAGGCACATTAACATATTGGCTCCCGCTTGCCTTGACAGTAACTGCTGCAACAGTAGGCATTGTAGCATGGATTTGGAGTGAGCGAAACGACGAAGATGACGAGGGAGGACCGGAATATACAGGCGATCACGTTCGACCCGACTATGGCAAGAACGCTGATGGCAGCATCCGAACAGGACCTCCATCATATGCAGACTTGCGACCGGGAGAAGCTGCTTACGGCACTGCCCCGCAAACAGCAACAGAGGAGTCTGCAAGTTATATGGCTCGCATGTCCGGAGCTCTTCGAAGGACTCCAAGTCCGCAACAAATATTCGATGGAGTGAGCAGGTCGGCCGTT
The DNA here is from genome assembly GCA_003369635.1 of Coleophoma crateriformis. Taxonomy (NCBI): domain Eukaryota; kingdom Fungi; phylum Ascomycota; class Leotiomycetes; order Helotiales; family Dermateaceae; genus Coleophoma; species Coleophoma crateriformis. The sequence continues at coordinate 726,113 of PDLN01000001.1, forward strand.
GCGGGAGTGGCGGCTGCCGGGGCCGTAGTTGGAAACGCACTTTCATCAATCAGAGAGAAAGACGAGCATGCGTACAAAGACCATGAAACATGGTCGGAAGAAGCAGAGGCTCGGAGACCTGGAGTGAGCCCTGGTCCCGCTCCCACTATTTCCTCGCCACAACCAGGTGTGCTGTCGTCTCAGAGGGCGCCAGCAAGCGTGGGTAATGGACGTAGGAAGACTGTTGCAGTCGTTGTATCTGCAGATTCTGGCGTACATGGCATGGATGATGATGAGGCGTTCCACCATGAGCATGCTGTAAGAACCTCCGTTATGTCGAGAGCAGTCACAATCTTAATTAACATATTTCAGTCTATACTCTCACATTTACCCCACAACACTGATTTCTCCAAAATCCGCTTGTTCGTATTGATTTATGCGCCAGATCTCAAGGAGCACCCTCTTGATAGCACTTCTCGATCGCCTGGATCTCTAGGATCTTCGTTTGAAAATATTGGTAACTACCAAGCTCAAACACCTGGCGAAGAAGTTGAAAAGTCTATGTAGGCAATGCCATCTCTATATATTCGGAAGCGAGTACTGATGATTCAAATAGCGCATCCTTTGCGGGACCAGCGTTCAATGCGGTCTATTCGGAAGCACTGGCCCTTGTGGAAAAAGAGACTATGGTATTTCCGTTCACATCAAGTACTGGTCACGTTCATATACTCCGACACCTTTCCCCAGATATCGTTTATCTTCAAGAGTCTTTGGCAGGAGATAATGGTGAAGTTATAACTCAACTGCAAAGTTGGCTTCGCCAGGACGTGGTTATTGTTGTAGGGGCCGACGGTGGTCATGGCGGATTGGCCGATAGTGAATCAGAAGCCGAACAAGTCGAGAAGAAAGAACATTGGTGGGAAAAGGAGGAAAGGGTTGGTCGTGGCCGAGGAGTTGTCGTTGTTGAAGGTCTTCGAGTGGGAGATGATTGGGCCCGTCGTGTTGAAGGCAGGGAATGATTCAGAAAATGGACTCTTGCCGGGCGTTGTGGGGAGCGATTGGTTTCTATAGCGCTACTGTTCTTCTGCTCCCCAGCTCTTTACGCATGTCGCTGTGGGTCTTTACGTGTTTGAATTTTGTATATGTGTAATGCTAGGTCCATGAAAGTTATCGACATAAGCATCGGGCGAGGTAGTGAGGCTGTGTGAACCCGGACGTCTTGGCTTGGCTTGGCTTGGCTTATAAGGTGCAGCAGTGTACACCAGACAGACCCTGTGGGTGCCATCTCTGAAAATGCCACTGCATGCTCCGCCACAGGCTTATGCTATCGTAGAAGATTGACGAAAGTCCACCTTTGACGAAAGCACGAGGGGAGAACAGAGATGAAGGTTTTAGATCCCTTACAATTACTGAATCTAATGCTATGTTCGATGGACACAACTACTGTAGAATCTATAGCCGCGACTAATTTGAGTATCTGAGATCTAGTCTTTGAATTAATTCGATTCCGAATCATGAAGCTAATATGACTTTTGCCAGGCTGCAAAGCGGTGTCTACTCTTTTACAAAAATACGAGAATTTAAAACTGTGCCTCATGGATACATGCTGTGTTGGTGCAGAACTGCATTTGGAGAAGTGAAAGAAGTAAGCCTGTAGTGTTTTATGCAATTCTCGCAGATATAAAATAGTGAATAACGTCCAGATCTCTACTTCGTTTATCAACTCAAGCAACTAAAGGTCTTCACCAAGTCTCATCTCTTTTCGATCATCGTTAACAAGAATGGATTCAACATCAGCCCCATCAACAGCACCAGCCGCGACATCAACCAATCCAGAAGTAAGCTTTGATGACGACGATCCTGAGGCTTGTCAAGCATGTCAACTCTGCTCGTGCACCTTAGTATGTAATGCTATTGGAAGTCTCTTGGTTCTCTTTATAGGTAGCTAGTGGAGTGAACTGCTCTATTGCAGTATCACGTGTGAGAGGTCACATCGCTTCGCTATCTATTTCCCCACCATCACGGCGCCCCCACCACAAACTGTTCGCTTGCTTGGTCTGTTCTTTAGGACTGTTCTTCTAAGACGACATCCGCACAATATCGTGTTCCCAAGATGTCGCACGCACGTATAGAGGAGGTCGAGGATAGCGATCTCGATGCCAGTGACCCATCTGAGGGAGACATCTCGGATGTGAACAGCGACTTCGATGAGCGCGACATCCTTAAGGCTCGAGCCGCACCTTCACGGACGACCAACGACGCACACGCAGCAAAGAGTGCGCTGATCTCGCCTGAAAACATCCCCTCAGCGCAAAGGCCGGGACAACCAAACATTAACAATATCGCTGCGGGTACACCCTTCCAAGCAACCGAGGACGAGTCCAAGTACAAGGACTTTCAATGTCTGTATCCCGTTTACTTCGATAAGAACCGCACCCGTGCAGAGGGTAGACGTGTCGGCAAGGAATTGGCAGTCGAAAATCCTGTTGCCAGAGAGATTGCAAATGCTTGCGCGAGATTGGGTCTTGAAAGCTGTTTTGAGATGATGAAGACGCATCCAAAGGATTGGGGAAACCCAGGTCGGGTAAAGGTCAAGCTAAAGGGTGGCCGGAATAGCATGGTAAAGAATAGTAAGTTGGATCCCAAGACTTCTCTTCCAAAACGTTCTGAGTTTACTTAGCTAACACACCTACAGAACATCATCTTTACATCCTCGTTGCCCAACACCTGCAAGCCAACCCTACCACAATTGGACATAGCACTCAGATTCGCATGCCCGGCCTCCCAGTTCCAGATCCCAAGAAACCTTTCCCACATCCCGCTGTACCAAAGGGCTGGAAGCTGAACAGCATCGTCCCATATTACAGTGCAGCCATGAGTGGAGGCGGTGTTAGCGATAACATGTTCCGGGATATGATGCAGGAGATGCAAGGTGCGGGCATGGGTGGCTTGCCTGGAATGGGAGGTATGCCTGGTATGATGGAGGGAGCCGCTGGTGCTTCTGGACAAGTCGAAAAGAAAGAAAAGAAGGACAAGAAGAAGAAGGGCAAATGAGGTGATTGCAAGCAGGAAATTGCTTTGCTCTCATTTTAGCCCGAGCCCCTGCCGTACTAGGCATGTAGACACTGAGGCATGGGATTTGGTCATCTGCAAAGGTCTCCTCTCATGCACGGGAAGTATTATTACTTTCAAAAGGCTCAATTTAATTTACTGGCATATGGAGAATTGGCGGGCACAGGTTATTAGGTAGCTATAGCTTGACACCATCAAATTCCAAACCAGTTCAAAGTTTGCGTTGATCCTCAACCTACTTCGTCCTGCATTGTGATGATTCATGGCTCCTCAAGAAATTGCTATTTGCTAGGAAGGTATATTTTTTTACTGTGCCTTGAAGACAAACATGCGGCGGGATGTGGTCAGTAAATCAACAGGTGAACATGCCTAGGACAGTATCACAAATTCATTGCAGGAACTGATCAGGGAATTGGCCATCACCAATACCCGCACCGAGTTGCTTTGGGTAGCGTCCTAGCATCCGGCTCTTGAAAGGCCCCCAAATCCCAGGTCCAGAGATGCTAGGGTTCATGTTCATCTTTCCTGATGGCCTGGCGCATTGGGCGCCGAAGCCGCACACAGTCCCGGCTTTCTCATGGCAGCACAAGTGTAAGCGAGGCTCGATTTATCTTCATGCTCAGGGCCCGCAAGTTCACGGTTCATGCTTCCTTTCCTTCGGAATCGAGCTGGCGGCCTGTGATAGCAGCTGGAGCACTCTGCAGCCACAAGTACAATAATAGAAGGAGCTGCATCTCATGGGAGGTTTGTGAGCCGTTCCGAGGATCCAGACAGGCGGGAAGTCCGCTATAAAGGGCTTAGTGATCGAGAGCGAGATCGAGACAAAGCCACCGATAATCACAGGAACGCAAATGGCTTTCCGGCCAACTCTACTCTCGTCTCATGGTCCGAGTACTACGTGTAGCAGCTCTGACGGCGTTGTCCAAGACGTGACCCGTCTTGCCCTTCATGCACAGGAACAACCGGCCCTTGGCCAAATAAGGCAAGGCTCCCGAATCACATGTACCTCAGTCGGGCTCCCACTTCCGGTGGTTTGTTTCTTGGAGGGGCAGTCTTCATGTCGAACTTCTATTTCACCACTGCCTTCGCTCTCTCACGTATCTGCTGCTGGTTTGCTATGTGAGTACAAGCACAATTCTTCTCACCGACACTTTGTGATTGCACTGCAGCAACACAGAAGCTCGCCTTCGGCCTCCCATGCTTGGACAACCATTCATGCATGGGATTCTGCAGTCGCGCGCGCCTCGACCTAGGCTGCTCTTTTCATTTGACCAGACAAGACAGCTCTGCGCTGGAGCTGCGGTGAGTTATGATGAGTTTTGGTGAGCAGTAAGCTGTAGTTGGGTTGAATGCAGCAGCAGCAGCACCAGCCTGCACGGCTGCCAGCCGAGAAACAACAAGGGCCCTGAGCCATCACGGCAACGCAGTAAGAGTGCTGGCAAAAGGAAAACTGACAGAGCGGCCTGCCACCAATCTAAATTTCATTCTGGCCTTGTTTCCCTCTGCATCTCGACACCTTTTCTTCCCCCCCCCCCGTTCCTACTGAAGGAGAATCCAATTGATGCTACAGGTAGAGCAGTAAGCAAGGCAACATTAACAGTCTCAAAATCATTCACCCGCCTTTCAGCCTTGCGAAAGAAGACCAAAATTTCAGGATTCAGGGTCGCGGCGCCAGCGCTTTCCTAACACTACCGGCAGCAAAGATAACTCGATACCAAAATTTTAGTCCCCTTAAACACACTCGGCCATATACTGTCAAAGGTTGCTCATTTCTCTACCTCTTCAACAATATCCTTCGATACAATACACAACGGTGGCGATTGCGATCGCACGATACGCAAAGATGACCACGCCACGAGAATACTTCGAGCATCGCGCCGATCAATTAAAAGCTTATCGCGATGCGGAAAGCTCTTTAATTGCAGACATGCTGGGCTACTATTCCGAGCTGGAAAAGAAATTGCTGGATGAAAATGCCCTGTTGAGAACCCAGAACGAAAATCTGCAGCTCGACCTACAAGATTCTCATAGCACAAGGAGAGAGCTCCAGAAGCAATCCAACTTAGCAGCACAGGTGGTACAATCTGCTAAAGTCGAAATCAATCTGCTTCAGGTAAGTTCCTATCATATGAACTCTCTTTTCGGTTGCTCTGCGAGATGCCTCCCAGATCTGTCGAAGTAGGCAGCACTTTACTGACCACGTCAAGAATCGAAATCCTTATGTTATAGCTCTTATCGATGGCGATGGTGTAATTGTAAGCCTTGTGGTCCCTCCAACGATCCCATGCATGGCAACTGATTTCATTACAGTTTAACAGCTCGTTCGTCAGCCAAGGCATCGAAGGCGGGAAGAAAGCTGCCACCGCACTACGAAATCTAGTCCTCGAACAATGCCATGATACCGAGCTTACTGAGGAGATCGAGGTTATCGCAAAAGTCTGTACAAATATCACGGGTCTTATAAATGCATTCACTCGAGACGGTGGCCATGAAAGCGCGGTCGCATTTAAGGACTTTACATTAGGATTTACACAGGGCAAGGCTTCATTTGACTTCGTGGATGTTGGACCTGGGAAAGAAAGAGCCGATTCAAAGATTAAAGGTAGAACCCGCAAAATCCCTTTCGCCCCTCTCATCCCTTTTAGGGCTTGATACTTCTACAATACTGCAATGGCTAAAAGCATTATTAGCCCTTACACGCTGGAACCTTCGAAATCACAACTGTAAACAGATTCTCTTAGGCATCAGCCACGACGCAGGTTATGCACCATTCCTCGACGAGATAGGTGAAAAGCATAAAATTACAATCATCAAAGGCCCTCCAACTGTTCCCGAATTGATAGCTACCGGTATTCAAATACTAGACTTCAGCGAACTCTTCCGCACTGAGAAACTTATCAACCGTCTCTCCAATGGCTCAAACAATAATGCTGTTGCTGCATCAACCTGGGCTGGCATTACGTCTGCCACTCCTCCACCTGCTGTAATCAATATCAAGTCCAGTGTCAAGACAAATAGTACCAAAGCATCACCCGTCTTGGTCTCCGCAATGCCAGCCTGGTCCCCAGGTCCCCGTGGATTGGATGAACCACTCAAACAGGATCTTAACGTTCTTGACAAAGTAAAGAACCGTACAGGCAACGATAAGTTGTGTAATAACTACTTTCTTCGTGGCTACTGTCCCAAGGGTGAGTTTTCCCAGCCCATAAGTATCGCCACCACCAAAGCCTCTAACCAGACGTTGCAGGAGACGGTTGCAATTTTGTACATGACCACGACATCACCTCAGCAGAGATGACGGCTATTGCCTACCTCACCCGCCTCAACCCCTGCACAAATCAGCAATATTGCGAAGACGATAAGTGTATCTACGGCCACCATTGCCCAAGCGTTAGCAATGGCGAATGCAAAGCTTATGGGTGTCGCTTCACTAAGGATCAACACCCTCCAGGAACGTTCATCAGAAGACCAAAAGGAGGGGCTTGGGAGTGAGTGCTTCATCAGCCTCAAAAGTATAATGTGTTGAAACTTGTGTTACGTTGCAATATGCTAAAGAGTGCCTTTATTGTTTAATTTCCTTGCTGTTACAGAATGGCTATCTAGGGAGGAGGTAGGTGTCAGCTACTTAGCCACACTGCCTCATTATAATCTTAAAACTTGGTGCCCGAGCTCTTACCTTGTCTAACGAAACCTATTGCTGGAAGTGATGTTTAATCAAGATGCCCTATCACCAAGTAGGTTGTTTGAAGTTCCGAAACTGAGACCTCTGGTGATCTTGTCTCAGTGTCCCTCTCAATCCCAGGTGCGTCTCGCCATTTGCAACAGAAATTTGTAATTATTCAGCATCTCTGTCATTTGACTATTACCTATCGCTATCTTTGTTTTACTGATACCCCTGTATATTATTAGGAGTTATAGCTCAGGTCTGTTGGCCTTCAATGTGCGAAACTCTTCACCTCTTAAGCCACACAATGAAAGGCTCGTCCAGCCAAACTCCTCCGAGGAGACACGTCAAGCCAATTTCTTCGCTCTCGCCATCCACTCCTGCACCACGCCTTTATAATCTGGCGTATGGTAGGCCTCGAAGAGTTCCCTCCAGCCGCGCTTCCGGTTGGCATTGAGCCCCAAATCTCGCATCAACTGATCGACATACGGCATCAGCTCGAATACCATATCGATATACTTCGGGCCCAGCCCGTTTGGCGATCTATATCGGTAAAAGCGACTCTCCAACAACGCATCCCAGGCCGCATCCTCCTCGCTCGGCAGCACTGCTGCAAGCTTGCCGTCCAGGAACGCCGTGATCCACAGGGCTGAGATCTCAGCAACGAGAAAGCCGCGCAGTGACAAATTCATGCCGTTATATGCCAGATTGTGGGATTTGATAAACGCAGGCGGTGCGATGCCCCGATACAGTTTCCAGGACGACTGCTCCCGCTCCCGTTCGCCTATCTTGCCGCCAGCTGGCGGCTGATCGCGCAGTTCGGGATATTTCTGCATGATTTCTTGGTCTGCCGCTCGCACACTGTCGGCATCTGGAGGTATCATCGAGAGCCCGCACTTATCTGTCAAGGCCGCTGGTAGGATTTTCAAGGTCGGGCTGTTCTCCCAGCCGGTTGCGCATACGATCACATCGGCTTTGATCTCCGTCCCATTTGCGAGTCGCATGCCGTTTTCCAAAAGCGTATCGATGTCCTCGATATGCACATTCACCAGCCCCTTACGAATCAACTCGAAGAAGTCCTCCGGGTAGTTGAAAGCGCCCAGCGTCGTGCCGGTCCAGATAACGCTTACGCGGGGGATCAGTTTCTTGGTCTCGGGGTGTGCATTGTATCTACCTGTTTCTAACAGGTCGCTGTGGATGATTCCAAAGAAGGCTCGAAGGATCGCTCGCCCGATGGGGTTATCATGTAGTAGTTTGCGAATCAACCAATAGCCGTCGCTAGCGTAGGAGGGAGAGAGAAATGTCATGGCGCGTGTGGTTGCCAGTTTTTCGAATTGGAGCTGTGCCGGGGAAACCAAGGGTTGTGCTAGCCATGCTGCACCTTTCCCGGATGCTGCCATGGCTGTCAGTTCCTTTACTTCACCATAGGCTCATTTCTTACCTCGAATTACCCAATCTACATGTCTGCCATTGACCGCATTCAGGTACGCAACATCACAAGCGGACTTAGACCCCCCTACCACAATGACGTTCTCTGCCTCACTCATTTCCGTCTGCCTATTCGAAAGCTCCTTGGAGTGAAATAAATGGCCGCCAAACTTCTCCACACCCTCGAATTCGGGCATGTGAGGTTTGGACGTTGACCCAAATGCCAGGACGAGTTTCTTCGCCAAAACCTTCTCCTCCCTTTGCCTCTCCCCTTCGTCGGTTCCAAGTAGGTCATAGGTAACAACCCAGCTCTCATCCTCTTTCATCTCCGCCGTCTTGACGCTTGCGCCGAAGCGAATCTTGTCAAAGAACCCGAAATGCTTCGTATACGCCGTCAGGTACTCGTGCATGACAGCTCCAGGCACATGCGAGCCGACCGCTACGCCAAAGGTCTCAAAATCCATGGGGAAGTCGCTGAATTCCAACATGCCGACCAGATTGTTGGTTCGGAGCTCATCGTAGAGGCGTTCATGGGACCAAGTGCCTCCGACTGATTGACCCTCGTCTAGCATCAGTAGTCGAGCCTCAGGATGCACTTCTAAATAGGTCTTTGCGACAGGGAGGCCGAAAACCCCTATGTTTTGTTAGCAACGAAGGGTGGTTAATGGCCAGACTGCGAGCGGGAAGCGTGATAGGAGACGTACCAGCTCCTACAATTACGATATCAAACTCCTCCATCTTGTCCTGTCAATGTCCGGGCCAGGCGATGATATTGAACAGGACGGAGAACTGGCGCCGGAAGATTCTCAACATGACAGGGCCAACAGCATATTTTCAAGAACCGGCTAAATGCGCAGCCATTTCAGTCTTATGGCACCGACTGCAGAAACAAACGACAAGTGTGCAACTTCTCACGTCAGGTATGCCGTACTAGCTTCCTCCCCAGCCCTTCTCCATGCATGCTAGAACCTACAGCATTGTACAACACAGGTCGGATAAACAAACCCATACCCTGTAGTCTCGCCTAGGACGATTCTTATCAACTTATTGGCCAAATTCCCTCGAGGCGAAAGACCAGGCAGGGGTTTGCTTATCCTGAGAATATTGTTGACGCGTAGTAGCATACCCAGCCTCGCGAGTACCGTGGTCGGGGAAGGAGCTTAGCCTTCAGGAAAGCTATAGACGGTACTGCATGGTCGGCCTGAATCAAGAAAAAGCATACTGTACGCTCTGATACTTAACGCTCTGTGTGTTTTCCCAACCCTGTTCATCCCTAGGCTTGTGAGATCTGCACTGCGAGTTCGTTGAAGGGAAAAGGAGAAGAGAAACAAAAATAAGACTTGTGCCATGCTCCTTTCCCAGATGAGCTAAACACTTCCGGGTTCGACACTGCTCCCTTGCTTGCTTACTGTACTTAGAACTACTATTGATTTTACGAGGTTGAAGCTCTCGACCGTCATGGTAGAGAGTGCCTAGCGCTGACTTTACAAGTCATATTTGCGGGGGCAAAAATGGACTACTATCCCTCCCCAGAGTAAGTGTTATTTTGTGGTTCCGTGGATCTAGCTGAACAGGGGTTCTGACGAGTAATTGCGTAACTTTTGTAGGCCTATCCCCCCCGCCACCCCAGTAAATGTTATTCCTGTGGTTCCGTGGATCTAGCTGATGATGCGGGGTCTGATGAGTAATTGCCCAGTTGTTGTACGCCCGCTAGGTCTCTCGAACTTTATAAAATCACCCTGGATCTGATAAAGGATCCACTTTTGGCCAGTGCAAATAGGCAGGCAGGGCATCTAACCACTTAGAGTACGCCCTCTACGTTTATCCCACCAAATAACAGATACTTGTGGGAGGGGGGATAGTAGGAGAGAGTCTAAGACCGGTTGCAGGTACAGAGGCGTGAGAGGTTCCCGCAGAGCCTCTCTGTACAATAGTATACCAGAGAGCTTTGTTATGATCAAGGTCAGACATTACCGGTTTAGATAGGGAATCTGTCTCAAGCGATGTTCGAAAACTAAACATCGAGGTTTGTTCTTTACTGACAGGATGAGAAAAAACGATGATGAGGAGAAAAACATCTGAATGCTCATAAATTTCATGTTACTCTCTCCCTTCACTGCAGTCTACTTACTTGCTGGGGAAAACAAGTTCTAGCCTTCCGGTCCATCTGCTCTCTGGCGAGGCACGATATCTCTTCAGGCCGGCGACAACATCTTCCGCATCATTCTTCAATTCACTGGTGGTTTCCGTTCGCTTTCCATTATTTCTACCATCTTTAGCGACGACGCCATTCTGCGCCTTGCCCTTCTTATCCCTCTCCTTTTGGGTTTTATCCGTGGCATCAGCTTCCAGTGGGCTAGAAGACCGTACTAAATTCTCCCCAAAGAAGGAGAAGTCATTGTTTGACTCCTCGAGGAAAGTGTCAGCGACTGCCTCACCAGATGCAGATATTGAGTTTCCTCTGTTTCCAATTTTGGGTAGGAATTCAAGTCGGAGCACGCGCAACCCAGTCAGGATCTTTGGTCTTCTTTTGTAGTTTATACCGTTGCTGACGAACTTAGACTGTAGAGACCCGATGGTTTGTTCTTGTTCTGCACACGCTTGCAGGAAAGCTATTAATTGACTTAAAATGTACGAGCTTTCAACCGGAATGGATGTTAGCGTAAGAGTATGAAGGTGTGGGTTGATGTCTGGATTCGAAAAAGAGATAAATGTGTCGTTAAGGAGTTGCTGGCCCTGTTCCTGGACGTGTGGATTTCTAAGCTTGCCGTTGCCTGTGTCGATAACAATAGTGATTATCGAGTGGTGTATACGTAGCTGTTCGAGACGCGGCACTATATGGCCCTCGAGAATTTGCTCTTTGAGTAAGCAGCCGTCCGTGGCGTAGGGGAAGCATCTGTTTGTGATATCTCTTCGTATGTAATCAGGAATCAAGACCGTTCCAACATCCAGTAGTTGTATACGGCCTCCAATGTCACCAGTGAGAAGATTGGCGGCTACTCGTGAAGTAAATTTGTTGCCAGAAACATATAGCTGCGTGAGGCCCGTAGGTTGAAGGAGAGGATCATCGTGGCTAAGTGACTCTCTCGAGCACAGGGTTCCGTGGCGTTTGAGATAGGCGGTGATAATATCTACATCCGCAGGGCGTAGTGGAAAACAATCATTGACAAGTTCCGCCTCTGTGGAAGAGTCACCCTCATAATAAGCTGGTGCTTCAGCCAGGTATTTCAAATCTGGACACTCGTTCATTGACGGAAGCGTAAGTCGAGGCAAGGCGAGGAGATTGAAGAATCGAATTGCCCGATCAGTCAATAGGTTATCTCTAACGTCTAGATACCATATTTTAGGCCCAAAACTTCCTAAAATCTGCTCCATGTGTTTATCTTGAAGTCGCATACCCCTCATTTTGAGGATCCTAAGACTCGAGAAGTTTGAGACATTGAAGGTCTCTGGAATCTTCTCACCGACTGGCAAACCCGACAGATCCAGATGAAGTAAATTACTCAACTCCTTCGAGGCCAGGACCCTATAAACAGAAAGGCCTGCGCAATTTGCTACACTCAGAACAGCCGGGGAAGGTCGTCCCTCAGCGCCTCCTACTATCGGATCAACGTCCTCTTTGCATTCAGTCCAACCAGGAAGTTCATCCAAGAGCAAGATTTTGCAATTGGGAAAGAGTGCTAGCCGGTCACGCACGTTGTTTCCTGTCAGTAATTCATGGCAAGTCCACGCTTCATGGTGGAGGTCGCACTGCTGTCGCAAGCGCCTTAGGGAACGGAAGTCCAGAATTTCCACAAGTGCTTTTTGCCGTGGATATAATTGATCATCACCCTGGCGAGCGGATAAGAAGGATAAAACGCGCCCTATAAGAGATGTCAGATAAGGCAGGTCTCGGAACCCTATTCACTCACGACAAGGAAGTCTAGTATGCTGCAATATCAATGGGATAGGATTGCACCAAAGGGCTCGAGTAAATATGAGACTAAGCTCGTGGTTGATCAAACAACAAGCTGCTAGACTGGAGGCATCCATGTACGTGGCAATCAGCTCCCACGCTGCAGGTCTTTGTAGCGCATCGATGGCTGCATTGTATGAAGGCGGTGGCATTGCGTGGAGAACAAAATAGTTGAGCCCAATTCTCTTTAACACCAGTCAAGCACAAATATGCGCTCATGCTTTTCTTGCGGAAAACATCTTGTATGCAGGTGTAGAATGCATGGGCTAAATTTATGAGAACCCCAGGACCGGTGTTGGAACGACCGAAACTCCTTCTCTACGCGGCAGCAACCAGCCGTAGGAGTCTGAGAACACGCAATTGACTTCTAGCTTGGTAGCAAAGGTAAAGCACGAAGCATTACCGGGGTATCTAGCTAGAGTCCGATGTCTCGTTATGAACTATATTGGCCGCAAGTTGAGATCGAGGTAGGCATTCAGCCTGAAATGTTACTTCGGATGCAGCTGTGAGGAGTCGAATGGAATGTGTCTTGACCACAAGGTACCAGGATTGTGCGACCTGGGATATCTCAGAAGCAAGATAACAAGAAGGAACAATCCTAAAAGCACAGTCCTAGAGGGATTACGACCGCAGAAGTATGTTGCCATCAATCGCACTTGTCGGCGTCATGTGCGGCTTTCTGGGGTAGCACAGCCCGACCGCCATGACCAATCGAGTCGGAGAGTTGTTTATAGTACGGAAAGATGATGGCCGCTTTTTGTTATCTCGGTTTCTTGCCTCTTGCACAGGAAACAGAAGGTAGATGGGTATTTTGGGCCAACTAATCATCTAACTTTGATTAAATTCTATCGTATTTTATTTGCTCTACTGCAGCCTCACAATCCTGGTAGTCGACATCATCTTCGTCTCATCCAGCCATCCAGCCATTCCGCCATCTAGCCACGCGCAAACCAATTCTCAACAAAGAGTTGTAGCTGTTGGCTAATGTATATAAACAAAATGACACACGGTTGAGAAGTAATGCAACGCCTAACCTTGATTTTCCAGTTTGACAAGGCTGAAGGGGTTCCGACAACCACCTTCCAAGGCTGAAAGGAAATATGGTGATTAATGAATGGAAAATGGCTCTATGCCCAACCAAACCTAACAGGCTCCAGAACTCCTAAATGCAATGCGATTTTAGAGCCATGAAAGTGTATTCTTATATGTGGCCTCCAGACTCGCTGTATATATATGTTATCTGCGGTGTCTCCATCTTCAAGTTGGTTAGCCGGAGGCTGGGTCACCCTTCAATTCGCGTTCTCGGTTTGCTTCCCAATTGTCGAGCAGCTTGCCCACCTCCTTGAATGCAACTGGCTTTGTGAGAAATAGATCAACTCCGCAGCTGAAAGCTTCACTCTGATCCCTCGAACTAGCCAAGCCAGTGAGTGCAATGACCAGCGCAGGGACTGGAAGCTTAGGATCAACTTTGGCCGGTCCGGCCGTGACTACTTCGTCTATGAATTGTTGTGCTTTTTCCTTCCGGCTGTTTTCAATAGCACGGATTTGTCGGGTGGCTCCAAATCCATCAAGGACGGGCATGCTGATAATGTGTTAGATTTGGAAAGCTCCGAGGTTAGTTACACATACCTAATATCCATGAAAATAATGTCGTATCCGGGTTCCGCCAAGTCTTCTCTCTCCTGCACCTTCTTGACAGCCTCAAGTCCATTCTCCGCTTCATCCACAACGTTGTATTTTCGTTTCCGCATATATGTTCGGAGAAGTGTTAAATTGATTTTGTTATCGTCGACGAGCAGTAGCCGTGGTCCCGGAACCATTACTTTGGGAATCGAAGTAGCGCTCAACGATTGTGTTACCTTCGTGCTGTTCTCCATAGATGACAAGATGACCGAGGCAACTTTGGGATTGGTAGGCCCGGGTAGTGTATGAAGACTTCCATTTTCACTAGACATGCTGTGCATCATGGGTAACAGTGGGTTTATTTCAACCGGGAATGGAAATTCTGCATGCTTCTCCTCGGCAGCCGATGGAGTTGGAGATTCAATAGCTTTACGCGCATTATCACTGTCAGCTGCCATGCGACTATTATCGAGTACTTCAGGAGCTATGGAGAGCTCTTCAAAAACGTTTGTCAAATCAGTGTTCCCGGGGCTAAGAGAAGCAGATGGATCTGCTGTGAAGCCAGGTGTAACAGGTGCTCCTTCAAGCACTTGGAGTAGCGCTCTAGCAAGCTTCAGGGGGCCTATGGGTTTAGCTACAAAGCCACAGTTCGTCTTTGCTTTTGATTGTGAGAATTCGCGGTCGAATCGAGAACTATGTGAACATAGCACCAGGATGGGAACAGCCTTGGCTTTCAAGGTTGTTGGTTTGGAAAGCTGAGATATGATATCAGGAGTGGCCTCGTTTGCGATGATGAAGTTAACTTTTTGCCCGTATGGTACAACCTGCAGCCCATACCAATTGGCAAGGAAGTTTGTGATGGACGTTTTTAGGAGCTGGGCCATTTCTTGAGTAATAGGGTCTTCGGAATCTGAATCAAAGCCATACAAAGCAACCTTTTGGCCCATGATCCGACTTCGAAGGAGTGACACAGATTCGTCCGTGTCACGAGACATGGAATTAGTAGATTTGTTCGTATTGCTGCTCCCAGAGTCCGCTGTTTTTGGCATCTCACGCAGCAATGGAAGAGTTACCCGAATCTCTTTGGAACAGTCAGCTACATATCAGAGACAAGCTCTCTTGGGACGACTTACGCGTGCCACGACCTATTTCGCTGTCTATCTCAATGTCACCCTCCAATAAAGCAACGATGCTACGGACAATTGAGAGACCAAGTCCTGTGCCACTTGAAAGCGAGTTCTCCTGGGCAAATGGTGTAAATAGCTTGGAACGCAGGAATTCAGCAGAAATGCCTTTTCCAGTGTCCGCCACTGTCAAGGTAACCATAGACCTTGCTATAGACTCGCTTCCGTGTGTAACGAGCTCGTCCATCTCTGTTGCATCAAGCTTGATATGAACATAACCGCGGGCAGTGTATTTCAAGGCGTTGCCCAGTAGATTCATTATTACCCTTCGGAATGCTCCAGGCTGTGTCGTAAACTGGTAATTCTGTATATCAACATCGAGGATTACAGCGACATCTGGTTGCTGGACTGTCTCCATAGCAAGTTCTTGGCGATTTACCAAGCTACCTTTTGGTGGATCAGACATTTTCCCTCGAGAATCAGGGACCATATCAAAGCTCTTCGCCGTAACGTTCTGAAAAACATGACCTGCAAAAACACCTTCCACAACTTCTTCGCAGACGATTGACACATCAACTTCTGCAAACAAATTTATCATTGGCAGATCAGCTTGTCGGATTTGTAAGGCGCTCGAAGAACGTGGCGCCGATCGAGCTGTTCCACGTCTATTCCTACGCCAATTCTTTTCGAAGTGGTTGATTTTGGAAAAATCAAGAATGTGATTCTGCGATATGTTAGCCACTGTATAAATTGTTTCTGCCTATGGTGAGTTTAAGGTTTCGAGGAGACTCACTATGGTATCAAGTAGTGTTCTGCCACAGCTGTCGATAGTCTCCACCAGGCCCTTCGAAAAGCTCTCAGTAACTTCTTCCCCCAGAAATTCGGCACTCGCAAGAATACCGTGCAGCGGAGAACGAAGCTCATGGGAGATGCTGCCAATGAAGTCACCCTTCTTCTGATCTGCGATTTCTGTATCGATTCTTGAGCACTCAGCCATGACGGAGTTGCCAAAAGCGCTGAGAAATGCTAACTCGCTCTGTTTTGACAAAATGCGAGTTGGCTCTGTTGACCACACGCAGCATCCACTAAGCCATCGCGATCGAGACGCGTCCCAGAGAGGCACAAACAATAGTTGTCGAACACCAGGGAAATGTCGCAGCAAAAATTTGGCATCAAGCTCATTCCTCGCGCGGCGCCTCTTTCTTTGTGAGGCGTCCGTGGCGCGTTGGAGAGGATCCGACTTCCGATACGATTTGAATATCTCCTCCTCAGCTGAAGAGGATACAGCTCCATCTGTGTCAAATGTCCAGAGCTTTCCACGAGGAAAGCGCTTCAAAAGTGTGTGAAGGGCTTTTTCATCAACTGGTACAAATGAATGTGGGCCTGGATATTCATCGCCATGAATTGAAGATGCTGCAGCGGTCGAGAACCCTAGTATTTCCACTGGCTTTGCGGAGGAGATCGTAGACCTCGAATACATTCCTCCTCTAGGAGATATCGGTGACTTTGGGCCTACGTCATTTGCCTGTGCATCTTGCAATTCCCCTTTCTCGTTCAGATTAGCTTGCTCACTTTCCATTTCGTCAGCGTCACTAGCACTTTCATGCCGCCTTAAATTTCCCCGAGTCTTTTGTTGAAAGTCGCTACTGAAACCTTTTTGAGCATCATAGAATACAGCTCCTCCGTCGACCTCAAAAGCCTCTCGTATGAGGTTTGCTGCTCTCGAAAATAAGATTTTTATTGAAGACTCCTCTGAAGCTTCATCCACAGGACTCTCGACTTTGTCAGGAGCATCTTCGAGTGGCGAGGAGACGCTTTGACTTGGAAGAGAGTGCCGTATTTCCGTGACGGCTTCTGTGCGGGAATGATCGTTTTCTGCAGTATCATTTGCGATCTGAATTTCTTCTTCCGCCTTATACAAAGCATTCGAATACTCTTTCTCTTTGCGATCCACACTGGTGGCTGAGCCAACAGTTGCGCCACTTATTGACCCAGCCTTTGATTTTGACCTCGTGAAGACGGTGTCCGTCTCGAATTGACCTGCAATCCTCGTCCCTTCACCTTCCTCGGTATCAGCCTCTGCTTCGATCAGCTCAGCCTTCCCCTCGACAAAAGATGCCAAGCCCCTGCTCATCTTCATACCCCGACGATGCTCCTCGACTTCCCTTGTCATTTCCATATGTTTCATAATGGTCTGGGCCATGGTACCCATAAAATGGATTTCGTCCTTAGTAAGGCCATCTCTCACTCGATCATCAACTATGAATAAACTCCCAATTGGGATCCCTCGTTTTGTGATGAGGGGGACACCGGCATAGAACTTCAGGAACGGTGGTCCGGTTACAAATGGCAGTTCGTTGAATCGATCATCAACTCGGAGGTCATTGACGATGAAAGAGGGATACTGATCCGCAGATGCAGTTGTTGCGAGAGTTCTTTCGCAAAGTCTTCCAGACTTGTTCACGTTGCTGCAGCCAACCCAAATTTCATCGCCCGGCCCATGCTTTGTGTTATCTAGCAAATCCACCGTCTTGGTGCTCTCTGCAATAAAGTACTGTGTCTCTGCATCAATAACACTTATCATTGCTCGTTGCGCTCCGGTCCTCCATGATACAAGCTGTGTGAAGGCCGTCAGAGCTGTGTCAGGCGACGAAATCTTCGAGGCAGAAACGTTCGATTGCACATTTAGTTCCGGGCGCTGGTGGTCGACATCTGGCGAGACTGATAGCGTAGACGACTTCGACGTTTCAGTGTTGGTGGTCTCCGGCGCAGTAGGTTGGAAGTATCTCAAATAAAGTCAGCCTCAAGAAAACGCAGTATTGCATGCCCAATACACCGCCACAAATACGCACTTGTACAACTCTCGCGCTCTCGCACTGTCCGACACTCCAGTGACGTGCGACAAGGCAATTGTATGAGCAACAGGTGCCATCTGCGCCTAGCGGTCACCAAATGAAGCTTGACAGCGCCTAGCATACAACAAAGGCGCGCGCTGAAGGATCGAGTCGAATAATGACAATCTGTGGCCAGCAAGCCAAGCGAAAGATTAGTTGATGCTGATAGAGAATGGGTCAGTGGGCGACATGATGTTGCTTCACGGGAGACGATAGCTGCCACAGAGAACTACAAATGGTGTGTGGGTGTGGGTTGGGTAGTGCCTTTACTCTGCAGGAGACAGGGTGGTTGACGGTCTGTAGGTATCGGACAGTTAGTTGTACATACACTATGACGGGGCTCGTCGTAGCGTAGGCCGTCAGCCTACCGGGTCGGGTCAACCGTGGGTATATGTGACTACATGAGCCCGACATTATTCAGGGTCCTTTCCTGTGCAGTGGCATGGTGGGTATCCCTGAAGCATGGGAGGACGGTGTCGTGCGTTACGTGGGTGCGCGACGAGATGGATGCGTGAAGGCGCAAGAAATAACGCCACTGATGTCATTTGGCCCCATTGAACCGACGACGCTCCGCCCATTTGCACCACTACCGAACCGGCGCCAAGGGGCGTACCAACGGTCGTTCTCACGATATGTCCTGTTCTGTATAATTATCTCCTTTTCTTATTCTGCTCCCCTGCCCGCCCTGCCACCTGCTGCATTCGATTTGCTTTCCCGAGAAGCTTCCCCACGCTCCTCTTCCGCCGGCTCTACATCGTGCGCTCTCCCTGCACCTTCAAAAGTATATTTGCATCCCACGCCGTAGTGTCGAGATCTTCAAGTCACGGCACTTCTCTCTGGATCGAGAGCTCAAATGGATGATCCATGGCCAAGAAGACCGAGTCGACCGTGGCAACTGCGCGAATGATCTTCTTCGGCCAACGCAATACTAACTTTGTATTACTGTAACCCTGGGAAATACTTTGCTTCGCAGAGCGTCATGGATTTCGGGCTTGGCTGGTGGAGGAAGGAAGGAGGATGCAACACATAAGGTACCGGTGCGGAAACAACCAGGGTTCCAGTACTACAGAACTGTGCTCCGTACTGGAGAACTCTTAGTCTCGCCTAACCAGCCAAACCGTGACCTCACCCACTGTAATGTCCGTGCTGAAGGGCAAAGTTGCAGCTAGAGCTTCACGAACCAAGGCAGGGTAGAAGCTACTGTAGTCTGAAAACTGGAGACGATAATGGTTCTCTCGGAAGATGGCGCAACTCGCAACTCTATTAAAGCATACTGTTGATAGGAAAGCTTGGTTCTTGCATGACCTATACCCAACGATTGTACAGTCTGGGTGAGCGAGTGTAGGGGATCTCCCAGCCTACAACCACTGCAATTCGAGTTTACTTCATGGCATCATCGCTTGGTGTGCAAAAAGCATGCATACCTGTCTCCGAGTGCCGACCACGTGATCGATCTGGCATGTGATTTGCCATCCTCATCTCTATCAGATATCGTTTGGTAAGCAGACCTCGGACATTCTAATCTCCGTCCATGAATGCCATCAGGCTGTCCAAAGTCGCCGAATCGTCGTCTGGCGTCACCCGAAGAGCTTTGCGCCTTCATTCACTTCGCTGACGCTTTCGCAAATGTAGCTTCACTTGAAAGCCTTGACAACGTGAACTCAAAAGTCCAGTGGTCGGAGCGCTCTGAGCACAAATTCGTCAAGCAACCAGTCCGTGAGACCCCTCCTTCAATTCCTAAGATGTCTTCAGAACCCTCTGCCGCAGACGCCAGGCATCCCACGATGGAGGTAGTGAAGCCGACCAGGAAACGAAAACGCATTGTGATCTCGTGCACAGAATGTCATAGGAGGAAACAAAAGGTATGTTAGGCTAGAACTCAAAGCCTCTCAGCCCGTCGCTGATAATCCACAGTGTGATCGTGCATCTCCCTGTGCGAATTGTGTAGCTCGAGGCAAAGAGTCCTCGTGCCACTACGAGAATGAAGCCGCGCGAAAACAGCAAGAAGACGAAGACGCAAGTTCCACGGCGAAGAACGGAAATCAAAACCCTGCAAATGCCATCAAAACCGTGTCTGCCTCCGCAGCCCAGGTGGCTACCTTGGGATACGCAAAAGATAATGGAAATAATACATTAGGCCTGTTCAAAAAGATCGAAGATTATGGGGGGGACTCGAACTTCTTGTCCGCGACCGTGTCCGAAGCCGCACATATAAGTGGCTTACGGGAAAAGTATAAGAGCTTGATCAGACAACTGCCATCAAAGCCTCATATTGAGAAGCTCGTGGAAACTTTCTTCCGCGATGTAAATCCTACATATTTCGCTCTCGATGAGTCGACTTTCAAAGAACTTTGGTCAGAATGGAGTAATTTGTCCTTCTCGACTCTCAATAAAGGCCCTCTAGAATTATCACCCGATTTACGATTCTTTCCCGGTCTACTTTTTCAGGTTATTGCTCAAGCAATGCAATTCCAGCCTCCGGACTATGACCCTTCTCTCGACTCTCTGAAATACGCCGCTGCTATGTCCTTGGATGACTTGGCCTGCGATTATAGCGAGTCCGGTGTATCTATCCTGACCCTACTGGGTAAACGGCACACAACTTTGGTCACCGTTCAAGCTGGTTTCCTGAGGACATCTTTCCTAAAAAACTGTGGATTGGTTCCTGAGAGCTGGCACTCTCTCTCTATAACTATTCGAGACGCACAGGAAATAGGACTGCACAAGGAAATCGTGGATCATCAACCACGGGACCCAGGCCAGGCTTTGGAGAACCTTTGGACCATCCAACTCCGCCGGAGAATGTGGTTACTGTTATCTGTGTGGGATGTACATATGGCTCTGGTACTTGGGAGGCCTACTACGATCGATCTACGTGATGGCTGGGCTACTTTTCCTATTGATGCGCCCGTGCCAAAGAATCGAAGAGAAGTTGCTCCTATGCCTAGATCAGATTCTGATCCCCCAACTCCTCTAACTGCGCTTCTATGGAATGCTGAAATCACCGCTCCTCTACGAGATATTCTGGCGCTGGAGAAGGAAGGACCGCATCCCAAAGATCCATCGAAGATTGAAAAGATGCATAACCAGATTCTCATGATAGGCGATCATTGCCCTGCTTTTTTCCGTTCCGAGAATCCGGACACAACCTGGGACAATTATCCGGATTGTTATTGGCTCCCTCGCTCACGGCCTGGCTTTGCTAATGGTATCGCTTTCACGATAATGGCCCTTCATCGCCCTTACATCTTCACTAACTCAAGCAGCCGGGCAGCTGCTTTGAATGCTGCCCTGGACATCCTACGAGCACAGCAGGCATACTTTGGCTATTTGAACGCTAAACACTACAAAATGTTCAATATTGTCCTTAATACCTTCGATGCCATCGTGGTATTGGCTGCAATTCATATTATTCATCCTTGGGAAAATCGTGAGCATATCGATGACAGCTTGCAGCATTTTGACTGGTAAGACTTTCCGGCATTGTTGAGAGAGTTGATTACTTAAACCAACTAGGGCGATGGAACGTTTCCAAACCATTTCCCAGCGGAATGTTATTGCCAAAGGAGCTCTCGGGGTGTTAAAAGCCATCCATGTGCGGTTGATGAAAGCTCTTGGTCTGCCGAAGACGAATTCTCCTGGGCCAACCAAAATTGGATCGAATAAATCTGGTCCTCCCAGAGTTAGGACACCTTTGCCTACACCACCCATCAAGTCCGACATACCTTCGCCCGTTCTCAGCCATTCTATATACCAGCAATCCCAACCCATCAGCTCCACTCGATCGTCAATCTCTACTACCACGAATTCCGCACCAAATAACGTTCAGGCATCTTCGACTGCCTCGAGCTCTTATTCACCACCAGATGATTCTTGGAACACCACTATTCCTCCCACAAATTTCGATGTTACATCTTTAGCGCCGCTACAACCAATGCACGATCTGCTCTTTAATGATTTAACAGGTGCTGGGTTTGAGTCTCAACTAGATGCTCTTGGACCCGGCTTGGAGATATATAATCAGGGCCTAGGGATTCCTGCAGGTGGTCTCTCAACCGTCCCAAATAGTAGTTGGCAATTTGAGGGTGATTTTGGTCAGGACAGCTTCTGGGGGTTCATGAACAATTATAACCCTTGATGAAACTACACATAACCTTTATCACCTCCGCTGGACCGCTCTTAACATGGATGTTCTTCCACGGGCTGTTCTCCAGAAGGATTACTGCGATGTTTGTGTTCCGGCTCTGGCGCGTCGCCATCATCCTGGATCAAAGCGTATAACACCCTTGGACCTTTTACTACCATTCCCAGTGTCAGCAATGTGAGTTGGTCAAACACAGAAGATAACGGCAGGATGGCATAGCCCGTCAAGTGCGGATCTGTTCATGAAGAATCTTATATGCACATGCTCTGCACGACACGGTTGTCGCAACTGACGGATGTCCATGTTGGGTCGGCCACGGAAGCAAAAGATAAGAACTCATCTTCCCGAATGGTGGGTGTAGCAGTAGAAACGGCGTATGAAAAACGCAATTGTCTATGGATGAGCCGGACAAAGTACGGATACCTGTTCAATCACATATTAAGAGACTTAGCTGTTGAGAGTAGCTCAAGCATGGGTTGATCCATGAGAACCAAAGAGCAAGAAAATACGTTGTTCTGTCTCTCACGATGAGCAATTGATCATTGCAAATGGTTTCTCCTTCGGTGATTTGAACGTGATCCTTCCGTGTTTCGTCGTAGCAAAGCGTGGTGATAAGATGCGATCAAGTGAC
This sequence comes from Coleophoma crateriformis, assembly GCA_003369635.1. Lineage (NCBI taxonomy): Eukaryota > Fungi > Ascomycota > Leotiomycetes > Helotiales > Dermateaceae > Coleophoma > Coleophoma crateriformis. Next base: position 748,627 of record PDLN01000001.1, read on the forward strand.
CAGACTGGCCAAGCGCCGGCACTCGACCTTCAAGACTGATATGAGAAGTAGCGCCGGCCTCTTGTGAAGCTCGAATGGACGAAGGCAATTCAATGTCAGCCGCATTCCAGCGGGAAGGATTGACTAGAGGTGAAAGTCACTCGCTTGTCGCTTACGGTTGACGCGATCCTCCTTTCCGCTTTCATAGAATGGCTGCCTATGGTGGCGCACGATAAGCTGGGCGTCCTCAACGACGTGTCACCATTTCAAGACGCATGTGTCGGCATCCGGCCCTTGGTCCTCTTGTTCGGGATAGCTACCGAGAATACGACAAGCTTCCAAGTAAAGTTTGGATCTGTCAGAAGGCTAGCATCTACGCTACTTCCAAAACCCATTCTTGCACTTCGTCCGGGGCCCCTCATTCGCTCGCAAGATTTGACTTTGGCCTTGGGAGATGCTTCTCGGACAGGTAGCGAATGTGGAGGGCCTAGGATGTTTGCGGTTTTGTCATTGACCGTTGATGTGTCCTAGACCTTTTGTTTTGTTTACAGCGTGCTTTGGCATGGCGATGCATGTGGTAAGTCTCTTCTGGACCCTGCATAGTCTCGTCACAATCGATTGCTTCAAATGATCGCTACACATGTGCTTTAACACAGGCTTTCCTCTTGACCTCTTGCTCTCCATGCCTCATGTCTCTGTATTTAGCTCGTCAAGGGCGACTACACCATCTCTATGAAGAGGAGGACCAGCCTGGGGCGTGGCGCTGTATGGGTATGGGCTGCTGGGTTGGCGAGGCAGTTCGTAGGAGCTTCCGATGTTGCGCCTGACGTGTGCGCGCCAGATCTGCCTGCAGTGACTCTCCATGTCGAGCAAACTCTTGTCATCCAGCCCGTATATATCTCCCAGCATTTCGATTATGTGACAGCTCTCACATTCCCGGGCTACGTATATTTCATGGTCACCAATGCACCAACTCTGGTTCAGACCACGATCTATCAAAAAATCCTTACCACGGTTACTCGAACAGAAGGACAACATGAGAGCCAAATAGGAGAATATACTACGTCCGTTACCGCAGCTGTTACAACGACTGAGCATGATGGACATCCAACACAAATGCCGGCGGCTACGAGTACTTCAGCAGACAACCGACCTTCAAACATTGACACTTTGGCATCTTCCAGGCTGCTCAAGTCCAGCGCAATTACCTCTACGACGCCATCTGTCACATTGCAGTCGGTGCCTGATCAGCCGTCGTCAACAGTGTCGCCAACGGATAGTTTCAAGCTCGTACTCGAGCCTGAGATCATTGCAGTCCAAAAACGGACGTGGTTTGGCGGATACTTTAGCCCGAGAAGGATCATGCGTAGACAAGAAATACCCAGCTATGCATTCCTTCATCACAATGGAACCTCCACGCAGAATTGCCACGATTCGACAAACTTCACTCTCCGTGATGGCCAACTGAGCACGAATGGTATGTATTACTCAATGGATCCGGATCACCTTGTTTTCGGGCTAGAACCATTTTATCCGTCACCTCAACTTCAGCGCATCTCGACACAATTTATTGCTGATATGGAACTGCTATGGCAAAATGAGGCGTTCGATGGTGGATTTGCCAAGTGGTGTGTAGTTGAAAACCAAACCTTTATGAGTTTTACTGCGGCTGGAGAAGCACTGGCGATATCTTCCGGCTGTTTGCGCGTGAGATTACTTATGCTAGGCTCAAATGACTGTACTTTGGTTGCACCTACGGACAGCACAAATACGACAAATGAACAGCGTTCTTCTACATCAACTTTGGGAGGCTCTTCATTGCCGGAGAAGACGAGTATTGATGTGCAATCCTCAGGCGTGGCTCTTCCGCTTGTCATATCCAGTACTGCACTGTCAAGCTCAGCGCCTTCAGGATCTTCGGAATCTTCAACTGACGAAGTGATTGCGAACTCCGGTCTTTTATCTTCGATGCTACCGTCTTCTGCTCCACCTTCCTTTGAAAACTTTGGACAGACCCCTCCAGCATTGTCAGTACCAAACGTGGCAGCTTCAGGGGATATTGCAAGTTCAGGAGAGGTTTCTCTTACTGTTTTAACGCCGCAACTGGGAAGTGGTTACGGGGATTTGTCATCGCCATCTTATGTGTATTCTCCTCCTATATCGGCATCACCTACGTCGACTGGGCTTGGTCTTTCTATATCCGTGAGCGGATCGACGGATGTTGTCCCGGATGGCACAAGGAATTTAGCATACGTCTCGTCAACGGTAATAGTTAGCAGTCTATCTACTAACTCATTTCCAACTACTGCCCTAACTGGGCCAGATATTACTATACCGATCGTACCAATACCGGGTCCTGTAGGCTTCATCAGCGCATCTTATGCTGCCACAACCACTGGAAATCAAGGAGTTGCATTTTTCGGAGACTCAGCCACCATTGATTCTTTGACTAGGACTTCAGCTCCCTCCTCTACATTAATCCCAAGACTAGGCTCTTCAGCTGATGCTTTTGGGTCAGCATCGGTGTCCTACCAATACATCACAATTCCAGCGAGCAGGTTTACAACATTTATATATGATAACATTACGGCCTACTCGTATTTGCCACCATTAACTATCACGACTGTCAGTACTAAACCTCAGTCAATTATAACTCTGGTGGAAAGTACGTATACAACATCAATATCTGGATCAGGGATTACGGTAACACTTCCTGGCTCTGTGTTTACGAGTATCCCGGCTGCTATGACTTTTACTTCGATATCTCAATGTGAGCAGGCTATTACCGGATTATTACGCTTGTGTGGCTAATCATTTTTAGTGCCTCCTACCTTAGTGATCTTTGAAACCTCTGGCTACGTTACCATAGAAGTTCCACCAAGGACGGAGACAACAACAGTAACAGCACAAGCGCTACCATCTCAGTCCATTTTGAGATCTACGAGTATGGGCACTGGTGGGGCTGGGTTTCCTTCGGTTGTAACAATGTACAGCACATTGATTACAACGGTGACAGTCACTGATGCTGGTCTTACCACTACTCAGACTTTGACACAGACTACATCGGTACAGGCCAATCAAGTTGGTCGTTGTGATCCTGTGACACTCCCGGGGTCTTCTTTCTTCTACACAGTCACGGCAAAAGATGCTCTACCTGCGGCAACAATTACAAGAATGGATCTACAACAAGTCACAATCACGGAATTCTCTACTATCTCTCTACCAGGACAGGTATCTTTCTTAAACCTGGGTGGCTCAAACGTATTAATTCCAACTGCGACTTATATCAGCTACATCGATCGGACGCGATTACTGCCTGGATTGCTTTCAACATTCACGGAGCTCAGTATTAGCACACAATTTGAGCCTGTTATTGTCACTTCATATCTGCAGAATGGAGTCCCTGTTCCTGCTGTGACAGTGACGTATTTCAGCTACGTGGATCGCGTCCAAACAATCACACAATTCAACCTCAGCACGATTTTACAAGACCCAAGAATAATCACATCTTATATCGATGTCTTTGATGGAAGCCAAATTCCTGTTCCTACAGTAACCATTACAAGCTATCTTGATCGCATAAGCACACATAGTACTACGGAACTCGACTTCCGTACTATTTCTCTTGATCCTCTGACCTTTTCAGTCACGGCCTCTATGACGTCTACTCTTACCTTGCTTGTAGATCAACCCACGGTCCAGTATTACATCACGCAGAACATCCCAGGCCCAACGCAGACTAACATCAACTATAGGACCCTTACCGAGGCTGGTATGATAACCACTGAATATCAAACTATCTCCTTGGCTGGCCAGACTTCATACATCGATATCTCTGGATCACCAGTTTTTGTCCCGACCGTTACTCTGTCCATCGTCTCAACTCTAACCTTGGGACCCAGGTTTTCTACTATAGATAATTTTATCACACAGACTGTAGCAGGCTCAGTACTGATGCAAAGTCTTACAATATCCGAACCAGCTCTTACAATCACTGTACTTCGAACTATCTCACTGGATGGTGTGACTTCCTATATCGATGTTATCTCCGGGGTGCCCGTTTCAGGTCCGACTGTCACACTATCTCTCATTTCCACCTTAACCTTGCGCCCTGACCTATCCATTGTGCAAGACCTTATAACGGAGAGTGTTTCGTGAGTAATATCGCTGATCGATGAAAACTACAACTCTAACCTCTTACAGTATTCCCGGGCCTGTTTCGACAACTGTAGAATACGTAACAATCACTAAAGTCTCTATTCTTACATCCAATATCTTTCAAGCCATGACGACTCTGACGAGCTATGTTATTGATCCTCTCGACAACCCCGCCACCGGTAAAACCCAGTTTTTCTCAGCGACGACGATATTTGCTACTTTGACGACCTACCTACCCATTGATCCTATCACCACCATTACGAGTTACATCGTATCTGAGGTTACAATTTTAAGCACCTTGTTGACACAGATTGAAAATGATTTGACTATCTACGTACCAACAACTCTCCGAGCTTTTGAGCCAACTACTTTGGTCAGCTTTGTTGACGGACAACTAACGACGATAACAATGCCCGGAGTCACATTGCCTCAGATGACGGAAACAGTCTACTCTAACATCACAATTCAACTGGACCCTCTTACAAGCTTCGTCACCAACGAGGTAACTGTCTTCAGTACGCTTTTTAGTCAGTTTGAAAGCTTCATATCAGCTGCCCCAACTACAGTTATTAGTCTTCTCGACGGACAGCTAACAACAATTATACTTCCACAAATTACGCTGCCGCCGTTGACAGAGACCATTTCATTGCTGTATACGGAAACATCTCAAATATCCTCGTATATTACGGTCACAAATCTTGTTACTGAAGTATCTACTCTCATCCAATCCGTTGAAGACGAAACAACAAAGACTTTAACCGTCGAAATTACGACTATGATACAGTCTATCCAGGACGCTGTCACAATTACGTTGCCGCCACAAGTCACTACCTTGGTCTCCTCAATCGAGAACAACGTTACTCAGTTAATTACTGTCACGAACGTCATTACCAAATATTCCACCTTGGTTCGATTCGTGGAGAAAGAAGTCACAACATCGATTCCGGCAGAAGTTTCTACGCTTATAAAGTCCATCATTAACAACATTACTGTCACACTTGATCCTGTTGTTACTACTTTGCTACAGTATACCACTGTGTCTGGTGAATTCCAGTATATCACAACTACTCTGTTGGGTGAAATATCAACTTTGACAAGCGATCTTGGCATATCAAAAAATTATGTTACGATCAGTCTTCCTGGCCTGGTCAGTTACCTAACCACAACTATTGGAGAGACACAATATATCACAACATCGCTACAAGGAGAAGTCTCAACACTACTGCAGTACACTACCGTTTTACAAGACCCTGCCACATTGACAATTTCATCACTAATCAAAGTCCCAACCACGGAATTTTCAACTATATTTAGTGTTGTCACCACGTCTTTGAATGGCGAGATATCAACTCTCGAAAGATTCTTTACCGTGACAAACGTACTCACGGAAATTGTGACCTTAATACCCGATCCAACTTCGATTATTGATTCAATAAGCATAACTTCAATCACGACTTTGGTTCTTCACAGTACAGAGATCTCAACTTTAGTCCAATACGTGACATCTATTTTGGAAGGAGAGATATCAACGATCACTCAGCTCCTGACGATTACGAATGTGCTTTCAGACGTGTCTACCTTGATTCCAGACCCAACTACGATAACCCTTCCAGGAACCGTCAGTTTACTTACGGAAATATCAAGTATACTTGGAGAATTGACAACCATCACTCTGCCCGGCGATCTCACAACAGTCAGTTTGCCTGGGGTGACTAGTGTTGTTACAGAAATAACGAGTGTTCTCGGAGAATTGACAACCATTACCCTGCCCGGCGATCTCACAACAATCAGTTTGCCTGGGGTGACTAATGTAATTACAGAAATAACGAGTGTTCTCGGAGAATTGACAACCATCACCCTGCCTGGGAAGCTCACAACGATTATTCAGGCTACTACATTACTTGGTGAAGTGAGCACTGTCTTTCAAGGCACAACACTTCTCCTTCCCACAACCGAGCTCTCAACGTTCCTTCAATATAGTACAATCAGTCTTCCTGGGGAAATCTCAACGATTTTTTCAGATCAAGGTACCAGCACTGTCGCAGGGTTGGTCTCCACAGTGTTTCAAGCAGGCACTACTATCACTGCACTTCCGGAGACTTCGATATTGACACAGCTTATCACAACAATATTATCTGCTGATCCTGTGTCAGTCATCGAATACATTACCAAGACTGAAATTTCGACTTTGGTTCAAAGCATATCTGGTGAGATATCTACCATATTTGCAACTCTAACCCAAGTGTCTATCCAGACTACATCGGTGGTATCGACTCTGGAGCACGAAGCTTCGAGCTTAATTCAATTCGTGACAAGCACCCTTCCTGCTGAAATCTCCACAGTCATATCATTTGTTACAGCTACTGAGGTGTCAACCCTTGTACAAACACTCTTGGGCGAATTGTCAACTATTTATGCTACAGTAACTCAGATTTTGAGCACAACTGTGTCAGAAATATCAACCTTGAAGCAAGAAGTCTCCACAATTTTCCAAAATATCACGAGCACTCTTCCGGCAGATATTTCATCCATAATTTCATATATCACAGCTACTGAGGTATCAACGCTTGTCCAGAACGTCTCCGGCGAGATCTCGACAATATTTGCCACACTTACACAAGTGACTACCCTCATACAAACAGAGATATCTAGCATCGAAACTACGATTGTGTCAATTCTCACGAGTACTCTGCCGGCTGCGATTTCCTCTGTGGTCTCTTACGTTACAGAAACTCAGATTTCTGTCTCAAGTCTGTTACCCACGCAAACCCAGACACTCACCATTACTGCACTCGGAGAAACACTGTACATTACCCAGACAGAAATATCTACATTTCTCAGCACCATCTCCGGAGAGATATCAAGTGTCTTTGTCACAGTCTCTTCTATTTTGACATCCATCGAATCGCATATCGTCACACTTACTACCAGTCTTCTTGGCGACCTAACAACCCTAACCGAAACTACTGTCTCTTTCCAGACCATATTGAGCAGTATTGAAGGCGCATTTACGACCATAACGCTGCCAATAACGACGAGCTTGCCTGGAGAGCTAACGATTTTGACCGAAACCACGGTGTCTATCCAGACTATATTGAGCAATATTGAAGGCGCATTGACGACCATAACGCTGCCAATAACGACGAGTTTGCCTGGAGAGCTAACGACCTTGACCGAAACCACTGTGTCTATCCAGACTATATTGAGCAGTATTGAAGGCGCATTGACGACCATAACACTGCCAACAACGACGAGCTTGCCTGGAGAGTTAACAACCTTGACCGAAACCACTGTTTCTATCCTGACCATCATAAGCAGCATCCTCACCTCAATCCAAGGAGAGTTGATAACAATTACGGAAACCTCTTTCTCTTTCCAGACCATATTCAGCAGTATCATCAGTTTAATCCCGGGAGATCTGACGACTGTGACCTTACCAACAACTCTACCTGGCGAACTTACAACTTTGACGGAAACATCTGTGCAGACTTCTCTGAGCAGCATAGTCTCCGTTATATCGGGTGTTATAACGACCGTGACTGAGGTCTCTGTTTCGACCTTGCTCAGCGAAATTCTCACCACAATTCAGGGTATTGTCACTACAGTCCTACAGCCTACTACCATTAGTCTTCCATCCGACCTAAGGACTTTAACACTTTCAGAGATAGAGACGATCACTCAGGTGTCTGTTTCAACTTTGGAAATAGTTTCGACTCTAGAGCAAGCCACTTCAACACTGCTCCAATATACTACATTGCTTGGAAGTCTGACAACCATCTCCGTGGATGGCCCAACTTTTGTCTCTACCTTGTCCATCACAGGACCTCCTGAAACCGTTATATCGACACTGATTAGTGAAGTCAGCATTCTAATCACATTAACGGAGACATTGACGTTGCCTCAAATTACTTTCACTTTGGACCCTGTTACTTCATACATCTCTTCTATTACGACTCAGCTTGGAGAGCTGACAACAGTCTCTATTACCAATACTGAGGTTTCCACACTTGTCAGTGAAATACTAAATACTCTAACAGAGACATTTACTTTACCGCAAGCCACTTCTACACTGGATCCAGTCACTGCATACCTCTCTTCGGTCTATACACAGCTTGGAGAATTGACAACAATTTATGTCACTACTATCGAGATTTCAACGCTACTTTCTACTCTAGACTCAGTTACCTCATATATCTCTTCTGTGACTACTCAATTAGGAGAACTAACAACGGTCACTAATATAGAGGTCTCGACTCTCTTCTCAACTCTGGACGGGCAGATTACAAGCATTTTTACAACCTTGACAGAGATAAGTACATCTATCTCGCTTCAAGAGCCTTCCATATCAACGGCCCTTGTTCCCACAACTATCCTATCTTATCTAGGAGCGAGCGAGACGCTGTTCTCAACCGTTATGAACAATGTTTCTTTCACTCTCACTGAGACATTGTCACTTCCTCAACAAACGATCACTCTTGGTCCCATTACCTTGGATCCCATCACATCTTTCGTGCCGACAACTTTGACAGTATCACTTCCGCAGGAAACATCCATTGTTACGCATGATCCTGTTACGTCATACCTGTCAACCACTCTATATATTTTCTCGACAGAAACCTTATCGGTTTTCTCTACTATTTCAGAGTTGCAGACTTTGGTGTCGACAGCACCAGACGAGCTGACGAGCTTATCCTTCACGGAAACTCAAATCCAGACATCCACCCTCTTACCTACAACACTTTACACAACGGAGATCTCTTCAGTACTTGTTACCATCACAGAAATGCAAAGCTTCTTATCGACAATATTAGGTTCAGTGACGAGCGTACTGTACACGGAAACCCAGGTTCTGACCTCCACGCTATCCCTACCGACTACGCTATATTTCTCGTCCACGGAAATATCTTCTGTCTTTATCACAATTTCAGAAGTGCAAACTTTGCTGTCGACAATATCAGGCGAACTTACAAGCCTATCGTTTACAGAGACGCAAATAATAACCACGATAGTCTCCGTACCATTCACAGATATCTCAACTCTCTCGATTCCTGGAGATTTAACAAGTGTGTTTGTCACTGCTACGCAAGTTCTCACTTCAACATTGTCAATTCCGACAACAGTGGTCTCCATCCAAACGCAATATATTACTTCAATATTGGTGTCAGAAATCTCCGGCCTATTGACAAGCATCTTCGTTACCGCTACGGAGCTTTTGACATCTACGTTATCACTTCCGATTACTGAAACCTTTTTTCAGACTGATTATATTACGTCAACTCTGATTTCCGAAATCTCTGGCGAGTTAACAAGCCTATTCTTCACCGCGACGGAAACTCAGATCTCAACGCTGTCAGTCCTCACAACAGAAATCTCTCTGGTTACTCAATACGTGACAGTTTCAGCCATATCAACCAATTTCCAGACGGTGTCTGGAGAGCTTACAAGTATCTTCATCACGGAGACTTCGATTTTGACATCCGTGCTCTCCATCGAGAATGTTTTCACTACTTCTCTTATGGGACAAACCATCACGATATTCCAGGAGCCTTCGACTCAGTATATCACGACATCTGAAATCTCAACCATTGTCACGAGCATAGCTGGGCAGATTTCAAGCATCTATGTAACAGAGACACAGCTTCTTACTACAGTTCTTTCCTACGAAAGTATCTTGACCTCGTATATTAGTGGTGACTTGACAACGGTATTTCAGCCGACCACCGAGCTTTCTACCCTTGCTGAACTCATCACCGTTACTGAGATATCGACTCTGATATCCTCGGTTTCTGATGAGGTGTCAAGCTTCTATGTCACCGCTACATCTGTGTTGACATCTATATCAGATGTGACGACAACACTCCCTGCTATTTTGTCAACTGTTTCGATAGAAGCCTCGACCAAAACTATCTTCTCAACAATCGAAAGTGATCTCTCATTCTTCCAGACTCTGACAGAGACCACTTCGTTGCCACAAGTCACATTACCTGCGGAGACCTCATATATTACACTTCCTGCAATCACATTCCCCCAGGTCACTCTCACAGTCTTCTCGACAGTCGAAATCGTATCGACGATAGAGAGTTATATAACAAACTTCCAGTCTATTTCTGTCACAGAGTTTGACACTCAAACATTATTGACTACCTTGTCAATACCTGGACCTACTGAGAGTCTGACAGCAACATATCTGAGCACATTGACACTTCCTCCGATTACCGAGGTCGTTACAAATACATACTTGATCACAACTTCATACCCAGGGCTGACTGGAACTGAGACCATCACTTTCCTGAGCACGGTATCACTTGATGGTATAACCGAAATCCACACAGAAACCATCTTCAGTACCATTGCTTTAGATGCAATCACTCAACTGGAGACTTACACTTCCGTAGAAACCATCTCGCTGCCTCAGCTCACATTTGTGCAAACAGAAACTTATCTAAGCACGATCTCACTACCTGGTACCACACAGGTTTTTACGTCTTTCAGTACCATCCAGCTCCCCGCCATTACAAGTATTCAGAGCATTTTCTCCACGATAACACTTCCTGGACTGACCAGCTTGGAGACCATCTATAGCACGCTTCCAGGACTGACAAGTATTGGAACCTCTTATAGCATAGTAACCCTGCCAGAAGTCACGGTCATTCAGACATCCTTGGTCACAATCTCTCTTCCGGGCCTCACAAGCCTGGACACAATTTTCAGCACTTTGCCAGGCTTTACGAGCATTGAAACAACTCAACTTCCTGCAGAGACAATTCTGTCATATATTACGCTCACAAACTATATATTCACAACCCTTCCAGGGATAACCTCAATTTCCACCCAGCTTTTATACTCAACTCAAATAAGCTTGATTACAGACATTATTTCGACCACATTCCAAGGACCGACAAGCTTCGAAACAATTTACTCAACACAGCTTTCTTACACTACCCAACTTAGTCTTCTTACGAACTTCATAACTACAAGTTTGCCTGGCCTTACAAGCATACAAACTCTCTACACAACCCAGCTTTCCCTCGTTACCGTTCCAATAACTTTGCCAGCGGAAACTCAGACAATTTTGTCATATATAACGCTCACGAACTATATACCCACAACCCTTCCAGGGATAACCTCAATTTCTACCCAGCTTTCATACTCAACTCAAATAAGCTTGGTTACAGACTTTATTTCGACCACATTCGCTGGACCTACGAGTATTGAAACAATCTACTCTACACAGCTGTCGTATATCACCCAACTCAGTCTTATAACCAGTTTGATAACTACAAGTTTGCCTGGCCTTACAAGTATACAAACCCTCTACACAACTCAGGTTTCCCTCATTACCGTCTCATTGACTTTACCAGTGGAGACCCAGACAAGTCTTCAAACAATTCAAACGACGCAGCTGTCTTACATCACATCTATACAGACACTCACGAGCATGGTTTCTGTCACTCTGCCGGCTTTAACGACTTATATCACGAATTTCGAGACCCTCACTTCGATTGTACCGACGACCCAAGTATCTTTAGTTACTCAATTTTCAACGCTCACTTCCGTTATATCAACTACTCTACCGGCAGTTACTTCGTACCTTACTCAACTTTCTACACTCACGAGTTTAAGCATTTTTTCTACAACGCTGCCTGCGCAATACATAACTCAACTCACTATTTCCACAAGCGTTTTTGCTACAACTCAGTTTTCATATATCACCTCCTCCGAGACCATTACGAGCATTATTTCTACTACTTTACCGGGAATAGTGACTTCAACGACTCAAATTTCCTTAGTGACTTTGATTGTCACTTCTACGAATATAGTACCCACTACGCTGATCCTCACTTCGAATGTGCTGAGCATTTCTACCCTAAGTCTGCCCCAGGTTACTCAAACACTGGTGTCAACTTCGAATGTGCTGAGCATATCAACTGTTAGCCTTCCCCAAGTTACAGAGACACAGGTCTCCACCTTAAATGTCCTCAGCGTTTCGACGTTAAGCCTCCCGCAAGTCACTCAGACTTTGGTGTCAACTTCGAATGTCTTGAGCATATTGACTGTCAGCCTCCCGCAAGTCACTCAGACTTTGGTGTCAACTTCGAACGTGCTGAGCATTTCTACCCTGAGTCTGCCCCAGGTTACTCAGACACTGGTGTCAACTTCAAATGTGCTGAGCATTTCTACCCTAAGTCTGCCCCAGGTTACTCAGACACTGGTGTCAACTTCGAATGTCTTGAGCATATCGACTGTCAGCCTCCCGCAAGTCACTCAGACTTTGGTGTCAACTTCGAATGTCTTGAGCATATCGACTGTCAGCCTCCCGCAAGTCACTCAGACTTTGGTGTCAACTTCGAACGTGCTAAGCATTTCTACCCTGAGTCTGCCCCAGGTTACTCAGACACTGGTGTCAACTTCAAATGTGCTGAGCATTTCTACCCTAAGTCTGCCCCAGGTTACTCAGACTTTGGTGTCAACCTCGAATGTCCTGAGCATTTCAACTTTCAGTCTTCCCCAAGTCACACAGACACAGACACAGACATTGAGCCTCACTTACTTTTCGACTTTTACATTTGTTCAACTTTCCACATTCACCTCATTGCAATTGTCGACCTACACATCCCTTTCATACTCGAACATTCTACAAACCATAACAAGCGTAGTCACTACTCAACTTTCCGGGCTCACATCTCTAATAACCCAAACGTCTTATCTCACATCTCTGAACACTGTTACAAACATTCTCACCCAAACGTCTTATCTCACATCGCTGAATACTGTTACAAACATCCTCACCCAGACTCAGACACTGAGCTCTTATATTACTCAGTTGAGTACATTGACCAGTCTGGTAACGGTCCCAACGACCCTGCCTGGCCCGACTTCAGTTGTTACGTCTCTCCAGCTGTCTACTTTGACGATTACATTACCACTAGCTACTTTGACAATTCTTGGTCCAACTACGACAGTTACAAGTACATCTGTAACTACATCTACACAAAGTATCTTGGTGCCAACAACAGTCACAGCCACTCAGCCTGCTTTGACTGTCACTGCTACTCAACCTGCGTCAACAGTCTCTGTCACCTTACCTGCATCAACGGTCTCCGTAACTCAGCCTGCTTTGACTGTCACTGCTACTCAACCTGCGTCAACGGTCTCTGTCACCTTACCTGCATCCACGGTCTCCGTAACTCAGCCTGCTTCAACAATCTCCATCACTCAGCCTCCTTTAACAGTCTCTATCACTATCACTCAGCCTGCTTTGACGGTTACTGCTACTCAGCCTGCTTCGACGGTCTTTATTACGACAACCCAGCCAGCCGTGACTGTCACAAGCTCATCTACTATCACAAATTCCGTCTCTATTTCCGTTACCGTGACATCCTTCGTTACAAATTTTGTCACTCAAACAGTAACCACAGGCACGGCAACGAGAACCTCCTCTAACACCATCACTGTCACCAACACTGTCACTGTCAATACACCTCAACCCACATGTGGTCTGGCAGGAAGCTCTATTATTGGAACGACACCGGCGGCCTCTCTTGCGTCCTGTCTTGCACTATGCATCAACACCTGCAAATCAGTAACATATATTGCCCCTAATCTTTTGACCGCCTTAGGCTTAACCAACAACTGTAATTTGAATACAGACACCGCAGTTAACACACAAGTCACTAATTACAATACACAACTTTCGAACAAGTTGTTGACGTTGTTTGCAGCTACGTACTCCGACAAAGGCTGTTAGGACAAGACAATCAATATATGGCGCAGAAAAGGAGTTAAGGTGGAACGATGTAGTCAAATAGCTTGAATGCTCCACGTTATGTGAAGGGTAGCTTAAATTATTGAGCCTTTCAGAAGAAGATGCGTGATTATACATGAGTTTTTTTTAGCGTTGTTCAAATTGCCATAGATCTAGTTATTTACTACGAAGATAATTCCAATTCGCCTAATTGTAATCACCAGTATAATCACCAGTATTCATAGGAGCCCATCAATTGCTATATAGTGGATGTCGTCGGTCAACAAGCCTCGTTGTTAAAGGAGAAATTGTTCTTGAGGAGGAGATAGAAGAATACGCCTAGGAAACCTTGGACTGAAATTCTCGCATTGTGGCATTCTGGTCAAAAGGTGCTAGATTCCGAAGCCATCTTCCCTTTCCATGCTCCATCCATCCGGCCGATTTCGGTAACTCGGATACGCAGGCAGGCCCTCGATGCTCCCATGCGAAGTGACTTCGGCATTCTGGTTCACAAGTCAATTCGGAACATACATATTGGTGATCCGGTTGCTCCGAAAATGGGCCAGTACTGGGCGATAAGCTGCAGCTAGCCAGCCCAGTACTTATCTGCTCCATTGGTATTCCCAAGTTGCAAGAACATCTCGGGCATGTCGAGATGTCCAAGTTCAAGATCCTTCGGTCGAATACAGACATACACGATGTCAGCTCGGACGAAATTCTTGAAGAAAACCTGCATCGATGTAATTTGGAGGGGATTAGCGTAGCGTTTTCCGTAAACTGGGTCGTAAACAACCAGATCGAATTTCGATGTTATCTCCCTACAAATGTGATTGCTGCCTTGATAAATATCTTCGCGTCACACTAGTGTATATGGAGAAGCCATTGCTGAAACCCTTCCTATCTTCTTTCAAGTAGGTATCTTGCCACTACTGAGAGCATTCATGGTTCAGAAAGTTACGCGAGCGCATATATTTGTCAGAGAGGTAGGTATATTTTAGTCTGTCTTATAGCTTGAATAGTCTGCACCTCGAAGATTCTATCGCTGTAAGCGAATAGTTCGCGGGCAGCTATGCTGAAAAAGCTTGGTTGCGAACACTCGATGCTATACATCTTATCTGGGTGGAACCACAGGACGGCAGCATTATTCTTTTGGCACAATATATAGGTATATGGTCGTTGTAGTATACAGCCACATACTTGGCTCGGCAAATTACTGGACAGTAGTCCTAATGGCACGCAGCAGCTTTTATAAATGGAGTTGATATTTATGGTTTCCATCGCTCAAGTTGTCGTGGGACTTACAGCTCTCTTGTACTCCATGGCCGGGCTTTCCCCATCCAATATGAGGGCGGCTATCATGAGGTATGGCCTTTGTGTATAATATATGCAAAGTGACTGAATCAGTTGCAATATGTTCTCTGGCAACCACTCCGTGTCCATAGCTTCATATATTGGCATAGAGACTTGTGTCCATCAATAAACTTGGGAAGTGACTTTCACGAGTCGGAATGCTCAAATCCCGACCCGGATTCTGAAATCTCTTCCCATAACTAAAGTTGTCTCCGATAGAAAACTGTGGGTTTTTCCGTAGATAATTCAGTCGCGAAAAGAGTTCATTTGGACAGCAGAAGTCCAGATTTCTTGGTGTCGACAAAGCTTGAGATTGTCCCCCCAGTATATCCAAGGTTTTCAGCTATAGAGAAGTTGTAAACTTGAGGAGGAAGACCGACTGGGCTGTTCCACGGCACATGTGAGCCTCCTCTTTGATTACCACAAAGCCGCAGCCTTCGTACAGCTTTTTTGCAGGTTTGTTGTCGGCTTCCACAACTATGCTCACAACAAAATCTTTCTTCGCCGCCTTCGCTTCATCGGCTGCAAAAGCAATGCCTCTTTCAATCAGCTTTTGACCTAGTCCTTTCCGTCGAGCTTCAGGCAGTGTGAACAAGCCATTGATTCTTGAGTGAAGTAGATTTGACGGTATGAGACGGGCGTCCTTGTTGGTAGCAATCCAAGGATTCCCTAGCGGAGAAAGCTCTTCTGGAGCATGGGAAAGATTGGAGATAACAGTCAGGGTACTGACGAGTCGCGCAGCTTCGTGGGCCACGAAGGTTGTCGCGCATGGGTTTGTGAGACGTCCTAACCAGATATCGTCGGTAAACTCTTTCTCTCGCTCGTAAGTCGAAAGAAAAGCCTCAGGTGACAGCTGTAGGGAGAGTAGTCGGAAACTTTTGTAAAGCTCGACGTAAGATTGCGCAGAATCAGGATCATGTGGCAGTTGCAGAATCTCATATGACATGGTGGCTAAAGTTAATGCGCAACTTGGGAAGAGAACTAGGACAGTCCAGGCGAGTTTGAGAGACACTCACACCGAAGAGAGAGGGATGATTGCTCGGGGAAAATCGCGGCCGTGGATAGCGGTGTTCATGGCCATATCTAAAATGAGACTTGGGTTGTAGGTTGAGTCATCCATAACAATGAATGAGAAACATGGAGAGCGAGAAGAGCTCACACGCCTTCGGGCACGTGCGATAAGGAGAGGAATCACGTGGATATGTCTCCGAGTTTTTGCGCCAGTCTTCTTCGGGCTAGTCAGCAGGCATCTCCTCGGCCCGCTAATTACCCCATCTGTGCTCAGCCGCACCTCTCCAGAGCGCAGCCTTGTCGGTGTCTTGCTTTGTCTCTGCTGCTGCCGCCCGGGCTGCTACAGCAGTCAGCAACATGATTTACAGCTCTCTCCTTTCATCCCTTGATCTCTTGGTACATCAAGTCCAAGCCATCTCTCCTGCTCCAGCGTTGCCTAGCTATGGCCCCCGTTCCTCATCGTTTTCGCAACTTTGACGATCAGGCGGTCTTCGAGGACAGTCAAGAGCGCGCTACGAAAGAGACCACGCGCAACTTTGTCGTTGAATTCGGAAAGAATGAGGCACAGGTCGCCTTCGACTTGGATGCTAATCATATCGCAGATCTCTTGAAGACGGAGAGATCGCTGGAACGGCCTGTGCGGTGGATGTAAGCCTGCTCGCTCAACCTTTTCGTGTTGTCGGACCCACCATTGACCTCTACAAGTAACATCTGGGCTCCGAATCAACAGGTAGATACCGTAGAGGTTCTGGGGTTCCACTACAAGTTTTCGCCGAGACTGCAAGCCATCATTCGAACTGTACCAGAACCATCACATCCCGCGAAAGATCTGAAGGTCGAGCATCGATTTCGAGCAAAGACCTTTCCTAAGAATGATCCCGAGGTTGCTGAGAAGAGTATTGACTTGCCCACGACTGCAATTCCGACTAGGATAAGATCGGTCAACACAAGTCATTATGAAATTGCTAGGCAGATGGTTTCCTACCAGTCGGTAGATGTCGGAGCACACTGTAAGCCTCGTGCGGTCTAAAAGGCTCTGGGAAGCCCCATTAATGTTGTGCAGTCCTTTGTATAGGAGCAAACTGGATGCACCAGGCTCCCAAGCCGAAGAGCAAAGACGACGAGAGCATCGTTCCGGTGGACGCGCATCGGAGGCTGTGGTCCTGGTTAATCCTTTGTGATGATCGTAAGAATAAATTAAACCCCCCAGTATGCCATTTGCGCTGACTCCAGGAGATACTGTGATAAGCTTTCATGAAGATCCTGGTGTGGTCGGGGATGTCACAGAAACTCATCTGCTACGTGGTAATGTCCTGAGTGTCTTCTGTCAACTTTCACAACACGGCCACGAAGGTGCAGATCCTGTCTCGATGCAAAGCGTGCGGCAGGCGCTGCCTGAAAGTGCATCGTATAATGCCGGTATTGAAGGCGCGAGTAACCTCTTCTACTACCTGTTTGACGATTGGCGAGCTGTGTATGCATCTCTCTCAAGATTCCACAAAAGACTTGAGGCTCTAGTCGGTTTTCTCACCCTTTTGATTCATTTCCGAGACTAAAATTTTGCAGCAAACTTCAATCTTTGGAAACCTAGTAAGCATTAAATCGGTCTTTGCCAAGCCACATATTAACCATTGCAGACCAAAAAGTCCAATAGCACACCAGACATGAGTATCATACCAAGTCTTCACATGCTGGGGCGAGACATTCGTGTGCGACAACACCTATACGAAGGGTACTTCAACCTTATTCAGCGAATCCTTGGACCTAGTGACAAGTCTGTTCATGAATCTGTCACCTACTCAGCGATGCAGGGCCACAACGGAGTAGTGGTTGCACCATCAGCCCATCAGCGGTTCGAGCGACTTGGCGATCGATTGCAGCTTCTGATTCTGAGCGAGATGCGGGAATTCCTGGTCGAGAAAGACGCTCTGATCTCGACGGTAAGTACATCTCGGGAATGCCCGTGGCTTGACACTGACAAGTACAGTATTTCAATATTAACGCCCAGAAAGACTCCGAAGCTACAGCACGACTTACACGATCAGCAACACTGCTCGCAAAGCTGTCGGTATTGTTCCTTCCTGTAAGCCTGATGACCGGCTACTTCTCGGTACAGATCAATGATCTCGCAGGAGTCTATACAGCAAGGGACTATTGGTCGGCGTTTGCTGTTATCATGAGTATATCATTCATTTCAATCTTCTTATTGAGCAAGAGCTTGATGTGGATTACTGAGACATTAGAGGCGTGGGTGAAGAGTACGACGAAGTATTGCAAGAAAGCTGTGATAGGCAGGAGGCCTGAGATCGATGTAGAGGAGGAGGATGAATAAGATCTAGATTTCAGGATGGATTCTGGGTTTCTAGTACCTTTTGTATGTGATTTAGCAGTTGAGATTGGCGTCAGGTGTACAAGGCCCTCAAAGGCTGAGGTGGATATAGTAAGCAACAATCAGCAACAATGAGTAGATTGCCATATGCGAGTCTTCTATACCCCTCTTACTACTGTATTCTCGCGGGAGATGAAAGACTTTATCCATCCAGGTTTGTTAAGCTCAGAGGATCCGAACCTTTCATGTCCCCCGGTTCCACTACCTATCTGCCCCAGCCCGGGGCAAGACCTCCGTATCATGTTTCTTGTGTATTTGTTGTCCTTTTTCTTATCTGAAAAGTGTCTCCTTTGTATATCATGATACGTCGATGGCAGGTTGTAAGACGATACTTTCAGTGCGCTCTGGATCCCTTCCTAGGCGAAGCAAAATAATTAAGCGAGGGGACAGACAATATTGATGTAACGATGACTTAGACGCAAAGACATAAAGCATGCAAAGTGGTGACGTTGAAGTCTACTAATGCTATCGTTTCTCATTATTTATTACATCCGCCTTTATAACGTAGAATTTAGTAAGGCTATAGTACGCCATCCAACCGGTTATACATGTTTTCTATACACAGAGCCTTCTTTGCTTTAAAGAAGACTTAGACACCTCTACGAGGCGAAGGATTCTGCGGTACCAACATCAAGTCCATCGCCCTTCTCATTAATTCTTACAATGGCGGTATCTCCTGTTTTGATCTCGCCCCTGATAATCTTGTCTGCGAGGCCATTTCCAATTTGCTTTGCAATCAAACGGTTGAGTGGTCTAGCACCGAACTTGGGATCGTAGCCACGGTCTGCAAGCCATTGGCGAACGCTGTCGTCTACAGAAAGCGTGACTCTTCGGTCTTCAAGGCGCTTCTGTAGTTCCTTGAGTCGAATATCGACGATGTCCCGGAGTGCTTCTATGGCGAGGCGCTTGAAAATGATAAACTCATCGATACGATTCAGGAATTCTGGAGCATCTGGAACTTGTTAGTATCAAATTCGGCTCGGAAGGTTTGGTTCACTTACAATTGTTGGTGACTACATCCATCACCGCCGATCTGACAGTCGGGGCGATTTCTCCGTTGGCATTCTCATGATAAGGATGGATTGGATCGTTGCCAACAAGGATGTCTGCTCCAAGGTTTGATGTGAACACAATCAGAGTGTTGCGAAAATCCACCTTGTGTCCTTGACTGTCGGTAAGGAATCCCTCGTCCAGCACTTGGAGTAAAAGTGCAGAAATGTCGCGATGTGCCTTTTCGAACCTGCACATTACAAGTCAGCTGTGCTACAAACTAGGCGAAAGGGGTTGGAAATGAACACTTACTCGTCAAACAGAAGTACGCAGTATGGCTTTCTTCGTACAGCTTCTGTCAATTGCCCAGCGTCATCATAGCCTACGTAGCCAGCGGGGCTGCCAATTAATCTCGATATCGTGTGTTTCTCTTGGAACTCGCTCATGTCGAATCGGACAACGGCTGAACTTTTGGAAAAGAGGGTCTCTGCGAGCTTCTTGCAAAGTTCTGTCTTTCCTACACCAGTTGGACCAAGGAAGAAGAAAGATGCAAGAGGTCGGTTCTCTCCATTTAAGCCTGCTCGTTGCATTCGAACTGCATTCGCCACAGCCTTGAGTGCTTCGTCTTGGCCACGGACTGATTCTCGCAGCGTATCCTCAAGATGAATCAGCTTTTCAACATGGCCTGATGTAAGCTTCGTGACAGGAATTCCAGTGACTCGAGATACCACTGCTGCAATATCATCTGCAGTGACGGAATCATGAATCAAACTGGTCTCTTCTTTAGATGGCACAGTCTCGCCATCTTTTGGCAATTTGGCCTCCAAAGAAGGGATCACAGAGTACCTGAGCTCTCCAGCCCGACCGAAGTTGTTTTCTCGTTGGGCTTGTTCTAATTCAATCCTGGCCCTTTCAAGATCCTCTTTGGTCTTTTTGATGGCATCGATCTCAGCCCTTTGCTTTTCCCATTTCTCAGTTAATACCGCAGCTTCGTCCTGGAATTCTTTCAATGTGGCCTCGAGCTTCTCTCTTCGTTCTTTGCTCGCAACGTCAGTCTCCTTGCGCAAGCTTTCGAGCTCAATCTGAAGCGTCATAATTCTTTGATCTAGTTGCATGATTTCTTCAGGCTTGCTCTCTTGCTGCAATCTCAGTGCACTAGCAGCTTCGTCCATCAAGTCGATAGCTTTGTCTGGAAGGAAGCGGTCAGTGATGTATCGGTTGCTGTAAGTAGCGGCAGCCACCAAGGCACCATCTGTGATCCGAACACCATGGTGAACTTCGTATTTCTCCTTGATTCCACGGAGAATACTTATCGTGTCTTGGACGGAAGGTTCGTTGACTTGTATAGGCTGGAAACGTCTTGCCAGGGCAACATCTTTTTCAATTGCTCTGTACTCTGCTAGGGTGGTGGCACCGCAACACTGTAGTTCTCCTCTGGAGAGCGCAGGCTTCAACAAGTTGGACGCATCTATTGAACCTTCCGCCTTTCCGAGACCTAGTAATGTATGCAGCTCATCCACGAACAGGATCACGCCTCCTTCCGCCTCCTGAACCTCCTTGAGAACCTTCTTCAGCCTTTCCTCGAAATCACCTCTGAATTTTGCACCAGCAATAAGTTGTCCAAGGTCAAGAGATATCACTCGCTTGTCCTTGATGCTCTCGGGTACATCACCCCGGACAATTCGCTGCGCCAGTCCTTCCAGAATAGCCGTCTTACCGGTTCCTGCATTTCCGATCAAGACTGGGTTGTTCTTGGTCCTCCTCGATAGAACTTGTATGGTCCGGTGGATCTCTGGGTCTCTGCCGATAACAGGATCAAGCTTCCCCTCCTTCGCGCGAGCCGTAAGGTCAACACCATATTCTTCCAAAGCGGATTTCTCTTCGCCACCACTCATATCCATTCGATGGGTTCCCCCCGGTGGATGCGGTCTTCCGTTGGCATAGGTGCGGAGTGAAACAATGGGGAGCGCATTTCGACGTATTGTGTTCGAATATTGGGCGTGTGGTAGTGCAAGTAGAGCTCTGGATCTGCTCGCGAGTCTTGCTTCTGCAGCTGCGACGATGCGCCTCGCAGGCAATCGAGCTTGTCTTGACAGCATGGTCACTAATGGTCTTAAGGTATGAATAAAGAAACAAAAGTCAACTTGTAATTAAGCGCGAACATATTCTTCAGAAGCCGGAGGTCCGGGGGAGAGGCTTCTGAAATAGTCGTGCTGGGTGGAAGCTATCGAAGCTGATGGGTGAATCTCGAAGACTCTAGCTAAACCCACCCGGGTCCAGGCTAGGCCAAGCACTGTCTACATCACCATGGAATCTGTCAGAGGACCAAGGTTAGAGAGACGATATCTGACGTTTAGATTTGCTTCGGTTTGATATTTAGCTTAGCTCTGATTCTAGTTTGTATCTATCTGCAATAGAAAGTGTCCCTTGGCCGGTTGACGTGCCATCCCATTCCGAAGCATCACGCCGATGCTATGACCAGCTCCTCATGTTATGGATCTGAAAGCTTCGCTGGTTGATGCCTGATAATCATGGCTGCCTGAGATATGACTCGCCCGGCAGCGGGGACACCACGCTTTTTTTCAATTTTAAACGTATTCAAAAACACAACCCCACTACATCTAACTCCTCCCACATCAAACCCTCTTCTCTCCCTACAACCTACCAGATTTCATACTCAAATCGTCAATATGGGATTCACCGACTTCGCCGCCGAGACTGGTCTCACCAGTAAGTTTCGGTCTTCTTTCCAGGTCGAGAACCTGGGCGGGCAGCTGCGAGGACACTGTGCTAACCTACCTCAGTGCTTAACAGCTGGTTGACCACCCGTTCATACATTGTTGGGTACGTTGAATCGCTGCTGGAGCGTTTGTTCCGTTCCCTCTTCTGCGCGCGTGGAGGAGGAAGTTGTTGTCCTCTATCGCGCACAGCTACCTTCCCAAAACACCACATTTCATGATGAGCAACATTGGTCCGTGTTACTGAGCGGCCTCAAGAACCGTCATATGGCGATCACCATTGCATTCAAGTGCACCTCTGAATTTTGTCACCTATTACATCTTCTACTATGGACTGATTACCTTTGGGATTTGCCCCGCTAATCCTGGATTAGCTACCAACCATCCCAAGCCGATGTTGTTACCTTCAAGGCTATCGCCTCTGCCCCAGATGCCTCCAAGTACCCACACGCTGCTCGGTGGTACAAGCATATCGCCTCATACACTGATGAGTTTGCTACCCTCCCAGGTGATGCCTCCAAGGCCTACACCACCTACGGACCAGAGGTCTCTGAGGTTACCTTGAACCCAGCAAAGGCCCCAGCCGCCGAGGAGGAGGATGATGAGGTCGATCTTTTCGGCAGTGATGACGAGGAGGAGGATGCTGAGGCTGCCAGAATCCGTGAGGAGCGTCTGGCTGAGTACAAGAAGAAGAAGGAGGGAAAGACCAAGCCAGCTGCCAAGTCTGTTGTCACTATGGATGTCAAGCCATGGGGTATGTTTTTCCAGCGATGATCTTTCGGGCAAGTCCTAACTCCTCTTTAGATGATGAGACCGATATGAAGGCTTTGGAGGCAGCTGTCCGTGGTATTGAGAAGGATGGTCTCGTCTGGGGTGCTTCCAAGCTCGTCGCTGTAGGATTCGGTATCAAGAAGTTGCAGATCAACTTGGTCATCGAGGATGACAAGATTGGTCTTGATGACTTGCAAGAGGAGATTGCTGAGTTCGAGGACTACGTCCAGTCAACCGATATTGTGAGTTTCCCCACTGCAATTGATTCTAATGCTGTATACTGACATTCTCCTTCCAGGCTGCCATGCAAAAACTATAGATGGTTTACTCGGGATCTGGATCTGGATCTCAGATTTTGTTCACGCATTTTACGGCATTCCTTTGATTTAAAACATTCTCCCCTGGTTATGTAACTAAATACCAGATGAGATGCATTACCTAGCTTCATGAAAATCATGGCTAGTAATAGAAACCCAAAATTAAAGACATTCGAACACTTCCCCAGTATCGATGGACAGCTTGTTCATGTGGGTTCCTTTGTGGTTGTACTTGCTGCCTTTGAATGTAACCTCAAACCCGTATCCACAAAGTCCACTTTCCTTTGGCCTCAGGCATCAAGAACCTCATCCTCACTTTCTTCAGCTCCCCTCCAATGCAGCTCACAACACTCCAGCTCCGTCCTTCTCCAGCACCACCCTCCCGAACCCCTTCCCAGCCATGGAACCGCGACAAGCCGCCGCGTCTACAGCTTCGCCCTTTCCCACCGCTGTAGAAGATTTCGATGCCGACACACGCATCTCCTTTTCGAAGCTCAGCAATAAGTTCATTCTCGAGCAAGAGGACGGCACTGAATACGAATTCGACGATGCCATTCGGCGGTGGATCCCCGTCGTCGACGAGGCGTTACTTGAGGAACAGCAGAGAGCCTACGCCGTTCAAGGCGTGGACGAGGAGGAACCGGTGGACGCCTTGCGAAAGAAGCGGAAAACGGAATATGTCAATGGAGAAGAAGTATGTCAATTCCCCTCTTTTAACCTGCGACAGAGGGTTTCTTTTTTTCTTTCATGCAAATGAGATCCCATACTGACCCTGAGTTCTAAAGGAAGGAGGTCGAATGGCCAAGGCGCCCAAGAAGCAGAAAACTCCCCTCCCACCGCGCGCAAACACCGCCGTCTACGTAACGGGCCTTCCCCTCGACTGCACCGTAGAAGAAGTCGCCGCGGTCTTTTCGCGCAAATGCGGCGTGATCGCCGAGGAGATCGACAGCGGCAAGCCGCGTATCAAGCTGTACACGAACGAGAACGGCGAGTTCAAAGGCGATGGGTTGATCGTGTTCTTCAAGGCCCCCTCGGTCGAGATGGCCATCATGCTCCTGGACGATACGGATTTCCGGATCGATGGCCAGGGCCAGGGCAGTGGGAAGATGCGCGTCCAGGCGGCGGAGCAGAGCTACAAGAAAGTGCAGCACAACGACGCCGCCGCGGCTGTGGGCGGCGCCGAGGAGAAGAAGCGGGTGCAGACGAGCATGAAGGATAAGCAGAAGATCATCAAGAAGACGCAGAAGCTCGATGCCCGCCTGGCGGACTGGGACGACGATGAACCGTCGGCGCTGCACGAGACCAGCTCCCGCTGGGACAAGGTGGTGATCCTAAAGCACATGTTCACGCTCGAGGAGCTCGCCGAGGACGCCGCGGCCATTCTAGACATCAAGGAGGATATCCGTGAGGAGTGCAGCAAGCTGGGGGAGGTCACGAACGTGGTGCTCTTTGATCTCGAGGAGGAGGGGATTGCGAGTGTGAGGTTTGCCAATGCAGAGGCGGCGCAGGCCTGTGTGAATCTCATGCATGGGAGGAGTTTTGATGGCCGGAAGGTCGTGGCGTATGTGTCGGAAGGGAAGGAGTCGTTTAAGAAGTCCAAGAAGAAGCAGGATGAGGCGGATGAGGCGGAGGAGAGCTGAGGGTCAGTTTCCTCTGCGCTGGGCTCGGCCGGCATTTCCAGCCGATGTGTATGACTATGGCGTGTCTTTGGGCAGGGAGGGCGTTCACGGCAGGGCTTGCATTGGGAATAGGAATGGGCGGTAGAAAAAGTCGGCCTCTTTGCGTGCGCTGGAATGGTTCGGGCTACGCAGAAAAGAGCGGCCACGATACCAGAATATGAGCATTTTCATCACCCGTTCGGTCACGCTTGCATGGACTGGGACACAGAACTGACTGCAGAACACTCTCGCTTTTGGTTGTACTGCTTACTATATGGAACAGGTTTCTCCGGCATTAAATTATAAAAGAGGTCATCTCGTCGTGAGGACTCATCCTTACCAGCCAGCTGATAAGATCCGACTGGTTCCTCTCCCTACCAACCGACCACCGCCGCTTGGTGCTCAGCAGTGGCCGTACTTGACACCGCGCTTCCCCAGCTCCTTCCTCCCCACGCTCTCCTCCGGCCAGACCCAACCTCGCGCGCGCTTCGCCTCCCTCTTCTCCGCCAGCTGCGGTTCGGGGATCCAGTCGTCCTTGGGCAAGCACTTCCGGCGCGTGCCCTCCGCCGGCGCGCCAATCTCGCTCTTCCAGCTCACTTGCCCCGGGAGGGTATCATCCCGTGCCAGCATGTGGAGGTACCACAAGGCCAGACAAGCCGTCATCTTGGGGCGGTCCGGTTCCCGCTCCGGGTCATCCTGGGGGGAGAACGCGGCGTTGAGGGAAGGGAAGTCGGGGTCGGGGGCTTGAGCGGGCGCCGCATCGTCGTGCGCGGCAAGCTGGATGGTTTGGACTTCCAGGTATCCAAAGTGTGGCGTCGTGTCGCCACCGTTGCGGACCACGACGAGCTCGATCTCGGTCATGATGAAGCCGTAGCGGCAGCCGTGCTCGCGCATGTACCGGTGCAGGTGGCTGAGGCCCCGCAAGTACTCGACCTTCTTGTGGTTGCCTTCGGTGCGCATCCCCGTGTTCCAGCGGTTGTAGCTCTTGACCAACCCGACCACGCGGCCGAGGCCACGGCCATAGATCAGCTGCGAGTTGTCATCGGTGTAATTGGAAATGAACGAGGGCTCCGGCTGTTTAGCGGAGGCGGAGCGCATCATGAGGTGTCGGTTGCCCATGGATAAGGAAAGGGCAGCGTTGAGCTTGGTGGCGTAGAACGAACTGTAGATGGCTTGGAGATCCGCTTCGGTTTCTGGCTTGGACGATGTCCGGGCTGGGACCGGGAATGTCATTTCTGGGAGGGCGATGTTTAGCAGTCCATGCAAGCCAGGAACCGTGGTGATGGTGTCCACATTGAAGGATGTCCAAGGACGGATCTGGCGAATGTCCCACCAGAAGTGCTTCGTGCTGGGATCGCGGTAGTGCGTGTTGATGTGATAGACCAGGGCCGGTGCCGGGTTGGGGGAGGTCAGATACGACATCATGGTCGTCGTGCTCCCATGGTCGAACGGATTAATGACAAAGTCATCAACCGATGTGCTCTGGAGTAGCGGTGATGGCGTACGTTGCGGCGTCGGGAAAAAGGTTTGCGGCACATAACTCTCCGGGTGAGAATTCGTCGTGGATGAAATGTAGGCTGGCATCTGGCGGTAGGTGGGAAATCCATATTTGCCCAGCGTCTGGCCATCCAGACTTGCACTGGATGCACGTCGTTGTTGAAGCGTTGCGTCCATGGAGATGGGCGATCCCAAGGACATGGTCTCGGGCACGGCGTGAGCCTGGAAGCCATGGTCTTGTTGGATGAACGAGATGGACTCCGGGTTGGTATAGCTTCGAGTATGGGACGGCCGGAAAGCAGCGGCCGAGTTGAGCGGCTTTGACAGCGGCGTCTGCTTGAATCGCTTGGCGGGAGAATGGATCTCTTGATCCTGAGGACGGATCTTGGGCAACAGCAGCGGCCCGTGGTGTCGGATGGGAGACTTCATGGGGGTGGTCAAGTGCGTAGCAACGGACTCCGGCGACGAGTCTTGGGAGTAGAGCGAGGCATAGGAATTGGATCGAGAGTGCGTCGCCCGGAAAGCACCGTCCGGCAGCGCCTCTTCAAACGAAAAGGAGGGAGGTGTTGCGGGACCGAACGAGAAAGAGTAGTCGAACGACATATCGACGGCTACCAGGCTGGGACGGGTCAGGCTGGGCGCAGGTTGGATGGGTGTTGGGGCCAACTCACGCAGTCAAGACTGACCGTGTCGATTAGACACTACGAAGGAAGTGCAAACAGGAGACCAGCTCCACGGGTTGGGTACAGAGGAATGAAAGGCAAAGGAAATTCGTGGGCGTCTAATCAATGGGAACCCGATCTCAATAGAAACTGCTCTATCGAATGAACCAAATCCAGCGGCGGGGCGGCCATACTTATCCTCGCGGTCGAGGGCCAGCGGATGCGACGAAGCTGCACCGCCCAAGACTAGATGGGCAGATGTTGCAATACGAAGAAATCTAAATCAATGTGAAACATGAAGGAGGAGCAGCCGGCGTGCAGACTCCGTCATTCTCTTGCTGGAGGGGTGTGTGAGGTGAGCAGCCGGCGCGGTTTCTTGGTCGAGGCCAGCTGGGCCATCTCTCCCCATTGCCGCCATCGCATACGACGGAAGGCAAAGCGACCACCAGCACGGGAGCAAGCCATCGGCCGACTCGATCCACTCTAGCAGATGCAATGCAGCGTCTCTGCTGTGACTCATATTTAGAACCATGTATTTTGGAGATGCAGCGGCGGCTACCATGAGAAGGGACTAGGGAGGTAGGGTAGGGACGGTACTTTGGACAACAACAGCTGCACAGCAAAGCGCGTCGCTAAATCCCACACGCCTACAAGCTGCGCGACGGCAGCGCACCACGAAGCGCTCACGCGTCAATGCCGTGGTCGCAGCGGCAAAGGCGAGAAGATATTTATAACACTGCAACCCGTAACCGCTCGGGAGCAAGGGGACTTCTGCTCGCCGCATCCCGCTCCGGGGCCCGAATTGGTCGCACTGGCGACGTGCGAAGCGCGTAGCAAGATTAGCTGACGAGAAGGGCGCGCCGACGAGGGACTTGGGACGACGGGTGAGGCAACGTCGTCGTTGGCGCCCAACACGGCATGAACCATCGACCGTGACAATTTCGCGTGCGCTGCCGCGGTGCCCCATTGGCTGTGCAACGCGCTTACAGCCTTGTCCGTCCGCGCGCGCG
The DNA here is from genome assembly GCA_003369635.1 of Coleophoma crateriformis. NCBI lineage: Eukaryota > Fungi > Ascomycota > Leotiomycetes > Helotiales > Dermateaceae > Coleophoma > Coleophoma crateriformis. The sequence goes on from PDLN01000001.1 coordinate 776,902, forward strand.
CCGTGCAGCAGACAGCCAGCGGGCCCAGCTGCCATCTCGCGTCTACCGGCATCCATTGGTCGCCCGCGCTGCCAATGTTTCCTCCCACTTCGTTTCAACTCGGCCGGCGCTGCGAACAACGACTGCCTTTCGGCACTGGGGCTTCGACAAGCTCGGTGACTCATAGTGATCTGGAGCGGTGCTCTTGTCTCCTCCCCCACATTATCATCGTCATGCCAGCTTGACCACACCCCATCAGACGAAAATCCGGTGGCTGGGAGGCCTTCCCAGCGACCTCGATCGGCGTCGTGAAAAGCCTCATATGCAGTCGACCGACTCTACAGCACTCTGAAACATCGATGTAAAGCCACAGCTCGTCGTATCGGCTGCAACCTGCACCCCGAGAAGTCGTGCTGGCCGTTCACGTGATCTTGGTGGGCTGGCGTGTGCCGTGATGCCATTATCAGGTGGGCAAGAAACACTCGAGGGAAACCAGGTACCGGTATATGAAACACGATGGCTTCAGCATCGGGGCTTCTCGAGCCTTGGGGGCTATTAAGTTTTCGTTTTTGCACACATGCTACTTAGAGGTTTAGCTCGCTTGTGCTGTCTCTCACTCTCTGCCTCTTAGTCTCTCTCCCACCCATTTTTCCAAGATGTCCAAGCCACAGAACTCGCTGTCTAAGAACAAGACGTCCGTGTGGCCGGAGAGGAAGGTATGTCTTGCCAACTTCCTAGCAGTATACCCTGAACCCAGGGCCCCGGGATCACTCGTAGCATGACCTGACCCGATCCTGTACGCCATTAGCAAAGCGTGCTTGACGGGGCGATAAATAGCAGAAATAGCAGAAATACAAAACATGGCAAGAGTTCGGAATGAATGAGAAGATGACGTACCAGCTTAGAGTCTCTCCAAAATCTCCGAGAGTCTTGTTTGGTGGAATTGTCTTTGAAGAGGGCATGGTGCACCTCGTCACCGTTACGCAAGTCAGTTGTTAGTCGAGAAGCTTTGGCTGAGGATGCATCCAGACTTATCTTTGGTTCCACACAACCTCACCCTTGGACTGCGCTTGCCGTACCTTGATAAGGGAGCACCGCCGGCTTACCAAGGAAGAGATACGATGGAGACTCCATTTCGAGGAAGACTCACTATGTTTGAGGAAGGCATGCGGTATGAAGGGGCACTGACCACCCATATGATATTTCTAGGATTCAATGGTTAGTAACAAGAGATTGAGGTTGTAGATAGGCGTGAGCATACTCGAAACTTCACCAGAACCCCGCCTTCGGACTGCGCTTGTCGTACCTTGGTAAGGGAGCACCGACAGCTTACCAAGGAAGAAGCCGGGGATCGAAGTTTACTTTGAGAGACAGATGCATCGGAATTACGATGGTTGACCGAGTTTACTGCATCACTAATATCGGCAAAGTCCTCTGGTATTCATTCGTTAGCAATGTCATCCTCGAGATTACGGGCAGCTATGAACTTACTTGTTATTTCATGACAACTGGCCCTCGGACTGCGCTTGTCGTACCTTGATAAGAGAGCACCGACTGCTTACCAAGGTTAAGTAGATGGTGACATATGTCAAAGTATAAGATCGAAAATGCATAAAATACAGAAGCTGACTTGTGATATATGGCATGTAGAAGGGGGTATATCAGGGGACTAGATATCAAATAAATGGGGGATAGATAGGGGAAGGACCAGTTTACATCTTTGCCATCGATGACCGTGGTATCGAGTGGTCCTCTCGGGCTAGGTAACGGCCACCATTCCGTGTAAGGTAACGTCGTACAATAGACGAGGAGTTTTAGGTCATCTCGGACCGTTGAAGAAAGGAGAGCAGGGAGAAGAGGTAGAAAACTTACAGGTGAGGGGTAAACAAAGGAAGGGGAATAAGAAATCAACTTACTTCTCTTTTATCGTCTCGTGGACGGGTAGTTTCTTGTGATTCCGCACTAATGTAGATTGCCAATATGGTAAATATAAGACTCTATTATGAATAGATCAGAGACAAAGGAGAAGTGGAAGATGAAGGAAGGAGGAGATGCGTCACAACAGCAAGAAGGCATAGGACAAGGCATGTGGCAAGAAAGTCCCAAGGAGGAAAGAAAGTCACAAGGAGAAAAGAAAGTCACAAGGAGAAAAGAAAGTCACAAGGAGAAAAGAAAGTCACAAGGAGAAAAGAGACAAGAAAGACACAAGGAGAAAAGAAGTCAAGGAAGTCACAAGTAGAAAAGAGACAAGAAAGTCACAAGGAGAAAAGAAAGTCACAAGGACAAAAGAAAGTGGCAAGAAGACAAGAAGTCAAGAAAGTCACAAGTAGAAAAGAAAGTGGCAAGACAAGAAGTCAAGAAAGTCACAAGGAGAAAAGAGACAGGAAAGTCACAAAAAAAGAAAGTGGCTGGAAGGCAAGAAGGCAAGAAAGCAGCAAGGCAGGAAAGCAGCAAGGCAGAAAGCAAGAAAGCAAGAAAGCAAGAAAGCAAGAAAGCAAGAAAGCAAGAAAGCAAGAAAGCAAGAAAGCAAGAAAGCAAGAAAGCAAGAAAGCNGAAAGCAAGAAAGCAAGAAAGCAAGAAAGCAAGAAAGCAAGAAAGCAAGAAAGCAAGAAAGCAAGAAAGCAAGAAAGCAAGAAAGCAAGAAAGCATGGAATGGCAGAACGCATAAAAACAATAAAAGAAACCGCAGACACAACATTATGGAATGAGGACTTCCTTCCAAGATAGGGAAAAGAATGAAACGACATTAGGAAAGACAAAATCAAAATTCAGAGCAAAACACACGCAAGACTATAAGAAGCAAAGGAATTGGAAAGAAACTTTCTTTCTTTTGAAATGGAAGCAAAAGACAGAAGAAAACGGTAAGGAAAGACAGTACGAAAAGAAGGAAAGGACAAAAGGACAAGAGAAGCCACCTACCCGAGTCTTAGTTTAACGTGATCGCGCACGGTAGTTTATACTCTTCTCGGAGTTAATACAAATGCGAAATATGGTAGGAGATAAATTTCAAGAGATAAAGGAAGATCAGAAAGACAATATATCAGAAACGCAACGCAAAGAAATTTAAGATGTACAAGATAAGTTGAAAAATATCTAATGGAAGGCCGGCAAGGAATAGATCGAAGCATATAGTAAAAATACTCATAGATAAGAGAGTAGATGATCAATACAAAGGTCAGAAACAAGAAAGCTAATATGATAAAAAATTGCAAGATATGCAAGAGATTGCAAGAAATTGTAAATATAGCAACGTATATCAGAATAGACTGTCATATATGCGTCGCTTCCTAGAAGCAAAGCGCATTTGATAGGAAAACAAAAGGAAAAGAAAGTGAAAAACAAGAAATGAAATATACACCTACCTCAGGCGCTTACCTTTTAGCAGTTTAAAGTCTTGCTGAGGACTGTAGTTTATACTCTTTCCGGAGTTATTATAGATGCGAAATATAGCAGAAGGTAAATGAAATATATCTAACAATACAATAGAGAAAGGTTGAGGATTGAGTAGACAAAGATAAGAGATAGAGATATAAAGTAATAACGAAAGAAGTAATAGTATGTAGAAGACAGGTAAGAAAGTATAAGTAATAAAGGGTGTATGAATGATAATATATGAACAACTATATATAAGGAACATGTGTATAAAGAACAATATATGAAAATTCGTATGTAGAACATGTGTATGAAGAACATTTGTATAAAGAACAACATATAAAGAACACGTGTATATAGATTAGTTGCATAAAAGAATATACGTATGAAGAACATGAATATAAAGGACATGTGTATGAAGAACAATATATAAAGAACATGGGTGTGTTGATCAATTATATAAGAATATATTTATGAAGAATATGACTATAAATAATATGTGTATGAAGGACAATATATGGACATTTGTGTAAAGAACATGTGTATGAAGAATATATATATGTAGAATAATTATATGAAGAACATGTATATGACATGTATATGAAGAACATGTGTATAAAGAATATGTATATGAAGAACATGTGTATAAAGAGCATGTGTGTGAAGAATATATATATATTAGTAGAATAATTAAATGAAGAGCATGGATATGACACGTATATGAAGAACATGTGTATGAAGAATATGTGCATGAGGTACATGTATATGAAGAATATGTGTATAAAGAATATATATATGTAGAATGATTATATAAAGAACATGTGTATGAGTAACACCTGTATAAAGAACAGCATATGAGGAACATGTGTATGTAGATCAATTATATAAAGAATATATGTATGCAGAACAACATATCAAGGACATGTGTATGTAGATCAATTATATAAAGAATATATGTATGAAGAACATGTGTATGAAGAATATATGTAAGTAGAATAATTGTATGAAGAACATGTGTATGAAGAATATGTGTATGAGGTACATGTGAAATGAAGAACAATGTATAAAATATCCGGATAGAACAAGATCAGGAAAACATTGAGAACATCAAACTTGGAAGAATAAGAGTACACATAAATAAAAGTGAGAGGGGGAAATTCAGGACATGGAGATAGATGAAGCAGTTTTATGTCATGCAGGACAAGTTGCAACTGACAAGCGATTGTATAACAAGGAAGAAATAAATAAATCAAGCGACAACAACAACATGCATGTGATACCACGTGATGACAACAAGGATGAAGTAAGAAAGGAAAGGGCAAAGCATCAACAAGACTACTTGTTATGAAAGAAGATTGTAAATAAGAACAATCGCTCAAGTAAATAGACAAACACGATCAACTCCTGTCAACTGACAGTGATGATATTATGTTATGATGTTGAAGAGTAGAGAGTGCAGTGGACATCTATATCCGACGACCTTGTGGTTGAGGGACTGTTGATGGAGTGATGTTGGAGGAGAAGATGTTGTAAATGTAGAAGATCAGAGGGTCATGGATGACGCGTCCTCAACTTGAGCGACGATAAAAGAGAAAGGACAGGACGAACTGGGGAGGTGATTGATACAGCCTCTTGGATGTGATGGAAGTGCAGGCTCTGTGATGGTTGTTAGCTCAGGCTCTCAAAGTCCGACCGATGTCAAGGCAAAATGAAAACAACACAATTAGAAATAGGTACCATAGCGACGACAACGACGAGATTGATCTGCCTTAGATGATCTGATGATGAGAGGAGATGTGCTTATCATCGAGAGGCATGCTGAATTCTTTAGAATAAGAGAGATGAAAGTATTGATGAAGTTGTGTCTGTTAAGGGGAATGTTGTTGTAGAAGAGAAGAAGAAAAGAGGAGCACAGCGGGGATGCGCGGGGGTTATATAGAGCTTCAGCAAGCTAGCAGGTTCCAAACGCACCATGATTTGGGTTGACATCGTTGACACTGGCGTGCCCGCGATGTCGCCGCTTGTTGATGTGCTGCCCCGGTGGAAATTTAGTTGTAAGTTGCAAACGAACGCAGAGCGAAAGAGGAACATCCCGAAAGGAATGTTATGAGCTACCGAAGACTGAAGCAATTGACAACTTTCTTGAAGATGAGGTAGCGGCTGGCGTGTGGTAAAACTTCTGAAACAAGAGTAAGGATGTATACACTGATGTCAGCCAACGTCTCGTCTATCAGACCGTTGTTGACGTTCAACTTCGCTCCCTTCTGCAGGCCCGAGCCTTCATGGCACGCGGCGCAACGGCAGTGCGGGAACATGGTTCCAACGGAAGATAGCGTTAGGCCTTACTTGTGTTCGTGAACACCTGTGGAACCAGCCGGTAGATACAACGGCTTGCAAGACAACTTAAAAGCGGGTGATATTGCGGGTTTAATTTAGTCACAAAGCTCGAATATAGACTTGGCGCCGTCAAACACTTGTTGATAAGCAATGGTGCCGGACGGGAGAGAGAAATGGAACAAGCCGAGACCGAACTACCAGTTTAAGCAAAACAAGTTTGTATTAATATGAAGAGCTATCTTAATTCGTGCAGTTACAAGAACGTTGGGCAATGGCATCAAACTCTACTATAATCAACGGAGAGGAAAGGGCAGAGATTCTACCTGCAGGACGGTTCTTCTCAGCCACTCAATTTGCAATGATGGAGATTTCGGACATGACTACTGCAGCTGATACCTAAAAATATATGGGCGGCCATTTTTCGTGGGAAAGATTATCTAGACGGAAGAAAAGGGCGAGAGGACACGAGAGCAAAGGATGAAAGGCAGGAGACAAAAGAATGGAAGCTCTTAATGTGTCGATCAACAAACGCTTGTAGAGATAGGACTCAGGCTAAGCTTGGTAGAGCCCGAGCTGCTAGAAAGGGCGGATAATAACAAGAAACAATCAGCGCCATCAAGGACACTCGCCAAGTTTGTGGTTTACAAATGAATACATAAGAGTATTAGGTTCATTGTTCTATAGTCGTTAAGTGATCTCGAATCGATCTATGCACCCACTTATGCAATGCTTGCGTCTCGAACGCCGAATCCATTGGGTCCGTCTATTCAACTCCGTCCCTTTCAAACACCAAGTCCTTTGCGCCGCCACTCCAATCTTAATAGACTACTAAACCATATCTTACAGCACGAGCAAGTCTCAAGACCATCCTTGCCAACCGCCATTATTTCTCCTAGCCCTGAAATAATCATAATTCATGGGATCGTTCTGTTGTAGGTCATCTTCTTCCACCTGAGGCAGTCCCCCATAGCCTTGTGGACCTCCTCCTAGAAAGCCAGGCGCCCGCCTGTCTAAGCTGTTGTCTCTTGCTGCGGGACTGGTTACCGGCATGGCTGCAGCACCCTGGACTAAACTACTCTCGCTATCATTCCTCTGCGCATACATAGAATGACTGTTTCCAATATCACCATAGGCATCGAAAGTTGCTGGGGGTCCCATCGAGGAACCTGTAAAATCTCTTCTGCCTTGAACTGGTGTTCCTGGTCTTGATCCTTCACCACCAGCCATCGTACTTGGTGTATCCGGTCTGACCAGATCATCAGCCTTGCCGTAGATGTTTCCGCCTCCGCCATGCTCTTCCCCAAACTCGGCTCTACCTTTATAGTAAGAGAAGTCGAGTTTGTTCTCAGGGACCATTTCGAATCCAGGCATTGCATCTTTCTTACGCCCTGGTTGACCCACTCTCATCGGATCAAGAGCGTAAGTATCCGAGTAGCCAGAAATTGACTCATTGTCCACAGATCCAGGAGTATTTCCATCCGTGAGTCGGCCTCTGTAGACAGACGCAAGGATATTTTGAGCCTTCGCGTGCACCATGGGAGTGATCAATGGCCTATAGAGAGCAGGATGTCCAAATCGAGCTGCTAGTCTGTCGCCCTTGCCGCCGAATAGCTTCGATCGCGAAGTTTCAGGATCTTTCAATGCGCCACGTACACTGTAGTAGTGGATCTTATCGTCATATGCCTTCTTACAGTAAAATTTGAAAGCAAGCATTAGAAATGGCAGTGGGACCACACTGTATGCCTGCACATGCTGTCCATCGCCTCGAGCCCAGACCGAGAGAAAGACGACACAATTGGACAAAATGGTTGCGAAGACCATTCTGTTGAAAAGCATGCGCCAAAACATGCCTCCAGACTCGGTCTTTGTGATGAAGATGTAAATCAACAGGTACTTCTTCAGGTAGATATCTACGGAAAAGTAGAGGGCAGCAGCCACGAGGACAAGCGGCTGCACAGTTCCGAAACAGAGCGCCACGGTACTGTAGAAGAGGAGGTAATTGTAGTATGCAGCATACTCGAAAGCTGGTGGAGCCGATAATTCGATCATTTCACGTGGTGTTGGGCTGGACAGCTTTCGTGCGCAGAAGCTGTAAACCAGTGTCCATAATTGTGCCAAGTCGACTGCGGCTCCTAGGTTACGCTGCAATAACCAAGTGACCCAAAATGGAGACAAGTCGCAGAGTGCAATGAAGAGTTGTAGACCAATATTTGCGTCTTGAATGGCTGTCCACGCGTCCGTACCAGACCCAGTCGACTTGAGGACGTTGGAAATGAAAGTCCAGATAACACTGAAGGCCGAGAAGACGACAAGGAAATTGATAACGAAAAAGGTATAGAGCTTGCCGGTGACATGACGCTCACGTGCAGTCTTTGTACGATCTCCAGCCCGAATAGCAAGCCGGCGGAAAATGATTGGAAGGACCAGATAAATCAAAGAGGTTATTGCTGGGGAAGCAACACCCTGTACAATAGACCACCATACGGTATGTGCAGACAGAGACGTCTGGAAAGCTGGCCAAACGTGCCCGAGATTCGATAAACTGACCAAAAATATCGAAATCAGGGCATTGGGTGCTATCCAGACAATAGTCAAAAGTATGACCCAGAGGTTGTTGACCATTCGGCGCCATTTTCGCTGCTTCTTGTTCAAAGGCATGTTCTTCCAAATGATGTCGTTTGGCCGCGGTGCCAGAACTATCGTGGTCCCCTGAGGGTGCTTTTTGCGGGCTGTGTAAGCTATATGATGCGCCTCGTCAATTGCCTCATAACTGGCAAAGCCATATGGCAGTGGATTCCGCTTGTCTACACTAAGGCGGACTTCTTTGACCTCGATCTCCAATTCCCTGATACGATTCGTGAGATAGTCAATCGCGTCTAGCTTCTGCCCTTTCGAATAGGACGCAAACGATGGATCTTTCTTGGAGGGTTTGCACATTGGGCGAGCCGCAGGGAGATTCGCTGGGTCCTTGAGGTATTTGGCTAGAACCTTCTCAAGCTCTCGTACTGTTCCATTGTGCTCTTCAATGAGCTCTGGGAGATCTTTAACGTTTCGGGCAATAGCCGACCTAGCAAATGATGATGTTGGAGCAACCTCGTCAATAAGTCTCCCAATCCCTTCATCGGATCGAAAGTCTTTCGGGATATCGTTTATCATCAGGGTCCTTGCATGCAGACTGGCGTGATATTCCGGACTGTCATAATACTGTCTTCGGAGGAACAAAACCTTCTTGTAGTTCCACCACAAGAAGCCACAGACAATGATGTCAAAAATCCAAGCACAGATGGTTTCGCCCCAATTTGCTACGCCATAGGTATATAATGGCGTCAATCTTGAAATGAAACTTGTGTTGTCGTACTTGACTCCCTTAATCAAGTTGACAGGAATCAATATACCACAGCCAAAAATCGAGAGTACTACGAAGATATTTCTGCACATCCTCAGGAATCGCAGGAATATTGTTGCGTCCAACCCAACCTGTACGATGATGTCTTGCTCTGTCGTCTTGACAACTGGACCGAACCAGGCAAACATGCCCCTTCCCATCGGTGGTGGAGCATGTTTCTCGTCGGCAACTCGGAGTTTCGGGGCGTAGACGATGGAGTTGTATGGTCGTAGCAAGGAAAACAACACAGCAATGAGTAAGGAAAAGCCTATCGAGGTACCAAGAGAAGCATAAATCGAACCGGCTGCGATCTTGGAGCTGTTAGAACCGGCATGGCCGCAAGAGTTTTGGGGGGTGACATACTTGCGAACTGTACGGATCCTTTAGCAGATCGAGAAAAACTGAGGCGCCGGAAGTTGTGTCCCTCCGGACGAGCGCATTCAGAGAATCCATGATGGTAGCGAGCGACAGGAGAGGCCAAGGGCCAAAGAGGACGGGTTTGCGACAATCAGAGTATCGTGGCTGAACCAAACGTAGAATAAAGAAATGGTTCAACGCAGAAGGGCTGCTCGTGTATAAAGTCGAGTCCCCTCGTGTTGGCAACAAAGAACGGAGTTGCCGAAGATGTCCCAAGAATGAGGTGGCGGTCCTGACCAATCTCGCAAGCTCGTCAATCGAATACGATGATGGGGGATGGGCGTTTGACCACAGCTACGGTCGAAGGGCAAAGATCGCAGGCACGCTGGGGATAAAGAGGACAAGAGGAGGAGAAAAGATAAGAGGAGGAGGAGGAGGAGAGAGTGGAACAGGTCTCACAGAAGGATCCAAGATCACAGGCCAGTCTTGTCTTGACAGCATAAAAGTCGTGATGGCCATGGGGATTTTCCAGTGGGGCCCGCAGCCAGCGCTACAGGCCAAGGGGTTTAACAAGGCCGAGCTTCACATCTTTGGGCCAGAATGACGATGGATTTTCAATAACCTTTGCACGGCAAGACCAGTCATTGGCTGGATCTGCGGCCGCTTCTATTTTGAGCCAGGAACGCTGAGGAGTTCCCCGCCGCCGCTGCTCTGTGCAGAGCCTGGTGGGCGTTGTTACTTCTGGAAGGATGGCCGATGGTGGTCAGAATTAGGACAGGACAGGACAGGACAGGACAGGGCAATACCGCATCGTGTAGACGCCGTCCCCTCGTGTGTGCTCCCCAACAAACGGCGATGCATCCAGCTCGTCGAGGAGAAGAAGCGACCGGACGCAGCCAGACAGGCAGGGTTAAGGATTCAAGACCCTGGCGATCATGACTTCGCGGTACTGTTTGATCCAAGGCGGTCCACGAAATGATCGCTGCTACGCCTACTGCAGTGCTATTTCTGCCGAAAGGTCCCATGGTTAGGCGTTCATTTATATGGGGTTCTTGCTCCCGGGACAAAGAAAGGAGAGGGAGGGGCCGAAGGAAGGGGCTAGGGTGCCATACTGCGCCTGCCGTGGGCGGGATATTCATGCATTTGCTCAGTGATCTCATCCTCTCCAGGCCATCCTAGCCTTTGGCGCGGTGGGAGGATAGCTTAAATCCAATTGGCATATGGTGATAAAGTGCCTCGTGATTGCGTCAACATTTACCGGTTGCTCCGGCTTCTATATTTGCAAGCCTTTGTGACTTGGGAAAAGCCCCAACCAAGATACCTCGAAATTTGATACATATCCCTAAATATGCCGTGCATAGGAATTCTAGCCTTGACCCCTTACTCATCTGGAAAACTGAGAATCTGGCCACAGATGCCTGACATCCGTGTTATGGTCACTTCGCGCGATAGGAAGGCAGTGCAGGCTGAGGTCAGAAAAGATACCCCATGGGTATCACGGTGTTCTCTCACATCAGAAGTATAGGATCAGCCAATATAACAGTGGGGCAGAGGACCAGCGGGCTCAATGTACTACTCCCTTACGGTCATACTGCAAGGAAAGGGATGCGCAGTTGCGGTTCAAGGTAATCCGAATATTGTGAGCATACATGGGCGATGAGAAATATCCTGTACTTTGATTGAAACCAGAGCCTAACAGTCGGATAACTTCAGTGAGTTTCATGTTCACCTCAATGGCGACTGGAAATCCTAGAATAATAGAAAAAGGCTTTTGTGAAAATTCATTTACACCATCATCATCTGCTTGATCCGGTTTACCCAAGCACCGATTTAGCCACGTTCCTATCAACACCGCCTCCAACAACCATAAAGAGTGTCATTCCCAATGCCTAACGATACCTCCCAACCCTCTGTATTTCAGAATGCCCTCTAGGCAGCTCCCTGGCTTCTGGTCTTGCGCTCAGCCCTACCAACAACTGGAGCCTTCTTCTTGGCAGCAGCACTCTTTTTGTCTCCGCTTCCCTTGGGTCGTCCTGGTCCCTTCTTGCCGTTTGCATTGCCATTGGTGGTCTTCTGCTTCTTAGTCTCCTCCTCCTCCTCTTCCTCAGCCTTGTCTTCTTCCTCTGCATCGACTTTTTCATCGGCCTTTCGCTTGTCTCCAGCTTTTGGTTCGTCTTCCTTTTCCTCTATGCCATCCTCGATGTCCTCTTTGTCTTTCTTGTCCCCTTCTTTGTCGGTTCCATTCTCTTGCCCAGATTTCTCCTCGGTGTTTTTCACTTCCTCGCCGTCTTTGTCGGTCTTCTCATCCTTGCTATCCTCCTCGTTCTTCTCATTCTTGGATTCTGAAGTACCATTACTACCAGAACCTTTGGATTCAACATTCAGTTCTGAGGCTGTCTTGACCACATCATTGCCACTGCGCTCGATGTGCACAGCCGGATCTTCCGCCGTGCCGGTTTTTGAGATGTCATTGCCGCGGTGAGATGTGACCGTAACCTCCCCTGCTTTGACTTCACCCACAGTTCCGGATGGCTTGTTTCCGTTCCAGTCCCATGAGACTACACCCAGTAGCATTAGCAAGTGCAAGTGCAAGTTTACATACGAGGGCTCAAGAAAAGATTCGACGGCAGAGGCAGTACGTGCGTGGAGCTGCACCCCTGCACACGCACATTTCTGCTATCATTACCTCGCTCGAGGAGCAACTTCATGCTGCACTTGCTTGGGTCGCGCAATTGAGCTCTGGAGGATGGTGGAAAGGTCCTTACCTTTGTCACCTTCTTGAACCTTGGTATCAGTCATTTTGCAGTGACGTAGGAGCGTGGTATGAACGTAGTAGTGGATACTTTAATGAATAGCCCAATGTGTATATTTGAGACTCTGCGACCGAAGACTGATAGATGAAAAGAGTGCGCTGATAGAATTGATGGTTTGCGACAATTGGAAGAAACTGAGTGCAAGTGGAGAGGTTGGAAATGACGCTATTCGGAACCACAGAAAGCGCAACTTGCTTACCTCACGGCCCTCAACCCGGTTGTGGTACCTTGGACAGAAAGTTAACTAGCTTGGAAGCATATCGAGGGGGACAGGTAATTCGATTGGATCTGCCATGGAGAAGTGGTCCAGATTTCTGAGTTCAGCCACAGAGAGCTTTAGAGCTTACGAGAAATCCTCACGGGTCTTGTTTGACGAGGGACGCACTCAATTGCGGGGAATCGTGGAAGGGCTGATTTCGTTGGCTCTGACCTTGCCATGCCAATAATAGCCCGCCGCTCGTTCGAGCACTTCGAGCACGGCCGTGGGCGTCGGCCCTCCAAGCCCTTTTGGCTCTTTTGGCCCCAAGTCGTCACAACCAAGAGCTGTTCTGCGAGCCGGACAAAGTCGTCGAGCAGATCATGGGTCGTGTACCTGAACGAATGCACTGCATCGCCAGATGGGCCGCCCAAACACTCCAGAGCTGCAACTAATGCAGGGCATCGAAGATTCGGGGCGACACAGGTGGAACAGGCGAGAAGCTTCGTCATAGCTACGGCGAAGCACAACAACCGGATGTGCTTCCACTATCGATCGGACAGATTGGGAACGGCCTCCACACAGTGCGCTGATCGACACTAAGTAGTTCCCCTACGAGCATTGAAACGGGCACGCACCGGATCATTTCTAAGGGAGTAATATGACACCACTGTTGCTTGAGAATATGGTATACAATTGAAGGACCATTCTAAAATACAGAAATCCTTGGTATCATCAAATGCTCCGAACGCCATTCTGCCTCGTTAAACGCAATCATTTCCCGGGGTGTTATCCACCGTGTTTCCATCCATTTAAGCAAGATCCAGGCCGGCCAGGAGATGAACATTGAGCCCTTCTTCAAACTTCCTGCTTGGTCGGTTGAGTCTCTTGACATCTCCTCGTGCGACATCAAGCCCGAGCTCCACAGGGTAGTCCCTTTGCAATCGAGCCATGATCCATTCTGCGTTGCGATCTTGTTGCGTTTGAAACAGGTAGTTGGCAGTCTCGATTCCGAGAAGTATATATTTCTTGCTTTCAACCTTTGCCGTCTTCGATACTGAGTTGCTGGGAGTCTGCAAATTCAACTCCGCCTTGAAGAAGGCCAAAGCTGACGCTGCATTGGGGGCGAATGGATGATACAGCTCAAAAACTGCTTTGTGATAGGCTGGATCTGCTTGACGAAATTGTGAAGCTTTGACAAAAGATTCGTATGCTTGGACGGATGTGATTCTGTGGGCTCTTTGTATGATTTTGTGCTGAAGTATCGTCGACGCATCTCCCAACAGCTTTATCTGTTCCAGCTTACTCAAGCCTACACAAAGCTCGCCAACTCGTGATATACAGAGAAACGCCTCGTCCAGGTTTCCCGAACAGACGACCTCCGCGCGTACTAGTGCTGACAAGAGCTTGGAAAATGCCCTCACGGATTCAAGGTTGCCAATTCGATACTGTTGCACTTCCCTTCGCAGCCACGCCCAAGCTACATGTTGTAAATCCTCTGCTACCATGAACTCTAATAGAATCCGTCGGAATTCCAAATCCTTTAAGAACTGAAGGTCGTTAGAGGTCCCGCTAGATATGAGCCAGTTCAAAACCTTCAGGCCAGCTCCTGATTCCTTCATAGCATCACGAATCGATAGGCAGGGCGACTCTGTGATTAGATTTTTCTTTGCAATAAGGCATCCCTTTGCGTACTTCAGCTCCATCAGACCCCTTCCAACAGCCCGGTCGAAGGTAACCATAGGATCCTTGACTCCAGTAGATGTTGAAACTTTCTCCGGAACATGCTTAAATAGCGGATTCGTCAAAACAGATTCTAGATGAAGTGCGGTTTTATGTCGAGCAGCTAAGTCACCGTCAGATGCTCGGCGTCTTCTTGGGGAGGGTGTATTGTCGTTCTGCTGCGCCTTTGAGGTTCTTCCTGTAGGGCGTGTGTCGAGATTGAAAGAATCGTGCTCGCGATTTAGTTGATTGCGGAAAGAAGTAGTGAGGAGGGTAAGAAGCTTCTTGGATTCGCGAGGGTCAAGTGGAAGAGGAGCTGGGGGATCGAACAGTCTCTGCAGCGCTGAAAGCTTCTGAAATCGAAGGACTGGAGTTGGGCGGAGCATGATGTCGACCTACCATCAGGCGACGACGGTTTGGGCAGAATGAGGTTGAACGATTACACGAACAGTGAAGTCCGGATTGATGAACAAGGACTCCTTGGTGGATCTGGCGGACAGACAGTGTAAAGTTCGATTGGGAGGCGTAAGCTAAATGGTGTATATATTGGAGAGCGAGAGTCGTCGAACAAGATCGTAAGGCACAATGCTTGGTCTTCAAGGCATCAATGTACAGTCACGTGCGCGAATCCGCGAATGGCCATGAACCAGGTGAGCAGGGAATGAATGAATTCCACTCAATTCTGATTCATGCACTTTCGATCTATGGAACCTTCGTCTGCCAGATATTTCTCATTGTGCCTCTGCGTGTGAGAATCCATTTTCACTTTCAGCAGTTTTGCACTAGAACCCAAGGATCCCTGACTCTTTCACCAAAGCCGGCAAAATCGCGAAGCTCTAAAATCGTAGCCTTCGCCAAACCGTCATTCTGCTGCATCCCATCCACACCTCATTCTACCTCATCATATCAAGTCCCCTCTACATCCTCTTCTTTTCTTGCCAGTTTGTTCAACGATACTTACACACCCTCATACAATGTCTGAGGTCCAATCACGACCCTCGGCACCCCGAGGCCGGGGAAGTTCCCGTGGAGGCAGAGGAGGATTCTCTTCCAGAGGTTCACGCGGCGGCAGGGGGCACACAACAAATGGCGACAAAATAGAGAGCACCAATGCTGCATCAATTGCAGATGATAGCGAGGTCGGTCAACTGAAGAAGAAATATGGAGACAAGGTGGCCACAATCCAAGAATTCTTTCCCAACTGGACCGATGAAGATGTAGTCTTCGCTCTTCAAGAGACCGACGGTGATTTGGAAACGACAGTCGAGCGAATCACAGAAGGTCAGTTTTACATTTGAGATCGTCAAGATCCGTAAGTCGCATGCTAATGGATCGAATAGGCAGCATTTCACAATGGGGTGAGGTTTCAAAGACCAAGAAAGATCGGTCTCGATCCAAGGCTACCAAGGATACCACAACAACTGTCGCAGAAACTTCAAACGGCGCCAGACCCTCCCGTGGAGGACGTGTCTTCGATGGAGCTAGAGGCGGTCGTGGTAGAGGCACAGATCGAGGCAGAGGGGGAAGAGGCCGTGGGGCATCGACGGCACAAACGAATGGCTCGCGCAAGGAGAACACAGAAATCTCGGTTCCAACTGAAGAGGCATGGGATACTGTTAAGGAAGAAGCTCCACAAGAGGCACCGGCCTGGGATACAGCTGCCGCGGAGACTTCTGGTGGTGATGGATGGGCTGCTACTGCCACTGCGACAGCTGCCAAGGCTACCTCTAGCATCATTCCAGATGGTGTTAAAAAGAGCTGGGCTAGCATGTTTGCACCAGTTCCAACTCCAAAGAAGGCGCCAGCTCCAGTAGAAAAGTATGTCCATCCAATCCCTTTCAATCCTGCCATGATTAATTGACCATTTTTTCAAGGCCCGCTGAAGCACCAAAACCTGAAGAGCCTGTTGAAGTTCCTGCAGCAGAGCCAGAGGTCGAAGCTCCCGAACCCGTCGCTGAGAAACCTGCCGAACCTGCAGAAACTCCCTTAGAGTCTGTTGTAATTGAGCCCGAAGCTGCGGTTACACCATCGAAGGACGAGCTCACGGAGACGAATCTTGAACAAGTACCTGATGAATCTGCTCCAGCGCCCACTGCTACTGCGGCTAGCACAGCAGCAAGTTCTTGGGATCCACGAAGCGGTGCTGGCAGCGCTACTCCCTACTCAGCCTTGCAGCAAGGACAATCTCAAGCAATCCGACCACCTACCAGCGGATTTGTTGCGTCAGCTCTGAAGGCTACAAATGCTGGCGGCCGAACTCCCAGTTATCAACGCCGCGTATTGGATCAGGAGGAGGCTGTTCGCATGCCAGGAAATCGAGAGGTAGACCGCGCAGCGGTTCAATTTGGTGCCTTCAACCTCAATGGAACAGGCGAAGAAGATGTGGACGGTGACCGTGAAGAGGCAGAAACTCGTGCCCAGCCTCCACAACACTCACCAGTTGCACACCCACGAGCCTCACTTCCACCCGCTCCTCAGCAGCAGCAACCAGCGGCTACACCTGAGTCTTTCCCAACTCCAAAGCAACCTGCCGGGTTGCCTGCTACCGGCCATCCTACTGGTAAGCTACTTTTTATTGATGATCAACCATCAAGCTAATCGTGTCTCCAGCTGCCCCTGGTTTACCATCCCCACAGACCCTACCGGGTGCTCAAAGTAAGTTTTAAGATGACGGTGTCGTGACAATCGCTTACACTTTTAGGCGCTCAACCGGGACCTCAAGGAAATGGCCAATATGGTCAATATGGCAGATATGGCCAAGCTGGAGCTCAAGAACCATCCTTGCCTCAGAAGCCATATGATGCCTTCAGCCAACAAGCTCCATCCACCCAGAGCCCATTTGAGGGTTACCCTGGTCAAACCCCCGCCCAGCAACAGTCTGGTGCTTTCTCATCTGCCCCAAGCGAGTTCTCTTCATATTACACGGCCGATCCACAACAGCGTAACGCTTACAACAGCTACTATCAACAGCAGTATGCCCAACAAGGAGGGCAAGGCCAACAAGATGGCTCTGCCCCCCAGCAACAGAGATCTTATAGCGGATACAACGGCGACCAAGCTGCTGCCTCCCAATTCCCACAAAACACTACCCAGCAGTCTCAGTCACGTTATGGCGCTGGTGAGGGTCAGAACAGCGGCCACACTACTCCAAATCCTGCCAACCAGAGCCAACAGCAAGCAGCCCAAGCAGCCCAACCTCAGCCAGGTCATCCACAGCAACCACAAGCAGGCAGCTATCCTTATGGCCATCCTTATTACACCAGCCCATACTATGCAGCGTATGTCAATCAATACAATCAATACGGTGCAGGAAATTATGGCGCAGGACCATACGGTGCTAAGGCAGGCCTACATGGCCAACCATACCAGGGGTATGGTATGTCTCCTGGAGCACCTTACGAGCACGCCTCATCTCCAGCTGGAGCGGGCTTTGGTGCCTCTTCTCTACATGGACGTGACAGTGCTCTAGGCGGAAGCCTTGGCGACTATGGCCGTGCTGGATCTGCCCAATCTTCCCAAACTCCTCAGAGCATTGGTGGAGGTGCCTTTGGTGGAGTTCATGACGCTTTTGGACGAGGTTCATCTTACCAAGGCCAATCTCAGCAGCATTACAACGCTCAGCAGGGTTCTCAAGCAGGTGCAGGTGATGACTTAAAGCCGTTTGGAGAGTCCAAGACAGCCAACGGTCCTAGCCCGTCGCTTTCACAAGCTGGTCGTCCAGGCTCTGCAACCAACACGACTCCTGGTTCAGCACTTCCCCCACCACAATCGGCTCAGCAAGGAGGTTACGGAGGATACCCGAGCCATCTTCAACAAGGTCATGGGCTCCACGGTCAAGCCGGTAGCCAATATGCCGGACTAGGAGGTGCAGGTAGTCACCAGGCTGCTGGACAAGGCCACCAAAGCAGTCAATACGGAGGATACCAAGGGTTTGGAGGAAACTACTACGGCAACAGCCGTGGAGGCTGGGGTGGCAACTATGGACACTAATCCTATGTAACACTACGTCCTTGGTAGTTGTCACCCACTGAGTTGCGGGGTAGCATTTGGCTTGACACTCCATGACTCACGGAAACTTCTCACCAAAATGTGTTACTATTACCAGGCTTTCACTTTTCTCTCATACGAATCCATACAATGGTACAATCAAAAGGAGGAAGCTCCTCTGTTTTCAATTAGTTTTTTAAGGTGTTCTTTCTTCCATCCACAATTGCAGAATGCCACATCGAAGTGGCTTTTCAGTTTTCACCGGCACGAAATGCGGCACCTCCCACAAAAAAGTATCAAAAGCGCAAACTGTTTGTAATGTGCATTCTTTCTGAAGATATTTTGATGAAAGGGAGGAAACGAAATGCAAAATGAAATATGGGTGGTTTTGGGCGGATGGAACTTGTTCTTAACTCTTCTCAGTTGATAGGTACGAATATTGGCATATGGGTAGTTGCTATCGCTGCAAGACGCAGGCACTTTTTCTCGTTTACTCTTTTTTTTTTGCCTCTCGCTTCATCAATGGGAATTTGGATTGGAATTGAATGGATAAAGCTAGTTGACAGCTTTGATTCCTTTTCTTTCATACTGGGCTTCTGAGGTATCGACCAATCGATCAAGATGCTAGGCGAAATTGACCCTTCGAGGCTTTAGAATTGACCAGCTCCTGCAGAGTGATCTTGTAGTGATTCGTGATTCCTTTCTTATCGGCACGTACATTCCAAACTGCATGGATTTTGCTTCACTGTCAAAGAGGCTATTAATTTCGAGTAGTCAACGATCGTCTGCCTTGGCTTGAAGTGACGAAACCAAAGTACACCCCTTCCCCTGCGCCATGCCAGAAATTCATTTTCCTCCTGCGACCTTGTGTCCAAGTCCAAGTCCAAGGAGTCCAACACCAACACGAAGAACGCCCCTAGAACACCAATGCTAAAACAAAGTAGCCGCCGCCTGTATCGTATGTACGCAATAAAGAATTAAATGATGCAACAAATAGATCGGGTCATCCAGACGACGCGGCGCACACATTAAAAGACACAAACATCAGCCAGTCAGCCGACGAGCCATTACCATATCATTTCGTCTTCGAACATACTGCTCTCCTCACTGTCATCGACTTGACTCTTCTGACTCCTGGCACTGCTGTCCCAGCCCCAAAAGTTGCTCTTCTGCTCTTTACTTTCCGCTTTAGGAGATCCTTGAGTTGCTGTCCTCCTGGCTTCTACCATAGAATCGTAACGGATTGGGTGCACGGGCTCCAGATTCAGAGGCCTGGGAGCTGGACCTGCCCACCGTGGCCTTCCTTCTTTACCATCCGTCCAGACTCTGTATACTTCATATGCTGCCCCACTGACTTTTCTGCCAGTCCAGTGATCAAGTTTTGAGGGTATGGCGTAGGGAAAGAATGGATCCCAAGGACTCCATGTGTTGACGCTTGAAACGGTTGGATGACAGTAAAGATCACACATGATGCTCTCGCTAATGTACCAAGATAGTAGCATTGTAATGATAAGTCCCAGCCAGGTCATTTTCCTCCTGCTGCTTGAGGGGTGTCTGTACCAGAGGCGAGGAACCGGGATGCTGAGATGATAAGTCGGCGAGCTGGTAGCGCAGGTCGAGCAATGGGTATGGCTGTGAGTTGTTATAGGTGTTTCGGTAGTGATAGAGGTAACTTGATCTTCCAAACCCTCGATACCACGTTTTGCGTCACGAATGCTGACAGAAGTTCTCTTCAAAGATTTGCTCATCCTTTCGAGAGCCAGCGTTTCCAATCTCCTTTGTTTCTCGCGGTCTGATAACAGCCGTCCTTTGTCATCATGCTCTAGATCTAACATCGCATCGAATATTGTAGTGTCGTTGGCTTCATCGGTGATTTTGAAGTCTGCGGCAAGAATGGCATCAAAGTCGTCAAGCGTGGAGTCGTCCACTTGAGATTCCAATTTTATGCGTCTCAGATCCTCAGATACTCTATGGGGTTTTGCAGTATTTATTAGTGGCGGACGCTCTTTTTGCTTTTCTGGCTGAGACTGAGACCTCTTTTCCCGATTTCTGTAAGGTTGTCTTTCACGGTGCGACAATTCTGAGTCTTTCTTGTCTAACCTCGATTCCCTGGCCACTGGCTTTTTATCCACTGCATCTTTCTCTTCTGCTTTAACAGTCGGAGATAAATCGCGTGCTTGCCTTCTCAGTTCCCTCGCTGTTGGTGCTGGGGTATCGATGAAAGCGCCAGTCACTTTAGGTGTCGGAAGAGACATTGGGTCTACCTTAGGCCTTGGAGTAACATCAACTTTGGCTTCGTCGTCAGATACGGCTGGAGACGGCCCTCTCGTCGAGTCTCGCTCAGATTTGTTATCGAGGTCAAAGAGCTTGGCTTCGGCTGCAATACGTTCCTCTGGATCTACTGAGCCACTACTGAGTCTCTTAGCTGAATCCTCGCTCAATTGTTCTAACCGTAATGTAGACTGTGGCTTTGGCTTCAGTGGCCTTTCCTCCGCAGGCTCTGAAGAGGCTTCCGGTTTCTGATCGACAGTATTTTCAGATGACAACGGACTCGGGCTCTTGCTTGCTGCTCGGGACAATCGGCGGAGGACGTCACGAGACTGATCCCGTTTATACTCAGAACTTCGTCGCTCGGAATTGCGATCAGATGAAGTCTTTTGATTGTTAATATTATTATTTGCATTTATGGATGATCCAGTGAATACTGTGATTGGCGTGCCTGGTATAGCTTCCCCTTCTTCTTCCAGTATTGTCTTCTCGTGTGCATATCCAGGCTCATGCACAAAGTCTGGTGCTGCTGAGTTAGACTTCCGTTGTTTGGCTGCTGGTGAGTTGGCCATTTTGTCAATAGAAGGCTTCCTAACAATTTCTGGAGAGTTTGATCTTGATCTTTCAGCAGAATTACGTTCTCGGATTTCTTCTAAAGCCCTGGATGCAATGGCACTCTTCGCCAGATCTTGAATTTCTCGATCCCGAATCTGGTCAATTTTGGAAGAGCTCCTGAGTCTTAGCTGAGGGCTCATCATAATTGATTGAGCAGTGAAATCCAGGTCTGCTTGCCATGGTGCACTCTTTTCGGGTGACGTAAAGTTGGGCTGTGCAGAGGCTGGCCGGGAAGAAGGCGGCGTAGGTTGTATAGACTCATGCTCAACAGATGGTATCGGCACATCTGCCGCAAGTGAAGATGCAGCAAGGCTTGCATTTTGTGCCTGTTCCTGATCCTTGAGTTCAACAGAGCTGTCAGGGGATAAAACCTTGCTCAAAAATCCAGGAAGCTTCTTTGCTTTGGAACCCCACGTTCTCGGGGGTTTAGTTGGCGGTTCGGAATGCTCTAAACTGGTTGTACTCGACCCCTTCACAGTTCTATTTGGAGAACCCGTAGCCTTCGCCACATCTGCTCTAGAAAAAGGACCTGTCCTCATTCGGGAGAGACTGTCCACTCGTGCCTGATCTCTCGCATACTGCTTCATTTTCTCATCGAAATCGTCGTCCGTCGGATCCTCTACTAAGCTCAATCCCGAGAAACTGCCCTCACTCGAAGCCACCGTGTTATTGTCATCCTCCACAACGCTTGCTCTCCTACTTAGAGGGCTCCCTCTACCCCTCCCCAAGTCTAGTGGTTCGCTATTTTTCAACTGTTGAAACCTTTTCTCATCAGAGCCTCTACTCGACGGCCGCACCCTCGCTGCAGGACTTGGGCTACCGTCAAGGGCCCTTCTTTGTAGCCTTTGAGATTCGATGGGTACAGATGCGGATCTCTCCTCTGAATCCGCCATTTTGAAAGCTGCTGTGAGAGTCCTCGGTGGAGTTGGTGTCATCCCAGGAGAGTAGCTTGCTCGTCGCGCAGCGGGGTTTTCAGCTCTGGCGCTCCCTCTTCCCGCCACTGTCTGCGACTGCCGTCGCTGCACACTCGCATTCTCATCGGTCTTGTGAAATGCCTCTTCCAATCCCAATCTTCTTGTCGTGCGACCGTTCATCCAATTCCCAGAACTGCCAGACCTCTGCAGTGTGGACAGACGTTGCTCATCTTGCTCACCGGCCTTGGTCGCGTTTGTATTCGCGCCTGTAAAATATTTTCGCGTCCTCTCTCGTGGCTCAAACAATGGTTTATCACTTCTTCCGCCAGTCGACGTGCTGCGATTGGAATAAGGCTGTTCTCGAGAATTCACAGTATCGCGTCCTGAATGAGCCATCTTCGCGCTCTAATAGTAATCGTCATGAGCAATGGATAATCATTATCCAATGTGTAGGGAATGGACTGAAAATTGTATGCTAATAATTCGCGACGGCATATTTCGTGTTGGTGGTGAGTTATATGTCTGCGCGCAAAGGCTGTCGAATTGTTGTCGAGGCCATATCTAGGTAGCGCGTCTTCGATGATTCGATGATCCTCGCTTGTCTAGGCCGGTCCTGGCTGGCATTTGTGGCTGCCGACGGCTTCTTGGAAAGGAACACCTCAGATATCATGTTGCGTAGAAGAAGGCAGCTTTACAAGTCGATTTGTATATGCGAGAGACTGTATTTGGTTCTTGTAGAGTGCCTTTCAGAGGAAAGCCAAGCGGAAACAATGCTACTAATCTAGGTATGATCATACAGAATGAGAAATGAAGTCTCGCATGCCTCGGTCTTACTTCAACTCTTGTACAAGAGTTACCTTCTTGGCTTTGACAGCCTCAGCTTTCTTATTATCGAACCTCCAAATGCCCCCAGTCTTATCAGGTTCTGGATTCAGCTGGATAGCCGGCGCCAGTTGATTCAGTACTGGATCGCTATCCACACAAGTGAAGTATCGTCGCTCCCAGACCCTACCTTCAGCCTTTTCTTGCTGCCTCAACTCACGCTGAGCAACCTCTATCTTAGTCTTCTCCGCACTTGTGTAATCCATATCACCCTTCGCGATACCTTCTGCTACCTTGGACCAGGCTCTGCGGGACTCTAACGGATCCTGCTCTTCGATTGGCGCCACTATAAGAGGTGTAGTTGGAGTAGTCTCCGCATCGTACTGGTCGACGAGAGCTCCATGCTTTGATGAGCCTTCTCTAATTTCGAAAGTCTTGGTCCATTGGCCAGTAACTGTGTATAAAGTGTCCTTCTCTTTGCCCGTGGGATACATCGTTGCAACAAAACTGTTTTTCTTGCCCGAAAGCCATCCCTTGCCACTGTAGTCTATCTTCGCTGTGAACCCTGAACTACTGGTAATATACGTCTTATCATTCAGTTCCACAAACGGTGAACCAAATATCAAACCCTCGATGTGAAGATTGGGTAGGGTGATCAGGTAGGTTTCGTCATAAGCGGGAATTCGGAATACAGCATGACCGATTTGCTTGACATGGATGGTGCGAGAGAAAGATGCCTTCTGAGCATTGTAGCCTTCTAAGTAAACTCCATGTTGTTCGTTTGAGATATGGTAAGCCGTTGCAGGAGGATGATGGCTATAGAATGGTGAGTCAAGGCTAGGGGTTCATTGGTAGATAAAACCATACCTGACCTGCTCAGAGATGAGTTCCGTCGTACCAGCTGAATCGACCCACTTCCCAAGAAACAGCTCTCCAAGGAAAGGATTTAGAGGCTTCTTCTCATTTCCAAACTGCTCACTTCGACTGGCATATTGTTGCTTCAGTGTGCTGAGAAACCACTTCAGGACCAGCAAGGCGCGCTTTTCAGGATCTTTCTCCTTGGCTGGTGCGACAAAGAGGGAAGGGTGTTCAGCCCAGTAGGATGAGAATTCGGTGAGAGATGTCGAGGAGAGGATAAAAGGTGGCGCAGTCAAGGAAGACAGATCACCAGAAAAGGAGGCAATTGATTTCAGAAATGCGCTCCACGAGCCTCTGTTCTGAGCTGAGATACCAGCCCCCTCATTCGAAGACATCGCGGGGAGATAGTACTTGCCGAGAATAGTTGCGCACGGAAGCTCTTCGCGACCAGATCGGAAATTTAGACGTCTAATTTGAAAATGCCCAAAGAGAGTAACTCAAATGACTTGGAAGTGTTGGTTGAGATGGATGGAGGATGTCAATGACGTTTTAGCCTATCTATTTTATGCTGCGCTAGTCCAGTACTAAGCCTCACACGACCACCGTATCGCATCAGCTGTCTCGATTGTACCTGTCAGCATCAAATAGGCAAATAGTACCCGAGCGTCGGGTTCCGCAAGCAATGTGCATTCATTTATTTGGACTATCCGCTCAAACTCCGTATACTCTCACTAATTTAATTACATGTTTGATGGAATTTATAGTTGCCCAGCAGTGTTGAAGTCCTTGAGACCCTCGGCGACACGTACAGACATGGTCTTCTCTCCCTCACGAACCCAGACACGGGGATCGAAGAACTTCTTGTTTGGCTTGTCCTCTCCGTCTGGGTTACCAATTTGGGACATGAGGTAGTCCTTCTTCTTGAGAACGTAGTCTCGGATACCGGTCAAGTAAGCATATTGAAGATCGGTGTCGAGGTTGACCTTGACAACACCATAAGAGATGGCCGTCTGGAACTCCTCCTTGCTAGATCCAGATCCACCGTGGAAGACCAAGAAGACTGGCTTGTCCTCCTTAGCTCCAATGGCCTCCTTGACGTAAGCTTGGTGCTTGCCGAGAAGCTCTGGGTGGAGCTTGACGTTTCCTGGCTTGTAGACACCGTGGACGTTACCAAATCCAGCAGCAATGGAGAAGTATGGGGAGATTGGGGAAAGAGCTTTGTAGATGGCAAGGATATCCTCTGGCTGGGTGTAAAGAGAGTTGTTGTCAACATCCTCGTTGTTAACGCCATCTTCCTCGCCACCGGTGATACCGATTTCCTAAATGCAAGTTAGTAGGTAATCCCGTTTTCTTCTTCATTCTTCTCCGATGTCGCAACCGGAGCGCAGTTACTCACCATCTCAAGCCATTGTTTCATTGGGGCGGCACGCTTCAAGTACTTGGCAGTGGTCTCAATGTTGTACTCAACCTCCTCCTCGGAGAGATCGATCATGTGGCTGGAGAAGAGAGGCTCGCCGTGAGTCTTGAAGTACTTCTCATCAGCATCCATAAGACCGTCCAACCATGGAAGAAGCTTCTTGGCGCAGTGGTCGGTGTGGAGGACGACTGGAATACCGTAGGCTGGAGCAATAGCTCTGATGTACTCAGCACCAGCGATACCTCCAGCGATAGAGGCCTCTTGGTTGCCGTTGGCGACACCCTAATTGGTTCGCTCATTAGCATCTCTTAACACTCCGGCTCGTAGATTTTGTATACCTTTCCGGCAAAGTAGGCGGCACCACCTTGGGACATTTGCAAAATGATGGGAGCCTTGGCATCACGAGCAGCTTCGAGGGAAGCGACAACGGTGGAGGAGGAGGTAACGTTCTATAGCAGTCAGTATGAGCCTGGAGGGGTGAGAAGCTTCGTTTTCTGGACGTACAATGGCGGGGATAGCAAACTTGTGCTCTTGAGCATAGTTGAAGAGCTTGAGGACATCATCCCCAACAATAACACCGGTCTTGCGGCTGAGAACGTCTTGAACACCCATGATTGCGGATTAAAGGTATGAAAGAATTGATGTTTCTGTATGTAGAGGAACGGTCAGTGACGTTTGAGGGGATGGTAGGTTTTTGTCTGTTGAGGTGGAGTAGGCTTGGAAAGAAACGTAGGACCGATAGCAACGCCGCGTAGTGGGGTGAAAATTGGCGTGAAAAGCGTCATAAGTGATGTCGCATGTGGAATGCGAGGGCTAGCATTGGCTGTGACGTTTCACTTACAGAAAGAATTGCCTTTGATTTCAGGATTGCAGTGCTTGCTGTGCAATGGGTGATGGAAGGATGGGGTTGAGGAAGAAATGTGTTGATGGTTGGTAGAGAGACAGGTACTTAAGTTTGGCAGACGATTCCTTTGGAGACAAGCGTCATTTGCAACGGAGGGGGAGGGCAGGAAGGAGGGGTTGTGTCAGCGAGGGGCAGTCGCACAGATCCGGGAGCTGTGATTCGTTGACAGCTTCACTCGCCTTGCTGTTGATCGACTGACCGAAAGTCGCCGCAGACCGGCTTCGTGACAGCATCGTGAACAACACTATACCTATTATTCCACCATTGAGGCTATTCGCAAGGTGAATAACCTCGGAAGAAATTGGACATGGACATAACCGCGTGGTGTTGTTCCTAAACTTTCCAGAGATTGCTGTACCGCCGTACTCGACTCCGGAATGGCAGTCCCGATGCCGGCGATCTTGGTGTGGATAGCAGCACTTTGTACTGAAACGTCATGGGATCTCGAGTCCTGGGCCTTTGGCTAGAGGATTTGGCCAACAAGAACCTCGATTGTCAGGCCCTCCTTCTGCTGTGTCTTGTAGATATACGCAGGGGCAGTCAAGCCGCACTCAACTGCAGACGTTGTTAATTGAGGGCAAGAGTTGCTTCTTTGCATGCCACCACTGGGTCTTGAACCCGAGAATGGCTGGAAAGGTGCTGAATTACCTCTGTTCTGCTTGGCCTGACTGCTATTGAGGATGCCAATCACCCTGTTCCGGCCGCCATGCATATGGCAGCTTCAACCTGGTCTCAATCACTGCACTCCCGACAGCCCAATTTCAAGATTTGTAGACTTGTTTTCGGCGTCAGTGGTATCTTCGTGGTTCAGTTCTCTCGAGTGGGCTGGAGCTTTTTTGCCTTAAGCCTTCCGACGATTGTCCGATACGGAACTGGTGAATAGGACTGGTGAAGATAATCACTCTGAAGCATATGATTCTTGCAAAACGATAGTGTCTTAGGCTGTTACCATAACCTGATCCTGAACGCTCTGGGTTTGCAGCTGTTATGGTGGGTTTCTCTATTTTTACATCTGCAGCATTGAAGCTAAATATCTGTACAGTATCTCTAAGCCTTTGCGATGGCTTACTCTCAGGCCTCTGCGCTGACTTTGATCGATCTTCGCACTACATCTGTTGATCCTTTGAGCTTGATTTCAATTTCATACACACCAACCTTCTTCACTCGATCATTGTCTTCCACCTTTTTCACAAATGAGATCTCTTCAGACGACAGAACAATTCGAGCACCTTCAGGATGTTCGCCCAAGATCGCTTTCATGTTAGCTGCAATATCTGCTGTTGAGACGGAGCCATAGATGCTTCCATTGGTCGTCAACTTTGGAGCAACTGTAGGTTTTCCTTGAGAAGCCGCAGAGGAGACTACAGAAGTAGTAGGTATAGAGGGTGATATTCTTTTCGGTGCAGCCTCGGGTACGGCAATAAGAGGCCGGAAGAATTCAATGAAGGGTGGTAGGAGGTTCGAAAGAATGTCTGTTGACTTCTCGGGCTATGGAACGAAGTCAATATCCTTACACCATAACTTCTCAAGGGGCTCTTACGCTGAGCATATCAAGCACTGCAGGTGCCGGCTCTTCAGATTCTCGCAATGCCTTCTCAGCTGCAACTAGAGCCTTCGCAGATTGCTTTTTAAGGAGAGCTCTAGCTTTCATCTCAATCTCCAACTCCCCTACACCACTTTGGTTGAACGACCTATCTCTTTCCACAATCCTGTCCTCGCCCATCTCGTGCAATTGCGCTGCGGTGACATACTCCGCGACCTTTCTGGGATAAAAGTCGTTGCGCATCAAGCCCGGAGGAATTTGTAAGATCGTACCTGTAGAGATGTTAGTGTATGAGAGTACCACAACGTGCGACAGTGCTTTTATCTAACCCATGCGCCCATATTTAGGTACGTGTTTGAGCAGTTTAATTGTGACTCTGGATGGTGTTTTGGCTAATTTCTTTTTGCCTCGAATTTGATGATTTCCTGCCAACGAGAAGGTCTCTCTCAGGCTGCCAGTAATCTGCCTCAGGCAAGACAGGCATTGTGGACTTCGTGCTACAAGCGGTGATGCCATGGTGAGGCTGCGTTCAGGTGTTAGATTGCCAAAGTCTCATGGAGGACTCGACTTAGGAGAGCTATCAGTTCCAAGCCAGAAAGCTGCGATTTGCCCTGGTTCTTCGGAGGTTACTATGTTCCGCTCCGAGATATATAGAGATACTTCTAAAGTTTCTAATCAGCCTCACCGCTCCTGGATTGGGTGGTAACACTTCAAAGGACGAAGTTTGCCTTACTGTAATGATGATTTGTACATGTTCGTCCAGTAAAGGCGACAATGCGCCAAGGCGCCTCATGGGTTGCGAGACTGAGGCATTTCAGACATTGGTGCAGAGAGGCTACTGGGCCACGTATGAAGGGTGCTAAGAGAGTCATGACAGCAAAGTCATTGCTCCCCGTGCCGCGGCAGATATGCGTGCTCACCGCGGTGTTTGGATATCAGAACAAAGACAATACCTGAACTCTGATCTTGCAATTGCATCTATGAACCTTCTCGCGTCACATCGCAAAGAAAGGAGTCAGCATTGTTAAGTCGCCATCAATCAAAGCCACTCTGAATAGCCTCAGTGCGGTTTTCTGCTGCATGAACTTGTACTTCCCAATTCATCCGGTGATTCCAAAGCGAGCTTACTCCAGCGAATATCCTTGGAGCCACTCCACCTTTGTTCTGCTCTCCCCTTAAGCACTACAAGCACGACGGCCATCTCGGAATGTTGTCATAGTACCATATCATGAAGGATATGTTCGTTTCGCCTTTCCTCAGCAGTCTGCCATACTGTGTCGAACTTCCAGAATGCCCGAAAAACCGCTCACGGTAGCAACCTACGCAGCCGGCGCGTCCCTTGCAGCTATAACATTGGTCTATGTCTTTGCGCCGACTTTCTTTATCGATGGGGACTCGAACAATTCGACAAGTTCCAAGAAGAAGGGTGTGGTTGGGCTTGTGAATCCGGCAAACGATTGCTTCATAAACTCGGTGCTTCAAGCACTTGCCGGCTTAGGAGATCTGCGCCTATATTTGATCCGGGAAACACATCGAAGAAAATTAGATGGACTGAGAGTATATACAGAACTTGTGGAGGATCCTGCACGGCGGGAAATGGCTCGTTGGAAAATAGAAGGACTGCAAAGAGGCCTCGTAACGCAAGGACTAAAAGAAATACTGGACGCCCTGAACGAACGTCCCTTGTACAAGAAGACGATATCCGCATCGGGATTTGTTGGAGTATTAGAGACTGCATTCAGGCAACGAATTAGCCGGCAGCAACAAGATGCACAAGAGTTTCTGCAGGTGGTGGCTGAAAGACTCTGCGACGAATATCACGCTGGGCACAGAGCTCGCGCCCAGGCGAAGAAGGTTGCGGTGGAGGAGGCCAACGGGACTAGTCATACTCTAGACGGAGACCTGATAGAAAGGCGACTTTCCGAGCTGACTGAAGACGCAGGTCTTGTTGCGTCGACAGCCGGATCCTCTGAAGCTACACAATCCTCACAAACCGCTGTCACTCTCACCGTGAATGAATCTGGCACAGTCGGGACACCAGAGCAAGTCGGATCGAAAGCCTCAGATGATGATGGAGAAGAAGGATTCCCCTTCGAAGGTCGTTCAGAGTCTCAGATTGAATGTCTGACCTGCGGATTCAAACCAAAGGCTACCGAGATGCCATTCTGTTCCTTGACTTTGAGCGTCCCTCAAGTCAGCTCGACATCATTAAATGCATGCTTCGACGGAATGTTCAAGACAGAATACATAGAAGATTTCAAGTGCGAGAAATGTCGCCTAGTACACGCTCTCCAGCTTTTTGAACAAGAATTGGCAAGATCGAATTCGACAGAATTCAAGCACGCGACTGCTGAAGCGATCCAAAAGCTTCAATACGCGTTAGAACATGACCCAGAACATCCGCCAAAAAGCGTAACATTACCCGATACAAAAGTCGCTCCAAAACGGAAAATTGCAAAGCATGTTCGACTCACAAAGTTCCCAAAAATCATGGCCATCCACCTATCAAGGTCTATTTTTGATGCAAGTCGATCATCAATGAAGAATACGGCCAAGGTTGCTTTTCCAGAACGTCTTCCCCTTGGCGGACTTATGTATCAGAGGAAATACAAGCTTCTTAGCGTTGTCTGTCATAAGGGAAGCCATCACAGTGGCCATTATGAATCGTTCCGCAGACAGAATATGTATCCTCCATATTCAACACCTAATACGTTCAACCCGGCTGGTATCTACAGCAAGACTCCTACACCGCTGCCATCCCAAATATCCACACCAAAAATAGGAGCTGTGCAAAGGTCGGAAGATACGAGCACACTCTCATCGAGTCCTGAGATGCTCTCACCAACATCATTCTCGTCTTGTACCTCATTGCCATACCCAAATGACCGACCATCAGGAGAGTCTTCACGTACTGGCCGCCATAACTCCACATCGACTGCTAAATCAACTAGACCCCAAAAGTCCACGCCAAGTCCAACCTCAGCTCCTCGTCGAGAATCTGATACTGCCAGTTTGAGGTCTGTTGCTCGATCTGCACGAGAAACAATTTCTTCCAAGATGCCGAACTCACTTTCAAGATCGAACGGAACAAGAACTGGCGATTCATCTTCCCAAGCACCGGCGTCACGGACGTCAATAAGCGACGTTGCACGCAGCAAACGGAAAAAGAAGACGAGTGATCGATGGTGGAGGATTAGTGATGAGAAGATCAAGGAAAGCAAGACGAGTGACGTCCTGGGCATGCAGAAAGAGGTCTATATGCTTTTCTATGAATTAGAGAAAGGGGTAGATGATGCGTAGAGTTCTCTTCTCGGCAGAATCCTGGCCATAAACAGCAAGGATATCATGCTTTTGTCCGTTAAAACGGTTCTGCATATGAGGAGTATGAGGAGTTTTTTGGTGCCAGTCATTAGAATCTATATCAATTGAGCTAGTGCAACTTAGAGTAGTAGTAACATTTGTGGAAACAAAATTTTAGAACGATTTTGTTAGACGGACTTTATGGCTCTGAGTAAACATCGGGTTGATTCATTAATTATTGCTTGGCCATGCTCACCATAACCTTTAGATTGCTCTATACTGAGAAAACCCCTCAGCCAAATGCAGAAGCATAAAAACTCCTACCCTTCGTACCTCCTCGGATATGCCTCGAGATGTGCAGATGCTTCACCACAAGAATCCGCGACAATTCTTCGAGCCACAAAGGCATTTCGTCATATCCTTCTTCTTGCTCGGATCATGAGAATCCTCCACCAAGTCAGTAGTTTCACCATCCACATAATCAAATGTCAGCTCCGTTCCCGCAGGGATATCTTCAATAGCAAAGAGCGCCAGGTCGTGGATATGCTTATCAGCATGATCACCAACCCTAGCAAAGCTGCGGAGGTTCGGGTCGCACGAATGGTTGATAAAGCGTGTTGGGCCCGAGAAGAACTCGCCGTCTACTTCGAATGGCGGTCCTGCAAGTCTTGGGTCCATGCTTGCCGGGTCGGAGAACTTGTCTAGGGCAAAGAGATAGACGTCTTTCCGTTGTGCAATATCCGAATCCTCCCGCCGCCGGTTGGCTTCTTGAGATGAGATGATCTCTCCAACATATTTATCGATGTACTGTCCTTGTCTTATATCAACTGATGATCGGACACCTAATATTGTTAGCTTGCATATCTTGACTTCAGCGCACCAGGACTTACCCCATCCACGACCATCATCTGTCCTGAAGATTTGCAAAGGTACCTTTCTTCCCCTCTCTACAACCCGGTTGCTACAATCTGAACTACAAGCACAACTGATATGGCACTCATAGATAGGATCTCTGGAGCCTAACACAGCTCCTCTCAAGCACTCCTTCTTTTCTCCGGTCGAATGGTAAACGTAGATTTTACTTCCGGGCAGCGTGTCCTGATCAACATCCATATCCTGAAGGCAATTACAGCCCAATCTCTCGCAGTCTCTGTCGTTTCTGCATTCACATCCGGTGCGAAATGCATCTTCAGCAGCCTCGACACCTTCTCGCAGTACGGACCGCTCAATAAACTTGAAATTTTCCGGCAGCACTGCTTTGTCGACATTGTTGATAATTGCTATTGGAAACTGTTTATGTGTACTGAACTGACGTATCTGACACCAATGGCACCTCTCCTTCTCCTCTTCCCGTCCCTGACATGGTTAGCGACTGTCTTGCCGAGAAGAGTTTCTAGATTTGATGGGGAAAGTCTCATGTCAACGCTGACAAGAGCCCATCCATTGCACCATGGTCATATTATGGTAGTGCCAATCATGACTTACCAGTGTATCGCCATGGTAGTCAAAATGCCGCTGGTACAACATACTGAGCTCATATCACTGATAGCATGAAGTATTGTAGATGAGGCTAATACTCAAATATCAAGGTCGGTGATTCGGATTTGGATTGGAGGTCATAAGTAAAGACTATCTTCGATCATTGACACGTTTCTGGATGTATTCCCTCAACAATCGATCCACTGTTCGAAAGCCTGAAGATGTGAACGCGTGCACATTGCTCACGACGCAAACAAATATACGCGAGGCTGAGACAAGGCTGAGATCGATCGTTAGCCTTGCGTCGGTTATCTAAAAAGTTCGAGGAGAAAAATACCCTCGATCGGTGCAACTCATCCATCGTGAAATCCGCTCTGCACAATTCCCCGACACGATGGCGACTGATATCCAGCAAACACCTTTTGTCAAGCAACTTGCGGCCAATGGTAAGCTTCTTATCCATCAGATATGACGGCCAGAAATCTAATCTTCTACGGCAGACAGACCAACGCGGGATAAAGCGCTCCAGTCGCTAAGAACCTACCTCTCGGGACGTAGAGAGCTTCCAGCGCTCGAGCTCATGAAATTATGGAAGGGACTTTTCTACTGTATGTGGATGTCTGACCGACCACGGACGCAACAGCAACTCGCCAACGACCTGGCTGCCTTGGTGTCTGTCCTCCCGAGTGCGACAGTGATCCCGTTCCTCAGAGCCTTCTGGCAGACGATGCAGAGAGAATGGACGAATATCGATGTGCTGAGGATGGAGAAGTTTCTCTTGCTTACTAGACGATACCTCGGTGCTACATTCTCGATCTTGAAGGAGGGCAAGTGGGAGGAAGAACTGGTTAAGGAGCATATGGCTCTGCTGGAGGAGATTCCTTGTAATATTGAGGATATGAGGATACCAAATGGTATGAGGTTTCATGTCATCGATATTTATATCGATGAGTTGGAACGAGTGTCTGCGATAGAGGACGAGGAAGCATCACTGGACCTACTCTTAGAGCCGTTGAAGAAGCTATCCAAGTCAAGTCCCACGAAACCAGTGCGAACAAAGTGCAAAGAGGCCCTGGGGGATGAGAGATTACCTGGAAATGAGAAGTCAGAACCTGAGAAGCCTGAAGACGATGGCTGGGGCGGTTTCGACGATTGAGTTTTTGATTGCACGTTTGTCTAAGAATGCGACTTAGCAAGTCTAACTGGTCACTGGGGCGGTACTATTGTGTCAACTTAGGCGTTATGGAAGTTCTGATCATTTGGGATAAGGTTGACGTATGAGCTTGTAGTATCAATCCGAAAAGTGATATAATTTGTTACAATAAACGAAAATGAAGCAAATTGCAGATCTAAACCTAGGCAAACATACACCAGACCAGACCGTCTCCGTACCCATCGCTCTAATTCTTGCAGGCATATGACTCAAGTACAAAAGATTGGAAGATCCGAAAGCTCAATAGCGGGTTCTCTTGCGGATATACAGAAACAGAATCCAAATGCTATCTCTCAAGTCGCCTAGGCGATCCATCTCTTCTGGGTGGGTATCAATAGTGAGAATGCGAGAAGCGAGCTCTTTTTAAAACGCCCCCGCCGTCCAGTAACATAGGAAAGTTTCGTTCAAATACTAAATGGGTCCAGGTGCTTCATACATGTGTCCTGACTTGGTCAGTACTGTTCCCAGGCCCTTGTGAATC
The DNA here is from genome assembly GCA_003369635.1 of Coleophoma crateriformis. NCBI lineage: Eukaryota > Fungi > Ascomycota > Leotiomycetes > Helotiales > Dermateaceae > Coleophoma > Coleophoma crateriformis. Next base: position 810,864 of record PDLN01000001.1, read on the forward strand.
TCGGCCTGGAATGGTTCGAATGGTACACGTTCGCCATCAATGCTGATGTATCCGTCCGCTTGGTTACGGGGCGTTAGCCGGAAGCCAAGTACTTTACGATATCGAACTAGAGGAATGTCGAAAAATTTGCCTGTCTCAACCGCAAACATCATTCTCAATGCTGCGATGCGACTAACGTCTCCATCAATTGTGACCAGGTCCATGAAACCATCGTTGGGAAGAGCGGGAGCGAAAAAATTGGCGTCTGCAGCCATATAGCCCATCTGTTCACATTAGCAACGAGAAATTTAGCTAGACATGGGGTCTTACGTTTCCACAGTAGAAGTTGCCCAAATTATCATAAGGCATAACCTCCCAATCTTCTGGTAATTTGTCGTTGATCGTTCCATACCTGAGTGGTGGCAAGCCATCCTCATTGCCGCTGCTGGCGGAAGCATCGTCATCCAGAAGATGCTTGTAGCCTCTCCGCTCGCTAGCCGGCTCGTAGTTGTTTTGTTCTCTCCGATAATGCTCCCGGATGGATGGTTTGTCGTCAATAGCAACCTTTACGGCGATGTCGCAAGGATACATCATTTGGTCCAAGAGTCTCACAAGGAACCCATAAGTAAATCGTGCAGCACCCATCCATCGGAGATTTTCGGTCGCGAGATCAGACTCAGCAACAATGCCAACAGCTTGAGAAAGAAAACTAAGTGTCCGAGTCTGTCCTTGCGTGATCGAAATGAGGTCGAGTGGCGTAGGAATGCCTTTGATAATGGCCAATGTAGCCAAGCTTGCGCTGTCTGTACCATTTAAGTTACAGCTCATGGCGTTTCCACTTCCACAAGGTAGTTGAACGACGGCAATCTTAGACAATGCCTTCTTTGCATCGGATCTCTTTCCAAGACCGTTGAAGACTTCATGGGGAAGACCATCCCCAGAGCAAGAGACGATCATATCGTAGGCCTCGATATCCAACTTCTCAGAGATCTCTATCGCCTCGCCACGGTACTGCGTCTTCTGCATATCGATTTTGACTCGTGCCGCCTTCAGAAGAGGTTCTATATCTCTATGATACCACTTTTCCGCACTGCCCTTACCGCTGTGAGGATTGACCAAGACCTTTGCCCGCTTATTCTTTTGCGACTCGCCATAAGAACGATCAAGCAGCTTGTTGATCCATTTGTGGGTTGGTTCTAAATTCGGCGCTTCGATCGTGTACTTGAGTTCGGCTGCTCGAACAACGGTTTTCGAGGTCGGTGAAGCATACAGGATTGTGATTTCAAAGTCCACAATCTCAGCCCACAGAATGTTATAGAAGGGGATAGCCCGCGTGTTTGCCGTACCTCCATGCGCCTGTCAGTCCATAGTCAGAGGATTGGGAGGGCGGGATCGTACCTGATGGCCAGAGTCCGCAGCAGTTGCTCCTGTCTCTCTTCTCGAACGCCTCGTCTAAGTTTTCGTCAGCACAGATGGTATGTCATCGTCCACCATCACAGCACTCACCAAGAACAATCAGAGAGTCGGTGCCTAGTGTTAAAGAGGCGTTCCTGCCAACCGACAAGGTCGAGTCAACAGCAAATGAGTGATCGCGCCCATGCTCTTCGAAAGAGCCGGCAGGGTCGACAAAGGGATTGTCCGATGCCATGAATGAGGTTGTGTTCATGTCTTGTTGCACCTTCTCACCTCAAGCATTCTCAAGGCAAAGAATGTGAGGAGGCAAGACGCTTAACTTGCCTTCGTCAAGTGCCGGTAAACAAGGCGAGGTTCTTGTCTTGTCAACACGGTTATGAGATCGTATGCATATCCTTGTTCTGATCTCGTTTCCGGGATGTTGTGACTGAGCCGAGGCGGATCTCAGGCGTATCCGTTCCATACCCTAGTTCACATGTGCTACTCCAGTGCAGTCATGGCCATCTTCATGCAAACCGACACAGACATGCGCTCGGTCACGGCAGTAGATTACGTCGGGTTGTCATAATAGATTGGGTTTTCAATTCTTCTTGCTTCTAATAAAACTCCTTTTGGGTTCTGCGCCGTCGTAATGAATCCCGCAACTGAGCCTTGCAGGGCCTTGCAGGGACCTGCACACCTCCAAGCCGGCTTATTCGGCGACGATAAGCCACGCCCTCAGCAGAGCATCTCGCTAAGCTCCCTTCACGTCTCCGGTATCTCTCTCCAATGACGCTGCTGCGGTCCTCAGTCCTCCCAAACAATCAAATAGACATGCAAATTCGCTGGAACAATGTCATTATTCACGGTCAATATGCTCATGCAACCTCTCCCACTTTGTTCAGTCCCTTCAGCGAGCCCAAGCTGAGCGCCAGACCCTGTGACCTGCTTCGAATCCGTACAAAGCCAGTCACGGGTCCATCCTCACCCTCCTTTTCGATGCTGAGATTTGCAAGGGCATCCTCGCCTATAAATAGTTAGCAGGCTGCTTGCGAAATTAGATACAAGGACTGGATTAGCTTACCAAAGACACTTCGAGCATATAGATTTGCACTCAAGAACTGGCAATCGCCCTTGAGCGAAGCCTCGGGTGTCAGACAGCTCATGTTCGTGCAAGCCATCAACTGCGTGAGGAAGTCGCGCAACGACTTAGCCTTAGAGTTGATATTAACTTTGTTTTCCCATTCGAACTCGGTCCACATCGTTCTGAATTGAGTCTCGGTGCAAACAGCAGGTTGAATGTAGTCCATGATATCAACATGAACGTCGTTCAGGATGACCACGTTGTTCTCTGTTGAGCTTGCACCATCATACACAACGTTGCCAAAGATGACTCCTGTGTCAGTCGACGACACTTTGATTGTTGACTGGACGTTTTGGAAGTCATGTGGTCCGAGATTCTGGGTGGTCGGTCGTTCGACAACTTTGAGATCTCCTAATGTTGCGAATTCCACGGAGAGATTTTGAAGCGTTTCGGTGGTCTGGTTGACCAGGAGAACATCGAGCACAATATCGAACTGGTGTACCTTAACATATGCTTCTGCATATACCGGATCGGAAAATCCAGTGAGTTGAACCACTCGGCTAAGCTTGGAAGACAGATCTTCGATAGCTGAATCTCCACCAGTGGCCTTTTCCAGGTCAAGTTCAATCTCATCCGTTCCATCACCTGCATTTTTCTTAGCCAGCTGTCTGATCGAGACCACGTCATCGACCTGAACTGCAGTCTTGGCCTTCTCGACGGCATCCTTTGCTGCTCGCTTTTGTTCCTCTACCTGCACCATGGCTCGGAATGCCTTTCGAGTATCGTCCAAGAATACAGCCTCAAGCTCCTTGTTCTGGGCAAATTCTGCAAGTGATCTCACACATGACATAATTCTATCGACGGAGTCCTCATCAATTGGTGCTTTGACAAATTGAGATTGACCGACGCGAATGATAGAGATCATGATCAACATGGCTTCAGCGCGTAAAGCATTCGTTCGTGCAGTATCGGGAGAGATTTCGGAATGGCGCATAACAAGCTTGGTAAGTGTGGAGGACAGAACGGATGCAAGGTAATAGTCGCCGTCAAGGATTAGCTGTCGGAGAGGTGGCTTTTGAGCCGCCTTCACAGCTTCCAACTTGGCTGCCACTGCCGATTGACTTGTGAGAGCGCTTTCAGTTGCATATGTTCCATCAGCAAGGACACGGCGTGAGCCAGTAGGCGCCGCTTTGGAATGTCCATTAATCTGCTCTGGGTCCTTCGATGGCTCATGGCCGTCTGCGACTTCGTCTAGAAGGCGCTGTTCTGAGGCTAGGATTGGAATTTCGCCCAAGCTTGCTCTTATCCTCTTCCACGCATCTCGTATATCATTGGCTTCAAGAGAGTATTCTCCAACAATCCAAAGTGCGCCTCTGTAGACCTTGCCTGCACGGACCTCACTTAGAGTCGAGACCAGACGCTCCACAATAGATGGGCGGAGGTTCGGGAACTTCTCAACAACCTCCTTCACAAATGATATGACATCAACAGCGGATGTGTTGTTGAAGTCAGCAATAAAATCCATGAGAAGTCCAACAACGCTTGCAGCAACTTCCGAGAATTTGATAGCACACTGGTGAATGGAGTGAATAAGCAATTGGCGATACTCGTTGTTTTTCTCGTATTCTTGATCGACGGTCTTCGAAAGCTCCTTCTTCAAGAGAAGGACGACCTCTTCGACATTCTTGCTGGAGACCATCTCAAGGGCAATACCGAGTGCCTTGCGACGGACATCAATATCCGGGCTCGAGAGAACGCGGAGTATTTCCATGGTCAAGTCATCCAGAACTCCTTCATTCTTCTTTCGCAAGCTATCGACGCGATCAAGTACAATGAGTTTAACATTGTTGTCGGCCTCTTTGATACTGAGCTCAATGAACTTGGAGGCTGCAGCTTTGACGGCAACAGGGTTGTTGGTGAGGGCAGTGAGGGACGATGCAGCTTCATACACAACTGTAGTCGCGCCAGCTTCCAGTAAGTCGAAAATGAGTCTCAGGTAACGAGCCTATATAACTTAGCATTTTCATGCCTCTAACCAGCAAATACGACCTACCTTATTCTGGGAATTTTGTACTGCATCCTTCCGGATGAATTCCAATTCCACCAGTTGTAGAAGCTCATCCGCATTTGGTATTCCATCAAAGACGCCACTAAGATATGCTAGTGCCTTGTCATGGCTAATGCTCACAAGTGCTGCAAATGCGTTGCGTTTACAGGTATGGTCACTTTCAGTTTCCAAGAAGGTGGCAATAAGCTCAGGAGCGTCAGGAATGAGGTGCTCAGAATGTTGAAAGATTGAAGCTACAGCGAAGACAGCGTTCTTTCGAACATAGGCATGCCGGTGCTCCAAACAAGCTCGAGCAGGTGTGAGGAGTGGTTCGATCAGCTCAGCTTCTCGAAGCTTGCACAAAAATCGTAATGTATTGCCTCGAATATATTCGTTGGGGTGCTGGAGGTCGTTTCGGATTCCATTACTGCATACAAGGTCAGTAATTATAGCAGCAGTGAAAGGTGTCCTTCTTACCAGACCAGAATCATCTCCTGCTTAAGCTTTCCAGAGCTGTCCAGCTTTGGGCATATTTCGTAGTAGAAATAAAGGAGCTTCTTCAAAGCCTTATGTTTTGAGGGCATAACAAATCGAATGATATGCATGAGGAGTTGAGGCATTGGATCTCCATTCAGCATAACTGTTAGAATGCGCTTCATGGTTTCGACCTTGCTTTCATCTGTCCCTTTCTCCAGCTGCGTTCGCAAATCGGACATCGTAGGTACATCTGCAGTATTGTCCTGGTGCACCAAGCTGTACGAGTTCTCCAAGAAGGACGCCATGGCTGCGGTGAACTCTCACTGAAGTGAGAGAAGTATGCGCCGTACAGGCTCTCTAAGTGGAAAGTGGCCTAATGGATGCTGGTGTATTTCGTAGCTGGTCGATTTTTATTGAATATGGATTAATTGCTCGGATTGCAGTCAGAATTTGGTTATTGAAGGACCGCCAATGGCCTTTTGGTAGAGAGGGGGAGACGCAAGAAAGCGCTGCGCATTGGAGGTACAAAGTGTAGACAGCTTTCCATTCAATGTGGCTTTAGCACATAGCGGCCGCGCACGTGACGTGTTGCTGCAGGAGTCGCGACTTTCATTTGGCAGCCAGCTCGGTCTCAGCCTTCCTGGTTCGCAGCCTCGAACACACTAGGTCTCCACAGCTCCAACATCATGGCTGCCTCTAATGAGCCCTTCTACATCCGATACTAGTATGATATGCCCATTGATTGAATATATAATTGCTAACATGTGCGCAGCTCTGGTCACTCTGGTCGGCACGGACATGAATTTCTTGGTGAGCGATACGGATGAGAGACAAAGACTCGCAGGACCTGACTCTGGACAACAGAATTCGACTTTCGGGTGCTAGGAGATGGACGAAGTGCCTCTGCAAGATATGCAAACAACTCGAACTATCGAAATGACTCTCTGATCCGCAAGGAGAGTAGGTGACCACGATCCCCCACATCTCTCGACCATGGCTAAACTTTAGTCGCAGTGTGCGTCAGCTCTCTGATGGTCGACGAGATCAAGCGCATTATCAAGATGAGCGAGATCATGAAGTACTCCTACCTTAAGGCACTCTGGTGGATATAGGCTCATAATGTTGTAGGGAAGATGACAGCAAATGGCCTCAAAAGAATAAGGATGGTCGCCAAGAGCTTGAGATCCGTATGGGAAGCGAGCACATTTCTTTCGAGGTACGAAGAGTGATCATTCTTTTGATCTATCAATATCTGACGAAGTATGGTGCTAGACTGCAAAGATTGGCTCCTTGGTTGATGTCACGGAATCAGCTGACCCCGAAGGACTCCGTGTGTTCTACTATCTGGTACAGGATTTGAAGGCTTTGGTGTTCTCTCTGATTGCCCTGCACTTCAAGATCAAGCCAATTTGAAATAGTTGACGTGGTGCTGTAGTTGAGAGATTCAAGGCATATTTGTTGGAGTTGAGGCGTTGCAAATCTGCACAAAAGCAAGGGAGGATACCATAGAATCAAGGAACCAACTTTCAGAAGCGACTCGCTATCTGAATTTGTACTGATTCTCATCATGCAATGCGTATTTGTGCTCTGGCAAGATCATAAGTGCATGGAAAATTATGAGAGCCTCACGCGACAAAGACTGTATGGAGTAGGCGGGGAACCAGGGTTGACGAATGTGGTCTCGCTACTAGAATTGATTCGAGGCTCCGTCTTCACCAGTGAACCTTATCATTCAATCAACGCAACTCAGAAGTGTTGTATTCCGACAACGGCGGTCATGGCCATCTAGACGCCCTTTCTTTTACCCCTACCAATTTCTTTCTCTTTCTGTATCATTAGATCGGCTTTTTGTGACCGAGTCTGCTCTGCGCGAGCGCGACCATGCCAACTCCCTCGAGCAACGAGAACATCCCAGCAATCCCGTCATTGCACACCTCATGCCCACCCGACGATGACAGATCCAGCAGGAGGAATGCAGAGATGGACGATTCGCATGACGATGCGGTTATATTGCCAGGACTGCCTCTTCCTGGATCGCCACCATCCGATACTCCTGAACGCGGCTCAGCGGATAGGGATGTGACTCGGAACCAGCAGCACGTAAAGCATCTGGATATCGATGAAGACCACGCATCAACGGACATGCTGTCGCCCATGAGTACAGCAACAGAAAAACACGAGACCAGTGAACTCTCGGCGTTAGCTAGTACAGATCCAGGGTCACCGTCTATGGGATACGACTTCTCTCACGTCCGAGTATGTCAAGAACAAGACTCTTATGCTAGGAATAACAGGGTATACTGACTAGCTGTGTAGCTCATACCCTCCTCGCCTTCCTCCTTCCTGCGCGCAGGTAGCAAATTCCATGGTACTCAACAATCTGAGCGACAGGTATACGACGTGCAGGTCGAGATCAAACACGTTGACATGAGGGAGTCCTTCCTCTGTGGTTATCTACGGATACAAGGTATGCGCAATTGTTGTAGAATGGCTAGGGGAAACATCTGCTGACTTATTGTCCCTATAGGCCTCACTGAGGATCATCCGACCCTCACCACATACTTCGAGGGCGAGATTATTGGCAGCAAATACTCGTTCTTCACACAACATCAGGATTGGGGATCAACCAATCATACTGATCTACAACACTGGGCGAAATTCTCCGCATTTCGTCCATTTCAGAAACAGGCTAGGAAAGGCAGTTTATATATTCCGAATTTGGCTCAGCGGGATAACATTTTTATGAGATGGAAGGAGCATTTCTTGGTCCCTGACCACCGTGTTCGAACGATCAGTGGTGCGAGCTTTGAGGGATTCTATTATATCTGCTTCAATCAGATTCAGGGTACGGTTAGTGGTATATATTTTCACGCAAAGAGCGAAAAGTAAGTCTAAAGAACTCAAATGATCCTAGAAGAAAGCGGAAGCTAACCTCGAAAGATTCCAACAACTCGAACTAAAGCATGTTGAGGATCGGGGCTGCTTCAGTGCAATGGAATTTCGATGAATATTGACCGGCAGAAGTGTGGAGAGTATGGGATCGAGAACGGGCTCAATTATTTGATGTGTGAGGGTTTTTGGAGCAAGGAGCTATGGATTTACGGTTGCGGATATTTGGAAAGTTCAAGCAGCATATGAGAAGAAATATCCTGAATGAGGATGGATTCCTTCAGGCGTTACCTGTATGTTTGCAGGGTTTGAATAGCGTAAACAATATTGGCGTTACTGAGGGAGATCTACATAACACGGTATAGCTTGTTCATGAGACGGAACGGAATTTTCTGAGTCCAGCTCAAGATCTGGGGCGGTGAAACCTCAAAAGCATTAATGAGAGTCACGGACTATCTGACGCCATGCAGTGGATGTACTCTCGTTCAGCCGTGCAAATGCAAAGATGCCTGAGGAAGAAAGTCGCGCGCGTCTGCCGTCTCGATGCCCAAAATACAACTCTATTGCAACAACAGATGTCTTCTAAATAGTTGGCACTCCCTCCATTCACCATGGACTTTGCACCTTACCAAGACCAGTCTCCCGAGTCGAATCGGGTGCGCTCTCCTCCTCCCAACGCAGGGAGAAGGTCATTCTCCCCAGGCTGGCGTTCACCAGCGCTCCAATCGCCCTCGATCAGCCCACCAAAGCCCTCCTTGAACCCATGGGCACCCACGAGTGCCTCCCCTTCCACGGCCTTCGGAAATGCAGGAGGTGCAGATCCCGAAGCTGGTCGGGCTGGGCTGAACGAGTTCGAGACTTCCTTACCCATTCGTCTTGATTACGAGGCGTGCTTGGCATATTTGTTATTACCGCCCGCTGGAGGGGCGCTGCTGTTGGTATTGGAGCACAAGAGCGATTATGTGAGGTACGAGGGAATATTTATATTGTCATTGGATTTAAAAGCTATCACTGACACCGTGTAGATTTCATGCCTGGCAATCTGCACTGTTGTTTAGTGCTATGTTTGTGATTCATCTGATATTCTCCTGGTCGACTACTCTATCGTGGCTGATATTCTTGGGTGATCTGGGTCTGATTGGCTACTTGACGTTGCGAGCATATCGAGATGGTGAGTCAAGTTCTAGACTTATGTGCTATTTAGAATCTTGCTAATTAGCTTCTAGCGGATACCCTCGATAGGTGAATCCCCAAATTCCTTGCGAATACCTAACCAATCTGACAACCCCGTAGATGTGAGGTTCCGTTCTTCGGACCTCTTGCCAGCAGTATCCTAGATGATGAGTGAGCTGATTTGAGCCTAACTGTTACTTTATGAGATACCCCTTTCGTCGAGTTACGCGACTATACACTACGATACTTAATATATAATGATAGTTCTATACCCATAGGTCACTTGTATGACCATTACAATTTCCGTGGCAAGATCGCTTCAGAGCTCTACCTACATATATCTCGGCATGGAATAGTGTTGATAGTCAAATCGACCAGCAAGCCCTCCACTTCTATCCTCAAAAGAGCTGCTAAAATCGGGCCAAGAGAACGTATTGTGATAGGGTATCCCAGGCCTGTCTGAAGTATGGGTACAGCTCTGGTCATCTTGCTCAATGCTCCCTTCCTCCATCTCCTTTCTCAAGCTTTCGATCTGCTTCTTGATCTCGGCCCAGAACATGTTGTTCCTTAGACTGTCTCCAGTGCGATAAGATGCACTTCTGGCATCCTGTTTGGCTACAATAACAAGCAATGCAGCCACAAAGGCTTCTTTCAAATAAGCAAAGCTAAACTTTTCGGTGATGTCTGCGATTTTCGGCGAGAGTATCTTGGGGAAATCGACCTTATCATTGTTGGCCAGCTTGTGGCGCCAGTACTCACAATACTGGATACGCTCGTCTGTATCAGGATTGTCAAAGAAGTATTTCCTGTCGAATCGACTCGGTCGCTTAGCAATTCCAGGATCTAGTCGTTCAAGGTGGTTTGTGCTGCCAATCATAAGGATACCGTGATTGGATTCGAGTCCATCTACCTCGTTGAAGAAATAGCTACGGACTCCAACACCAACGAGAGAGTCGATATCTTCGAAGATCAACAAGCAAGGCGCCATTTGTCTCGCCCTCTGAAATATTTGACGAATTCCTTCCTGAGCAACTTGTGAGCATATGTCGATTAAAGTGATTCATGAGTATACTTCTGGTCCCATGTAGCTATTGAATGACTTCACGTAGAGTGATTCTACCGTGGGGGAAACTCTCTTGGAGAGATCATGCATCAACGCTTTCGTCGAGATTGTCTTTCCGTTCTGAACCTGCAAGTCAGCATGGCCAAGGGCACTTTCTATAATTACTTACACCGGGAGGGCCATAAAAGATAACTCCTCTCTAGATAAGAAGTCAGTCAATTTATAAGGCATGAGCAGCAGGAGACAAACTGCATACCTTCCACGGAACCTCAAACTCCGCATAGCGTTTCTCCGCGTCAAAGAAGCCAATGACATCTTCAATGATCGCCTTCTTCCTGTCTTCTTCGAGAATCACATCTGCCCAGTTTGCTTTCTGGATATTCTTCCACAGCTCCTTGTTCTTCTGCCAGAATCCGTTGTCAAACACCAATACCTCATCGTGTAATTCCACCGACCATTTTGTAGCTGCAGTGATCAATGCGTCGGTTTGTTGCTGGGCCGCTGCTTTCTGCTCAAGGCTCATCTCGCCAGATTCTGGTGGTGCCACCAGAAGATAACTGTTCCGGGAGAAATACTGGCCGTCCCTGCCTTCAACGCAATAGACCAAGAACTGCATGTCCTGGAAAGTAAAGTCATAGCATCCAAATTGGACCCTCTGGCCCCAAGTACCGTCACTGTCGGAATTGTACCTTCTTGCTGGCGGAAGATATATCCGGTTAATGTGCGATTCCGTCGGCTCTCGAAGTTGGTAGCTGACATCTGCCCGCCCGGTTGCAAATTCTAGTAAATCAATCTGACCGCTGATGGTGAGATGGTGTTTTGGGTGCTGAGCGCGAATGGTTTCGATCATTAATGCCTCCGTATAGACCCTCTTCGCAGTACTGTGCTCAAAGTATTTCCCGGAGACGCTACCACCCCCACCAGTGGAAACATGGATGTATTCGTCGTAGGGAGACATGATGCGGAGCTGATTGCAATAATTTGGGTTCTAAAGTTGCAATGGGGATCGGTGTGTATTTAAATTGGTATGCAAGGAATTCTTTATGTCAAACTGGTGCCTAGAAATGTCGCGGGGTAGTTAATACGAGACCGCGCTTCTGAACTGACCGATGATCATACTGATAAAGGAAACGATGACATCTCCCCGTCTGACGGTTAGAGCATCGTCAACGTGTATGTTCTGGCCTCCTGGATTGGATTTTCCAGCTTGCAAGTGCTGCAGTTGATCAAACATTGTACACCCAGTCGTTCCTTATCTGGGACAAATGAGACTAGATACCTTAGTTCAGTTACCTAACCCACGAACCATAGGAATCTGAGCAATAGCATCGAAGCTCCTGACCACTCCTGAACACCACACAAAACAGGAATCTGACGAGATGAAAGATACCGGTATTGAAGTACTTGCTAACGACCTCGATTTAAGTAGTTAAGGCCTCCATGAACGAGGCAGAAATCCAGCCGGCGTATGTGAGTTGCCCATTCGTTAACCGATAGCCTTTTTCGAGGCGGTGAACAGAACAGTGAGACAACTTGTATACGTGCTACCTCTCTGGAAGTACTTGTACAAACCACGTACCAATCAGGGTTTGCGACAGATTCATCCACGTTGTTGTCCGGATTGGGGGTCTCCAGTTTAGGCCAAAAACAACATCTTATGAAAGCCAGGAGCTGATGAATTTGGCCCCGAAAACATGCCGAAAACGGCAATCACTTTGATCTTTGAAAGAAGCATGTCAACTCACCATTGAATTGATTGAGGGCAGAAGAGTTGAAGCCACCGTCGTGGTGGGAACTCAGCTTAGACCGAAGACCCATCTACCTACGCGTACCTCAAGCTCACCATAAAGCAAGTGTTAATACCACGACTTTGGAAGCCGCGACATCCACCGAGTTGGACAAGTGTCCGGCGCCACGGTGATTCTCATCGTCGATGTGGAATCTTTTGACCTATGTCTTCTGATTTTTTTCATGGCCAGCGCCTCTGGTGGGAAAGCTGGGGAAGCTGCATCGAAACAACACCCTTGACGGGCGCGGTCTTAGTACCCGAGATATGATTTGCTCGATCGCAACAATCTGGCATGCAGCAATGATTAGACTTCATCCGCCACAACGGCCACATGCCCGTTTTCTTCTTACTGCGAACTTTGACTTTAAGATTGGGGGCCTCACGCCTAGCGGCCGGTGGCTCTACAATTATGACGCGTTTCTTGTTTTGGGATATGGGCTTGCGCTGTCATGGTGGTACGATTGGGTCTTGTTCATTGTCAGGGAAATGCCTTTCAAGCCACATTCAAGCTCTGCGGTTCTTACAAAAGGGTTCTTTGATCCAGGTGCCAATTAGGTGTCAGGACCGTTGATAGCGGGGAACGGTAAATGGCGACTAGGTCCCCATGTCAATATTAGATCCGGAGCTGAAATAATTGCCGTAGGCAGAGTCTCCAGTAAACGGCTGTTCTCAGAGATGATTTGGGCAGTCACTCTGCCGTTGCGCCAAAGAGGCGGCCAACCCCTGTGACGGAGTCCAGGAAAGCGGGAAGGCAATGGCGCTGGATATTCATCAACACGAGGTAAGTACAAGGCCAGATGAGCTCCCTTCTATACTTCTAGTAAAAGATGGGCTGCAAAATGCATCTTCACGTTGACAAAAACATCTTTTATCAACATCACTTCCTGAGCACGAGTCCTCGGAGTTCTTTGAACATATTCGTGGTCGTATTTTAGTGGGCTGACAGAGTATGATCGAACGCAGATCGAATATGGCCACAGTCCTCAGGAGCTGAATTGGCATTCATAAACGGAAACTCTTGCAGGGACCTGGCTCCCAAAGGGAACTATGATGAACATAGCAGAGTTTATTATGGCTTTGCGGAGGGGACACACGGTTCCTGGTCCGAACTATCCTGGAAGGAACATGACCTCCGCCGCGAAAAAGAAAGCGGCCCATACTTGCTTGGCATAAGGCGGGGATTCTGCGTCACCTTGATTTGCCATGCGTAGGACAAGCACAATCTGATCGCAGAGCATGGGAATTGGATGGAATGGACGAAAAAGTCAAGGATTGACGTCCTCCCTCGAAGTGCCACAAGTCGCCACTTGCTATGGCTTACAGGGTTGGGACCGCGTGTTACTGGTTGGGGAAGCCCCTCGCCTCGACTTGCTCGGAAATGACCAACACGGGCTGCGAACTTATCGCAGGTGCGTGGTTGACAGCCGTTAGAGGCTTGAAGATGCATCTTCCTTGATCTTGTCCAGCTCGTTGTGGTCCGTTTTGGATCAGGTCGTCGGGCCCTCAGGGGGAGAGATCAATGGCCGAAATTGGCACGTGTGTCCCAAAGACTATTTTAGCTAGGTTCTTCCAGATATTCGAGGGAATGGGTCAGAAAAGAGTTCAGGAGATGCATGATGGCTTTACGAAAGTATTACATGACTGCAGAAGGGCGAAGGGGCCGTTGACATCGGGTGGTGTGGCCTGTGCCAATATCGGCCACTTATTTCTCCCCCTGAGAAGCTCGGGCTCGCCTTCGTCGCTTACGCCGTCACGGCCGTCTCTCATCGCCTGTGAAGATCGCCAGATCGAATTCAGGTTTTTTCTCCGAGCATAGACCTCCAGAGCTCCCTGTAACATGCATTTGCATTCGTCAAAACCCACTTCTGTCTATGACATTCGATGTCGCTTCGAGGATTACTACCGGCATGTTTGCTCATTTGCTCCGTTGCCATGCATTTGTTGGGCGCGCTTGGTAGCCCACAATGTCCTACCAGGACACCTCCGGGAGGCTAAACAGGGGCCAAACCATAATCGCATCCCATCACTCATCTGTGGAAAGGCAGACACAGCGGCTGGGGACCCGGTTATGGAAGCCTATATCGGCTTTGATATCGCCTTGACCAGTTTCTTCCTGAAGTCAGGCAACTGGTCCACAAAGGGCTCTGGTTGATGGTGCCGATCTACGCCTTCCTACTTCCTATCGAGAATCCATCCTTGTGTAGCTGAAGTGTGAGACGCTGTATACGAGCCCAAGCACGCGTGGCAAGTGCCCATTAAGAAGATGTATTGGTGGTTTCGTTATGGACGGTGCCAGGAACCATTGGGAGTAAGTAGCAGGTGCAAGCGAGCTGCCTTTCACACATGAAAAGCTACGGGAAGTGATCGACATATACTCTTAGTGCTCCATAGGAGCTTGTCCTGACTCTCCCAGCTCCTCCTCCCCCTTCCCCTTACATGACGACAACGAGCTAGAGAAGCTGATAGTTTGAGAGAAAACAAGTTAACAGACCACATTGGCACGGTTACCACGATGACGATCATTCAGGGAAATGGATGGAAGGCTCACTCTGTGCGCTGAAAAATGTATAAGAAGGAGCAGAAGTTCCATTGAAAGCTGCATCCAATATCGTCAATCCCATCTTCAATCATCATAATCACCTATCTACACTAGCACCTACCATACACATCATATACCCATCTACACCATCTTCAAATCGCCATAATGAGAACTTCATTCGTCTCCCTCTTTGCCCTCAGCGGCCTCTTCGCAAGCACCCTCGCCATGCCTGCAACCTTGCTCGACACCCGTCAGGCTGGCATCTGCTCTTCCGGCTCGGCCACGCCACTCTGCTGCGACGTCGATGTTCTTGGTGTTGCGGATCTCGATTGCTCCACTCGTGCGTTGCCTCCATTTGATTGCTGTATATTCAAGCCTTTCTACTAACACAGCTCGTCTTTAGCTCCAACTCCCCCAGCGAACATCACTGACTTCAACGACATCTGCGCCGGTATTGGAAAGATCGACATGTGCTGCATCCTTCCTATCGTAAGTATTTTGAGTTACCAGTACTCCATTACAGAAGTCCAATATCTAACACCATACCCAGCTCGAGCAAGCTCTTCTTTGCACTTCTCCATAGACTGCCTGAACGATTACAGCCATCAACAACATGCTACATTATAGTAGCGACACCCCAACGTGTTTTCCAGTCGGGTCTTATTATCGCCTATATTGTACATAGTTTGCCCGCTCGTTCTGCGTCTATATTGTAGAGTCGGTAGCTGGTCGTGGCCGGTATGAGGTTAGGGAAGGTTGGAGTCATCCAGGAGAGCCAAGGCAACATATCTATCAGTGTCTTTATAAAATTCAAATCTTGAAATCGGCTTGCGCACTATTGTCACTATTTTCCATTGTCCTGAACAAGAATGCCAACGTCTAGTTCTGTGCAGAGCATAGAACCACAAAGTTTACAAGAGGAGGCTTGTTTCGTGGATGTGGATGGGGACTTAGTGATCCGCACGCCCTGTACGAGACGATTGAAGATCTTTGCCGAGAAAAAGTCTCCGAATTGACGACAGCAACCTTCCTTTCTGCCTCGCATTGGTAAGCGACCACAATCTGACTTGGTGAGCCAGTGAGCTATATAAGAACTGCACCCTTCCGGTTGATGGTCAGAACTCAAGCACAAAACATCCCCAAATCCACTTCCAGCACCAATTGGAAAAATGTTTGAGGGATTCACCGAATTCAACATCACCGTCGAGCCCGACGTGACAATCCACGGCATCCAGTCCGACCTGAGCGGCGCCTCCTCCAAACCCGCATTGCTGCTCCTGCACGGCTTTCCCCAGACCCTTCACATCTGGCACCGGGTGGCGCCTTCATTGACCGACCACTTCGTCGTCATCGCCCTCGACCTGCGAGGCTATGGACAATCTTCCAAGCCCAGCATCGACGGCGACACCAGCCATCAGAAATATGCCAAAAGCACCGCGGCGCACGACTGCGTGATGGTCATGAACGCCCTCGGCTTCACGGGCGCCTTCTACCTCTGCGCACATGACCGCGGCGCCCGCGTGGCGCATAAGTTGTCCGTTGACTTCCCGGACCGCGTGCAGAAGCTCCTCCTGCTCGACATCGCTCCCACGCTCGCGACCTTCCAGCAGGCCGGCGCCGCCATGGCTCAGAAGTACTGGCATTGGTTCTTCCTCATCCAGGCGGCGCCCTTCCCCGAGCGCGCCATGCTCAGCAACCCGGAGCTGTTCGTGCAGCAATTCTTCGGCGGCGCGTCGTATGCCGGCGCTCAAGGAAGTGCCATCTTTGATCCTCAGGCGCTGCGCATCTATGCGGCTCAGTTCTCTCAGGCGGATTGTCTGCATGGGATGTGTGAGGACTATCGGGCGGCTGCGACCATCGATCTTGTGGAGGCGCAGCGGGATCTGGACGCCGGGAAGAAGGTGAAGTGTGATGTGAGGGTGCTGTGGGGAAGTAAGGGCATATGGGCTAATAATGAACTTCTGGATCTCATGAAGGAGTGGAGATTGGTGGTTGACGGGGACGTTAGTGGTGCCGCCACGGATTCGGGTCACTATATTGCTGAAGAGTCGCCGCAGGATTTGATCCGGCACATCAAAGAGTTCTTGGTATGATGAGAAATGCATGGTCCTTTTGTTCTGGGTAACCTCTTCTCGAGTCAAGCGTGAAAGACATATGGGCCTGGAAGCGTAATCGGTATTCAGTGTGGCTTCCTTGTGCCGGGATTCCATCTAGGGAAAGGATAAGTGCCCTAATCCCAAGGCCGATATGGTTCCCAAGATGCTTCTCCCCAGTGCCCTCCCAAACCCCTCGCTAAACTTCTCCTAAAGAACAACGGTTTTCAGAGACTATGGTTTCTGAACATGGCGTAGATTCTGCAAAGCATTGGAAGAGAACGGACTAAGCCCATTGAAAGCTCGGTATCACTGCTTCCTTTCGGAAGGTGGCTGACATCTTTAAAGATTTACGATTGGGGGGGGGGGCAAGATGCAAAGCGATACTTGAGATCTGACGGGACTCTGAGGGTTTTGCTAATTCTTTCATAGATCTCAATTTCTTGTGAACCTTTGCTGGGTTTTGAGATTGGTTTATTCGGAACATTGATTTGAATTTGATTCCCGTGGTTGGTTTTCAAGAATGCAGTGTTTTGAGGCTTCGTGGATGGACGATGCAAAAAATACAAAGGTGCTCTTCACTTGGAAATTGTCCTTTTCTGAGCCTTCCTTCTAGCTCTTCTTCCTTCTCCTTTTACAACCATTTGATGGTTTCAAGTTGACAAGAATTTCTTGACTAATTCCCCTCTCCTTAAACCAATTGACTGAAAGTACAAGAAGTCACTTCAGAGCTGGTCCAGATTACCACCTATGTAAAACTAGCACGTGCAAGATAATCTCGCTAAACCTCATTTGGCTACGAGCCTGCTCATGATGTAATGGATTGGTGACAGGCTCAAATGAGAACCTGCGTGTCATCCATACTATGTAGCTCAGGTCACGGTTGCACGGGGGCGTCGCCAAGCTCATTTCTGCATGGTTAAGTATAACATCCAACGCCTCACACGAGACTATTTGCACACCTCAATCTCTGCAACATCGCCCTTTCACTCAATTGCCATCCTCGTCCTCTATACTAGCACCATGCCTCTCTTTCGTTCATCTGCAGCTATTTCGAGAATTGCTCGTCGATCAGTAACAGCAGGCACTCGCCAGCCCATTGCAGCGCGATTCATCTCGACGTCTCCCGGCAGATACGCGACTCAAGGTTACGGCGATGGAAAGGGAGACCCCAGGGCAGAGAATCCACAAGATCAGGGGAGTTCCAACAATACAAAGCATAACTTAGAGCATCCGGGCCCAGAACCAGTATCGGCAGGCCAAGGCAGCGGAGCTGGGCCGACCAAAGGAGGATCATCTAGCAAATCACCCGAGGACGCATCCGCGCAATCAGGGGGAGCTCGCTCTAAGGAGGCAGAGGAGACGGGATCCAGCCCTACTGGAGGCTCGGTGGGAGGGAGTGGAGGTAAGAACCACGAGAGCAGTGAAGGTTCTCCGCTGCACAAGAACAACGACCCCAAACCAAGCGCAGGCAGTGCGGCGAAGGAAGCCGAGGTCAAGGAGCATAATGAGGACTTTGAGCAGCGCCATGACCGAGCTGCACCGGCTGCGGAAGATAAGGTTGACAAGAAGTTCTGGTCGGGTACATTTGCCGTCGGTGCTGGAGACAGATGATTTGCAGGATCTTGGCTAACCGCTATCCAGGTCAAGGTGGAGCAGAGGGACAGTCGTAAGTCATAGGAACCACATTTGCATGCAGAATCGTTGTGGTATCATCACCGTCGTCATCGGTCGCCATTGAAGCTCGTGTCGCGTCCATACCCGTTACATAGTAATGTCATAGCTTTACACATATCTCTCCTCTGTGATTGATTTCCAAAAGGACAAGTCGCGTGGTAAACTCGGTGAATAGGTTTAGTTGGAGTGGCCCGATATGCAGCATCGGGAGGGTTGATAGCATTTGGGTTGAGGCTCAACTGGCGCAAGAGGTCGAGGTAGAGAAGGTCGAGTTCGGATGATGGCCAAGCTGTGCAAAGCTTTCCCCACACGAGCAGGGATGTTGTCGCTCCGACCCCACAAAATGGCTTGGCGTGCGCCGACGGGGTGACATCACTGCAAACGACGAGACTCCATCATGTCATCGCCGCCCCTCATGATGCGATTCTGTGTTGGAGAAACAGCCAAACAGGGCACCACATGCCAAAGCTTAAATGCCATCCATTCGTCGTCCAGCCTTGGTAGCTCCCGTCCCGTACTGTCGCAGCCTGCACTTCCGCCACAGCAGCTGGCGACTGACGTACTGCTTTTCCATCCTTAGCCTGCCTTTGTTTGGCGGAGACGCACAAGCCACAGCTACCTCATCGGTTTTTGTTTCTCCTCCTATCCTTTTCCTCTCGCTCTCCTTCCCTCTTCCTTCATAACCTCCTTCATTTTCTGTCAATCTCAGACTTTGACAGGTCCACTTCTACACGATACAATAACTTCCACGAGAACAAGAACTCCATCGCACCAAGATGAAGCTCTTTGCACAGCTCCTGGTTCTCGGTCTCGCGGCTGAGATGACCATTGCGAGCACCTGGTTCAGCAAAGCTGGTATGTTCAGCTACCCTTCCCCCATCTCGCATTATGATGAAGCCCTGGAGCTGCGTGGAGCTTCAGATTGCATTTTCAAGGCCGTAGAAGATGTTTGGCGTTGGCACCAACACGCATTCATGGCCTTCTACCTTCATCTGCCACGGCTTGAAAGCTGAGAGAACGGCTGCAACAATTATCGGGCTTTTGGTGCATCTTGCCCAGCGCCCTTGCGTTTTAGAGCCCGGAGCTTCATTCTTGAAACCTCCACTCAGGCCTCATTTTCACGTCAGTCACATATCGTTCAAAAACATTTGCTAATACTGTCACACAGTCTACAATAAGTGGCACGAGACGGAACTTGAGAGATGGCTTTCGGACAATAATGTCCCATATCCCACCCCCGCTGATCGAAAAGATCTCGAAGCCCTTGTCAAAAATAATTGGCAATCCAAGGTGGCTTCGCCATACAGTGACTGGGAGCCTTCTCAACTCTCTTCTTTCTTGAAGCACAAAGGTGTTGAATCCAAGGAAGCTGCTGAGGCCAGCAAGGATGGATTGATTGCTCAAGTTAAGAACTACTGGTATGAGACTGAGGACAAGGCCGAAGACGCTTGGTCAAGTGTCAAGGACTGGGTTTTTGACAGCTGGACCGACTCACAACTAAAGGCTTTTGCGGACCGTCATGGCATCCCTGGTATGGCACCTGTCTCTTTTTCTTCTCTTTAAGTTAACATCGTTCGTAGTCCCTCAACCTCGCAAGAGAGATACACTTCTTCAAAAGATTCGCTCTAATTATGAGTCTGCTGCCAAGAAGGCCGGCGAGACTGCCGCCTATCCTGGAAACTGGCTTTATGAGACTTGGACCGAGTCTGACCTGAAGGAGTGGCTTGATTCCCATGGCATTCCTGCTCCACAGCCTACAAGCCGTGACAAGTTGATCGCATCTGTACGAAGAAATGCTCGCTTGGCTAGCTTGAAAATGGCTGATGCTCAAGCCTCGGCATCTGCATCTGCTGCTGCAACCGCCCAGACTCTTTCTGACCAACTCCTTGATGCTTGGTCTGATTCCCAAATCAAGGAGTGGCTTGACAAGAACAACATTCCGGTTCCTCAAGGATCCAAGAAGAATGAATTGATTGCGATCGCCCGCAAGCATCGTGCTGCATTCATGGGTGACAGTGCCGGTGCTTCAGCCAAGAGTGCCGCAACCAAGGCGAGCGCTTCCGGTGCTTCAGCATTTGGAGCTGCCACCTCAGCTGCTGGTAACCAGTACGCCAAGGCTACCGAGGATGCTCAGTTGAAGGCTGAGGATGCTTGGAACTCTGCCATTGGAACTTGGAGCCAAGTCAGTCTCCGCAAGCAATAAGTTTGATCTTTTACTAACTTTGTATAGTCTCGATTAAAGGCCTATCTTGATGCTCGAGGAATTCCAGTTCCCCAAAGTGGCAAGAAGGATGAGTTACTTGCTGCGGTTAGACTTAACAAGCACAAGGCTGCCACCGGATGGTCTGCGTGGACTTATGACACTTGGACTTACGACAACTTGAAGTGAGTCTCATCTTGTCTTTACAAAAGTTTTAACACTGACTTGATACAGGAACTACCTTGCTTCTTCTGGAAATGAAGCCGCCGCAAAGGCCGCTAACAAGGCCGGTGCCACCAGAGAGGATCTTGTCAGCGCTGCTCAAGACGCATATGCTTCCGCATCCAAGACTGGTGGCTCTGCATTCGCCAGTGTTACCTCTTACTTGTCTCAACAGACTGACGCAGCCAAGGATACCGCCTTTGATACTTGGAGCGAGTCTGATCTTAAGTCGTATCTCGATAGCTATGGCGTCAAGGTCCCGCAAGGATCCACCAAGAATGAAATGGTTGCATTCGCACGCAGACAACGCACCTGGTTCCAATATGGCACAACAGTGAGTTAAGTTTCGTTTGTCGAAGTATACAATACTAACATCACCCACAGACTCCATCAGGAACCCTTTGGGCCAAGATCCAGAATGCTGGTAACTGGGCTATGAACCAGTTGAGCATTGGAGCTGCTGCCGGACGCAAGCAAGCTAGCTACCAAGGTGAGAAGGCAGCTGATCGTGTCAAGGAAGGTGCTACCTATGCAACCAACCGCGCAGGTGAGGCAGCTCAAAAGGCTGGTGACCGCATCAAGGAGGAGTTGTAAAGATACCCCAAGCACGAAAGGAAAAGTTAAGGATGGAAAGGCGTTGATGTTTCCATAAGAAGCCTGTGCTTCTGTTTCTCAAGCGAAGATGCTTCTGTAATGATACGAATCGCAATTGGGAGTTCTTGCTAGTTTCACGAATAGAGCTTAGCTCTTTATGATAGCATAAATGGAAATCCAAGTGTCTCCGTAGGCAGTTGTAGCTCTATGTACCTCCACGTACGCTCTTCCAATTTGGTATTGCGTTGACTGTCACCTAGAAGAGCTTGGAGCGCATCCACAATGGTTCCTTCAGCGCAATCTCTGTACTTCATATATTAGACGAAGACTTGAATATTGGTATCTCTGTGTACGCGTCCCCCGTAAAGATTGCAGCGGATATTACATCATGCCCCATGAACGAACCATTATCCCAACTCCGTCCTTTCCAGAATCCTACATTATTTAACCCGATTAACCCACCCCGCCCCTCGAGGCCTGAGAAGTCGACTCCCGTAATTCAAGTATATTCCAACCCCGCCCTCTTTCCCCCTTTAGTGGTACAGAGAATGTCCTGAAACTCCTTTCCTTGCCTTGTTGCTTTTTGATACCCTTCCGGCGGTGACTCACATATCCAAAACCCGTCCATGTTTGACCTCCACACTCAACTCGCTTCTTGACGGACTTAGTCAAGATTGACCACCTTCAGCGTCCGTCTCGGGTTCAGCACCACGCTGAAGAAGCTCGGTTCCTGACCACCGAGCAAGTCCTCGACGGAACTATGCGCCGTACTGCCTGCACCAGGCCGTCCCCAAGATTGAGGCGCCGCGTAGTGCCCACCGTAGTTTTCGCCTGCTTCTTCGCTGAGTCGTCCATATGGTGCGCCCGGTGTCAAACCAGCACCCGCATATCCACTGGTCTGCTCGCTCCGTTGGCCAGAGGACATCTCGCCGCCGCTATCGTTCCCGGAACCCCCTCCCAGATTGCCAGGCGGGTATGCCCCTGAAATGGGACCCGTTGAGGATGAAGATCTACCCACACTGCTGGATCCCGACGGGCGTAGTTCGGTGCCGAAAGCTCCAATGATCGGCGCGCCGACTTTCTCGGCCATCCGTCCACCTGTGCCCCCTGTGCTGTCAATCGATGAGTTCCAGCGATGGCCACGATTCTCGGGGCTATTTGTAAACGCTATCCGCTGGGCCATGGCGACATGGTTCTTGTATAGTTGAATTTGCTTGCGGTATAGCCAGCTGCAGAATGCGAGATACCCTGCAAGGATTGCTAAAGCGCCGGCTACGATTCCTGCTGCGATGGCGCCTACGTTGGTAGTTGGTTTGCCAGCCGTAGAAGCCGATACAGCGGTTGAAGTTGCTGTGGCTGTTGATTGGCCAGTCTGGGTCACAGTCGCACCCGGTTTGGTAACGGTGAATGTTGGCGGTTTTCCGGTTGCCAATGGTCCAACAGTTGCTGAGCCCGCGGCTGGGGTACTGGCTGTTGCACCGCCGCCTGCTGAGCCGCCGATCACTGATTGTACGAGTGGAGGAACCTCGTAGCCAACCGAGCCTTGAAGGATTTCGCTTTGTGAGCTTGTATCGGTGGAGGATCCAGAAGAGCCTGAGGAGCCCGAGGAGCTTGAGGAACCTAAGGAACTGCTTCCTGTTGTTGAAGTGGATGTTATAACAGGCGTAAAGTTATTCACCCACTCTAATGACGATGCATTGAAGACGTAGATTCCGGGACTATCACACGAGATATTTGTGCCTACATATCCACCAACAACAACCATCTGAGACTGCCAGAGATTGCAGGTATGGCCTGCTCGGGCTGGTGGTTGAGACTGGCCATCCATATTCACTTCAATCCACGTGAAAGAGGGTATTGTCAAAATCCACATGTCGCTGTATTGGATCTGACTACCATATGGAATCAGATTTTGTCCTCCGTAAAGATAGACGTTGAAGCTTGAGCCGTCCGCCGCCGCTGCTACGACTGTGCAGGGATTGACTCGAATGGGTGGACTTGTGCCAGATGTGCTTTGTTTATACCATGTACTTGTAGCAATATCGTAGATGTCAATGACGTTCATTTCGGTCTGTAGCAGTGATGAGTCAAAGTAAAGGAACACGCAAATGAGCAAACTCACAAATTTATCGGCCGTACCACCCGCAAGTCCAAGCATTATTCCATCTTCTCCCCATCCTGGGATGTAAACCAAAGCCCCATCTGCTCTCTCGGTAAAACCTGCAGAGTCTTGAATACCACCCTCTGTAATATTCCTATATACACCTCCACTTGGAGCTCCTGTCGTAGTTCCTAGCGAGTACACCCCAGTATTTGGATAGCCAGGATGTGTAAATTCTAGTAAGCTCTTTAAGTATACTCTTGCGATCTGATTCGACCATCCCGCAGTTGTGTAGAGATCCTGATGGCCACCAAAATAGTAGCTCTTCCCTAGTTCTGGTATACTCAATCCTGCACCTTCAGCCGCTCTTTGTACCGGTTGCGATCCACCATCCGAATTATTCCCGGCTGAGGTCTGTGGATTTGCGTATTCCGTCCAAGTCCCAGCGTTTATGTTGTATTGCCACGTTGACACTGGTAGTGGTGATGTGGCAGGTGAATCACTGAACTCCCCACCATATAAGTATAGAGAATTGAAGTCATGCCACAAATAGCCGTTGGCGACTGCTGGCGGGCCTGATGGCTGTGGGAGTCCAGATACTGATGGTGACGCGATTTGCCATGTCTTAGTAAGGTCCATACTTAGAAAGTCATTGTCTAAAGATATTAGCTTGAGCTCGAATTTCAACACCAAGGTCTGATCATACTCCAAGTGTCCGAGGTCTGCCCAGAACTCGTGGTTGCGCGACCGCCGTAGACGTACAGTGTACCGTTGACCACAGCAGCTAAGGTAATGTTAGTAGGCACTCTTTGAAGCTCAGTTGCGAACATTTACCCTGGTGGCTCCATCGTGTGCATATATCGGTAGAAGTGTCATCCCTGGCGTTCAACACCATCCCATTGTCTACCAATTCGGCACTGGGTATTACGCCGGCATCTGCTGTACTAACGCTGATGCCATCCCCGCCACCAAATAATGCCGGAGCTACCACCGCGATCAAGAACACGATCAACGCAACTCTATGTAAGGTTGGAAATGAGCTTGGCGGTGCACTGGCTGTCGCCCTCATCATCGGTCTCACAGGTCTACCGAGGATCGTAAGCCATGGATTCAGCATCTTCTTCGATGTTTCCTCGGGCGTATCTTGAATATCCAGGTCCTTCAAGATATCATCAAACGTCCTCGATTTCTCCTTCAGCGAAGCGGACTCCTCTGGTTCCGTAGACTTTTCGGGTTGCACGATCCGTTCGGTATCGAGAGACTGCGTGTATGCTCGCGGGGTCGTTTCAAAGCTGCTGAGGGGTTCATGGTTGTCTACTTCGTCCAGCCCAATCTCTTTGAATATCGAGACCCGCCTCGGATTCAGCCTGGTCGTGGTGATCAAAGGCCTCCCTCTGCTCTCGCGCAAGCGATCGGAGGTCTTTTGGGAGCTGAAGCTCGGCCTCGCCCTGTCAGCTCTCCCACGCTCAGGGCCCTGCAGAGTATGCGAAAAGGAAGACATGACGTGAGCGGTATGAGGAAATAAGAGAGATGGTCATGAATACATCGACAGTCGCATTAAAGCACATACGCGGGGGACATGTTGTGAGAAGAATCTTGTTGCAGAGAGAGGGCACTAACCCAAGGCCCTCTGCCATCATATTTGACACGCGAAAGCTGGATGGCTTTCTTGCGCAGGCTGGAAGGGAACCATCACTTACATCATCGCAACACCATCCCTGGGCGCTGTGGGCTTCTTACAGGCTGTCGGGGCGGGGAGACGAGCCCGAACAGGAACGATTTTGGGATGTTCTGGGGATGACGGGCCACTGTGCGGTCGCCATTGGCTCTGCCGTGCAAAATACAGGCTTTGGCATCTTGGCTCGTGCTGAAATAATGTCCGGCCATCAGCTTGCATGGGTCACGTGCACCCGCTCCACCGCCTCACGAGGCACCATGAATGGCTCACTGCTTCTTTGCCACGCGCTGCCATCTGCGATCGCTCCAGTTATCCAGGGCGGTGTATTCTCGATCCATGAAATCATGTAGATTACTCTGAACCGATCTCCGTCTCGGGTGGCAACGTCATCCCTTGGGGCCGACTCTTGCGCTTTCCAGTCTGTTCAGCTCGCGACGGCGGGGAAACTCTCGAAGCGGAGACTACACATCATTGGGTCCCTCGCATGGAACAATTGAGTTCTGAGGTAAGGTCACTTCCTGATCTTGAGGCATTTAGCGAGAACGCGAGGAGAGTGGTCGAAGTATCTTAAGCGAGCAAGAGCTCTCACTTTATGCCTTGCCAAGCAGTCCTCGACGGAGGCGTTGTACCTCGGTGCAGCTGTCTGAATCTGCAACTTGCATTGGGAGCAGCAGCAGACCAACACCGACATGGTGTGCAATCGAGAGGGCAAAAAGGAAAGAGCTGGAAGGAGAGGGTAGTCTGGTTTGAGGCATGGGTAGAAGAGGCGGAGCTGCATGGGCTAGTTTCAAGCAAGATATATCTGTCACCAGCTTAATTGACCTCCTCATTTTACTCATCTCACCAGAAGTACTTGACCGAGCAAATTATATATCTGCATCCAAGAAGAAAGAACCAAAGGGCAAGCAAGAAGGATACTTACACCCTATCGAACTCGGACGCTACCAACCCACACGTCTTCCTCCGGCCCGGATAAACCTAATCAGTTTGAGACAGAAGCACGCCCTTGAAAGCCCAGGAGAACAACCAAGAGAAAGCATTAAGTATCAGGCCCCTTGTGCGGGGCGGAAGACCAATATCCTTCATGGAGAGAATCCTCACAGCTTGGCATGAGATATTGCTTTTCGGAGACCAGCACCTGTAACCAAAGCTGCACTGCTGAAAGAGGATTGTGAGCCCTGACGCTGTATATTGATTGTCAAACTATTAGCAGACTCAACCACATTGGGGGCTATAGACATCCTCCGAGGTGTTATACTTGGGTGGTCGGTTGTGTCGCATACGTGCATACATGCTCTGCCTAAATGTGGCTGCATTGAAACTTAGCAGTCAACCGTAGTTGCCATATTGCTTGCGGAATCGGATGCTTCCATCGTGCTGAAGACGGGCTCTCCATGGCATGGTTCAAGTAACACGTAAACACTCAACCTGATCTTACCCCGACATAGCCACAAAATTCCCCAGGAGCAAAATCCTTGACAGTAGAATATTCCTATGATTGCTATGCTAAACTTCGTAGTTGCATGCAAAAACTGTCGTACGATTACGTACAACCCCTCCATCGTCTCTGAAATCATAATCGTCCCCTCATCCATTATTACTTTCCTGACCATAGCAGGGATACACTTCAAGCGCACTAAGAAACAAGCACCTAGCACTCGACAGAGCACGAGCCACAACACCAATGCTAAAAAGAAACGCGCCGAAAGAATCAAAAGCCAGCCGAAGGTATAGAGCGTTGCGTAGATACACACAAAGACACTAGAGTAATCTTCGGGATCGCATCAAGCAATAATTACATGCCCACGGTTGTCTTCTAAAGGAGGAAGGCGAAAGCGGCAGCAGCACCAACGGCAGCCATGCCAGCTGGGGCTTGGAAGGCAAGGGCGTTGCTGCTAGCAGTGGCAGAGGCGGAGGTGCTGGCAGCAGTTGCGCTTCCGGAAGAGGTGGCGGTTGCGGTGGCAGAGCTGGAGCTAGATGAGGAAGCAGCAGCGACAAAGGTGGTGGGGTCGAGGTGACCACAGTTGTTTGCCTCAGCAGTAACGCAGAGCTTCTGGGCAGCTTGGTCGTTTTGTCCGGCAGAGATGCAGTTGGAGTAGATCTGCTCGCAGATGAAGGTTGGCATGGACTGCTTGTAGTATTGAAGACCTGGGGTGGAGCTGTTGGCGGTGCAGGTACAGGTGTAGTTCAAGGTGTCCTATGATATATTAGAGGCGCATCCTTCCGAGGCGGGGAAGAACCTACGGGATCACAGGTGTTGGAGCTGGAAGCACCGCTGCACAAGGTGCCGCAAGTGCTGATCTCACCAGCGCACCATGAAGCTGAAAAGGGTCAGTCGGTCAATTTGAAGAAGAACGATGCTTGGAGAGTACTAACATCGAGTGGAGAGAGAAACCGTGCTGGGGTCGATGGTTGAGTTCTGCGCAACAACGAAGCTGGCAAGGAGCGCGACGGCAACGGCGGATTTGGCGAACATGTTGACTATGGTTTACTTCTGAGCGATGACAGGATGAAGATTGAAGAAGAGGTCCAATTGATGATTCCTGAAGATGGTAGACCGAGAGAATGGGAAGCTTGATGGGGACGAAGGGGGTAAGAGAAGGACGAGGAAGGAAGAGGAGAGCTTCTGTAACATAAAGTATGGATGGGAAAACGAAAACATGAGCTTGACTGGGCAGGAGCGAATTCGATAGCCAGGGAGAGCGCCCCATTGGCTCGGTTCGCATTCGGGAGCTAAAACAACCAGGGTGCGCTTGAAATCTGCAGGCGCTATGGATGCACGGCAGACCAGCAAATTATTGCCCTCCTGGGCCTTTTGGCTGCGAAAGCATGCATGGGATAGAGTACACCCATCTATACCTCCGGCGCCCTGGATTCAACTTTGCCTGACCATCGTTGCGACAACTTCATCTCGACGATGAGCACGACGCCGTCGCCCACGCTGCGTCGTCTCATCAGCCCGGATGGATTGCGCTCTGCCCGCTCCCTTCGCCCAGCGACAGTCAGAGTTCGCCGTGGCACGAGGAACAGTGCCGCGTAGTGTCGCTAATATCCGTGCCCTGCGATACTTAAATTGCCAGGCCAGTGGACTGATAAGGATGAGCTTGTACACTTTTCGCAGAGCGCACCCACGACGACGGTGGAGACGACGGCTTCTAACCCCTCAGCGGCGCAACCAGCAACGCAATCATCACCACGGCTGCAGCGGTGCCTGTCGCTCAGCTGGTGTGGTTCGACAAGGCCCTGTTGGGTTGAACAACCACATCAGACAGCATCGCGCCGGCTCCCAAATTGGATACGATGTGTCTGGCATGGTCTCGGAAGGGGAGGGTGGTGCGCTTGCCGAGGGTGGGTGGCAGGCAAAACTGATGAGCAGTCGTCGACGCAGGCCAGCCTCCACACTTTCCAGCGGCTTAGCTCGTTCGCTGCCCTAGCGTCTCGAAAGGGCGAGCGCCGCATTTCAGAAGGGTTGCTAGGGTTATGGGGTCCCAAGTCCGTCGAGCCCTCGTAATCGCAGCATCATCCCAGGCCCGATCCTCCATCGACGGCCAGCGTCTACGGAGTCCAGGAGGCTTGGGATGGCAGGAAGGGTGGCGGGCCAACGCTGCTGCAGCCAACGCAGCACCGCGTCTGAGAGCCCTTGGTCGGGTCGTCACAGCTCGAAGCCAAGCTTTGTGATCCCCTTCACGGGGTGGCACAACTGGAATGAGGCTCTCACCAACACTTCCACAGCCCCCACCGCGTCCATTTCGCAATGCTGTATCGGTGTTAGCCCCCAGCGAAGTGGAGTCCTTGGTCTTTGACTTCAGCAACCATGAAAGGGCCCGGGATGGTGGGAAAGCTTGGCACCCCGTCGACCACCGGCGCTTGCCATTGGCTAGAGTCGGCAATATACGGTGGACGGTCGACGGGGATCACGTGGCGCAGATCTCGTTCGCATAGCTTCCACGCTTCGATGCGACCGCGGGCACGGGGATAAGCGGACTATTGCCCTCGATCTCAAGCTACGAACGAGCGTCTGCCTCGACTGTGTCCTCCGTGAGTCGTTGCCAGCCATGACTAATGTATCTTGTCCTTGCGAGCGGCGCCGACCGAGAAGACGCCCATGCTAGGCTCGCGCGCTCACTCTCTCAGTGCTTTAGTGGCTATCCAAGTGGATTTCCTGGCAAAGATCATGGTCCAAGTCAACGACCTCCTCCCCCCCACCTTCGCCTCCTTCGTTCTCCCTTCTCCCTTCCCTTCGCTCTTACTTCCTGTAACCCTTGAGTATCCAGTATCAAATGGCTTGAAGACCATCGACTCCTCACCTATAAGCGAATGGCGGACTTCGAGGATGGGGCGACGTCTGCCCAGCCACAAAATCCTCGTACCAGCCACGGGAACGGCCCCGTTGCGGAGGGGCTCGACACGCAACAAGGTTCCACGCGCCGCAACTGTGGCCAACCTCAACCGAGGATAAGCATTGAACGGATCTGCCAATATCCTTTGGCACGACAGTGTTGGGAGGCTGTGTCGTGGACTCCGCAAAGATGTCGCTGGGACCCGGAGTCGCCGCCGAAATTCAGCATGGCATTGAATTTGCTCTTCGCTTTTGTGGGTGATATTCATGTTGAATTTATGGGCCCTGGAAGCTGCTGCTCGCGTCGCTTCCGCTCTCTGAGGCTCATCATAGCTCAATCAGCGTAACTTACTGATTATTTCAGGCCTGTACTTTTACCGTAGCCAATCTTTACTACAATCATCCAATTCTCAACATATTAGCGAAAGACTTCAATGTTACTTATGAGCAAGTCTCAACGGTACCAACCGTGATGCAAGCAGGCTATGCAGCCGGGCTCTTGTTCTTGTGTCCGCTTGGAGACATTTTCAAGAGACGGCCCTTCGTCCTGATATTAGTGTTCTTTACTGCCACACTAGTAAGCTTCTCCAACCAGTATAGGAACCTCAACTTACCCGATCCAGTGGCTTGGTCTGTGTCTAACAAAATCATTCTCTGTTTTTGTGGCTCTGTCTTTCATCACAGCCGTAACAACCGTCACACCTCAATTGATGCTGCCGCTAGTTGGAGACCTCGCTCCTCTTAATCGTCGCGCAACTGCTCTCTCGATTGTTGTGTCAGGTCTCCTGCTTGGGATGCTGATAGCACGTTTGCTGTCGGGGATACTGACCCAATACACTTCATGGCGGACCATCTACTTTTTTTCCTTTGGCGTTCAGTACCTGATTTTCCTCCTTTTGTTCTTCTACATGCCCGATTATCCATCAACCAACCCCGGGGGCCTCAATTACTTTAAGATGCTTTGGAGCATTGTGCAAATGATCTTTAAGTATCCGATTTTGGTGCAGGCTTGCCTCATTGGCATGTGTGTTGCTTCATGTTTCACGAGCTACTGGACCACCTTGACCTTCCTCCTTGCATCGCCCCCTTACCAGTACGACTCAGTCACGATTGGTCTCTTCGCCTTAATTGGCATCGGGGCGATGTTCTTTGGGCCCTTCTACTCGAGAGTAATCATCGACCGTTTTGTGCCCTTATTTAGTGTCCTCCTAGGCTTGAGTTACTGTATGATCGGGGTCATCATCGGGACATTTATTGGAGAGTTTTCCGTTGCCGGCCCGATCATACAAGCTGCTACCATTGATCTTGGTCTACAGACCTCTCAGATTGCAAATCGATCAGCGATCTATTCAATCGAGCCGAAGGCGAGGAATCGTGTCAATACAGCTTTCATGGTATCTGTTTTTATTGGTACGAGTTTCTAGCTAATTCCAAGAATCACATGCAGGTCATGCTAATAATAATCTGATGCTAGGGCAACTGATGGGCACAGCGGTTGGTAATCGACTGTATGCGATAGGAGGCTGGAAAGCTAGTGGAAGCGCAAGCATTGGATTTATCGGAGTAGGCATCCTGTTTTGCTTTATAAGAGGGCCTTGGGAGAAGGGGTGGATTGGTTGGAGAGGCGGCTGGAATATGAGAAGGAGAGATTTAGTTAAGGAACAGCCTGCTGTCGAGCAGGTGTTGGAAGAGACCAGCGCCGAGGCCAGCGGAGAGCCCACTGAACGTGTTGCAAAAGACAGCGAGGTGGTCCATCAGAACCCATCCACGGAAGAAAAGGGCTCCCAGAGTGGCGATACGATCTCAACAAGTACGAAAGTTGACGAGTAGAGGCTAATCATGTAGATTTGAATAGACGACAGCGATTAGACAAGTCAAGCAAAATAGACAGCGATTATTTGGGTAAATCATAGATAACAGACGGCTCTGAAACACAGTTTCTCCAGTAAATAAAGTAATCTGACCTCCACCTCCGTAGGAGCTACAAGGATAATCAAATGATTTACGAGCTCCACCAACTCAGCCCCCTACCCCTTTTCCAAGCTTCCCCAGATCTCGCTTGGAACGGCCCCTGCAACAAGCGACAACGACATCATCTGTAGCTCCCGACGAGCTTCAAGCTCAAAGAAAGGCTTCCTGTCGCAAACCACGCAACATCAACACCACCACCCAGGCTACAATGTCGGCCAAAGATGTGCAGGATCTTCTGCGCATGCTGACCACGGGCCGGAACAAACTTACCCTGCCCGCAGCAATGGCACGCGTCAAGGCATTGCAAAGCGCCGATCTCCGCAGGTATTTCGTGCTTCCACCACCCCCCAGGTTCAACACCGTTTCTAATGGCCACGCGCAGTATCTCCTCCATAGCCAGCGCCGACCTCGCGACAATCACGCAGGCAATCAGCGACGAGAAAGCCGCCAAAGCTCTCCAGACCGCGTGCAAGAACACGCTGAAATCCCCCGCGGACAAGAAACGCAGCGCAAGCACCGATGCCGCCCTCTCCCCGCCCAGCAAACGGAGCCGATCCGCCTACGAACTCATGTCGGAACCGCAAACACCGCAGGAACTCGAAGCGGCGCTCGCGCTCCCGCTGCCGTCCGAGGACGAGGAGGCCATCTCCCGGACGACGGTCTTTACGAATCGCGCCCCGCTCGTGCTTGCGTTCGCGCTGCAGTTGTTGAAGTATACGATGCCCGAACAGCCGCTGAGTAGTCGGTTGAGTCTAGCGCAGGCGGTTGTGAGTGTAAATTCAAGCTCGAAGGCTAGGAGTCTGGGAATTGAGAAGGGCGTTGGGGCGGAGCAGATGGGCTGGGGTGCTGGGCAGCCGAAGGTGAGGGTGCTGGGAAGGGAGATACATGTTTTGAAGAGGGGTGGGTATGAATGGAGGGCCGAAGAGAATGTCAAGAGGGAGAGGGACGGAGAAGAAACGGCCCAAACTTTTACATCTGCAGAAGAAACTTCTATCCAAGCTTCTGACACCCCAGTATCCGCAGCCCCCTCAGCCAAAGACTCCCCTACATGGTCCACCTCCGCAACAGTAACCTCGAAGAAATCCACCTTCGTCGCGCGCTGCATCTCCATCACAACAGCCGCTCAAGCCCGATCGCAACTCCAAGCCCTTGTCGCCGCGGAACCGACCCTACGAACGGCAGACCATAACATAACTGCCTGGCGGCTCCAAACCTCAAACGGGAACGTGATCGAAGAGTGCTCCGATGATGGGGAGAGTGGAGGCGGGCGACACGTCTTGGAGATCCTCCAGAGCAGCGCTATCACGGGCGTTTTTGTCGTGGTGACCCGCTGGTACGGCGGTATCATGCTAGGGCCTGATCGCTGGCGGATCATGACCCAGGTCTGTCGCGACGCGCTGTCGCAGCGCCTGCGTGTGTCGGGGATTATAGGACAGGAAGCGCTGTGGGGCTTGGATCTGGAGGCAATGCGGAGGGCGGATGCACCGGTGACGGGTGGCCAGGCGGCTGGGATGCCAATATATAGCGCCGAGTCTGCAAGGGCTTATATTATGAAGGCGTTTTCGTCGCCTCCTGCGTCGGCGGTGATCGGTACCGGCGAAGATGAGAATGGCACTGCGGAAGCGAAGAAGCAGAAGAAGAAATCCGGTGCGGCTTTGGACCGGGAGCGAGTGGAGAACTTGGGGCTTTTGCTAGGGGCTTTGGATATGTTGCTTGGGAGCTGGGTCGAGCATATTTCTCGGGATGAGCTGGATCGTAGGGCTTGGACTTGGTATGTGCAGGTTAGACCAGAAGTCGAAAGTGGCATCAGTGGTTGGGGTGGCAAGGCGGATGTTAGACTTAGTGATATCTTGGCTCTGAGGAGGAAGGGCTGATGTTGATTTAGATTTTGATGGATATTTGATAAGCTGATTAGGGAAAATAGCCTATAAAGCCGAGATCCGAACATCTCATATCAAAACCCGAGCATATTATCTTTAAATCCTCTTAAACCAAATCCTGCCCTCCTTGCCCATCATCGGCTCTGCAGCCAGCCCAAACTCAACCGGAACACCATCACTCCCAATCCTGAACTCGGCCGCAACAGCTTCCTTGAATAAAGATCCTGGAGCAACACTGCTATCCAATCTGGCAATAAAATAGTCACCACTAACATGCTCGAGATCGACCAGCATCTTCCACGTCGCGTTGGTTCGGTCAATATGTAAACTTCCTTCAGACGTGAGAGTCACGGTCATGTTCTGGTATCCGGCATTATGGTATGTGCCTGTGTATGCGGCGATGGGCAGAGTGAGCGGCAATTTGGGAGAGGGTAGGTGTGGATAGTAAATCGACGTCGCGTTGTTGTAGTCTTCGATTGACGCCTGGACGGATTTTTGGTTTCTGCAGAAGTATTATTTACAAGTCTCATCACAAGCAGGCATAGGGAGCTAGAGACTAACTCTTTATTCCAGTCCCATCTTTCACTCTCCGGGATGCCCAACTTCTCGTCAATGAGATGCCAAAGCAGTCTCAACTCGGCATACGCAGCAGTGGTCGCCGTGTTACCAAAACCAACAACACCATACTTCAACTCGGGGATTAGTATCAGTTCGGTGCTGAAAGCCTCCATTCCACCGCTGTGTTCAACGATTTGATATCCCTTATAATTCCTCACGATCCACCCAAGTGCATAGACGCCTTCACCTGTATATGCCCACCCATCTTGAGGTTCAGGAATAATGCTGCGCCCTTTCCAAATGCTCTTCATGCTAGCTGGGGACAAAGGAACGGTCTTGGAGACTAGAGCCTTAATCCATTTAGCGTAATCTAGAACATTACTTATTACGCTGCCTGCGCCTGAAATATCCGTGAGGTCCATATATGGAACGTCTTGGTAATTTCCATGTGAGATTCTGGTGTAACCTTGGGCGACAGGCTCTGGTGCTTGGAGAGCTGCTTGTGTGGAGAAGTACTATAGACAATCAGATATTGACATGAACTCAGTTGAAACTTGACGAACCCGGGCCTAAATGAAGACCCAGTATAAATTTAATTCCGTTCCTTTCAAGATTCACTTACAGTAGATTCCATCCCAATTGGCTTCCAAATCCGCTCATATATCACATCTCCCAACCAGCTCCCCGTCAAAGTCTCTACAACATGAGAAGCGACGACAAACATCAAGTTGCAGTAAGAATAGGTGGTCCTCAGCTCGAAAGTCAAAGGCAGGTGCCTCAAAGACCTGACAATATCACGAGGCACAGCTTTATGGCCGGAATAGTAACCGCCATAACTGAATTCGTGACGCGGCATGCCCGTTCTGTGGCTCAGTGCATCTTCGATGGTGAGGTGAGATGTGACGTATTCATCTTGGAGGACGAAGTCGTCGTGAATTAGCGCTGAGATTGGTGTATCCCATTGAACATGTGAGTAATTGGAATTGTCGTCTACCAGTGTTGCTAGTACGGCTGCTGTGAAGGCTTTGGTAGTCGAGCCGGCATACCACAATGTCTCAGGAGTTGCCTTGACGTCGGGCAATGTAGCAAAGCCATAGCCCTAAGATAATTCTCAGCCGTGGAAGAGTAGTGTTCCGGAGTAAACGACATAAAACTTGACAGCCGTAAAAACGCTCTGAGGACAGTCATGTTACTTGACATATTCCACATGTCTGTGACCTGAGAACACTTTTGAATGATTAAGTAACAGGCTCATTTGATAAGTGCCATAGACTGATCAACTATAATTGCAAATAATGAGCTGGATAATCTGCCCATGATAGAAGCCACATTCTGGTCTCAGTGTCTCGAGCCAAAAGCTCTCCAGGAAGTTGTAGTCACTCGACTTGTGAATCAGGATAAGCAAACTCTCAAGAAGAGAGTTCTCAGTACATATGTAGGAGTTCCACTGAGATGGTTCCAATCATGGCCACTTCATTCCCTCTTTTCTCACAATCACGCTAGCATGCACGGAGAAGGAAGGACGATGACTGACCTCAGCCCAAACGTCATCACCATCTATAACCGCGACTGAGATGCCAGGAACCTGCCACAGCTCCAAAGTCTCATTCGCAAGCCGTTCAAAGGCATGAGTGAATGGCCCTGCCTTGTCGCCTGTCAGTGGACTCTGTTGCCCCGCGGCAATCACAGCTACAGCGAGGGGTAGGTAAGCCCAGGAGTGGAGGCTAGGTAGTGCGAACATGGTCTATCGACGGGAAGTGGTTGGGGATACTTTGTGATAGTAACTACCACTTCAAAGGCAATTCAATTGCAATTAAAATATACTGAACGGGCGTGAAAAGTGAGATCGGGGTATCACAAACCCGTAGTCAAGCTTCCTGATTAGGAAACCCCCACCTAAGAAAGTCAATGGCAGATAATCTAGACAGCTTGTTTTACGTCTCCGCGGCGATATTTGAGGTGAGAATAATAGTATTGCGTCACCCGGAAAGATCACGAAGAAGTATATAAGAAGCTTACCCGGCTGATGTGGCCCGAGATCCAAATGCTGCCAACCAACGCCCGCCATAAAATTCACTCTTCGAAAAAACAAACATGAGGCGAATTGCCATTGGGTATTGCTTCCTATAAAGGTGCGAAAGAGTGTCAGATAGAGGCCACTCTGTTCGTCCGTTTGTATCATAACTGATTCTGTCCTTTCCAAACTCTAACAACGAATATGTCGTCCTCGCCCCAATCCATGCCATGCAATGATTTATGGAGGTCTCCTATTCTTGGCTCATCATCTTCACAACTCTTCTTCTTCCATCTCCACCTTGACGTCAGTAGCTGGGAGAGGCTTCTGGGCAGCTTCAGCAGCAGGCACACCAATGCTTTCACCCATTCGTTGCTCCATAACGCCAGGATTTATATCGTAAAGACTCGCTCGGTGTTTCTTCAATGGACTTCCTACAACCGATTCGTCAGGTACACTGCCCCCAAAGGTGCTGCTCGGCAACAGTGGATCTGCGTTGGGTTTGTCGGCCTCTGGTGTGGCTCCCAGTGGGGTTGTATCTGTCGAGCCTGGGGACCGTGAGTTGGTACCCATGGGCTCATGAGAATGCTGGCGCTTGAGCTGTAAACGCGAGTTAGTGGGGATTCGAAAAGAAATAGTCGTTGGACTTCGTACCTTGATTCGTCCTACACCATCTGCAAGCTCTCCCTGATACTTAGCGTCTTCCGGTTTCAGTAGCGTTTTCACGTCCTTATCTTCTACATCCTCCATCTTTCCAATCATTGCATCCTCGTCATCTTCATCTTCTTCACTGTCTTCAGCCATAGCACCTCCCACACTGCCGTTGCTCTTCTTTCTTGCTTTGTTCCGCCGTGTCGAGCTGGAATCGTTGTCCCGAAATGTAGAAAAGCCCACTGTGCCTTGAGGTTTTAATGGATTGAGATTGGAAAAATCCATTTGCGTAGATCTTCTCTTAGCAGAGCCAGGAGTGGCTTTCGGTTGCTTGCTAGATGCAAGAATGCCCATTTTCTGTAATTGACCTACATGATGATTAGCTGCATTCATTGTCACGAAGACATCTACTACTTACGCTCGCCTCTGTAAAAGAAAGTAAACGTAGCGAAAGGTTTATCTGGACCATCTATGCCGGTGACCGTCTGAGTGCTGATCGATTTAGGATCCAAGGTCTTTGGTTTCGCAAAGCTTGTGGTGTGATCGATATCCGCGCCGTCTCCGCCTCCATTCGCATCTTTCCCTCCCTCTTCATCGTCGTCGTGTGCGTCGAATTGTGGTGAGTACTCTCCACGCTTGATTTCTCCAGATGCCAAGACACGGAACATGGCCACCTTGATTTGACCAGCGGCCTCTGGTGGCTCGTCGTCATCCGATAATGAACTGAAGGACTCCTCCTCGTCAGAAAGTCGTTCTATTGGAGATCTCTCGTCCGAACCATATCGGAGGACACCAGGACCTGGAGCCTTGCGCGACGATGGCCGAGTCATACTCTCATCATCACTACCCATCTCTTCCTTTCGGCGACTTCGACGCTTTGCAAACTTCTGTCGTCGTCTCTCGATCTTGGCCGCTGCATCACTGCCTTCCAAGTCTAAGCCGTTCAACCATCGTTCAAGACCAACTTCTCGAAAGAGGAACTCCCGTTCCGCAAGTCCACCACCTTCTGAATCTGGTACTTGTACCCAGCGCGAGTTCACCCAAGTCTCCTCTCCTGGCCTCAGCAACGTAGCGACTTCTTCCTTGGCACGCCCGTCAAAATAGATGTAAGCGGCGATTGTCTCATTCTCAGACTTCGTGATCGGTATGTATGGGCCAACCGATCCTCCAACAAAGCGGGACGTCCCAGAAGCATCGCCTGGGATATGACCAACGACCTGTGGTTTCGGGTATGGATCTGCCGCAGTAGCTTTTGGTGTAGAATAGGGAACGGGTAGGCCAGGAGTCAAAAGCGTGATCGAGATGGCGAATTTGGAAGGCTCTGGCTTATTCGAAGTTGAGCCTGCTGGTATCTTAGGTTTGGGCACGGGTATGTAGGTATTAACACGAGAAACTCTTGACTGCTTTGTGACCGAGTGTTCTGCAAGAGGAGCGCCCTCTGTGTGAACGCTCACTGCAATGCCCTTGAAGCACGGCATATTCGCAGTTGTGGTGCGTTGTGTGGTGTCGAATATTTCGTGATGAAGTGGGAGGAAGAGCTGCGATCAAGAGGTGACCCGCCAGAACTCTAAGGTACCGTGCGGCCGCTCAGCTGGACTGTCACCGCCGCCGCCTAAAGTACGGAGTGCATGCTATGTAGGAGCTTAGAATCCCATTATCTCAAATCCCTGATCTTTTCTATTCCACTTGGGCACAGTTCTCTCGAATACTCCATCGGAACCTTCAGATGATCCTTCCACGTGGATTCACTTTTGGAAGCGCAATATTTGCCCCAACGCTGGTGACAGCACAACAGACCAAATGACCAGGGTCATTCGGCTTTCCTTGGCCATCATGGTTCCTCGTGGCTTGCCGGAATACTTAGGACTAAGCTAAGCGCCTTTGAGAGAACTGTACAACCTCAAGCCAGGGTACTTCCACATTATGGACGCATTATGAAGGTTATTTTGCCTCTGAATCGGTCTTTAGAATTTGGAAAGGAGGCCAGCAAGATTTCAGTATTTTCACTGTGTCGTTTGTTCCTTTTCTTGGAACTTCGTTGACAAATACTGCAAGTTGATCCCCGCCCTGTATACTTACTCATAAGTCAGATATGCCAGAACTCAAGCCGCCAACCTCACTGGGCAGCAGCGACCATCTTGAATTGCTCTCCGAGAGCGGTATGGATTCCTCAACGCACTGTGGTGAATTACATGCTTTCATTTTTGTGCTTAGGCAGGTACACCGGCCGAATCCGACCCCAACAGTACCTAATCGACAACACTACAGGCGGTGAATGAGCCGGTTGTCTCCACGATTACCGCTGGGGGCGAACGGTGATGGAGAGAATGAAAATTCGTTAGGAGACCCGCACGAAAAGTCTGGTAGATATCTCAAGTCAATTCTCACCTACCTGCTCGAGCCCGCGAGGCGGTGTCATGTTCCATCATAGTTTTCCATTGCCGCCGGATACGTGCAAATTTAGTCACTCAAAGCGGATCATGATTTCAAGTTTGCATTTTAAAAGTGATAATTGCATTTTTTCATTTACATATTTTGATAAATAAATGTTCCGACAAATTGACCTCTCACAAGATAAGCGGTCCATTTGGACCGCTTCAGAAGCTTTCATAATCTGTCTAGACGTGACGCTGGCCAGTACTGAGCCTGGATGGTGAAATAGGATAATGTATTGCTCGCAAAAGCTGTTTTCTTCGATTCCAAGTAGCACGTTCCTGAGAATCAAAGTCAGTCTTTGTCAAAGTAGGTTTTGTAATATGAACAAATTGTTTGAAGCAGATAGATCAGACTGTCGAGGTCTGCTAGGGCTAATCCTGAGATGTTGTCTGAGATTAGTGGCATCGTGTTCTATTGGATTCTGCCTTTTTCTTCGAGCTGCCACGACGTATGATTATCACGTGATACAAAGCAACAGATAAAAGCCTGGTTTTGGAGGTTTGATTTCAAAATTCAGCGGAAAGCTTTTGCTCTTCTCCGGCATCAGTTGTAAAATTCTTAATCCTTGCAATGGAGGCCTCGAAATAGCTGTACCTTGATTACAATGATCTGGATGAATGAGTTCTATGGACTCACGCATTCCCTATTGATTTTCTGTATTATAGATGCAAAGCCCGATACGTCGTTTTTGGCTACGACATCCAACAGAAATATCCAGTCAAGAAAGGCTTCTTAAGATATGCTGCTACTAAGACAAGGAAGTATTTTGCCTATAGGTGGGGTAGATTTGGTATTGGCAAAGATAGCCAACAACTCTTTACGCTTTCTATATCTCCTTCATTTTAAGGCTTCAAGAAATGTACCCATTATTCCACGGGCCCTAGACACCAGTAGAATACAATAATACCAAGTAAGGATTATAGTACAAGTTATCATACTACTCGGTAATATCGTTGACGGAGCTTATTCAATTCTTCCTTTTGTCTACATAGTGTTTTCTCGAAACTCGATATGTAGGAAGTAAGAGAATGAAGATAGTCATAGACTGCTAAGGATGCTTCAAGAATAGAGCATCGAAGACTTCTGCCTTACCATGGAAGTTCATAGTATAACCCCTGTACTGGGTCTCCAAAGTAGAAGTGAGAAAGCAAGTATAAGGGCCAAGAACGAGGCGACTTTATCCTAGGAGGAGCAAGCTACGAAGTACCTGAACTACCAATTCGAGGATTCGGGCAGGCCAGACAAATTTATTGAGCAGGAGTACTAGAGCGATGAAGAACAGACATACAGACGCGTCTGACAGTGGTGGAGTACAGCGAAACACAAAAAGACAACGAAGAATAGGACGAACCGATGGATCTTTGCAAGTATCAGAAGACGGCGGGGATCTCCTAGATATCCAACTCGACAGCAATAGTATCTCTGTGGAGAATTCCATAACTAGATCTTTGCGAGCCAGTACTAAGAGTCCTGTAATATCTACTACTAGTACACAAGTAACTACAAGTAAGATAATTAGTGGTAGGAGACTCAACCGTATCGCGTACACTAACACAAATGTAGCAAATTCTACACTTGTCGACAAGCCAGTGCAAAAAGAATTCGTGCCAGATCATGGCAAGAAGTACAAATGCAAATACTGTGCTTATTCCAGCAACATCAAGGCGAACCGTAATCGACATCAAAGCACATGCCGGGGTATTCGCCAAAAGCATAGCCGGAATAAGACATTCAACTCAGCTGAATGCAATTATTGTGGTCTGCTAGTACCAGGTGACTCCCTCGACAAGCATTTGGATACTTGTATCTACAACCCAGACAGTGATCCAATCACTTCGCTCCTACTAACCTACACATCAACAACCACTCTCTCAACCAAGCAAAATTATCAAGATTCATCGGGGTATAATGATCCTATTGACCTAGAGTTTACTACAGCGTGGAGCCCTCTAAGTCAACCGTCTCTCCAGGAAACACCTCAAGTGTCGTCCAACACGAACCCCACAGCCATTAGCTCGAGTAAGGCCAAGAACCCATCAACATTCAAATTTACGCTTGGGCAAGTATCGAGCGCCTCGGATATAGCAGTCAGCGCAGCAAGGCCAGTCGTCCAGGAAGAAACACCCGATAGTCACTTCTTAGTCGATCCTGTTATTGACAATAGCGACCAAGATAGCAGCGAGACATGTGAATCTGATAATGCCAGCTGCCGTAAGGAGGGCCAGCTTTCGTCAAACAAGGCGAGACTGCAATCTAATAAATCAGGTGAAATCTTGAACGAGGCTGCTACAGCCAGTACTCGGGGGTTAGGTCACAGAACAGACGGTCTTAAGGACAGGCTATCTGACATGAATATACGAAGATTCATGGCTCAGGACATGCAGAACTGGTCAAAAAGACGCCTATCCATAGCACTTACTTCGCGGGGCCTTCCATCGACTGGACAGAAAGCTACACTCATAGCTCGATTTTTCAATCCAGAATATGCTCAGGAGAGCTATGCAGCAAGCAGATCTATATCGATACAATTACAAGAAGTCAAGGAGACCTATAGCATAAGCACAATGACCCGTGTTATAGCTCTACATCTTGTCTGCACAGAGGAATTCCACGAGGCGATGGGTGGTACTGTCATACATCCTACCACATTCGTCTTACAGAAGAACTGGATTTGCAACATATTTGTACCTGGAGCGGCTTTGCAGTTTGAGAATGCAGACAAATGGTATCAACATGTCTACTCTCGCAAGGAGAGTATCATCCGAGCTGCTCAGAAGATATGCCATGAAATACCAGCTGAACTTAAGTCCAAATCAATGTCCAGTGTTCAAGCTCCACGACCGCAATCGCCCCAGCAGATCTCAAATCCTGTACGGGATAACGTATTCCGCTACCAAGAAATGCGTCGCCGAGTACTCGATACAGCAAAGATGTGTGCTGAGGAGCAGTATAACATAAGAAAAGAGACGGGTCTCATTTTGCTACAGAAAGACTCAGAATCCCAGCAGAAAGTACTGAAAGGTCTTTACTATCTTCAAGAGGCCGAATCAGAATGCAATGCCTCTTTGCATGATTTCTCTTTCGAGACTGCTGTGATAGGTTATATTGATCGCCTCATTTCGACGAAAAATTGGAATGAAACAGCTTACGAGAGTACAGCGGCACTACAAGCCCACATTAAAAGCATTCACCAACAAGCCATAACGCTAATAATGAAAGAGCATGATTTTGCCCCCATATATCTGCCTAGTTCTTTGCGTACTACTGTCTTTACACGATCCACACAACGGACATCAGAGGTTCTTGAACACGTTAAGGCTCCAGAGCCTCTTGACTTATCGCTCTGGTCAGATAGTTCTATGAAGGATTGTAGCACGCGCATGGTCCAGGCGTTACCTTTGATTTTCGGTGCCGTTGATCCCCAAAGATTCGAGTTTACCATGGCTTTCTTTCTGAGCATATCTGAAAGATTGTCGTCTTTAAGCAGTACTACTCCCAAGTGCAAACCTGGCTGTACACCTCGAAGAGGGCGAGACACAGCACTCTTAGCCGCAAGGACCATACCCTTCGAAGATCTGCTACACGATAATGTATACCATATGAAAAAACTGTTTGAGATCCTCCAGCAGGAATCTCTCCTCAGATCACGGACAGATATGGAGAAAGAGGAATGCCGTCAGACATCGGAGAAAACGTGGTTGAGGATCATAGCTCTCGTTTCCCTCTACTACGGCTGTCTCGCAGAACCAGGTTCAATCTTGACAGTAATAGAGAAGCTGCTTCAGGATCTTGGTTCCTGTTTCATTCGTAAGCTCTGAGTCTAACTGTACTTTCTGATCTATATGCTTACATTGATAGGGGACGGTCTAAGTACATTTGCGAGTACCACTACTATGTCTTCAACTGGCAAGATCACACGAATAGAATTAGCTGGAGGTAAGATCAAATACGAGCTTCCAGCTGAGAATAATCGACCCTGTTCCGAACTTTCGTGGAGCCACCGTCAACGTCTACTGCTTGCCGAGTTTGGTCGTTTCTTTCGTGGGAGCATAATTACTGCCTATCGGATAACAGCCTATGTGATACCTATTCCATCGAGTAAAGACAATCAATGGCGATCCTTGGTATTTGACAGTTTATTATATTGGACACGAGATTGTGGCTGCCGGGACTGCAAGCTACCGTTGGACTTCACGGCTGTTGAGGCTACAAATCCACCTTTCATGAGGATAGGAGTTCGAGATAGTAGAATGGGTTCACCTTTTGAGCGAGGAGAAGTATCTAACAACCGGTTAGACACTTATGAGTGTCTTGGTCAAATATTGCGTTCTAGCTGGAGCCACGCCGCTGGGCCTTTTTATCATTATTTTGCAACGCTCTTCCACCTGGACTGCAAAGCACGGAGGGGCAAGGAGCGCCACCTTTGAGGCAAGCAAACTTACCACCCCGAAGGCCGTTCAAGTTGTACCTTATTTTGTTTATCTCTGATAGAGATTGGCCTTAAAAAGAGGAGGTGATAACTCCCGGGCCAGACTATGCTGGATATGGTTTTCAGTGCTATAATTTCATAGCAGAAGGGATAGCAAGTTAAATTTAAGCAAGCCTATGACAATAGTAAGGTTTAAGAAGTACACAAACATTATTCAAACCACTTGTGATACCGATGATTAGGGCCTCCTCCACAGGTTTGGACGGTATATGGTCAATGAATCGGGTACCGATTTCAAAGCCAAGGATATATAACGTGCATGGTGTAATATCATAGACTACTTTCTCAACAAGCTTCTACGCACTAAGTGTGCTATTCATCTGGAAATAACGGGATGTAGATTTACTTTGCAATAATAGCACGATGCTCGATCTATGGTAGAAGTTTCCATACACAACTTCAATCATTCGACAAAACCCTAATATGTCCTTGGACATCCATTTGTCAGTAATTTGTAGTCCATCTTCCTCGAGCTGACTTGCAGCCATCTACGTGGCATAGCTGGGCGTAATAATATAGAATACTGACAAGTGCAGGATGTGGTTCATGGTAATTGAGCCACATGGACAAGCACGGATACGCAGATTTGCGATTTGAAATGAATAGCCTAGTCGAAAGGTGGCCTACACGTGCATCGCGTGTGTCGACAGAAAAAGTACCACGAATAAGTCTCTCTTGCATGCTTAAAGTTTCCTCTCTAAGATGTATAATGTCTCTCGGGGATGGAAGCAATTGCAAGCACTCAGGATGTGCGCAACGCGGATCT
This sequence comes from Coleophoma crateriformis, assembly GCA_003369635.1. Classification (NCBI taxonomy): domain Eukaryota; kingdom Fungi; phylum Ascomycota; class Leotiomycetes; order Helotiales; family Dermateaceae; genus Coleophoma; species Coleophoma crateriformis. Next base: position 854,965 of record PDLN01000001.1, read on the forward strand.
AGTCGATACAGCATTGTGTACCACTGGATTGATATATGAGGTTCATAGATCTCGTATTGACGACGGTGTTGTGATCTGTATCGAGATCTACCCTGAACGGTAGATATAGCGGTCCCGTGTGCAAAAAGGATGAGCTCTTCTATAAGTCGGTTACGATCAACAGACTCCCGTTCTGTAGTACCAGTGGACATAACAAGTCTGCCAATTGATGCAAGCAATCCATCAAGCACAAATAGCCAAGGAAATGGATCGTCAGAACCTCCTTCAATCATAGCTAGTACCATGATAAGGTTTATTTCGGATTCATGATAGTCGTTATCACTCAAAGAATAGCGCAGCTTTAGCATTTGCAAAAGTCGGCGGCAATGCCACCAATTATCAAGAATGAGGTCTAAAGAGTTGTATGAACGACAGCCAGTAAAGCTTGCGAGAAAAACCTCATGCTCTGTGTCCAAATTGGCTGGTCGAGACACAAGATCGCACATTCGAACACAAATCTTGTCAAAATACGCTCCTCGTTCCTTGTCTGTGGTAGTGAGAACCTGCTTCATGTGCTGAAGCACTCTATCACAAATTGCTTGATCATCGCCTTTCGTTTCAAATTCCTCATGTGAATTTCGCCTGCCAGCTTCAAATGATTGCTCACGTGATAGTAATGAAGCCGATAAGCGCTCCTCGTCAACAGCAACATTCTGACGTGCTAAGGGATCAATAGTCACTTTTGCTCTATAGGCAGATGGCCAAGGCGATAAAAGAGCTCCTGTCGTTGGCCATTCCCACGAATCAAAAGTTTTTGGATGAGGAATATCACGGAAGACGAGACTTGAAAGAAGACTTGGTACAGTGCCATGATACGCTGTAAATGTGTCAACCTGTTTCAAAGCCGATGTACTCTCCATTTCCGCTCTAGTATCAATCTCATTTCGAAGCCGAATGCCAGGTCTGGATGATCCCACAAAATCTTGGACAGTATTAGTGTGAAAGTCAGTGATATCCAACGAAGGTAGTGGTTTGGGTATCATCCAGCTCCGCCGCCAATACTGGAGCATTTGTATTGCTTCGTTTGCAAACCTTTGGTGGTATCCGTGAACATCTTCGAAAACATCAGATGCATTATCGCTTTCCATATGGTCTTTCAAGACCCGGCAGTTTTCGAGGTCAGGCATGGTTCCGAGCTTTTCAAGGGCCAATTCTTGGCACTTGGTACGCCTCGATCTACCGCTTTCGCGTTGTATGATCTTCAACAGCCCCATCATGTCTTCTGTCGGTATGTTTACTGGTAATCCGGTATTCTTACGAACGTTGTCAACATCCATGCCAAGGTCTTCGAGAACCTCGTCGATAATTGTGTCTAGACGTTTCTTGACATTACGAAGAATTTGTGGTGTCAATGCATTGATGATTGTGAGATTTTGCTCAAGAGGATCCAGAGACTGGGTACCGTGACTATCTGGAAGCCAAAAGCCTAACAACCAAGAAGGATTAAAGGAAAGGTCTTCCCGCCAATGTTTTCCTGGCTGTAGTCTTTCGTCAAGTAGCATGCCTTGTATTCTCTGGTCATGGCATGCTGCTGCTTCGAGTATGTCGATCCATTGCTTTTGTTTTTCGGCAAGCAAAGGTTCTTGATCGGAGTTGCTCTTGTTTTCGACGTATTGTGTTCTGATGGACTCTCTTAACGCCTCATATTCTCCTATTGTTAGAATGTTGACGGGCAAGCGTACGTTGCTACACTCCTTCAGATTTGCCTCCGAATCGTATTTGTGAAATGTCTCTGCCTTATAGTCGTCCTGCTCCGAATCCACAGAAGCATGTGTACCAACGAAACCATTAACAGTCTGAAGGTGGTACGGGAGAGCTAGTTAGGTCAGTCAATTTCTGCTTATACTACTTAACGTCTGTGTGAGTGTTTGATAACTTACATAAAAATGAACAATGTGGGCCTTGTCCATTAAAGTAGCAACCCACACAGCAGCCACCAAAGCAGTCACTGACCGTCACGCATTCAAGAAATATTCCCGAGCCAGTAGCGCAACTACCACACTTCATAGCACGGACCTCACCAACTTGATATCCTAGCGCAGCTTCGATGTTGACGGCCTCATCTAAATTCAATGTCCTTCCATTTCGTAGCTGTATTGGCCGAAGAATAGGTAACTGTCTTAGCTTTGCACGAGCGTCAATTTTCTCCGGTTGGTTATCTGTTGAATTGGACATTTTAGCGTTTTCGATCTCGTAGTCATCCGAATGCGTTGCTGACGTATGAATTAAGCCCTCCGTCTGTTTCCTGTGTAGGTGAACTTCGTCCGAAGCTTCATCAATCCTAAATTCATCCCTCCTGGAATCGAGATTCTCGAAGGTCTCTGTACCGCTATCGTGTATATCCCAAGGATTTGCAGTCTCTTCGGTCTGGTTGGCACGACTCTTATTTCCTCCAGCTAAGATAGCCATGCTTGCTTCTGTCGATCTAGGATTGGTTTCTTTCTGCATCTTCGTGATCGGGACATGGCTTTTACAAGGCACTTCTCTAGGTGAAATTGATCCATCATCGGAGTAGGTCGGAGCTGGGATCTGCTCTTCGACTACTATAGGACTCTCGTCGTCGATCTTCCGTGCTTCACGAGTAGAATCGCGGGCGTGCATTCGAAAAAGGGGGATCTTTTCTGACATACACTGAAGAGAAGTGTTAGTGTACTTGTACGAACATAGATGGGTAATAAAGTACACCTTTTGCTCAATCGTTTCCCAGCCCTCACCAGTCTCCTTAGCTAGACCTGACCATATCTCCTTACGCATGCCCATATATGCTTTGGCAAGTTTCTCCCATTTCGACTTATCCCAATCCTCATTGGTGGCTTTTGCCCGTAGAAGCCTTGTATGCCGTTTACGGCACGCATTAGACGACCTCTGAGGAAAGAACCTACTTGCTAATATGTCCCAACTTAATCCATCCGCTCGGGCTGCCATGAGCTTCTTATCATCTTCAGGACTCCAGGTACCGTCACCTCTGTCTCTCGAAAGAATTGATTTCTCAAACTGAGAGCCAGACATTGTTGTTTCGATTTCTGATCGTGTGCGAGAAACTGAAGACTAAAGTGTACAGCGTATATATGAATACCGTTTGTATTATCACGTGAGTATACATAACCTCCAAGTTCGCGCTCTTTCGATGAAGCTCACCTGAAACCAAACACTCAAGAAAGACATGGATTTGAGTTATTGATATCACTGTATTTGCATGAGCCTCAGATGTTTGTCTTGCTTAATAAAATATGGCTCGTATTTTGTACCCGTTGAAAGATTTAACGAAGTATTGTTAGAAAATGACAGCCATTGCATAGTGCAAGTATTCGAAGATGGAATATTCATCAATATCTGTTCTACAAGACTCATTATACCCAGCGCAAAGTACCGTGATAACTATGCGAATATATAACGTCCTGCCCGATACTCGATTGCCTCCGGTTCCTCGGTGGTTGTGTAGAACTGGTATAGGAAATTCGTCAGCAAAGGTCCCATGTTTGTGATTAGTGCTGAAGAAACGAATTGCTTTGTGTATGATTCAGACTGTTGCTACACACCAGTATGATTAGTGTCCTAGTGTTCGATAGGATGAAGGTTGACTTACAGCTTGATAATTGATTGAATCAACATGAGATTTCAGTTGGCCGTTCTTAAGGGCAGAAGTGTAGTCATCAGAATGTTAAGCATTTCTAGGGTTCTAGAACAAATCAAAGCTGAAAACATACATACTTGGCTAGATATGCGGTGAATACACAGTGTGGTAACCTTTCAAGTTAGAAGTGAAGTGATCGCTTGGGAATAGGATTGAGACAGAAAGGTATAATGAGCGGTCGCTCGAATTTTTTCACTTTATGCTCTTTTGGCGATGACTAATACACATTTAGGGCTTGTTCGGACTGCCCACTAATCAACACGTGATTGACGAGTGAAACTGTTCTACTCTACTTTGAGTAATAACTAACTGTCAGCATCTCGCAACTCTAATAAACCCTCCCGCCTGATGGTTATTTTACAAATACTTAAGAAGCTCAGTGTTGATATGGATTATGCTTCTGGTCAGGTGATACCGCGCGGACCACTCTGGGTAACAATTATCTGTCGCCTTGTCATCATTTATTAGTCTGAATCACTATCGCATCGGCACCACCTATTGTGCTGTCTATGCTCATTTATAACATGTGGTTTGCCGAAACTTACATGTATCGTACCTAGGAATTGGTGTTCACAACTTAAGGCTATGGAATAAGACGTGGAGTTATGGGATCTTGCTACTTTCTCAACAGAATATAATGTAAGTTACATTTTCAGTTGATACATACTGTCTCCTCATAGGGTATTGATACTGCGTAATAGTAGTAGCACGCCCTACATTCATTGAGCTTTTTCATCTACTTGTACCTCAAAAGCTTGTATTCTTATTTTTCCTTTTTGTTTCTTCTCAGGTCACACGCCGTAATATGGATTACGTTTCTTATCATTCTCCCTCCTACACCGCTCCAAGCTTTCAACCCTACAGAGTACATCTCCAGTATTTTATAAACAAATCTGAGATCTCGCCGTCTTTAGATGCGTGCACCATTGATGCGCAATCATTCTCTGCCATTGCGAAGTGCTGCTTGTTCCGGTGCTGAGACTATGCACATGCCGCAGCCATGAAATAAGTCTATAAGCTATTGTGCAGATCTCCTCAATGGATTTGTGTCCAGACTCTCACCAGCGGCCAGACATTGAGCCATCTTTCGCGACCCTTACAATGAACCTGATGTCATGGTCTTCAGGAGTCCATAAGTGTTTGTCCACCTGGTACGTGGTGTATTTCATTGTTGATACTTTCAGAGCGGTAACAGCAGATTGTATCAAGAACTTCGCAGAACATCTTCGCCCTGGTCGCCTTTTTTTTGGTTGTGCGATACCAAGTTCTTCATTTCTTTTATATCCTCCATCAAGCTCGAACCGACTGTACTCAACATAAGCGCATAAAACCCAATCCTGCTGCAGCCATTTGAGTAGTTCGTTCTTATCGCGAAGGCCTAGAACGTCACGCAACGCTCTTTCCGAATGGTAAGGGCGCTCTTCTATTACAGTATCTAGTTGGAATCCGTCACTGGAAGGTTTTCGTGTCTCTTGCCCAGCGCGATCTTGCAATTCGACAATCACAGTCCGCTGGACTAAGAGCTCGTTGGTCCGCTATCGTTCAACATCTTGCAGCCGAGATAGATCAATGCTATCAGGATCTTTTTGTTGCTGAGGCAACCAGTGAGCAGGCGATTTCTGAGCTTCACACCTGCAACCAGGAGGTGGTAGATGCGAAGCGGGCCGAAAAGGAAGCCATGGATATCCTTCGAAAGAAGTCGGCAGTGCTTGAGGCAGCAAAAGAGAAACAACAAGGTACAGTATCTAAGTTCAAGGAGAGTTTTGATAATGCTCGTATCCTGCGAACCAATGCTGCGCATCTACAAAAGAAACTGCAGTTGGCACTAAAGGCTAGAGACGAAGCACAGAGTGACCTGATGAGGAGCCTGTAGGTCTTGCATGACTTGCGCCGACGCATTTCAGGCCAATTCCCCATATCTGGATAGGTCAGTGTGGGATGTTCTCGAAGCTTTCTCACAAGATTTTGTGAGTTTTGCGTATTTCTGTTTTGGCTGCATTTATGAATCTGGATCCGAGTACCATAAAGATATAGCGGTTCTGGAATGGAATGACTAGGCGACAATGCCCTAAATCTATTCTTCAGACGTTGATACTCTCTATATCAGGTATTATCTTCGCAGTGGTCATGGTCGCCAGTATTATGTAAATAATTTAAGAGATAGCTTGCATCTGAGCACCATCGACATCTCACTTTATATTTCTAATCGTTGGACTTCGTGACATTAAGTGATATCTTGGATGGATATAAAGAACACAATCAGTATGATTGGATATGTGAACATCGTGGCATTCAACCCATGACCATATGCCTAAGAATTGCAAACACGGCTCGAAAAGAAGCATCTACAACTTCACCGATATTGCAGGCCCCTTGACCGAAGATACTAGTGTCTAAAGTACAATATCCCTGGCTGTCTAGAAAAGTCCATTCAACGGTCTTATTATAAGACACCGAAGCAAACCAAGCCTTGGCAGACCTTGAGCTTGATAATTGATTTGAATCAACATGAGATTTCAGTTGGCCGTTCTTAAGGGCAGAAGGTTGGTCATCAGATCGTACGATACACTCAGGAGCGACATGTGTCACCTGAGTGTGCTGGGTATATAGAAAAGGGTACGTACCAAGGAGACGTATTGTATTAGTAGCCACAAAAGCTCGGATCTCGAATTGGTGAGTTAGCAAACGACGGCCTCAGACGCTGAATGTCTTTATCCTGTAAGGGTAGTGGAGCTTCTTTGTCGTGGGCAGAGGGAAGAAATGTTTGAGAGAAAAGAAGGAAGTCGAAGCTCAAAAATTTGAGAGAGCGTTAAACGCGCCTGGATGGCGCTAGTGTTGTCGCTTACATAATGAATTTTGCCAGCGACTCTGCCTTTTAGCGCGGGGTCGCTGAACAGGAGGGCAAGCACAGAATATTGTTCCGAGTCTCCTACACCACATCTGGTAGATATCACATTCTTGATAGACAAAATGGCAAGTAAGTAGCACAGCCTGTTACACTCTGATCGCTGCCACAGCTGTGGTCTTTTGTTATTCTCTGCTACTAAACAGACGTTGAGAATATCTGCTAACCAACCCCACTAGACTTCCAAGATATTGCGCGTAAGTAGCAACAGCTTTCAACTCTCAAAGTTTCATGCCACCTCGACACTTCTACAAACATGATGTCCTCACATCCTTAGAAGGGGACCTACATGAATCTACTCCCGGGCCTCGAAGCTGAACAAACTACCTCACTAGAGCAATTCACCAAGTTCTATTACGAACAATTCGATGCGGATCGAAAGCAACTCGCTCCTCTCTACGTGAGTATTCGCAGTTGGAGCTGGAGAATATAGGGGCTGATAAATGTATAGCGTGACAACTCCATGCTGACGTTCGAGTCTGCATCTGTCGCTGGAGCTGCTGGTATTGTTGGCAAACTATCGGTAAGGCTGTCTGTTTTGAAATAGGCGGGGGATAGTATGAACTAATCGGTCGTTTGTTATACAGGAACTTCCATTTGAGAAGGTTAAGCATGCAGTATCAACTCTTGATGCTCAGCCATCCAGCGAGTCAGGCGGTATCTTGATCTTGGTGACTGGTGCACTATTGGTATAGTCTTAGAATCCCATATCATTTCGCCCAGCTAACATTCTTCTAGGTCGATGAGGAGCAGAGGCCCATGAACTACAGCCAAACTTTCCAGCTTCTCCCAGATGGCGCAGGAAGCTACTATATCTTCAACGACATCTTCAAGTTGGTCTTTGGTTGAGTTTGAGATGATACAGCTTGGGTAATGGCGAGGTATGAACGCCGGCCGGCTAGACTATCCGTAGCCATGTTATGGACATTTCTCGGGAAGATGATGTAGCGATGAATGGTGGCAATGCGCTGCTGTTGAATAAACAACACAGATTTCTCGATATCAAAATAAGCCTGTCCTACATGGCGCAGGAACATTTCTTTCACGTGCATCATGTTGTGGCCTAGAAGCTCAGTGTGAACATAAAGTATCCCAACCTCAGTAAGAGTCTAGCTTTTTGCAAATACGGAATACGAATGCGAAGTAAATACCGTTGCCTGGTGATAATTGTGGCAGTGAGGAACCGTTCATCCATTTTAGGTTTAGCTCGCCTTCGGGATGCGTGGCTCTGAACTGGAAGCTCTCCTAAGCTCATCAGCTCGTCAGTTTAAAAGTTGAAACAAAGAGCCGTTGCATCTTCCAGGGCCGTAATCCTATTGAGAATAAGAAACATAAGGGTCCCTCTTAAGTTGATTCTCCGTCCAAACTTCTCAGAGTTCTGCGAATACTCCATCCATACATAATATTGCAAGCTCCCAACAGCTACTCAGCAAACAACACCTGTACTCTACTACTACCTCTGAAAGGCCAAAATGACTATCGCCGAGGAATTCGCGACCAGGAACTTCAGTGAGGACACATCTGAATGGCATGATCTATTGATCAACGTGGCTAATTTCGCAACACAGGTATCTATGCACAATGGTAAGCACGGCGTCGCTCCGACCCCAATTAGCCAGTGCCCAACTCCCTCGAGTCTTCTTGTTGGGATACTGGGACTTTATCAGGATGTCCCGCTATCTAGGCGTATACGTTTAGAGATACTTCTGCGAATCTCTATAGTCTATACTAAATGTTTCCTGCAGGACTGGAGTATTAGCCATATTCCTCTGCTTTGCGCTCGGCATCGCCAACCTATTTCACGTCTCACTTCTCATCCTCTTTAGTGCACTCTGCCTGTTAGTATTGCCTGGCTGGTATGCATGGCCACCACTAACGACATACAGCGCGAGTTCCTTCATCATCGTTTTCATCGAAATTCCTCTTCTCCTCCGTATCTGTCCTACATCGTCCAATTTCGATACTTTTATGCGCCGATTCACCACGAACTACATGCGTGCAGCGATCTACGCTGTAATGGCGGTTGTTCAGTGGCTCAGTCTTATCGTTGGAGCCTCAAGTCTCATTGCTGCTGCAGTCTTATTGTCACTTGTCGCCATCTTCTACACTCTTGCTGGTGTTAAAGGACAGGGCTTTGTTGGTAGCAAGACGCTTGGAGGACAGGGAGTTGCCCAAATGATCATCTAGATTAATCAGTCAAACATGTGGAGAGCAACGACAGACTGTACAAGGAGACTCAGAGTCGGCGATCAGTACAACAGACACCTTAACATACATTTGCTTTGGTGCTCTGGGTGATGGAGATATGAAAAATTTGCAGGGAGTATGCATATGGGCAGGGATTTCGGCGTAATGGATTCAGCGGCTGGTTGATCTAGCTATGTTACAAGTCCCGATTTGGGTGCCATGGAGGTCTGGCAGGTGTAGTAGACATGCACCTCTACATCCAATTTCTGGCGTATTAGGGTGCTTGTACATAGATGTTCATGAATGCTTGAGTATTGGTTCACAGAGAGCACTTGTCAAAGAAATAATCTCACTTGGCCAGCAGATGACACTGTTGATCAGTGACGCAAAAGTGGGTTCTATCTTTGGCCAGAACAGAGTCTCTTTTCACCAAGACTGCCCCGAGATGTTCTAGGGGCTGATGTCAACTTCTCCACGGTATACAATGACAACGACACGGCGAAGTACGTCAGAGGCAATGTGAAGAAACCCTTGAATGCTACATGTCGCCAAGCTCTGTCCGCTAACTAGCCGCAACTGCTCTAAGACGAACAGACCGAGTCGGCAAGAAAAATCAGGTTATGACTTTCACAATTGGGTAGCAGCTGGTATCATGCGGGGGAAAAAAGTCTGACTACTGCAAGAGACAGCCAATTCGGGAACACGTGAAGTGCAAGAAAACATAGAACGGTCACAAAGGCCAGAGGGAAAGAAAAGTCCCGGGCACGCCGACATGGGGTAAGGTCCGGTTACGAAGGCGCAGCTGAGAAGCTCACTCCGCTCCACTGTCAAACACTTAGGGACCAGATGTGCTTACTCTTAGGAAGAGTGTCCAGCAGCGAACAAATTCTGAAACAACTACTTCTGCAAGAGCATGGCTCAAGGGCGTCGAACAGATCCATGAACCAAAACTCTGAGAGTCGATTCGGACAAGCTACGAAGAATCTAAGAATAAAAAGGGCGAGTCCCATGTCCTGAATCGAGCGCCCTGGAGCAGCATCAGGTGGTGGTGGGGCTGTTGAGGATCCGGCTTGGTGCCTTTCCCTGCACGATCATAAAACTATAGCCACGCGCCAATCACCTTTGCGGCATATTCTGGAATCGAGGGATTTGGTGACGATGAGTGGGTATTTGCCCTCCGCTCTGCAGTCCTGGTCTGCGCCCGCCGAATACGGTTAGTGCTTCTGGCCCGGTAACTGTTGACCGTCGACTATGAGTATCACTGCCCTGCTGCCAATGTAGCATCAGACTCATTCCTTCATACTCTGCAAATGATTAAACTCAAGATCAACCATCATTACAAAATTCTGAACTGTGAGCATCCTGAACATTCCCTCTATTGGTGTCCCAGCAATCCTGTAAAGTATTCTAGCAAGAGAAGAGTTGTTTCATCGGTGATGGCATGCAAAGCCATCTGGACCTGCTGATACTCTCTTTCCGAGGGGACTCGAGATTCTGTAGATCTTGCTGGTACCTTTATTTGCTATACACTACCAAGGAAAAGTCCTCGGAAATTACCAAGCTACTATTTCGTGTCTTCCAGACTTCAATTATACTTGCTTGCGTTTACGTCACCGCTTGGGCAATGCTAATCGTATCACAGAGATAAAGCTTCGATTTGCTGTCCACTCCTAAGACTACACGAATACACAGATCACAATGTCAACAGCTATGCCGCCAGTTCCTCCTCGGCCGTCTCGGTCACAAGCCCAAGACCAGGCGACACTGGGCAGCGATATCCCCAAAATCCCTCCACGTCCAACTCGTCGACTCGACCGCTCCCAGTCACCTAATCGAGAGAGCTTTGCTCGATCGCCTCTCAATGAGCTTCCGTCGTTCATGAGCCATAAAATCCAGGGGTCGAATCTGAGCACCAGTTCTATACCAGGCCCTGAACCACCAGCCCGACCTCCCAGTGTTTCCTTGCCGTCCATTGGGCAGGAGGGTAGCGAGTATGGCGAAGTATTTGGAACACCAGAGCCCAGCTCGTCTCCCACACAAACAAGGAGTATTGCCAATGATCTAAAGCTTCATGCCCCGAAGCCATCTTTGCCAACCTTGAGTGCTAAGCAAAGGGTGTCTGCTGTCACTCGAACAGATTCCGAGCAAGCAGCTTCCTTTGGCATTGGCAAAGCACCTGCCGATGACAAGGACCCTGCTGGTAGACCATTGAGAGCCAAGGCCAGTTTCGCCAGTCAAACATCAAATGGCACTGAACGTCCTGGATCGAGTCATGGGGTAGAAGAACAGGGCATTCCAGAAATTGGCCAGCGTGTGCCTATGTACCCCAATGCTGGCGATGTGCAAGCACCATCTCCCGCTGCGTTTGCAACTCCTTATACACCAGGTATTGGCTTTCATAACGATGGATCAAAACCTCGCCATCACGGACGTAAATCCAGCGGTCGTGGGTTCGAGGGACCTCCTGGTAGTTACGGTCTTCACGGCCATGGTGTCGTACCCAATGATCGTTTCGAGAAGGCTTATTATGAGAAGCATCCAGAACTCTTCAAGAAAGAGACCGGGGGATATCACGGGGACGGTAGTAGAGCTGAGTGGGCTATGAGCAGTGATGATCTGAACAAGATTGTCAGAGACACTGCCAGCAGAGGCGCTGGTCTTGGTAAGGCAGACGTTTTATTGGTTCGGGCATGCATCTAATAACATATAGGTACATCACCCGCACTCGTTGGAACTCCTAGTGAGGAGATTGGATTCCAGGCTACCGAAGAGTATGCCTCTCGCATGTCCTCGCCTAAGCCACAATATCAAGGTCACCACTCAAATCCATCGCAAACTCATTTGGACTCGCCGTTGCGAAAAGCAAGCTTCCCAGCAGATGCCATGGGCAAAGCTGAATTCGAAGGAACGCTCTCAAGAGGTTTACAGGCACCCTCGGACCACGCGTTCGAGAGCGAGGTTGAAGACGAAGATACAATCCACGTTGATGAGCCAGGCCGCCGTTCAAGTAAGATTTATGGCTCACGCTTTGAGTCAGTGGAGAGCCTTGGTGTGGCGGGTGAGGACGAAGCGGAGCATGATGACCGAGGTTATAGCGCGCCTATTCTGGCCGAGGATGAAGTCGCGAAAGAGCCTTTTGGATATGAACTGCAACCTGCCGTGTCTCCATATCATGAGAGAAGAAGTGGCAGCCATGATGATGCAAACTTTCACCACCGATCTGGAAGCGCTTCAAGTTTGGCTGGCTCTAGGCCCAGCAGTCGCCCTAGTAGTATCCACGGCGGTGTCTTCCATGATAAGGATGCACATTCTACGCCACTGGAAAATCTGGAGGAGTACGAACCATTATTCCCTGAAGACGAAAAGCCCCAGAAGCCTGTCACAGCTGCAGATAGGCTCAAGCGCCCTGAGTTGAAGAATCGAAAATTTCCGAGTCAAGATGTCTGGGAAGATGCCCCAAACAGCTTACACTACACTGCTACGGTCTCGACGCCGCAATTACCTGAAGACAAGGAGGATGCGCCAGGTGCACAAAGCCTACACATGCGTGAAGGCGAGACACCCGAGCAAGCTTTCGCCAGACGACAAGAACAATTGGCTGAAGAGGAGTCCGCGAATTCCCAGAGTTTCCTGCAGCAAGAAAAGAAGCCATGGGCACATAAGTCACATCTTGTTGCTGAGACGAGACCTGGCTTGAAACAGAGATTTCCTAGCAGAGACATCTGGGAAGATACACCGGACAGTCTTCAACTTCAGACAACTGTAGCAGGCCCACAGAGTGACGAGAAAGATATTCTGAGTCCCCCGGATGAAAGGCCTACCACCGGAGCAGTAGTCTACCATCAGGAGAAGGCAGCAGCAGGGATTCCTCTCGGCGGCGACGAAGGTCGTGCCACAACCGGCATTGCAGCAACCTTGAAACCTGAAATTCCTGCTCGTCCTACCAAAGCCAAGCCGACAGAGGCTGCCGCCCAACCTCTGATTCCAAACCGCCCGGCAAGAAAGACTGCCTTGCCACAAATGGAGGCACCTCAGCCTCCACTAGCATCAAAGCCTAAGCCTGCAGTACCGGCACGTCCTTCAAAGATCTCACGCGGCGACTCTGCAGAGGGGGTTCCACTAGCCCAGGTGGCATCAAACTCATCTGCCAAATCTCTTGAATCAGATTCCGGGGCTGCTGCTGCTGCCGCTGCCAAGCCAAAGCCACCAGTTCCCTCCAGGCCCATGGGCAGCAAGATTGCCGCTCTGCAGGGAGGCTTCTTGTCAGATCTTAACAAACGTCTCCAATTAGGACCACAAGCTCCCAAGAAGGAGGAGATTGTTCCAGAACAAGAAGAGGAAGTGAAGGAGAAGGCACCGCTTGCCGATGCGAGAAAGGGCCGTGCTCGAGGCCCAGCTCGAAGAGCGCCAGCAAAGAGTCCTGCACCTGCTCTAGCAGAAACCGAAAAGCCTGTTTCATTCGGCCTCTCAACCCCTGCTACAATCTGGCATATTCATCCTGACGAGGGTATTTTAGCCGTACCATCTCAACCAGCGGACCCGTCATCCGTTATCCAAGCTGAGGCATCTGCTGTGCCATTAGTGGCAACCAATACCGCTGGTGAAAGCTTGGGTGAAAGCTTGCAAGACATGGCTGAGTCATCGTTTACTCAGGAGAAGTCCATGCCGGCGCCTTCAGAACCCGAGACTGCGGTTCATTCCGAGATTCCAGATACTCCAAAGGACATTAGTACCGATGCTAAACAAACTGGTCACGAGCCAGCACCGCACGATGATGTGAAAGAAGATAATGAGCAGGATAACATGGCCACATCAACCGCGACCCTAAAGGCCAACTCCGAGGAGGCAGTAGAATAGATAATTGTGATTAGTAGTTCACTTCACAATTCTGTAGTTAAAACAATCTTGAATTATAAGCATGACCTTTTTGATTCTTTGTTCTTTACTTTGTTGGTCATCAACAATACTGAGACTAGGCAGGATACGTTTTCGCAGTACTTTCCCCTAGTCTTGGTTAGTTTTGCAGATCTAACAATACTGCAGCAGCTGGCAGAACTAGTAGAACGAGTCAGAATTACCCCAATCTATGCAGTGATACAGCATATGACCGGAAAGGCTCGTTAACAGTGGTATGAATACAATGCAGTCATTTTCGTTGCAAAGAGCTTTAAGGAGTGAAAAGATATAGTCTACTCATTGAAATGCTCCCCGAGGTTCTGGCTGTTGCTTGCATACTTGAATGTGGTGGCAGCCACAAGTTCTAGGAGGAGGGCAGAAAAAAACCCACCACCACAACTTCGGAGGACCATCGCAGATCCTATGAATGCTGTCAGTCGCGACTTCCAGATCTTCTCAACACCTAAACTATGGAGTTACGATGACGAGAGGATGAGGTTCACCACGTACGACTTTTTACCTGGAGATTTTCCTACCAGGATTCATCAGGCAAATGGGTATGCTTAGCTCGTCCATATGTCCTGTAGATGCTGCAGTCCTGCTAATACAGAGTGCCAGATATTTTGGAGCTTCAAGTTCCATGGCTGGGCCTTCCTACGAGAAAGACACCAACCAAGGGAAACGTGACCGCGAAGTTACTGAAGGATGGCCACTCTATGACCAAAGACAGACTTTCAGTACGATATCCGGTTTCTTCGATGTCCAAGATGCAACTAAAGCCTCCAATTTCCCAGAGCTCATGTCTAGTGGGTGGGAGAGTGTTATATCAGGAGTACCACATCCCTTTGGCTTCAACCTTGTCGTTGATGGGATCGTCCTCAATGCCACTGTAGATTCTGACACGCTGAGCAATTTCACGCACACTCTGCATTGTTGAGATGGCATAACGATCTGGAGCTACACTTGGACTCCGACCAATGGCTCTACGGCGCTTGATATCAAGTTTGGGGCATTCCTCAGTAGGACTCGCCCAAACGTTGCAGCGACACAGCTGCGAGTTACTGCACGCGAACAAGATGTAGATGCTAACACAATAGACCTCCTTGATGGCCGAACGCAAAGAGGTCGTACCTGGTGGAGAAGGCCACGATAATGAAACCACAATCTTTGTCAAAGTCCATCCAGATAATTCGCCAAATGTTAATGCATGTTGAAATGGCAAATAATGTCAATATACATCGCGCTTAGTCTGGAATCACCCTTGAGTACGAGAATATGTCAAACGATATCACTGTCAAGCAGGCAGATGTGGTGATGCTTTGCCCAATTCTGGACTGGGAACAAGAACTATAAAGCAGCCGACCGGAGACGAGACCTTGATTATTACATGCATGTTCAATCTCCGGACGGCCCAGCAATGACATATGCTATCAGTGCTATTGCTGAGAACCAGAATGCTATAAGTGGCTGTGCAGCTCATACATACCATTTGAGGTCAACCGAACCCAACTATCGAGCACCTTGGATCCAAATGTCCGAACAAAGTGTTGACGATAGCAACAAAAACGGTGGTTTTCCACCTGCTTTCCCATTTCTCACAGGTCACGGTGCAAATCTCCAGTTGCCTCTCTTTGGCTGGCTGGGTGTCAAGCTTAATACTGATGTTCTGACACTTAGTCCAAGTCTTCCAGTAAGTAAGCATGCTTCACTGCCTGCCTTCTATTTCAGCGGTAATCGTTTCAAGGCTACGATGAATGCAAATCACACAAACCTGACACGAATCCTGGTCGAGTTTTCCAGAGGTCTCAATAACCTTGTTCCCGTTGCCGTTATAGTCGATAGACCCGATGACCAATCCCCTCCGCAAAGCTATATACTAATTCTCAAATGAGACGACAACAATCCAGAATAGTACATATTGGAATAATCTTACAACGCCTAAAAATATACTGCAATGCCAGCCAACATCTGCAAAAGATGCCACCAAACCAGGACAGCTATTCGGAGCCGTAACAGATGGCAATTGGGGAACGCGATGTCAGCCCCTAAGCAGTAATAGGACGCATCTCAAAGTCACGTTGGACGAATCAGTACCATTTCAGCGTATCGAAGAAATCAGGATAGAATGGAGACCACGAAAGCCGACTCAAGCTCGCATTGGGTTCTCGCATTGGGTTTTCCAACTCCACTGATGTTGATACTCTAGATCATCAAGATGTCCGGAATATCATCTTGAAGGATATAAAGCCCAGCCGAGTATACGACGTCGACACACCTAATGCTAAAATTGTCCCTTACGTGGGCAACAGCACAATACTCAGACTAGGCGAGGACCAGAAGAATATTGGTCTGGCCGCGTGGCTTTGCTAGAAATCGAAGGTTGCTATGAATGCGGAGTATCTGAACGGTCTACTGAGAACCGGTCGGTGATTCTGGAGAATGATGGTTTTGGTGCTACCGTTGGTGGGTTTGAAGTAATTGGGAGTCTTGGGGGTAATTTGGGATCTGGGCTATTGAATTCTACTGCAAATGATAGGAACGGAGGTGGTCATGGTTAGTGACAGGGTTGAGACTTGAAAAGTTTCATCTCAAATAGAATGTTGGTCATTTCTCTGAAGGGTTGACGTAGATGCTGCCATGCATCGCGCACTTTTGTCATCCAAAATACGTATATATTTCTATACAAGGTTCAATAAGACACCATCAAGGACGTTAATGTCCAGCTATTGATATAAGACGCCCCCATGCTTCTCACCTGACAATATCCAGATCATCATCGTCGTCGTCATCGAGGTCATTACTAGCAGCCTGAACTATCTCACCCCCAAAGCTCTCCCTTCCCGCTTCCCGGATACCCTTTTCAGTTACAAATCTCGTCTTCTTCTTGACTGGCCTCAAGCTCTCGCCATTTTTCATTCTCCCAAGCTCTTTGGTCAAATTACTTCCCCAGCCTACCGCAGAAGCGCTCGAGGCCGTCGTCGCTCGCTTCCTCTTCACGGGACTGAGATGCAGATCTGCTTCTTTGCCTTTCAGCAAGCCAAGGGATGCCGCATCTCGTACTGGTTCCGCGACTGTTTCCTGGCTGCTGCTTTGGTCGTGGCGTGATGAGGTGCTTTTCTTGCGGAGGTAGTCTGCACCTAAGCCGCCTCCTATCCTCCCCAGCTTTTCAGCAAGATCCCTCTCCTTCTCGCGGGCCATAAGCGTCCGGGTAAGTCGTTCATCTTTCGTGGAACCACGATGGAACGCATCTGGAAGAAAATCATTATCATCCAATAATTTTGCCGTCGTTCTACCACCGATAAAAATCTGAGAATGCGATTCACGATCGTATCGTGTCTTTTTCCCTAGCTCACTTTCTCTCTTCCGCTCAAAATAACCTGTCGTATCTTGCGAATTGAATTTGCGCCCGCCATTGTTACCGCTCCTTCCAAAGTTCATGGTATTGATTTCCATCCTTTTGGATTGTGTTTTCTTGATCGTTTCGCTGACGTGGTAGTCGCAAAATTCGGTATGCCTTTTATCAATCCAACTATTGCAAGCCTTGCCATCCTTCTTGATGCTCTTACAGTATCCAAGATCCCTTGCCGTCCCTATTTCCAGCACTGTATCTTCACTTGAATTCAAAGTCAAGCTGAATTTACCTGTAGCTTCTCTGCCCCGTGGAGGAGGCATAATTGTAGGGTTTAGGAGAGCTATGATTGTTCCAGGTGTTACTTTGTAGAACTTGTCAAAAGCAGTCCCGAACAGAAAGAGATCGAGTTCCCATTTGAGGTCCGTTAGACTCATGACAATGTACTTGCCACGCTGATCATTCTTTCCATTGTTCAGATGGGTTTTTGGCTCAGACTTCGAGGCGATGACCGCGAGTACTACCATATCCTCCTCTATGTCAGGACCAGAGAAATCTGGCCCCTTCACAATCCTCAGTAGGTCCGGCACTAGGAGTGTCTTCTTTCCCGTGAATGTCCTTGTGAGTACTTTATGTGGTATTATTCGCTTGGATAGATGTATGGAAGAGTAAGGTTCGAACTCGGAGGCTTCAGATTCTGTGACCTCGCCTGGTTGGACTTTTGTCTTCGTGGCCGAATTGTCAAGTTGCTCTTGCTCACCCGAAAATGATTGTGGTCTCGACGTTGTTGAAGATATGGCAGTCTTGTCACTCATGTCGCTAGAACTCCGTAGGTTAGATCGTAGAGTAGGAAGTGTTTTACTCCTCGAAAGACCGGTGGCAGGCTTGTCGAATGAACTGATAACTTCATCTCTAGTAAACTGCGAGGCCTGAACAGGTTTGGCGGCTATTTCGGTTGCGTTTTGCTTGTATCCTTCCATCTGCTGTTGATCAATATCGAAAGCCAGACTTCGATTATTCCTCCGTCGAGTTTCTCTCTCTTCGCGACCTACATCCTGTGATCTTAGAGATGCCAATTTCTCACTGAAAGACAAAGGCCTGTTCGTAGATTGCGAAGACTCGGAGGCAGCTGATCGATTTCCTACCTGAGAACTCGCTCGCTGAAGGAATCCTCCTAGCCGTAAAGAGTCCTGTGGTCTGCCTTCTGTTGGACGTCGTAAGTTCGGAGCTCGTTTCAGCGAGACGTCACATCCTCTCAAGCCTTTGTCAATACCCAGAAGCACTCTTCCAGGTGAGCGTTGTTCGATCTCCGTCCGAGCCCTCTTGATCGGAGACACAGGAACATGTACGGTCGCTTGAGTCTGAACTCTGCTTTGTGGTGCTGCCCCTAGAACTGATGCTCTCGATTGCGCACGACTTGAGGCTGCCAGATTCTCCTTTGACATGAGACCTGCCTCTGAACCTTCGACCCCCTCCGAGCCTTGCCTCGTCTTCTTCTGCAGTTTCTTTAGCCGTAGGCGAGCCTGTATTTCCTGCAGCTGAAGTTGTAGTGTCTCCTCATCATCCTCGTCTTCTTCGCTAGGTGCCTCCTGAGGCAAACTCCCGGTTCGTTTTCGAGCGGACGCAGCTGATAATGAACGTTTTATTGGGGAAGGTGATGGTGATGCTCGTTCAGCCAAGCGACGGATGCGATCGCGACCTCCAGGTGTGCTGAGAAGAGCCTCATGAGGGGACCTGGGTGGCCAGTGAGTATCGCTCGCTGCATCAATTAGACATGCGCCGGGAATCTGGAGAATCATTTACCTTGTGACATCGTAGGCGCCTTCGACAGTTATGGGTCTCATCACCAGAGCCGATGATGCATGCGTGATAAGGAGAATTGTTTATCGAGCGCTCACGTTCATCTTGATTAAGGAGGAGCTATATGAGGAAGACCCTGCAATATTAGAAACAGATTCAAAGTCAGGCGCGATTTGTGGCCAAGGGTAGGCGACGAGGTCTTAGCAAGAACATGAGCTTAAGAGCACAGAATCTTGTCTTGAAATTTTGCAGGCCTGAACATCTGGGCCATATGTCTATCATTGAAGAGGCACTTTAATCTCGAACACTTTCTACATTGGTCAAAACGCGACCAGTACGCGAACGCGTTCCCCTGTTCAAGCCAGTACGCGGTTAGCGATTGAGAGTTGCATGTTCAGACTCTCGACCTCGGACAGTCCTGCTCAAAGTCCAGATATATAGTCAACATGAGAACGCGAGCAAAGGGACCGCCGAAGGGCAGCGATGCACCAATTGCCACCACCAGCACAAATATTTCAAAAGTTCAACTCGGGGCTGAATCCAGCAATCCCCACCAACTTTTTGTTCTTCCCAGGGAAGCAAATACGGATGCACGAATCTTAGCCCTTAACAACCCCAAAAGTTCGACTAAAACTCGATACTTCGTCTGCCCAGACCGGGGCTTTTACGAGTTTACGAAGATCGCAGCGCCGAAGACGACCCCTCGAAGTTGGCTACTTACGCCATCAAAAGAGCAGCAAGATGCCGCAAGAGAGAATGTATGCAATCGGGGTTTTGTCACGCGAACAGCAGATCTTTTTGTCGCAACAGCTATTGATCCTCTGTTTTTGCTGCTTCCGGTTCTAGCACCCCCATCGTCGAAGAACTCGGAGTCTTCGAAAAGACTCTTTTTGTCCTGCGAAGACTATTTCGACCAGATAATATCCTCCTCACCTCAACTCAAGACACTCTTGAAGACTGGACGTTTACACAATATTCTTGAACTAAGGATGAGAGATGTCTGCGATACAGTGGATGCAGGCGACGAGACCATGTATCGATTGAGCGAGGAGAAACTTCTGGTAGAAATCCTACGAAAGGCTACAGCCATCTCAAAGAATGGACTACCAGCTAGCATGGAGGAGAAACTTGTGGGCAAGGCTCTGGAGGTGCCCCTACTGAGTATAAAGCGCGAGGAGAGCTCAATGCACGAGCTGGCAGAAGAAGTGGACATTAGATCACAGCCGATGGAGGATATACCAGATACCCAGACAAGTACTTCTTCCGAAGTCTCTTCAGCGAGCTCATTCTCAGGAGCATCAACAGCTGCCACATCTTTCTCAGATGATTTGACATCAAAGACACCCCCTCAGAAGCCGGTTTCTGACCCACGAATCGGTGCTCCAAAAGACGCAGTACAGCTTCTTCGTCTTAGGACTGCCTTTTGTTTCATCCTATCAAAATATGTTGCTCCACAGCTCGCCGAAAGCATGAAATCAAGGCTTGCTGCGACCACGTCACCCATTGACTTTCAGCCTCTGGATACGCACTTGGCATACATTGCGACACTACGTCAACAAGCTCTGGCTGCGAGATCATTAAGTGACTTCTCGAGAAAACGAAATATGGACGAAGACGAAGAGAGCGGAGATACCCGTGCTGAAAAGAAGCGTAAGAAGGAAGAAGAGGAGAAAAGACAGAAATCCGGACAGAGCAGAGGGGTTCGAGATCTCAAGAAAGTTAATGTGAGCGGGATGAAGAAGATGACTTCATTCTTTACAAAGAAGGCATAATGAAGTTTAGAAGTATAGCATGGTGTTCAGGATATGATTTGTGGTGGGAATTTGCTTGGATGGCGTTTTATTCGTTGGTAGTCAAGCTCAAAGACTACTCCAATCTATCGAACACCTCGTGCTCTACCCCTTGTTCCCCCGATACCTCTTGTTATGCCTGTTCCTCCCCTGCCTGGTGCTTGTGAGGAACCTCTGAGACTGCTTTGACCATAGCCGCTTGAGCTAACACTCCCTCTACCTAGGCCTCTTCCTCTGCCTCTTCCCCTAGTGCCACGTACTGCAGTTCCAGCTTGCCTCTGCCGTTCCTCGTCCTCGGCCTTCCGTTTTGCTTCCTCGCGCCTTCTTTCCTCTTCAGCTGCTCGTCTTTCAGCAGCTTGCGCCTTCAGTACCGTTTCATTCTCCATATCAATCACATCTTGACTTGCACCTTGCCAGTTGGTGTTCAGGATCAATCTTTGGTTATGTTCTGTCTGCGAAAGTATGCGAGTCCAGGTGTTCAGGAGAGTTGATGCTGAGGTAACGGTCCTTGACACCGCCTGTAACGTCTATTAGCTGACAATTCAGACTTACTGGAAGCTACCTTACATCCATATTTCCCTTGGCACACTCAAGACTGGACAATACACCTTCAAGGACTTCGTTTATTGACCGCACGCCTTCAAGCTCCCTCTGCAAAGCGGTCTCTCGAGCCTGTTCTGAATCATATTTTGACTCTCCATTGCGCTGGTTCATTGGCTTAGAGTCTTTTGGTTTTGATTTCTGTAATCTTGATGGTGATCTCAGGAGATCACTCGAGTCCGAGTCGGAGAGGTCGAGCTTGCCATGGTCTGGTGTTGCCATTTTATGTAACTTCAATAAGAAATGCTCGATAAGTGATCTGCAATCGGACGCGCCTGTTGATACTGAAGACGCGAGTGCCATGCTATCACGTGGACGGCTGATTATCGGGTCTATCACACCAGCCACTCATTTTCGGTAAATAGAATCGCGAGGTTGGTGATCGCATCAACAACCTCATCCAACCCTTTCCTGGGCTTTTGGTGCACCTCACGCTCGACGCATTGTTACGTTGTATTTGCTTCATAATATTCGCACTGGATTCAACTAGCTCGCTCACTACGATTGGTCAACAAAACTATCGACGACTCAGCAACGTCTCGGCGCTGCGCAAATACTACCCAAAATCACCTTTGCTCATGTTGACACAAATTGCATTTCCTGAATACACACAGCTCTTGCGCCTCTTGTGAACCACATTTCGACAGCAAGGATATCCTTCTGAATTCAGGAGTGAAGACATTTCGTGGCATTCTTTGTCAAGAGAGCTATCGTTTGAACAAGCGCGAGTTCTGCAGTCGACCATGGCGACCATGTTGCGACCATCTACACCTCCTCCAACATCTTCAATCCGCGTTCCACCCACCCCAAAGCACGGCTTTGATGATGACTACCAGCCATATTCTCCTCGCAAGTCTGCACGTTTATCATCTAAGCTTCAACGGGACGCTCAAACTCCACCCCCTCAATCACGCTCAGTAGGAAGAGCCTCAACCTCAAGTATGACCGACTCCTCACCGCCTACCTCACCTCAAACTGCGAAGAAGAAAGCCTCACCAAAGCTCTCATCGACTTACGGTGGAAGGCGGGTATCAGGGGGTCTAGACGATCGCAGCACTGCTTCGGCCGCTGCAGCATTAGGGATGCCAGTTCAACGCAGAGACAGCAAGATGGAAGTGCGCCGATCTACTGCGAGTGCGTACGGCTATGGAATGCTTCCTACCCCGGACAAGACCCCGAGAAAGGAATCGGCAGAGTTCTCCGTTGGAATCACTGCCATTGCTCGCAATCTATTCTCTACTCGCCCTGAGACGGCTGATGAAGCTATGCCCACGCCAAAGAGGAAGACACGCAACAGAATCTTGGGGTTTTCAATGAGTGAAGATGAAGAGAACGAGCCTATTCAAGTCTGGACTGATTCTTGCGAGCGCCGCCCGGAAGTTGACCGGCGACCGGAAAACCCATTCTTGGACAACGATAGCACAGCTATGCCAGAGCCAACAAAGCGTAAGAGCAAGCGCGAGATGATCTTGATTCCAGGAGTGGGAGACGTGACCATTGAAGAGGCCCAGGCACGCACCGACGGCGCAATCTACACCTTGTATGTCTCCCAATTTTATCTGAAACTACTTATGCTGACCCGTTCACTTTTACAGCCGAGGCAAGAAGAGGTGGCTCAAATATTCCAATGATGGTCCAACAACACGTTCGCAACTCGTGCCACGCCGCCTGTTTACCAAAGCTCCTGCAGATGTCACTGAGGATGAAGAGGAGGCTGCCACTGATATCGAGGAGCTAGGCCGTCCTTCAACTCCGGTAGACCATGGAGATGACTGTACCTCAACACCAAAAGCACCAAAATTTGCCCCCGCTTCCCCACCTACTACTGCCAGAGCTACAAGATCCTCAAAGAAGTTCAGTAGCGATGATGAATTATCACCAACCCGTGCTGGAAGAGGCGACAGTGGAAGTGGTAGCCCATACGGTAGATGGAGTCGCACCAAGTATGCATCCGTCCAAGGAAAGAAGAGAGATGGAGAGCCCATGTCTAAAGCTGGCAGCTCCAAGAGAATCCGTGGTTAAACTATTGTTCGTGTTGCGATTTACAGCGAGGCGCCTGGCATTTTACTTGCTTGGTCAATCCTGGACAGGGGAATTCATTCTGTTGCGTAATCATTGTGGGAGTATCATTCTTACAGTACTTCGATGGTGAAGGAAGTCTGGTCTGGGCTTTTATGGACTTAGGCTCAGCTCAGGCCTATGAAACGTGGGAAAGCGAAAGGCTCGCATTAGAATTGCTTTGTTGTTCAGTTTCAATTGCTCAGCCCAGCTCAGGCTTATGAGAGAAGGGAAAGGGGTGGACGATTACGAAATTGCTCTCTATAGAGTATTTGCTTTACATTCTATTCAAGTTCATGAGCAAGAAAAGATTGTGGATTTGCTCAATCTTTTCACACGCTCCAGTAGGACATGAAATTCTATGGTAAAATAGGATGAAAAGAATAAAATGTATCAAAAAAACTCGTATCCTCATGTGAATGACCTACGTGATTTTCGGTTGACTTCCGTCATCCGAAACCGGGCTCGATTTTCCTTAGCGATTATACCCCACCAAAGCTCAGTTGCTCTCTACGTCCCATCTCCAGACAAGAGCTTATCTTAACTACACACGTATCACGAAAATGCATATTCTGGTAACTTGACACTCATGTTTATGGTGTACGCAGCTTACATCTGCCACAGGTTGTCAACGATGACGGTCCTCCAAGCAATAAATCGTCACCGTACGTTCATTCTCTTGTAAAGAGTCTGCAAGATGCGGGGCACATCGTATCTGTAGTTCTACCAAACCAACAAAGATCTTGGATCGGAAAGGCCCATATGATTGGACAGACTGTGAAGCCAACATACTTCCGTCCGGGAAGTCTGCACAATGATGATGGCACTGTTCATTCGAGACCATCACCAGCAAGCGCAAATCAAGAGGAATGGGTTTTGGTTTCAGGGACTCCTGCCAGCTGCGTACAGATAGGACTCTACCATTACTTCCAGGACAAGGGGCCCATTGACTTGGTTGTCAGCGGTCCAAACTATGGCCGCAATTCGACGGCAATTTTCAGTCTTAGCAGTGGAACAATAGGTGGTGCACTTGAGGCTGCTGTCTGTAAACGAAAGGCTATTGCTATCAGCTATGCGTTCTTTTCAAGAATTCACGATCCAGAAATTATAGCTGGCGCTTCCAAACTATCGGTAAAGTTGATAGACTATTTGTACAACAACTGGGGCAAGGACGTCGATCTTTATACCGTCAATGTACCACTGGTGGAGAATGTTGAGAACAAACAGATTTTCTGGACCAAGATGCTTCAGAACTACTGGGGACATGGAAGCTGTTTCGACGAGATACAAGACGAGGATGGTGATCCAGAAGATGAGGAACAAAAGATCAGAGAAGGGGAGGGTGCAGCAGAGTCGAGAAGTGATGAGACGAGTGGACACAAGCACAAACACTTCAAGTGGTCGCCAAATTTGAGCGATGTTTACAAAAGCGTAGAAGAAGCAGGACCTGGTAACGATGGATGGACAGTCAAGGAGGGTTTCACCAGGCAAGTTCCATGAACACTTCCAAGAATAACTGCTAACATTTCGCAAGTGTTACTCCATTAAAGGCAAACTTTATGCATGCGGCGGCGTCAACAGAAGGGGAGCTGAAGCTGTGAGTGGCATTGTGCATGGCATTGGAAACATTAGATCATGTTAGAGCAATAGAACTATTTGCTATTCCACCACTTAAATAGGGCTTCGTCTGACTAGGTGTTATCAGGCCCTCGTCTACTCCACCACTGGAAAAGTTATCATTATCGTCCGAGTCTCCTTCCTTTTTGGCACACGTCGACTATGAAGATTCCTATGTTCAACCACTCATTCTGTCTGCGCTCGCAGAACGTTTCCCTCCTGGAACTTTTACCAACGTCGAATCATCTGCAGAATCAACCGAACCAATTTTGCACATTGGTGCGTACGAATCGCTTCCCTTTGAGCAGGCACTTTCGAGCTCCGAAAGTTTGCTTGTCAATGCATATATAATCCGTAAAGCTCTCATCAGAAAGCATTATCTCAGCACCACTGCCTTCAACTGGATTACCAAAAATCCATTGTCGATCTTAAGCACCAACATCAAGCCTGCGTGCGAATTTGAACTCGACTATGCCGAATTTCTTGACGATGCTCTGGTCGAAGCTTGGGAACTTCAAACGGCATTTCAAAAGAACGAGGGACGAGATGCGGAGGACAGAGAATGGTGGATTCTCAAGCCTGGTATGAGTGACAGAGGGCAAGGAATTCGTCTCTTCAGCACAGAAGAAGAATTACAAACAATCTTTGAGGAATGGGAGGTTGATCAACCTGATTCTGACGATGAAGACAGCGAGTCCGCTGCCAAGGAAGATGGCGACGGAGATTATATTGTGACTTCACACCTCCGGCACTTCATCGCGCAGCCTTATATCCACCCTCCTTTTCTCATTCCTGGCAATCCGCGCAAGTTTCACATCAGGACTTATGTTCTCGCCGTTGGTAGCCTTAAGGTATATGTATACAAACCGATGCTTGCGCTCTTCGCTTCAAAAGCTTATGTGCCACCCTGGGAAACAACGTCTTCCTCTTCTGGAGACTTGTCATCTCATCTCACAAATACTTGCCTGCAGGATGGCCAACACGATGGCTCCGTGCAAGAATTCTGGTCATTGCCCTTGGATTCATCTCAGAAAATTGATATTTTCGACCAGATATGTCAAACTACTGGAGAGATCTTTGAGGCAGCAGCGAAGGGGATGATGATCCATTTCCAAACTTTGCCCAATGCTTTCGAGGTTTTTGGATTGGATTATCTAGTTGATGCGACTGGGCGAGCAATGTTGCTAGAAGTAAATGCATTTCCAGACTTCAAGCAGACTGGTGATGAACTGAAAAGTCTAATCGCTGGGCTTTGGAGGGGCGTTGTTGACAAAGCCGTTGTGCCATTCTTTGGGATTGACGGACAGGAAAACAGTCATAGATCTGAGGATAGCATGGTACTGGTCAGGGATCTTGATATGGGCCGGAGATAAGAAAAAAAGTAAAAGGTAGAGGGGATCTGGAGTTTGGAGACAATTCATCGTGATGAAGAATAGTTCGATAGGTGGATTGGTCGTATTTGAGGTGGCTTCAGGCGTGGATGATATTGGTTCCTCAGGCTGCAATTTCCCCAGCTTCTTGACAGTTTAGATTTGCGCGATTCGCGTCTTTCAACTTCATTTTAAAGCAGCGAGACTACGGGGTTTCAACGCGGATCTTCCGTGGGCAGAAACAATGGAGACCGAGTCCGTTCTTCATCAGCAACTACCCTCTGCATACCGTACACTTCAACCACAAGCTGCCCAAGCTATTCAGCATGGTCAGGTACACCTAGCACATACTACTCTTGCCTCTCAGCACGGCGGCCTTGATCTCGGCCTTGACGACAGCGATAATGTCTTTCATGAGCTCCACCGTCTCCAGGAGAATGGTCATGGTTTCCATACCCCGAATGCTTTCGACCATACCCAAAGACACCGCCTCCACGTTCCGGATAGCGACAATCCCCATACTCCACAGCAGCACAATGCTCAATTCAATGTTATGAACTCTGGGCCCCTCCAGCACAACTCTATAGGGCGATTGCAACAAGACGACGATATATTTAGGACACCGGAAGGTGCAGATCAAAAGAGCAATGGGCATGCTAGCGGAAAGATTGTCATTGATCCGCCAGATCTTACAGAATGGCGCCAGAGACTGTTCAACGTGGATGAAATGATCACGCTCAGTGAGGAGGAGTGAGTTCCGCAGCAAAGAGATACTGATCTAAGACTGACATTGTACAGATATGAAACATATTTTCCCCATGTAGATAATGTCTACTCCCACCGGTCGACTCAACGCTACAAACGAAAGCCTTTCGTGTCGCATTACTGGGACTGTAGGTTGAAAGGACGTCCGCCAGGAACGCCAAAATCAGACGACCCCAATAAGAAGAAAAGGAAGCGAACTGCCCGTGAGCGAGATCTTTGTGATGTCAAGATTAAGATCACAGAATACTTTCCCGGTGCTATGCTACGACCTGACTTCGTACCGGAGCATGGTGATAGCTTTGGACAGCGTCCAGATGTGTTATCGCCTCCAAACCAAGGGAACAATTTCTTCACACCAGGACAACCGGGAGCTCATCAAATTCAAGATCAGCAACACAACTTTGGCATCATGATGAGCAATACAGTACCACAAGGCCATCCTGGAGCTACAGGTCAAAGATATTATACAATCCAGCGAGTCAATGGTAACGGTGGAAATGGAAAAGGTGATGGTGTTGCTGGTCCACACAAGCATACACTCGCCGAAAGTGATCGGGTTAAGAAAAATAGCGTGCAGCGCTTTCTCATGAAGAAGGATAAGGAAGAGAAGAAGACTCAAGTAAGTGCTGTTCGTTTGCTTGTTGTGCTTGGTCATTACTTTCGGAGTGGGCTCCGCAGCCGCACATCTCAGAACGGCCCATCCGATCTGGTGGGGTATTCAATTCCAGTCGTATCAATGCCTCAGAAAGAAACTTTTGCCATGACCCTTCCACGAAAATGGACACGTCACCTCCTGGATACAATGATCTCTATCGGCCGTTTCTTATCAAATGCAAACGATGGTTCTCGAAAGGAACTGACAGAACCTTCCACAGAAGACATATCACAAAAGAGCCAGTGGCAATGCACTTGCGACGGTTAGAAAGCATTCGAAAGATGTCGACTTGAAGCTCTTTGGCAGCTGCTTCTGGTACGTAGTCCTCATATGGCTATTTACACTAGGACTAATGAATCTTCGTGTAGTCCTTTTGTCCAGCGTGTTTGGATTGCGATCGAATTCAAAGGACTTTCATATCAGTACGTCGAGGTTGACCCCTACAAAAAGCCGCAGGCTCTGCTTGAAGTCAATCCACGAGGATTAGTTCCTGGTATCCGCCATGGAGATTGGGGCTGTGGTGAGAGCACAGTCTTGATGGAATATGTGAGTTATAGTGTTCCGCAGAGATGTTCATTTCTGACAGGTTTTACAGCTTGAAGATCTTGGTATGGGTCCACCATTGTTACCTCAAGGCAACCCGCAGCTCAGGGCTACCTGTAGGCTCTGGAGTGATCATGTATTTCATCTCATACTAGCTTTGACTAATGACATAACTTACTATTTCCAGATCAACCGAAAAATCACTCCTGCATTCTATCATCTGTTACAAGCTCAAGACTTCAACAAGCAGACTGAAAATACGAAGAAACTCCAAGACGAGATTAAGAAGATTGTCGATGCTAGTGATCCACAAGGGCCTTTCTTTCTCGGACCACAAATGTCGTTTGTAGATATCCAATTTGCACCATGGATGCTTCGATGCCGAAGAGTTCTGAAACACTATCGGGGTTGGCAGGACCCCATTCCAGGCAGCCGGTGGGGGCGATGGATTGAGGCAATCGAGAATAACGAGCACGTTAAGAACACGACCAGTCTTGACGAGCTTTATATTGATAGTTATGAACGATATGCCCAGAACCGCCCAAACACCTCTGAGCTTGCGGAGGCTGTCAACGGAGGATACTACAATCTGCCTTGAATTGGGATTAGGGACTTGGCACAACAGAACATGTCCATGTATACCAGAATCCAATGAACCTGTGGCAATGGTTCGGATTCCCTTTCGTTAACTGTAGGGTTGAGCGGTGGAATCGTTACTTATATACCTAACTACCTGTAGAATGATTTTGAATGAATCGAAGAAGACATAAGACGAAATTTCCAGTATATTTTATCATGCAAGTGATTGAGTACTCCCTGCTTAAATACAACTTACTAGGATACTTTGAACATCTCTTTGCAGTCACAATTCAGATCCCAGTTACGTAGCCAGACATCAAGCTTAGTAAGTGCTAAGGCAAGCAGGATGTGTGCAGACTTCGGTGGATATAACTCTTGAAGCACCCTAAGATTTCTTGGCTGCTGACTTTGAAATGCCTCAATTTTGTTGCGTATCACATCTGCGCAGTAGGAGAAGCGAGGAGGAGGAGGAGGCGCCAGGGTACCCTGGGTTCGACTCATTTTCATTCTTTGCTTGACCCAATTTCCCTGAAGGGCGAGCGAGATTCTAAGAGTCATCGAGGAGTTGGTATTGGCCTCGATCTGCCTTGTGCGCGCCGGCTCGCTGGGGGTTGCGGGTAGGGGAGCTGCTGCGAGCTTTTCCTATGCGTTTACAGAGACGTTGATTTCCTAGGGATTGGAACAGCTGCCCCCAGGGGGTAGTCCAGTGGGGGTTCAGGCACGAGAGATACGAAGAGGACATTTCTGCGAAAAGATGGCACTGACGCGCTGGTTCTTGCGGCCTCCTCGTCTAATTGCTGAGGGCTAAGCGACCGGGTTCTGCCTGGGTAATAAATCATCAGTCAGTCATTATCATACACGAGCTACGGAAAATCCTCAGCCCAACCGTGCTCCCGAACGCCGCGCTTTCCTACCACCAATGCTCCGTCTCATGCGAACAATTTCTCATCCATGGCGCAGTACCTCGCCATCTCAAATTGTTCGTTCGTTTGGCAGACCAACGTCTTGTGCTTTGCATCCTTCTTCCCTACCTCCTGAACCACATCCTCAATCTTCTTCCCATTCAACGTCTCATCAGCCTCAAATCCCAAACATCCCACCTCACTCATAACCTTCTCGCGCAACTGCTCGCTCTTTTCTCCGATCCCGCCTGCAAACACCAGCGCATCTACCTGGCCATGTAAACTCACGTAATAACTACCGATATAGTTACAAATGCGATCTACGAAGATATCAAAGGCCAGCTTGTTCGTAGGGTTGCTGCTTGCTGTCTTGGTAATTTCGCCGAAGTTCGTCGTTCCTGTCAGCGACTTCCAGCCGCTTTCTTTGTTCAGAATTTCTTCGGCGCGGGAGATGTGCAGTTCTTTTGTCGAGGAGGGAGAAAGTTTTCCGACGTTTGTTGCATAGTGAAAAACTAGACTGAGGGGACGTTAGTTGTTTTCTTTTCTCTTCTTGTTTTGGTGGAGATAGAATGCCTTACCTGGGATCTAGACTGCCTGATCTCGTGGCACCAGGTAATCCAGCCAGAGGCGTCAGTCCCATGGAGGTATCTATAGACTTTCCATTTTGGACTGCACAAGCACTAGCACCGCTTCCCAAATGCAAGATGATCAGACTTGTCTCACTCTCCGCCTTGCCCAGGAACTGAGCAACTTCTCTTGTGATGAACGAATATGAGATTCCGTGAAACCCGTATTTCCGTAGCCTGTTCTTCTTCGCAATTTCCAAGTCAATGGGATACGTATAGATGTGTTTAGGTAACGTTTGGTGGAATTGGCTGTCAAACACGGCAATATTGCGGGCGTGGGGGACTTCGGCAATACAGGACTTAATGATTTCCAGCGCGGAAGCGTTGTGTAACGGAGCCAGATCAGTCAGTGCTTCCAGGTGGTGATAGGTGTCTTTGGTAATGATCTGTGGTTCGGTATAATTTCCACCATGTACGACGCGATGACAGGTGATTGCTATGTCCTCCTTCTTCTTGATGGCATCAAGCTCCTTGTCACCGGCAAGATGCTCAAGCATGAATTTGAAGGCATCGTTCTGTGTCTTGATTTCCTTGCCCTTGACTTTCTCATCCTTGCTGACGGTGTTATCACCGCGGACATATTCCAATTGCGCTGGAGGTGAAGTTAATCCACTGACTTGGATCTCGGCCAGCTGGGTTGGGGCTTGGCCTTGTTCCGCGCTGTAGACGGAAATCTTGACGGAGCTAGAGCCAGCATTGATGGAGAGGACGACCTTGGCCATGATGTTGGGATGGGCAGGATTACCGTGACGGTGCAGATCGTGGCAGTGGAGAGAGCAGCAGTGGCAGTGGGATCGGGAATTGGAATTGCATGGTGCAGCCGTGAAATAGTGAGAGAAAGCTCCCGACGCAATGGGATGACGTTTGCCCTGGTACGCGAGACCTGCTCCTTATCCCCCGCGCTAGCAGGGAAGAGAGCTTATCGGCGGCATACGGGCGCATCACCTTGCCCTCGATCAGCTCACTTTATGGCATGCTCTGGAAAGCATTGCACTCGACCATGTCCGTCGCATTGGATGCTTCGCCGACTCCCGAAGCACATTAGCAAATCCTGCGAATGAGCAGCGCTTGGAGGGCGGCCAGCACCAGCGCTGTGCCTGGGCTTGCAGGGAACGTCATAGTCCAGAACCCTCCACGCCGGGCTCCGGCACCTAAGTCTCGCTGGTGGAGAACGTGTTTGGCTGCAACAGGTGTTGGAGGCAAAGCATCATCGAGATCTGAGCTATTACTGTCCTGCTAATCAGTGCTCGCGCAGCTAACATGCTCCACCATGTGCGCTGCTCAAGTCGTGACGCAGGGTAGCAATGCTCTTGCCTCTGTCGGAAGGTAGAGCTCACCCGGTGGAGGGGCAGACGAGGCTACCATCCATTGCAGATGCACGGTAGCTGACTGTAAACTCAATTTCCTGTCTCTTGTCTTCACTCATATAAATACAAAGGCACCGACCTCTTTCCTCCTGCAGACCACGCCCTTCAATCTTTTCAATTGTCCTCCTCATACTAACATCTTGCCATCCTGTGCGTCGGCCACCAACCCAAAACAGCACTTACATCATAGCACAACCCACTATCCACCGAATCACCGCACCACCACCAACAATCTCCCATCATGCCTGGAGAAGTGCTTGATCGCCCGAACCCTCAGGCACTGCCGTCCCTCATTCCAGATGCCATACTTGACCTTTCTGTCAAGCTGGAGAAGCTTCAGATTCCTGAAGCTGACCTAAAGGGCCTGGAGGAATTTCGCCGAGCGAGCAATTACATCGCTGCTGGTAAGTTTGGACCCATTAGAGAATGTCTAGTCAAGCCGGATTTTTTTTCTTTTGCAGTTACAGTTCTTTGAGATCTTTTTCGATTTCGACGACTAACCGCGTCATAGCCATGATTTTCCTAAGCGATAATGCTCTGCTGGAAAGAGATCTTACATTCGATGATATCAAACCAAGGTAAACCCTCTCACTCCGGATGGATGTCTCAAGCTAACAATCTCCAGACTGCTAGGACACTGGGGAACTTGTCCCGGATTGACTCTTGTTTACGCGCATCTCAATTACCTGCAGCGGAAAAATGATGCCGAGATAATATATGTAGTTGGTCCTGGCCACGGAGCTCCTGCAATTTTGGCTTCACTCTGGTTGGAAGGAAGCCTGGAGCGATTTTATCCTCAGTACAAGAACTCCAAGGAAGGACTTCATAACTTGATTACCGGCTTTAGCACTCCTCATGGATTCCCCAGTCATATCAACGCAGAAACACCTGGTGCAATTCACGAAGGTGGCGAGCTTGGATATGCTCTGTCCGTTGCCTTTGGCGCTGTTATGGATAAACCTGATTTGATTGTCGCGTGCATCGTCGGTGATGGAGAGGCTGAAAGTGGACCTACTGCAACGTAAGTCGAAATTATCGAAGAGGCGGATCACCGGCTAACAAATTTAGTGCTTGGGTATGTATTCAAAAATCCATGTCTCTATTGCCTTTAGCACCGTGAGATGCTAGTTGAAGCCAGGTCGAGTTTGCCAGACGTAGACTGCTAACCACCTCTCTAGCACGCTGCCAAATACATTGATCCTGCCGAGTCGGGTGCTGTCATTCCCATCGTTCACGTGAACGGATTCAAGATTTCCGAGCGAACCATCTACGGATGTATGGATGACAAAGAAATGGTCGCATTGTTTACAGGATATGGTTATCAATGTCGCTTTGTGGAAGATTTGGAAGATATTGTAAGTCGTGGTTCTTGGCGACGTACTAAGCGATGTACTGACTTGCCTAGGATCGTGATCTCGCTACCAGTATGCAATGGGCTCTTGATGAAATCCGCAAGATCCAGAAGGCTGCAAGATCTGGAAAGCCTATTATGAAGCCTCGCTGGCCAGTTCTGATCATGCGCACACCAAAGGGATGGAGTGGGCCAAAGATCGTCGACGGCGAGTTTGTTGAGGGTAGCTTTCACGCACATCAAGTGCCGCTGATGGCTGCAAAGTCAAACAAAGGCCAATTGGAAGACTTGCAGAAATGGCTCCTTTCATATGACCCTGCTAAATTATTTACCGAGACTGGCGATGTGGTAGACTCTATCAAGAGTGTTATTCCAATCGAGCCGCACAACAGACTTGGTCAGCGTGCCGAAACATACAAGTGCCACGAGGTCTTGAATATACCAGATTGGAAGAAGTTCGGAATTGAGAAGGGAACTGAGTTTAGCTGTATGAAAGCTATCGGAGAACTTTTGGATCAAGCTCTGGTGGACAATCCTAAATCGCTTAGAATCTTCTCTCCTGGTAAGCAGTACATCATCTTGGTTGGAGTTGTTCTGACCATCCTTAGATGAGCTTGTGAGCAACAAGCTCGATGCCGTATTCAACCACACCGGAAGAGATTTTCAGTGGGATGAGTTCTCACACGCTAAGGGAGGTAGAGTTATCGAGATACTTAGTGAACACACATGCCAAGGTTTCCTGCAGGGTAGGTTCTACGATTTTGAATTATAAAAAGAAAATGAGCCGTACTGATTCGTACTAGGATACACTTTGACTGGGCGTACTGGAATCTTCCCCAGCTACGAATCTTTCTTGGGTATCATTCATACGATGATGGTGCAATACAGCAAGTTCAACAAGATGGCACGAGAGACTACCTGGAGAACCGACATCTCCAGTATTAACTATATTGAGACCAGTACTTGGACTCGACAGGAACACAACGGTTTCTCTCATCAAAATCCATCATTCATTGGTGCTGTCCTCAACCTGAAGGCCTCAGCCGCTCGCGTCTATCTTCCCCCTGATGCTGTAAGTTGCCACCGACGCCCTACTTACATTCCACTGACCCTCGCTAGAACACCTTCCTCTCAACCATTGCCCACTGTCTACGCTCTAAAAACTACGTAAATCTGATGGTCGGGTCCAAGCAGCCTCAGCCAGTCTTCCTCTCAGTTGACGAAGCAGAGAAACACTGCCAAGCGGGTGCTAGCATTTGGAAATTTGCCAGTACCGACGATGGACTCAACCCAGACGTCGTCCTTGTCGGCATTGGATCGGAATTAATGTTCGAGGTCGTCGTGGCTGCCGCCATCTTACGGAGGAAGTGCCCTCAACTCCGCGTTCGAGTTGTCAACGTCACGGATCTTATGATCTTGGAGGCTGAGACACTCCATCCTCACTCCCTTACCAATGACGAATTCAGTGCTCTCTTCACACCCGATAGACCAGTTCATTTCAACTATCACGGCTACGCGAATGAGATTCGTGGTTTGCTATTTGGACGAAGTAACCTGGATCGCGTGTCTATCGAGTGCTATAAGGAAGAGGGTAGCACTACAACGCCGTTTGATATGATGCTACGAAACAGTGTTAGCCGCTATCATGTCATGCAAGCAGCTATCAAGGGTGGTGTCAAGCACAATGCCAAGGTCGCCCTAGACATGTCAACATTGCTTGCCGACATCAAGCACCAGGTTACGAAGGTTCAGGATTATATCATGGAGACTGGTAAAGGTAGGCCCCCATTTTCACTTTCTCTGAACTCCTTGATCCCCATGCAGCTTACTAATGAACACTTTCCGCAGATCCTGACGGCACCTTCGACGTTCCTAGGTTCGAAAATACGGTTTTTGAGGGAGGTGCAAAGGATGAAGGCAAGAGTGGTTCCAAGGAGGATGGATTTTTTGTGAACTAATACTCGGCTCTTCCTTCTGCCTTATGACACGAATTCCTGGAAACGACTAAGTTTAATATTGTGGGTGGTGTTTAAAATTAATTCAATGGCTTATGAACCAATGAACCCTTTCTGCTTTGGAAATAGGTGCTTGTGATCTTCACGTGAACCCTTTGTGGCCCTTGACTGAGTGAACGATGTTTCTGCCAGACAGGAGAAAGCTACCGCTGCACCACGACGGGAGTGATAATAGATAAGATCCCCAAGGCCCAGCGGGATCGTCGCCCTTCACACTCTAATCTGAGACAAAGGGCAAAAGGCAGGAAGGGCCAGCTTGAAACCAGCCCCAAAAACGTGGTCGCGCTGAAGATCAGGTCATTCTCCCCAACCGTCCCCAGCGACCTTACCTTAACTCTACCTTTTCGTCCTGTGCACAAATCCTGCTTGACCACGCGTACTCCCTCTTCCCCCTCCCCCGCGGAGCAGTCTCGGCCCCGCCATGTATGTCAGTGGCTTGGCTTTTCCCACCGCTCGCGCTCTCCATCGGAGGCTTTCTGGAGGAGGATTCCATTCTCCCTCGCGGCCGCGTTCTCCTTGGGGCCGCGTGGGTTCCCGAACATGGCGGGTAGTACTTGGTTTTTTTTTCGTTAGTTTGGTCGGCTTTGCTCTACCTTTGTTGGGGGGATTCTTTTGGTTTCTTGTTCTTTCTCGGCGTCTACTCTCGTTCCGGTATCCTGCTTTTCTGCCCTGGGGACTAATTCAGGCAGGGTCGTAAGCTGAGCTGAGCTAGAGGTGAGGTCAGGTCAGGTCAGGAAAAGTCGCGGGTAGGGGATCGTTGATTACCTTTCCCCTTTTGGGGTGGGTTTGTTTTCTCCCATTGGCTGTGTAGTTGAACCCCTAAATGTTTTCTTTTCTTTTTCATAAGTTAGCGGATCACCCCGAGGCTGTTTTTGGGAGCCCAGGGTCGCTGGTTGCTGGGTGTGGGGTTGTGATAAGGTAGGTCGAATACAGTCAGCAGGAAGCTGTGGTGGGAAAGGGGAGGGGAGGGGCCAAGGGGTAAGTCAGTAAGCTAAGGTACCCGTGGCGAGGATAGCAACGAGCGAACGAAAGTTGTGTTGATGGTGGCAACTGGGTTTCTGGTCGTTTGCGGGTTAGCGCGCGCGGTGATAGTGGTGGTGGCCGTTCTTCCCGAAAGCTTCCCTGCGGAGGGATGGGATGGGATGAGAGGAAGTAAGTATAGACGGGGCTGGTTTTGCATTCAGGTTCAGGAAACGGGGAGCCCTGCGGAAGAGGGAAACAATGGCCTCACTGGGAAGTAGGTGACGATGTGGTGATGTAATCAAGTAGTGATGAGACGATGTGATATGAAGTAAGTCTTTGGGGGGGGGGGGCCGGCATCTTGGACACGTCGTGGTAGGCAGGCAGACAGGTAGGTACCTATGTCTCGGACTTGACAGGATTGTTCGGGTGGGTGGAGTTGGCGATTCGGATTGACCGGGTACTTGAGACGTGTACCAGGGATGCAAAAAATTATCTTCGTATTGACCTCAAATTTGGATGTCGAATGGTAGACGAATAGGTTGAGTGTATGGATGTGTGAATTGGTATATTTAGCTTCCAAAATTTATGTGACTAAAAGTAGCTATAAAACGAACCAGAAAAGGACAGTGCTTTCATTCATCATCCTTAAGTCTTCAGCCAAGGTTGCCAAAGAAAGAGTGAAGTACGAGAAAAAGTTTCATTCGCAGTAACTCAGGGTATAACTCTCCACAACGAACACGACCAAATACTACCGCCACACAAATGAAGAACTGACCCGACTGAGGGCAGACCAAAGGACAACCCCTCCCAACTCCCGATTTTGCTTATGCCTGATGCTAGCAGGTATTCCGACCCCCGGTGCACAAAGGCCGTTAAAAGCATCAAGGCGGACTCGTCCCAAATCGAAAAATGAGGACCTTCTTCCTCCCCAGCCACAAAAGACCATGGTATATATTTGTTTCTTTGCCCAACGCCCCAAATCATCCGTCTACCGTCCTAGCAAAAGAATGAACAAACGCCGAAACAATATGCAAAACTTCTTTCCCCAGCGAGTCAAAACAGTCGCCCTATGCAAGACTTGGTGGTGGAGCCTAAAAGCCCATTTTACGCCCGCTCTGTGCACAGATCAGAGTTCCTGTGCATGAGCTGTCCCAAAATATCATTATCGAAAATTGAAGCCCAAAAATGTAGAATCCGCTCTCAACGAGGGCATGAAAGCATATACAATGAAAAAGTTGAAGCGTGATGCGATGGATATTTCTCAACGGCTGTTCGAGTAATTGGCAGCATTAGCCAGGACGTCCAGAGCGCTCTCCATTCTGCAAGTCACAGGACGACTTGAAAGAGTACGGTCCACGATGGGAACGGAGTAGGCGGATTGTCCCGGGCTGACCGGAGTACACCGATCGTTTGCGTACGAGGGTACTGTTGTGTAGAGTTGGGGGTCTACGACAGCATCTTCGGTTGCAGCAATTGCAGGGCGCCCATCGCTGAGCGAGTACTGACGGGCGGGCTTCTTAATACCAGCGGGTCGAGTAAGGGGTGAATGAGAGCTCTGGGATTTCCGTGGTCTGTCCTTCTCTTTGCTATGCGTCTCGTAGTGTTGCCTCATGTTGTCTTTGCGAGTGAACTTTTTGTTGCAACCGGGGAATTCGCAGAGGATCGACTTCTCGGCCGTGTGGATTTTCGAATGTCGCGATGCATGACCTGATGTCGTGAAGGTCTTGGTGCAGCCCTCTCGTTCGGCGAATTTGCATGGGTACCGTTTTGGACCCTTATCCGACTGCTGAGAATCGTCCTCGTACATGTCCCGGATCTTCTCGGGATAGTATCCAGCCTGGTTCATGGTGTAGTGACCATAGTCCCCGAACAACTGCTGACCCGGATACGAATGCTGAGCTAAATGGTCAGGGAGAAAGCTTGCCCCGTGGTCTGAGTGTCGCCCATGGAAGTCGTCCATTGGGGTTGGTGGAGTCGCTGGATGCGACGAGTCGGAGTCCCGGGTATCAGAAGATCCCGAACGGATGAGGTCTGGAGTTGGGGAGGAGACAAAGCTGCTGGACGAGTGCGAAGTGGGCATTGTTGGTCTTTGAAAGGTGGTGTTGGATGGCGATGAGGAGCCTTCTGCTCTGGAGAAGGTTGTCTGAGAATCCTCGTTAAGAATGTCGACCCTTTTGCCAGACGAGTCTCTACCGGGAAGGCTCGGTCTTTTGCGCTGCTGCTCGCACATGGCTTGTGATATGGATGCGCACTAGGCAATGGAGCACCTGAAATGATATTGCGGTTGCAAGTGCAAGAAGATGCAAGTAGAAAGCGAGCCTCGAAGCTAGGTTGGTGGGCAGGCGTATGGGGGATGTCTCTGGGCTGGGCAATGGAGCTGGGGAGCAGTAGTTACATATAATGGAGCTGCAGTGGCGATGGGCAAGTGTTGGTCTGGTGGCCGTGTGGTGGAGGAGAAGAGAGCTGGGCGTGGAGGGAAAAGTGAAGACAGAAGCTGGTGTTAGTAGGGCGAGGGGAAGAGAGAGAGTAAACGCGATGGGGGGTAGCGCAGTAGAAAAGCAGAAGATGGGAATGCGCGAAGTGAGGATGGCATTGTCTGATGGAGCGCCGCTCCTCACAGCCCAGTCAGCGGCCTCCCATGCTTAAGGCTACGCTACTCCCGACCAGGGCATGGGGCAGGGTTGGGCCAACCAGCAGGGGCAGGGGGCGCGCAGAAATAAGTGACCGCATGAAAAGACACCAACCTAATTTCAGGAGTATTCTGCCCGCGTATTCCACGCCCTCGCCGTAATCGCACGGTAATCAGACTTCGCGCTGCCCTTCGACCATCAGACTTCGCACGGCGCTCAGCTACAGGTGCTGCGCTGCGCCGGTCGCATGGCGAAGGGGTATTCAACAACATGAGTGATGCCGCACGCCATGGACTGCCCAGCATCGCCACCTAGCGGGTTGTATCTTCTTCTCCACGACATCTGATGGCCGGAGCTGACCTCCGCGCCAGTTCAAAGGCCATGCAATAGTTGCGACCATGCAATTTGCCGGATGACGATGTCGCTTCTCGCAGTTGATCGATCTGTCTGCCAAAGCCCGATGTTTGGGGAGCAACTTCACACGGCCCCGCCTACCGAAGGAATGAGGTCACCAAGAGCAGCAGCAACCTGCACAGCGCATTCTTACTGCCCCGGAGCTTGACGCGGCAAGTATTTCAGGGTCCTCCACCGTATTCTACCTAATGTTTCAATGGTCTCCTTTTGAGGGTTGTTCCTGCCGACGACACAGGCAGTAGTCTGCGAGCCGACGTGACCCAGGCATGAGGTGATTGAGCTCAACCACGGCTGCACTTGTGCCAGAATCTCCCGGAAGCTGCGCACTAGGCATGGCCGCCGCATGCAACGTACCTTCGTAACCAGATCCAGAGACTTGGTTCGAAGCTGTTCGGTGGGATAAGGGCCGGAAACCCCTTCCATCGCCTGCTCCACAATTTTACTTACAGCTTCGATACCTTTTCCTGTTTCGGCGGCCGTGCAGACGCACATGGGCATGTGCATGGCTGTTGCCGTGCAATACAGGTATATTGGGTACAGTAGAGGGAAAGCGAAGGTCAACGAAACCGAGCAGTAGCAGCTCGGGGGTCATGAGTAGCCATCGGCCTCCTCGGGACTTGAGACACTGCCTTGCCCACAACAACATGTACAGGAGCAAGCTGATTCATACCATACGCTTCCACCTGTGCCGCAGTTATGGGAAGGAAGTATCAAGGGTTGGCAATGACGGCATCGCTATTTGCATACAGTCAGCATAAAGGGTCCACCCTTGACGATCTCGTGCCCGTCGTGATCGATCTGTGGCTGAAGTTCATCGCTGTTCCCATCTGCCACTGCAGTTCAGACTCACTTCTGGAAATCCCAAGATGCGCCATCCGGAGGGTTAGACACACGCTTCACGCCATCTTCACGACCCTGATCATCACCATCGGCCTCAAGATAAAGTATGGTACGGTGAAGGGTGGTTGCACACTTCCCAAGAAGGAGATGCGGAGTCGGAGCGTTCACCACTCACAGGAGGGATCGGATCAGAACCTGCGCTGTATGATGAAGCCGGGAGTGGATTCCAATCCCAGTCGAAAAGCTGGTTTGATGAGGACGGAGCGCTCTCCGCATAGTCCCACCACCGGTTTTTCTGTCGTTGCCGATCAAAAGGTCTGGACGGGCGACAAGCCAGGGCTGCAGCAGGGCAGGGTGGCCGAAAGTGGTCAAAAGCAAGATTATAAGCTGGGCCGTAGTCCACCTTGGCTGCTTTGGCAAGGGCGCGTGTTGAAGCCGCATACCCGCGATGCGGTAGTGATGATGCGTGGTAGTTAATGGATATACCGTAATCTGGGAGCCCTGCGCGCCCCGAAATGGCCGTAAACTTGCCCGGACTGAGATTACGGAGTATCCCAAAGGCTACACCAGTCAAAATAAAGTTTAGGGGGTTGGCTCAAGCTTTGACCAGGAACGATCGCCCAGATCCGTGATGGTGACGGAGGAGAGGTCCTCGAGAGGACCAGAGAGCACCTTTCACAGTGTCGCGCGCCTTCGAATTTGCAACCGTCGAGTCTAGCTGGGTGTTTCCGACCGCTCACTCCCTTTCGCCATTGCGCCCGGGACGCTCGACAGCAGACGCGACTCAGGCAGGTTTACGAAGGGCTGCTCTACTGGTGGCCTGTAGCAGAGTTCGCAGCCTTCAGGGGAGCAGCATTTTGAGGGTGAGGAAGCGCCCGAGCTTTAAAAGGGTCTCACAAAATGACATCATCGCGCCCGAGGGACGATCGGGGTTTTGTACCTGCCATCGAGGTTTCCCAATCCTAGTGGGCGGGCTAACCAGGGCTGGTCCTGGTGGGTGTGGGTTAGCGCCAGACTTGGCAGCAACCATCAGGCAAAGTCCCCATCGGTCGCTGCTGCTCACGTACAACATGTCGACTCGGCTGGGCAGGGACCGATTTGGAAGCCGTCCTTGACCGCCGAGCTCTCTTTCGCTGCCCGTGCCATGCTTTCTGTGAGGCCTGCTCAGCACAACTCACGAAGGGGATCCGGAGCTTCCGCTTTGAACGTTCTGGCCTCCCCACCGCAGCTTCGTGGCCGGGGCCATCGGGGTTCCCCTCCAGCAACGTCGAAAGCCGGAAATTGAGGAAATGCGACAAGCCGTAACAGATCGGATCGAGATGCAATCTGCGTGCCTCGGTCGTCTTCATGGCACAGCGGGAAGTGCTGTTCACAAGCCACGCAAAGCCATGCACAGGGTGTGGCTCACAAGGCACACCATCCCGCCGGCACGCGCATCGATTGGCGGCCGGCAGCGCAGCCTTGTCGCCAGAACGCCCCACCACGCCTCGCCGCGCATTCATCGTGTACGTTGTACCCGTTCCAGTTTGTGGTTCTAGATCCCTCGCAGATGGAAAGGGAAGAGTGGATATGGCAGATCAGGAACCCTTAAACCCGAAAAATGAAAATAAAAGAGGAGCCGTTGACATCATCCCCCATTTCTGCTCGCCCAACGCAGCCTCGGCAGCATTAAAGTATGCTCCGGTTGTATGCAATGCGCAGAGAAGGCATCCAACAGATCATCCTTTGACCGACTCCTGCCCCTTATCTGTTTAGATCGCTCCCCAGCCAACGCCAGAGATCTTGTGGTCAATGCCATCCACCAAGAGCGCAGGGCAAATCTCGCGCCCTGGTCTGAAAGGCACAGCGCATCCCTCCTCGGCAAGCGAGCAATCCTGAACCCATCCAACGCCCATACCATACCATACATAACGTGCACCCACACTTAAGACATGTACATCTACCTAATAGGCGTATGTATCAGGGAAGGTTTATAGGAACGTAGCTGAAGGATTGTGTCGCCCCTTCTCAAGTCCGAACCATCCGTGACAAAAGTGGAGACAGGGAGAGTTTTCCAGAATCAAGGAAATGGGCACCCAGTACCACCTGCTGCTCATACCGCAACAAAATCCACGAAACCTTCAGGAATCTTCTCCCTAGCCGTCCCCACGGGACCTAAGCGTGACGATGCCAGCCCTGGGCCCTGTCATGCCGATTCCACCTTATCTTTTCGTCCTTCGCCAATCTTGGGGCGTGGGATCGGCCCTGTGGAAAAGTCGACATCGAGAACCCTGTTCTACTCTCGATCAGGGCCCAACGTGTTCAACCAGTCTACAAACATTGAAGAGGTTCCCTCACGTGTGCTGAGTAAGTCACGCCGCCAATTGTTGATTCAAAAGCAAGACCCGAGGCGTTGTTTCACGTTGCGTTGCAGAAGCCCAAAGGCCGCTCTCGAGTACAGCGTATCTGCCATGATTGCCGCCTCTGGGATTCCCAGTAAGTGCATCATGCCGTCCTTCGGGACAGAATTAGAAGTACGGCTGGCTAGCAGCGTGGTAATTACCAAATACGGTCATATCAGGCAACACAAGCGCAGGACGGTGAAATCACCTCGTTTAATATCGCTCGTGGAGGTTTGCACCTAGTTGCTCAGATTGGTTCCCTGCTTTATGCCATTGCCACCAATCTGGAGTTATATTCGAAGGACAACTTGGAGTTCTGATGCAAGGTTCGGTGCCGTTCTCTGGCAAACTTTCCTATCCCAACCAAATCTCCGTTTGACAGTGTCATGTCCGATAGACCTTAAGGAGCTGAGTCCGAGGGATCTCTCAGACTCCAACGGCACAAAAGTCAAGTGTAAAGTCACCTATTAGTGAGCCCTGTCAACTAAGAAGAAACATCATCTGTGGACACTTGCCCGTTTCCTGCAGTGTATGGCGAACTAAACACTACCCGTAACCGTCCGTCCGCCCGCCCGTTCGTCCGCCTCATTACTTACCTGCTCTTACTTTGCTCAGGGACTTGGACTTTGACTTTCCCACTTGTTTGCCACAGGTGCAAGAAGGGGGGGGGGGCGGCTATGCATCACGTTCGCCTTAAAACGGAGCGTCTTTTCCTTCAACGCGGGCACCTATCACGCATCTCGGGGGGGGGGGGAGCTCTCCCATATTCAAGCTGAATCAAAGAGCTCTCCCGGCCTAGGTCATCTGCTTGGCAAGGGCATGGGCATGGGCATTCAGAGACTCCGGCTTCCAATCGCTTGTGATCGACTGGTTGATATTGACTTCCTCCGTTCTTAGAGTTCCGTGAATTGGAAAGACCAAACCGTGGCCCGAGTCTAGATTTGCAGATGAGACTTGCGATGAGAACTTGCGAGAGATCAAAGGAGTGTGACAGATGCAATGCCGTGCTAAATGACTCGCAGGAAGAGGTCTTCTGCTGCGCGGCAGAGTATACTCCGTAGTCACAACCGTCGAGAGCTCCAACAGACATTGGTTCGACAAAGGAACGTCATTAGTCACAGAATCTCTTCTCGAGGGTCTAGTATCTCAGTCTCACTCTAACTCTCTCATTCCAGGGGAAGGGTCCTCCGTACCTTACGCACGCCCTCACTCAGGGTTTCGTCCCGTTGAGTGAAGACGAAAACGAGAATCAGTGCGTGCGAGGCAGAAGACTCAGTGCACGCACGGTATGGATAGGGTCACGCACCTTCAAGCGCTTTGAATTCATTCTTCGGGGTTCAACTCCTGTGCGTAAGCCTTGAGTGCAATAGTGCAAACAATTGCACGAGAAAGAAGGCGTTGCCCAAGAGACGAGAGATGAAACATCACTGGCTCTTTGGTCTTGTCTTAGATATACTAAGTAATACGTGGTTTTTTCTATATTCCAATGCACTACTCTCAAATATGCCCACCTCTCTTTTCCAGGCCGTTGTAAACTTTCACGGTTCTACTTCGCACAACTTGCTTTGAAACCCCGCATCGGGGAGGGGGGGGGGGTGGAGCGGTTGGAGGGAGTATTTCCTAAGGTTGACCAAACCTTCCACTGGATGTCAGGAGAATGGACTTGTAGATTAGCCGATGCATCTAGGTTCTCAGTACTTCGTTGCCTCGAGAACCAATGGCAAAATGACCAACTGCCTTGGCTACTGGCTTACCCAGAGCATCATCTCAACTCGTTCTGATCTTACGTTGCCTTGCCCATGGTCTAGAGCTGTTCAGGTGCTACCTCTCTTGAGGTACCTCTGATGGGACTTCGAAATGGCCTGTCTCTCGCTTACCCAGACGGTTATGGGTTGTCTACGCAAAGGCCTCGCTTGCTATCAGAATCATATCACGAATAGATGAGCACCATAGCAGTAAAAGTCACGTTGGTATAAAAATCCGTGCTTACAGCTGTGTCTATGCTACCGAAAGAAGCCATGTTGTACACCGCGTCATAAATCTCTTAGACTTCAGGTATCAAACGCCTTCTGAATGCCACACGCCTTAAACTCCTTGCCATCCATCAAATCACCATAGCACCGTTTCGATGAACCCTAAGCATTTCACTTGTTTGATGGCGGCGGTGGTGGTGCCATCTTTCCAGCACCAGTGTCAATTTTCTTCGGGGGTGGTCCCATGCTTCCGTTAGTACTGCCGCCGCCAACCTGAGTGAAAGTTCCTCCTTTGAACCATCGGTCCTCTTCAGCCTTCCGCTTCCTATTCATCTCAGCCACAATCTTGGGATCGACAAGTTCAAGACCTTGCACAGGTGTGAATGCCAGTGAAGAGGCTGTTCCTGCACC
Source organism: Coleophoma crateriformis (assembly GCA_003369635.1). Lineage (NCBI taxonomy): Eukaryota > Fungi > Ascomycota > Leotiomycetes > Helotiales > Dermateaceae > Coleophoma > Coleophoma crateriformis. The sequence continues at coordinate 899,625 of PDLN01000001.1, forward strand.
TGCGCCTGCCGTTGAGCCCACTCCTGAAGCTCGCAGTCCCTTGCCTCTGAGATCAATGTTAGAGTTTGCGTTCTGTCCGAAGCCACGCAGTGAGGATGCAGAGCCGCTGATAGGTGTCGCACCTCCCCAGCCCTTGTTCTTTGCACTCAGTTTTGCCTTAGTGCGTTGATCAATTTGCAAGTTGCGGATACGTCCATCATTTCCTTGGCCAATCATGCCTAAGCCTGCTGTCCCTTCTCCCGTGCCGTAACCAACTTCTTTCTCCTCCTTGCCAAATACCATTCTGTTCTGGGCCTTGCGGAGATCAGTCATAGCAGTGGCTTCCTTGGCCTTTCGTGCTCTCCTACCACCACGTTTTCTGGCTGGTTTGTCATCAGGTGCTGGAAGTGCTCGCTGACCCTTATTTGGCGGTGGTATGGTCAATTTCTCCAATCGCTCTTCGCACTGTCTTCTCAGCTCCTCCCCAGTAGACCCGTTTGGACTATTGTGTACTCTGTCTACTCTAGCTGCAAGGACAACTTTTGCTGAAACAATGCGCATGGCTTGTCGCTTAAGGTCATTGGGAATCGCCTGGATAATTGGAGAGTGGTAAAGAAAACCTTGTTGACGAACTCCTACATTGGTCGCAAAACCTGTTCCAGACTGCTTCTTCGATCCCAGGGGTGGTAGATTACAAGCAGGAGTTTTGGCAAGACCAGTGAGACCACCGGCAAAGTTGAGTAATTGAGCTGCCGTGAGAGAACCGATAAGCGCGGTCAAGTTAGGAGCGAAAAGGTTCATGCGTGATTGGACATAATCTGTCAAGGTCTTCTTGGCTTTGTCGAGAGCTAAAGTCATCTTACAAGCACGCATAACCCGCTCAAGTTCCGAGGATGACATCTCGCGACCTTTGGTGGTTGTAGCCTCGACAGTAACTGTCATAACTGATGGTCCTGGCAGAATAGACTTCAAAGTGGCTCCTAAGGGATTGTTTGTTGATGTTTGAAGAGCCTTGATATTTTCATGGTCCATTGGACCATTGCCAATGATGGTGACAACTTTGGCATAGTCCAGGGGATTTTGGACCAGTGTTTCTAGCTCTGGGAATCGTACAGAGTAATGGTCTCGAATGAATTTGTGAACCAAGATAATTTCGGAATCGATGGACGTTGAAAGAGTGTTTGACTGGGTTAGAAGGTGATACTCTGGGTTATCTTCGACCGATCCAACGAAGGTGGTTTGTTTCTCTGGAGGTAGAGACTGGAAATGGGCGATTTTCTGTAAATTCGCGCTTATTGTCAGGGCTGTATACACAAAGTAGATGTAAACCAAGGGTCTTCTGAGGCTGAGGATTTGGAAAGGGTATGTACTAACCTCGAGAACTGGCTCCAAAGTCTTCATCAGGCCTGCAACGCTTCGCACATCTTCTACCCCACCAAGCTGCATTTTCTCGACCTTCATTTTTGTAGTCTCTTCATCATCTCCACTATCTGCGTGCATGCCTGCCATTTGATCATCCTCATCGACTTCTTCTTCGTCTCCGTCAAGCTCCATACTTCCGCTTGCACCAGTCGCGTCGCCATTCAGCCCTGTCTTTGCCTCCTCCTCGTCCGGAAAGAGGCCCGTATCCTGTTGCTCCTCACCACCTTCGGACCCGGAGTCCTCGAAATCTTGAAGGAGCTCATCTGCTAAAGTCGACATCTTGCCGTGCGAAAGCTACAGAGTTGCGTACTGATATGATGTTAGGCAAGCTAATCAAGGCTGAGAAGTATTTAGATGAGCGGCCGCTAGCGTTAGGTCTCAGCTAGGCCAATTCAAGCAACTTCGCGATTTTCTACGCAGCATCACATACCTCTGGATAACTGCAGCTCCAGCACCGCTTTTGGTCGCGCACGATTTGTTGTCAGGGTGAACGTAGATCCTTTGAACCAGCTAATCCCCGAGGTACTTCGAGATCTTGAGGATCCAAGCGGAAAGCACGCGACCAGTATTTGACGATTTCTATCACAACCGCCAATATGGAGTCAGCACGAGGTCCCCCCAGGATCAAGAACAAGGCCGCAAGCGCCATACAGATTTCTGCAGAGCAACTGCTGCGAGAAGCTGTTGATCGACAGGAACCCGGCCTTCAGGCGCCTACGCAGCGATTCGCTGATCTCGAAGAGCTTCATGAATTCCAAGGCAGGAAACGGAAGGAGTTCGAGGCGTATGTGCAGAGGAACAGGATTAATATGAACAATTGGATGCGATATGCCCAATGGGAACTTGAGCAGAAGGAATACAAGCGTGCTCGGTCAATCTTTGAGCGCGCTTTGGACGTGGACTCCAAGTCAGTCACATTATGGATCCGTTACATCGAAGCAGAGATGAAAACCAGGAATATCAACCATGCTCGAAATCTGCTGGATCGAGCTGTTACAATTCTTCCTCGGGTAGACAAGTTATGGTACAAATATGTCTACATGGAGCAGATGTTAGGCAATATTCCAGGCACTCGTCAAGTTTTTGAGCGCTGGCTTTCCTGGGAGCCCGATGAGTCGGCATGGAGTGCTTATATCAAGATGGAGAAGAAGTATGGCGAGTTTCAAAGAGCTAGGGAGATATTCGAGCGCTTCACAATGGTGCACCCAGAACCGAGGAATTGGATCAAGTGGGCCAGGTTCGAAGAGGAATACGGCACCAGTGATCTTGTGAGAGAGGTCTTCGGAAATGCTGTGGAGGCTCTAGGTGATGATTTTATGGACGAGCGCCTGTTCATCGAGTATGCGAGGTATGAGGCCAAGTTGAAGGAGTACGAGCGTGCAAGAGCCATCTACAAATATGCCTTAGATCGTCTGGCGAGATCCAAATCTCTGGCTTTGCATAAAGCTTACACTACTTTTGAGAAGCAGTTTGGTGATCGAGAAGGAGTTGAAGATGTCATTTTATCTAAGCGACGGGTTCAGTACGAGGAACAGATAAAGGAAAACCCGAAGAACTACGACGTGTGGTTCGATTATGCCAGATTGGAAGAAACGTCTGGTGACGTCGACCGCGTTCGAGATGTTTATGAGAGGGCAATTGCACAGATACCTCCCACGCAAGAGAAGCGGCACTGGAGGCGTTACATCTATCTCTGGATCTTTTACGCTATTTGGGAAGAGATGGAATCTAAAGATATGGAACGTGCGCGGCAAATTTATAATGAGTGCCTAAAGCTTATACCTCACAAGAAGTTCACATTCGCCAAGATATGGTTGATGAAGGCACAGTTTGAAATCAGACAACAGCAGCTGGTAACAGCTCGGAAGACTCTTGGCCAGGCTATTGGAATGTGTCCAAAGGACAAACTCTTCAAGGGCTATGTGGAGCTAGAGTTGAAGTTATTCGAGTTCGTCAGATGCCGCACCTTATATGAGAAGCATATTAGCTACAACCCAGCCAACTGTCAAACTTGGATTAAGTTTGCGGAGCTTGAAAGAGGTCTAGACGATCTAGAACGAACAAGAGCCATCTTTGAGCTTGCGATCAGTCAGGAAGTCCTTGACATGCCAGAACTGCTCTGGAAAGCATATATCGACTTCGAAGAGGAAGAAGAGGAATACGACCGAACAAGAGACCTGTACGAGAGATTGCTGGAGAAGACCGATCACGTCAAGGTCTGGATCAGCTACGCACATTTCGAGATCAACGTCCCCGACGAAGACGAAGAAGAAGTCGACGAAGAAAAGCCCATCAGCGAAGAGGCCAAGACACGCGCAAGGAAGATCTTCGAGCGTGCTCTAAAGAGCATGAAAGACAAGGATCTCAAAGAAGAGGTATGAGAACCCAACTTAAAATCTAACCAACTGTACAATAATACTAAATACTCTCACAGCGTGTCTCCCTCCTCAACGCCTGGCTGGCCTTCGAGCGTACGCACGGCAGCGAAGAGGACATCGAGAAGGTCACGAAGCAGATGCCGAGGAAGACCAAGCGCAGACGCAAGATGGACGACGACACGTACGAGGAGTACATCGATTACGTCTTCCCTGCCGACGATGCGCAAACGGCCAAGCTGTCCAATTTCTTGGCTCTGGCACAATCGTGGAAGAACCAAGGTGGTACCATTACAGGGGATTCGAACGGCGACTGAGGCTTGGCTGGCGAGATTTGATACCCGTTGCGTATACGTAAACCTGTATGTATGGTCTGTAGCTTGTATGAATTTGTCTGCAGTCTATCAATACCATGCTAAGTGACATTCACACAACACTTGCACACGATAGGAGACTAGCTAGCCTGATGCATCATAACCACACGCGCAGACTGGCACTGGCACAAGGATTTACCAACCAAAAAAAGTGTTCTATAATTTTGTAGGGTCTTTTTTTACGCTGCAAATCTTCCGCTTGCACACATTGATGTACAATTTATAGACACTCTCTAATCTTACAGACAGTATTACTATGACTGCTTGGCAGCCAAGCTCGCCTTCAGCGACGCGACAACAGCAAAACAGATGACGGGTGAAATGGCATACGAAATCGTTATGAATTTGGCAATGGACATCTTCTCCTCATCTGACGCACCACTCACGTCCGCGAGGGCGGTGAGCTTGGTTGCTGGTGGTCCTGTAGGCATGAGCATCAGGACAAACCAGAGGATCGGATCGTCGTCTAGCCATTGCGTCTTGGCGACCACCAGGTAGATGATCGCTATGGAGACTCTGGTACAGGCATTCTGTAAGCTAAGTGTTTTGCATTATGATGTTGGTAGGAGAGGTGGAAATGAACTTACACAGGCCAGAGGAGAAATCGGATAAAGAAGATGGTTAAGGATGGGATCCAGCGTACGTTCCCGCTCGCTTCTCCCCTTTTCATCTTCAGCAAACTATTACTCAGCTTGGCGCCTACGACGACGAGCTGTAGCGCAGGGAATAGCTCGCCGATATTTTTGATCGATGTTGTGAGCCATGCTTTGAAGACTCCTCCGTCAGCGGGCTCGTCGAAGAAAGCTTTATGCAGTGCTGGTATCAGTCCGAGGAATGCGCCGATTACTGTTAAGCATGATCAGTCTACACCTCATATACTGAATGGGAAGAAGAGTTGGCGGCGGACTTACTAGCTCCGATCAATGGCGCATTCATAAGACTTCCTACAAAGCCGAAAGCTTTCTGTACAGACCCGGGGAATTTCATACACAGCCTCTTCGCCTCTTTCAAAACCTCCTCCTCTGCATGTGCTTCTCTGCGAGCGACAGCATCCGGAAGTAATGTGGTACTCTCGCTCACATAATCCTCTTCTTCCTCGGCAGTCCTGCCTTCCGAGTTTCTTGGAGTGGCCTCCTCCTCATCTCGCGCAGCCTGGATATTATTCCCCCCATCTTCATTCTGCTTATTGTCCTCATGCTCTCCTTCAGCGGGCGAATCTTCGTCATCGAGAAGTTTGGGCCCGACTGCAAATGTCAAGCAGTTCCCTACCACGGACGCAACGAGGAAATAACTCTTGGCCCGACTCACGGCACTGGAACTTGAGTCATCGCCCATTGTCAATTGCTTGAGGATGCCAGAGCTATCGAGGGATTGGACAAGGACGAGGGGTAGACTACTCTTGTCAGCTGGGACCTGGCACACTTAGGAGGATGCGTACGATGTGGTGTTATTGAAGCATATTGCTGGTATAGACCATGCCGGGAATACTCTTGGAAATGCTCTTCGGAGTGCCCACCCCAAGACCATTGAGGAGAGAGTATAGAAGAGCGCCCATACTGCAAGAGATGGTCGGTAAGCGAGCATCCCAGAGTCTAGAAATCAGAGGATAATGACACAAGACTTACTTAGAACAGGTACATAACGCATTGCCGTACCTGCCTTGAGCTCAGAACCAACATTGGTGATCAGCAGGGCCGGTAAAAACAACCGAACGCACGTCTTCGAGATATCTTTTGACGAGGACTCCTTCAACAGGCCGTATCGAGATGCTATTACTCCATAACTTATGGTGAGCAAGACAGCGAGGGAAGCTTGCAAAGCTCCCAGGAAGCTCTCAAGTATGCCATCTGCCATGCTGCAGAAATTGGCGGATCTAGAATAGAGCTAAATGGAAGGAGGGGTGGAAGACAAGACAATCAACTATTTAGATGCGCTCGCTGATAGCACTTTTTACTAAGCAATTGAGATGCGCAATAAATGATCGAAATGTGATTCGAGGAGATATGGATACAATTGAGAAAAAGCCCATGCTTACCTGTAGGTACGTATTGCATTTAGCACATGCTCCCGGTCCTACGACAAGCATGATCAGCTACTGCTTTGAGGCGCCGACGTCATCCGCAATGCCAGGTACGGCCGCATTAACAGGCTTGCAGGGGCCCATTGGACAGAACGTCACGACTTCAGGAGGACTTCTCGACTCACTGCCAAAAGCATGGAAAAGAGCTCATATATCAAGGCCGCATAGACCTAGGGGACAGGAGAGCAAGATGCCAAGTCCTTCCAATCCCATGGTCCTTCCACTAGGAGGATGTGCCTGCCACGTGAGAGATCTACGTCCCGAGGCCTTGACCCTGTCCCTCCCGCAGTAAGTTACTTGGCATCAACGTCAATGTGGACTTCACGACTTCAAAGCCGGTCGGAAACTACAATAGTATAGCACGTAGTCAATCGCTGACTCGAGGATGGTAGAGCAAGATTAGAAGCACGTGGCTACAGAGGCATATGAATGGTGTGTATTCCCCACGGAGTTGGTCTCGCTTCCACACAGCATCCGACTTCCCAGACTTGGTCAGGTAGGTCATCTATATCCTCCACACCTCTGGAAGCGAGATGTTGTTGGGATGGAGCAAGAGGGAGTGCCACTATGCAACCGTAAAAGAATACTTGCAAGATACTTGCAAAAGTCGGGTATATTCTCAATGGCAAGACACGACTGGGAACAGACCTTCGTCCACGCTTTAGACTCTGTCCAGGTCAACCATAAGAGGGGCTCTTTTGGCAAGACAGGAAGCAATTCTCAAGCAACGTGTTTCTGTGTGGCCAGCTAACGGCCAATAAAGGCGCCCATCCATATCCAGAACCCATCCAGATTCCGCGTCGTCGTCCCCTTCCGCCATCCACGACGGACACTGGCATGTCATCGTCCGACGGTAAGAAGCTCCGAGTCAGAACCCCTCCGCGCGAGAAACCGCCATGACGGCATCGTACATCCAAGCCTTGATAACACCACGGCAACGTCCACCACGCCACGCCACGCACCCCACGCCACACCATTTGCACAACTTGGAGCTGCTCTTATTCACGCACGGCCGGAGCTCAGCGTGACAGTCGAAACAAGCAATGGCTAATGCACACCTGACAAGAGCTCCAAGAGAAGCAAGTCGAGTCGGAAAGCCCCGGATCCATCTCCTCGAAAGCTCACAGACTCAAAGAGCCCAACCTATCTCAGCACACATATTCACATTGAGCAATCGGATGCAACCTAAGATCATCGTCATATTCATCAGTTGTCGTAGCTTCGTTCGTTCTCATTCTATGTACGCAAACTCAGGGAAATTGAAAACCGAAAAGCAAAGGAAAGGAAAGAAAGTCAATGAAAATAGAGAAGGAATTGCCAGTAAATCAGCTGGTCCAGCGCCTCGCATTGCATGCCTATCTGCATCCCGTCCCACATATGCAGCACACGTAAGCGTGTCTATCGGCCTTGCATAAGTCTCTCCACACCGCCAGTCAACGGAATAAAACAAGCCAAGCTATCGTGAGAAGGAGAAAAAGCGAGCGGTAAATCAGTAGTATAAAATCTTCGAAGCAAAAGCACCAAACCATAATATGAAAACAGAGATGATAAGCGGTATCCCACTAAAGCCGCCAGTCCCATCACCCGTCCATTTCGCCCCGAACCAATCCGACCCCTCACTTCCCCATCAACCTAGCCTTCCCGGCCCCCCGCCGTGTGTCGCATCGATCGACGTCGTCTATCACGAGAAAAGGTGATCCGATATTCGTGCCGTTTCGTCTTCGTCGTTTATCCGTAACGTTGGTATACATCGTGGGTGCGCTAGCTAGGAAAGGGAACCGACCGACACAACCCAATGGTTTGTCTTACAAGCGTCCGATGCGTTTTGAAGGCAAGGTCGGTCACCCGCATAACAAACATGAGGCATTGGCATTGTGCATTCCACTTTTGTTTCTCTAGCGGCGGCGAGCTGTCACAGAGAAGAAAGAATCAGTTATGGGGGGTCTTAGGTAAGAAAACTTGTGCTTGCTTGCGTGAAAGAAAACAATCAACACAATCTATCTCTCTTTAGGACAAAAGAAAAAATAAATTATCGTCGGTAAAGGGAAAACATGTATGGAGAAGCAGCGGATGCTGCCAGCATGCGGCTGTGATGCGCAATGAGGCTCTGTAATCGTGTATTCTAGACCGTGGCGTGACTTCATAAACCTTCGTAACCCATATCCTCGTGAACTCGTTGACGGAGGAGACCGTTGAAAGAGTGACTGTTCGTGCAAAGAGTGTGGAGTAGTAGTAGTGTACGACGAAGATCTCTTATCTTCCATCATAGTAGCCCACCGGCGGAGCTGGTAGGCCGGGTGCGTAAGGATTTGCATCGACGTAGTAAGGTCCAGAATTATCATAACGATCTCTCCGCTTACTATCGCCATTCCTGCCGGTGCCCCTGGACAAGGCCTTTTGGCGCTCCATTCGCTTTCTGTGACGCTCTTCTTTCTTTTCGTTGAACTCTCTGCACTCCTTTCGCATCTCGTTGGCCTCCTTGATCTCCGAGATTGCACCTTTGATACCAAGAGCCGCAATGCCTACAGACGCTGCATCTTGCAGGGTAGCTTTGGCCTTGAGCTTTCGTGCTTCCTCGGGCGTCATCTCACCCTCCTGAACTGCCTTCCGCCGAGCATCTCGCTTCTCCATACTTGAATAGATATTGTGTGCAGCATGAATTGTGGCAACAGTAGCCAAGCCAGCTGTAAGAAGTTGCTTACCTTTCATCTTCTTGATACGCTTCTCATCCCCGGATGAAGAGCCCAAACTCTCGGTGTCAGATTCATCCATCCTGCCCTCAGCCACACGCCTATTTCGCTGTCCATCCTTTTGTCGTGCACTGCGTCTGCCACCACCAAGACTAGAGCGGGAGTCGGCATAACGTGAATCGCCGTATGGTTCATCTCTACCATATTCGACATCACGAGAACGTCTATCATAACCGTCGTCAGAGCCACGACGGCGAGTTTTGCGAATTACGTGCGTCTCTTCGACCTCTCTGGTGCCATGCTCAGAAGCCTCTCCAAGACCGATAGCAGCGAGGCCTTTTCGAGCATAATCCGTTACACTCTTACTGCGATGACGGGACTTTCGGTCACCGCGTCTCGGCGAAGGGCTTCGACTGTCGTACGAGTCCGAGCTGTATCTCTGACGACGACTCCCACCACCTCGTGAGCGAGATCGAGACCGGTCGAGAAGCTTCTTTCCAGCGATAGCACCTAGACCAGCAGTAGCAAGTGCGGCAAGACCAGCTCCTCCTCCTCCTCCATTAGGTCCTCTTGAACGTGAACGTGATCTCGACCTCGATCTAATGGATCGTGCTTCGTCGTCCGCTCCGACATTGCTTCGTGATCCATTGATAAGTCGATTTCCGGCGAGGCCTCCTACCACAGCTTCAAGGATGTGACGCTTGCTCTTGTGGTCCGGATCACGGTCAGCAGCCGCATCGATTCCACCAGCTCCAATGGCTGCAGTTAGAATGCGCCGTCCCTTTGCACCTCCCCACCCCCCTGGTTCTTTACGGACACGAAAGGCTTCAGTAGCACCTGCTAGTAATGCAGCCTTCGCGGCTTGTTGGAATTTAGCGGCACCATCTGGTCCCACACTACGGGCTCGGCGTGATCTTGTCGACTTTCTAGATCTTGTGGATCTGTCCGAGTAGTAACTGTCTGCACTTCCGCGTCGTTTATGACTTCCGCCGCCAACAGCCTTTGCTGCAGCACCAAGACCTGCAAGCCCAAGAGCTCCCTCTACAATGGACTTGCGACGGCTCTTAGATCTCTTTGGTCTTACTTCTTCCTCGTCCGAATATTCGTATTCCTCGACATGTCCATCTCGTCCTTGACTTGAAATGTAGGTCTTGACTTTCTCTCCGTATTTGTCACCGTGCTTGGAGTAAAGCTCAGCCCCTTCATAACCAGCAAAGGCACCGGCAGCACCAAGAGCTGCAGTACTCAAAGGGTTTCTTGTGATTGGACGTCCGTCTGCTTGTCTGCGATCCCATAATTCCTTGCCACCCACAGCCAGAGCTGCTCCACCAACAGCGGCGATGATCTTCTGGTTGCGCGAGAGCGAACGATGGCGAGAGACCGTCTTCTCTTTCACCATACTGCGTCGACCGCGTCGGTCAACATCTTGGTAGGACCGTCTGGGGTCTTCGTATTCGTCATAATAGCGAGCATCGCGTTCAACCGATCGAGCGCGGACGGGCCCGTATCGGTCTTCTCGAACCATGGTACGTTGGGCGTAGCCTACACCCGAACCGGGAGGTGGAAAGTCTCGTCTCACTTCTTCGACCGACAGATCGCTGTCTTCGCGGCGTGGGGCTCGAACCAGTTCTGTTTGTCGCGAAACGTACTTGGTCTCTGGAGCAACTGGAACCGCAGGTGCTCGCACGTAGGTTTCTTGGGTTTCAACGTATCGCGGTTCTCTGTCATCTCTATCTCGGTCGTGGCGATGGCGATGTCGCCGACCGTCGTCAACGACTTCATATCGGTCGTAAGTTGACATTGCGGCAAGTGGTGTGTTGTTGTTTCTGGCCCACAGCGACGTCAGACTTGACGAGAAGGTGCAATGGAGGTCGAGGCACTAGTAAGATTGGGGTATGCTGTCAGAGTTCGTGGGAAGGAGTGCCGGAATTTAGATGTTGGGTATCTCTGGTGGTGGAGAGTTTGGGAGAAAGTTAGTGAAGCGTATTGGGTGTGTAGATATTTCGGAACTGCTGGATTGCAAGAATGACGAAGTCAGGAGGCAGAACCGATAGTGGATGAGGGGAAGGGAGGCAGTCGGTGAGTGGGAAAACTTGGGGAGCCCTTCGGAAGGCAAGCCTGGCTGGCCTGTAGCTGTAAGGCGGGCAAGGTCGTGTGTTGAGTGGCTGGGCATCAGCGGCAACTGGGCACCAAGGTAAAAAGCCTTACCTGCGTCTGATTCTTCCTTCGGAGCCGATTAAATCAGACGACCCCTGTTGTTCATGCGTCAGATTCCACAAAATTGCGCCAGTTCTGTCTTCTGCTTGGAGAGGTGCTGGCGGATGTGTTACAAACCCCAGCAGACCGAGTACCATAGTAGGGCAGACTGTGCTGAGGAACAGCGATGGATCGTATGAGGGGCTATCACGGGAACGCGTTGGAAGACCCTGAGTAACTGTGTAACTATACAAGGCTGCCTACAACGATACAAGGCTGGCAACAGGTTCACCTTTCCCCCAACGGATAGGAAGGAATCTCAGGGTCCTCTCGAAGAGCTGCCTTGCTGATCATGCCGCCGCTCTTGAGATACGTCATTCGGCCGTGCGATGGAACTACACATGCGCATTCAGGATCTAGAGACCCAGTTCCTTCCAACGTCTGGTCCACCATGAACAAAAGAAGAGCCATCAGATGGAGGAATTTGGTTGACGGCAGCTGGAACCGGTGGCCACAACAAGGGACCTGTGTGGCAGTACATCTGCGGCTCTTCTCATGGCAGCTGAATGAATTGGCCTCCACTGCTCTGACGCCCATGTCATGTCGCACTGCGCCTCAGAGGCGGTGCCTGCACCCTACCTCCTAGATACCAAACCAACATGTGTTTAACATCGGACCAGCCGCTGCTGTGGCCGAACAGAGTTTTCCTCTTCTAGTCCTGGAACTGGTGCCAACGCAGCAGCCTCGAGCGGGAGGCTCCAGGAAACCCTTCCCACCCGACTATGATGTCATCGCCAAGGTACTGTTGTAGAGCGAGTCATGTGATGCCCGTTGCTCGCTTCGCGGCCCCGCGTCAGTACGTCCTACCTTTATTACCGGCACGTTGCAGTCACGGCTCCTAGGAGGATGTGAAGTTTCCTACGCAGGTTGAAATCACGACCTTTAAGAATATGTGACGTTTCTGAGGTCGGATGGCTGCAGTGCGACAGCCAAGTTGGCCATTTCTCATCTCACTCGAGAGGCATCTCCGCCCTCGTCTCGCGTCCCCATGCATCAATCCAGCATCCTCGTGAGCTTTAGAAAATCCAGGTTTGGTGCATAGCCAGACCAGTCAAGATGTTACACAAGTGATCAGTCTCGACGTTCACCCTGAGCTCCGAACCGGGTAGGTATCCTGTCGTTTCCATGCTTTGCTGCATACAAATTCCTGGGCGGCCCTTCAGCCATTGGCTTCACTCTGGTGCTGTACCTTGAATTTACCCCAGTCCAAGCATGCTCGCTTGCAGCAGATGACGGCGGAGAAGCTCGTGAACCTCACACGATCTGGATTTCCTCCCAGTGCAGCTTCCCAATCTTGGAACTGGTGGAAGATAGCCGTCCATATAAATGGGCTCTGTTGCTTCTCCTTGCCTATTTCTGTACTTGTTTACTTAGCATCCCCATAATCTTAATTGTAATCCCTTCGGAGGATTTCCTGCAAGCTCAAGATCTACGTCTCCGCCGTTTCCAGCAGTCAACCAGAATGTTTGGTGCAATCCTCACCCTAGCTCTGCTGAGCAGCACTGCCTTCGCGGTCCCGAACAAGCGCCAGATCTCAGACGCAGCACAATTCACCTCGGCCGCCGACAGTTTGATCTCGAGCTACATCCCATCCACAGTGCTGCCAGTGTTGGAGTCGGCCGTCAGCTCCGCAGCCAGCGCTGCATCTGTGTCCGGAGATGCGAAAGACCTGCTCTACTCTGCGCTAGCTGCAAGCAGCATACCGGCGTGGTTCCAGTCGGCGATACCTTCGGCTTATTCCACGCAAATTGTTGCGTTAGAGGGTGATATCAGTGCTTTGAAAGCTACGCCCACAGTCATTACAACAACCACGGAGATCGTTCCTGTAGTTGTTGTGATCACTACTACAAACTCAGCGGGCAGTACCATCACCACCAGCTCGACCTCCTTACCTGCTTCGGTTACTGCTACGTAAGTTTGGTCTACTCAAGGCCTTTTCTTCAGCCGCACTCCGTCCTAGCAAGATACTTACTGTCATATAGTACAACCATTGGGGCAGGAAGCGTCTACTCCTCCCTCACTACGGAAGTAGTGTCCGGGGTAACCTCCATTGGTACAGTGATATACACGGGCGCCTCGAGTGTTGCCAGCCAGATCAGCAGCGGCGGAAGCAGTGTAGCGAGCCAGATATCCAGCGGCGGGAGCAGCGTGGCCAGCCAAGTGTCCAGCGGTGGTTCTGGTGTCGTGAGCACCATCTCAAGTGGTGGTGCTGGTGTTCTTACCACGATCGTGAGTGGGGCTAGTAGTGCCGCCAGTGCGGCGACGGGCTCGACCTCTTCCTCCAAGGCGGCTGCTGCGGTGCAGACGGCGGCTGTGGGTGCCGCTGCTGGCGTCTTTGGTCTTGTGGGTGTTATGATGGCTCTGTGAGCGTATTTAATTGTAAATTGCAGCCTTGGGTGGTTTGGGTTTGGTAGGGAGCTTGAGTCTGATATGTATGTACCTTAACGTTGTTACGTCTGAACGAAGTTATGCAATATTCATGCGCTGCATCTATGATCGTGGATTCGGGGAATGACAGCCCATTCACTGTATCATGGACACCAACCGATTTTGTAAACTGAGACTTTTTAGGATTGGGTATCCATCTCATTACAAAAAAAAGGAAGTCTATAGACGAACAGACAAGACTAAAGACTCTCAAAGCATCTCTAACAATAACGCCGATCCCTTGTTACCAATACTCCTTTCCTTTTTGACAACCTTGGATTTCTTGCCCTTGCTGGCATCCTTCTCCTTTTCAGCCTCAACAGCTGCTTCTCTGCTGGCCTTTTGCTCGGCCGTCTCCTCAGTGGCAGCCTTCTTCAACTCTTTCTTATTGTCCTTCAAGATCTTGAGCACCTCGGCTTTCTTTGAGAACGACTCAGATTCGACGAGTGCGAGTACGACAAAGGAACTGGATCCTGTGGCCCATTCCATAATAAAGTCGCTGATGTGTGGGTAAAGGATGTCTGCAAAGTCGAGAGCTGGCTCGACTGGCACGACTTGTTTGGTCTTGCTATCGAATCGGCCGCCAGCGATCAGGGACTTAAGCATCTTCCCTCCGAAAGGTGTGCTGGCCAGGTGAGGTGGGGCCTGCTCGGCCTCTGCGCCTTCTTCTGTTTCAGCTTGAACGAATGTTGGATCTCCAGCTGCAGTCTCAGCAATCGCTGCAAGAGCAGCAGATTTGTCACCTTCTGTGCCGAAGAGAGCCTCGGTGACAAATTGGCATCCAAAAGATGTAGCTACGAGATCACGCGCAGCAGCAGCAATACCTTTCAGGAGATATGGTGATAAAGCCTTGACAAGCTCTTTTTGCCGAATCTCAGGATCCTTCTTACTGGTTGTTGCACGAGCCTTGTCAACCTCTGCTAAAACCTCGAGGTCTGAGGCGTGACTGGCAGGAAATAAAGCCTTCGACCGGCCCTGGAATAGATACAGCAGAGTCGTTCGGGCATTGAGGTCATTGGCAGCCATGACAATGTTCTCGACCTGCTTGTCTGCGTCCTTGCTCAATAGTTCAGGGAAGATTGATTTGGCGGTCAAGACGGTATCATCAATGACCTCGTAGGCAGTCAATATGATAATATGACCGTTCGGATCAGCTGCCATCATTTGTAGAGTATCCTTGTAAGTCTTCAAAAAATTCTTTCGGTCTTTGGCGTTTCCATAGGCCAGCGCAAGAGACACAACTCGTGAGCCAGATGACGTGAAAGCCAAGTTCTTCATCAGATCGCCCTCTTCATCGCCCTTCAGCAACTCCAAGAAATCTGTGATCTCCTCGGTACCAGGTTTGGCGTTCAGGAAATACTGCAACATAGCATCATGGAGTAAAGTGAACCCAGTCATCTTCTTCTGGATGAGATGATTGATGAGCTCTTGAAGGGATCGCATGATTGGAGCCCTTTTACCAGGCTCAGCTGCAAGAATCTCCGACAGCTCACCAGTGACCTTCTCATCCTTGGCTGTCTGGAACAGAGCAAACTCAGCACCATACCATTCTCGGAGAATGATGGCCTTCTGTTGTTTCGAAGCGACACCTCTATAAACATCGTCCAGGATCCAAGAGGCTTCTGGGTGCTTGATGAGCTTGCGAACATTTCCATAAAACTCTGGAACGATCAGATCTCTGATCTCGGTATCTCCTTGAACCAACAACTTTCCGATCAGGAATTTGGCATATCTGCTCTCGGCGAGCTGGCGGTAGGTCCCCTTCAGCTCATTCGCAATCATCCTCTTTTGTTCTGGATTGGCATACTTGATTGCAGTCTGAACCACTCTGACAGAGTCGTGCTTGAGGACAAAGTCTTTGATTTGACCGGTGATAATATCAAACAATTCCTTGACCAACTTATCTCTCTCCTCCTTTGGAACGTGAGATTTCCGACGCAGGCGTTCCCATATTTTCTTCGTCCGGTGGAGAGGATCGGCCAGAGGTTTAGCTGCTTTACGCTCCTGTGCTAATTGCTTCTGTTTGGCGTGTGCTTCTCTTGAGGATTGAGCTGCAAGGTTGTTAGTCAAGAATAATTTCAAAATGCGCGAACAACTTACTGTTCGCTGCCTTCGCTCGGTCGGGATGTACTCCATCTGCGACCCTGATGATTGGCTCATCTTCTTCAACCTCTTCTGATGATTGACCGTTCAAAGGGGCACCTCCATCAGACTCGATATCGGAATCAAGATCTGAATCGCTTGACGCCTCTTTGACAGGAACTTTCCTTTCCTGCTTGGTAACTTTTCCCTTGGATGATTCAATTTTTGGCTTCTTGCTTTCCTTGGCCCGGACATCCTTGACAGGCGCCGACTTTCTCTTCTTTCCTGCCTCAGCAGTCTTCGTGGTGGTGGCAGAAGGCATGGTTGATTGTTGTAGATTTACTTGTCTCGGCCCAAAAAAAGTTTCGAGCTCACAAAAAGTTCAAGGCGGCCGACCGTCCGATCGCAGAAATCCTAATGCGGGACGCTCCCCGCACACAAGGACCCCTCGACCACGGGAGAAATCTTGGACTGCACAGAATCTTGATCAGATAATGCTCAAATTGTCACCATGGGGAGAGAAGACCAAATTGAGGAGAGGGAAGTCCTTGACAGCATATTCCCCGACGAAATCCATGGTCAGTGTGACCAAATGCGGCTAGTAGCACAATGAATCAATTCTCACTTCTTCCTAGACATTTCAGAGACTGAGTATACCATCTCGATCTTACTAGACGTCATCAACGATGATGGCGACGATTCAGAACCTCCAACGATGCTTCTACACGTCAAATATCCAGATGACTACCCGGAGATTGCGCCAGAACTGGATATTTCATCACCACGGAATGCGCCGCCGCATCCATATTTCAGTATCGACTCCGACAAGCAGACACTGCTAGATGGATTATCAGAAACGATCGAGGAAAACATTGGAATGGCTATGGTGTTTACTTTGGTCTCAACGCTGAAGGACAATGCAGAGCAGCTTATTAGCGAACGACAAGCAGCTCAAAGGAACGTGGAGGAGCAGAAGTTACTAGCCGCCGAGGAAGAGGAGAACAAGAAGTTCCACGGCACACAGGTCAACCCCGAGACCTTTGCTCAATGGCGGGAGGCCTTCAGAAAGGAGATGGAAGAGCTGAGACTCAAGCAAGATGCTGAAGACGAGGCCGCTGAGAAGAAGAAGAACAGAGGCAAGGATCTTGTCGTTCCTCTCACTGGAAAGCAGCTCTGGGAACGTGGCTTGGCTGGCAAGATTGACGAGGAGGAAGATTACGAGTCAATACCTATTGAAGATATGGAGAAACTCAAAGTAGAGGCATGATCTTTAAGCACAGTTCTTTGAGTCAGCATTGCAGGCGTTCAGGTTTGATAAGGAGCATGGATAATGTCCTACTACGTGGATAGTATCACATATAGAACAAATGAAGTGCCTATGTGAAGAAATGCCCGTGTTCGGGAAGACTAGTCACTGAATCATTCCAGGACCCACCAGACCTATCAGGCCGGCAAAGGATGGTAAAAGATCTATG
Organism: Coleophoma crateriformis; assembly: GCA_003369635.1. Classification (NCBI taxonomy): domain Eukaryota; kingdom Fungi; phylum Ascomycota; class Leotiomycetes; order Helotiales; family Dermateaceae; genus Coleophoma; species Coleophoma crateriformis. The sequence continues at coordinate 916,785 of PDLN01000001.1, forward strand.
TCAAAATGAGAAGTCTTTCAAGCTTCAGCCATCTCCTCGTCATTGTCCAAGTCACTGCCATCGTCATCTTCCCAGATATCCCCTGCCTGAGTGTCCATATCTCCTTCAGCCGGCTCTCCCAGCTCTTTGTTCAGATTTGTAATAAGTTCCTTCGCATGAGACCCAAGTCGCTCGTCTTCATAACTCTGGGCTTCGAACAGACGAAGACTGTGTGTAAGCCATTGTCGACTTGAAATCCACGAAACTTTCCAGCTTTCTCCGTCGCCATCGGCCTCCTTTGATTCACCATTCTTTTGCTTCTCTCCCATAATGTAAAGTCCCCATCCTCCAAGATACCAGACCTCAACACTGCTATCATCCTCATTAACAAGTCTTTCCAGAACCTCGATTGCTTCTACGTCCATGTCGGCTTCCATTAGAAGTCTGGCCAAGCTAACTTTCGTGGGGAAATCTGGCACAACGTCATTCTCTGGAGGTAGATCTTTCCATAAGTCCAGACTCCTCTTCAGCGCTGCCTGTGCATCCTCAACCCTAGATTGTGATAACCGCACATTTGCAAGAGTTTGCCAGGGTTCTGGAAATGCTGGCGCAACCATTGTCGCTTCAGTCACCAAAGCTTCACATTTCTGTTCGGCATCCTCTTCCCATGAAAGATCTGTCATGTACACCTCCACAACACCACAGAGTGCAACCGCCAATTTCCGTTGTTTCTCCTCTAGAAACTGCTCCATTTCCATGTCCAGCTTTTTCCTGTCGAGTAGTGCTTGAATTTGTATCCTGAGGCTCATTGCACCTTTCTCGAACCACCTAACACTGTCTTCCCCACCATCCTCGCTGAGCTGCGCCAACCAGAGGAATTTCTCTGCTCCTCCACCGATGTCTTCGCCGAGTGTGCCTTCTTCATCAATTATAGCGGCCTGCAAAAAGTATTGTCGGGCGGTAATAATGTCCCCTAGCTCAACATGGATCTCTCCCAGTAAATTCAGTGCTGGCAAGGCTTCTGTCGAGTCTATGTCGACGAGACCCAACGCGCGTTGGGCGTAAGGAACTGATCCTTCGATGTCGCCTTGCTGTAATGTGGCAGTGGCTTGCGCCAGAAGCAGGGTAGGAGACATATGGGTTGCTGATGATTTGGAAGGACTCGGAGCTACGCGATTTAGAGTGGGCTTCTCGCTCTTCTTTGTTCTCTTATTGTTGGGCTTTGTCTTCGCCATAATTGATACAATGCGGTTGGCTTTCCTGAGGAGAATTCGGCGAGGTCTGCGCGGGAAACTTTTTTCATTCTTTATCTGTTCCGTAGATTAGATAGGCGATTAGGTTTGCCCCTCACTTTTCATACCTTGTTCGATGAAAGCATCAACCTACGAAGTCCGTGTGAAGACCATACTTTTACTTTCTGTACTGTCAGCTTAACCTCGACCGAAAGTATGCTCAGAGAGAGTAGACTCATATCTCACTAGTGTGGTATTTCGTTCGTGCTTTTTTCCACGAGCCCCATTAGTTATACCAGGGGCGACTGGATGGTGTGAAGTGCGAAAGAATATACATTGTGCCATCTCAATTAATATTACAGTCTTATTACCATGGCCAACTCCGATTCTTTGCCCAACGTAGTATTCCGTTTAACGAACGTTTCTCGTACCCAAAACCTACACCGACGCCCCAGAGCAAGACATTATACGATATCAAGCAATGTCCTGTTTCACTTCTGTTGAAGCCGTGGGAGCATCTACTGATGCCCGCGACATACTTCCAAGCTCTTCTCCTACACCACTTTGGCCTCTCTTCCTCCCTCCAATGTGAAATCGAGAACTTGTTGGAGATGGTGCTCGCTCGTCAGAGCCGTCACCGAACTTTGAGAAAAAGCCCTTTTTCTTTGGTTGATGTTTGGTTTCGTCATTTAGGCCTACATCCTCAAACCCTTCTTCGGCTGTTGGTGGTTGTCTTTCGAATCGTCTCTCATTCATCGCGGAGCGTGGTAACCTCGGCATTCTTGAATCCAAACTCTGCCGGCCATGTTGGACTTTGGACTGAACAACTGGAGACCTCGCAGAAATGTCCTTGAAGCAATTAGTTGAATCTTGGCTTACAAAGACGTGGAAAATGTCTCACAAATGATCTCCTGTATGAATCGAATGACTCGCGAGATATAGGGAATGGTTCGATTTCTGCTAGACTGTTTGTCGTGTTGAGTGAAGTGTTGGAAGGGTTCGATCGTCTTGGCCAAAATGATTTCCTCTCTGGCGGTGAAGGCTTCAAGAAAGTCAGGAATCAAGTTTGGATCCCCTTGAGTGCACTCGGAGACTTACCGGAATGAATACGCCACTATCGTTGACGACTGTTCATCAAGCATCAGCTCTTGTCATGGATGAGCGGGATTGTGCAGTGAATATGCGGTCGCATACCACTCATCTTATATTCGGCAGGCTCCTGGCTCTGAGAACTCCGAATGCTCATGGCAGAAGAAGACTTTGAGCCTATGGTATCGACCTTCTCAAAGGTAGGACGAGTCGAATTGGAGATTGGCGCATTTTCGTCGTTCTCCAGGCCATTGTTGGGTTTTTTGGAAAAGGGATTGCGGATAGGCATCTTAACGTATTTAGATTCACACCTTAACAGAAATTGATTGTTTGTTTGGGATGGAAAGTTAGGTGCTCTTGTGAAGGAGATGCCAACGACTAGAGAGTCCGAATGCCTTGGAAGATCGACGCGGATAGCGCACGAAATGGCAGCCCAATGTAGTCAGTCCGTTCAAAGACCGGAGCAAGCATGTTTACCGACACTTCGGCTTGCAGATTCCTGCTGCCGACGACGCTTGCCACTGTTAACTAAATGGATGAGATCTAACCATACCACGATGAAAGCGCAATCGAATCCATAGCGAAATTGCAACCTGAACCTGAAGACATAAGTAGTACGAGTTAATCCAGGGTGTCAAGATTGATATGTTGCCTCATCATCCATGCCAAGGGTGTAGGTTCGTACACCAGAGAAGGCGTCTAGAACGACTTTGCTCTGAGGTGTTCTTCATTCCCTCGTCCTGTTAGGAGGGATCCTCTCAGGAACCGACCAGCTCAACCGTTTGTTGTTTCCTTTTTTTATGACTCGTCAAGTCCGGCCTCATCCGATATTGCTACTCGACGCAGCTAGGGAGTCTGTGCCCCGCATACGAGGTACCCTCGGAACCACATGAAGCGCTCCATCTGTTCTCTGAGGACCAGTTGTTGTTCATATGGCTTGATGTGCAGGACCTTCCGAAACACCATCGGGAATATTAAACCATGATGTGGCCGAAACCGTTGTTGAAAAGCAGAGCAGAGACATTGGATGACACAGACTACCTCAACATAGACAAGTCTCGACCTCTGGCTTTGTTGGTGCAACGCAAAGCAATCGGTTCTCTGTTAGAGCCAAACACGACAATGCGATGGGTCAAAGGTTCATTAAGCCCAAGAGACAAGGGACTACGCAGACCCAGGGCTGACCATTGCGTGCGTTAAGGTTAATTAAGCAAGGGGATATTACGGGAAGCAAAAATAGGGAAGTTGTTTCAAAAGGCCGCATAGCCATAGTCCGACTACGTTACAAAGGGATAGATGTTTCTTTTCCCAGCTCCACCACTAAATCCAATAGCGAGTTGAGTTGGCCCTCCAGATTGCAAAGGTGCATAAAGCTGTCATGGATATTCCCTTAGAGCATCGCAACCCTTCCATGGATTATAGTTCTTTGACTAGGTCAAGGGATAGCTAGGGTTTGTTTGGCTAGTCACCAGATATTTTGTTCTTCTCTCTTAATGCTTTAAGCAAGTATGCTGCAAGCTGTGCCACTCCTTGAATTTCTCTTAATCTCCAACCTCAGAAAACATATTGGCATAGCTGTCAGAAGACTCTCGTCGCTTTCACTCGTTTTCATTTTTTGACCTCTAATGTGTGCGCTCTTTCCTGCTTGTTGTTGGCACGTTTCCGTTGCAACTGCAGAGTACTTTACGTGTAGCAAGTGCTACCACGGCTACGTGCAGAGCAAAGGTAAGACAGATGTTCTTTTACGAGATTCTTCTATTCCAACAACCTGACCTGATTCTTTAGTAGAACCTCTGGATTTATGTGTGCAAACGGGATGCTTTACTTCTTGATGGATTGATCACTCCCGGGCTTCTGCATATCTGCCTCGTCAAACGAAAGATACTAAGCACTTTCAGCACACGAAATTTGTAGTGGAAGTCGGATTTTACATACGCACATCCAAATACACGTCAAAGTCAATCTGCAATCTCTCGAGTCTCCACCTCTTCTCATCCATCCTGGTTGACAACGTGTACATATCCACACCATCAACGTCCATATACGAAACATCACACAGTCATTAAGTATGGGCAGCTTCTTCAACTCCTGGGCCCTGTGGGAGAAGATGACATTTGTGAGCTTGCCCAGGTCTACTTTCAGTATAAAAGACTAAAACTGCTCAGGTTCTGGCTTTGGCGATATTCGCTGTGTTTTGCGCTGGTGCCCTCAAGGTGGTTTGGAGGAATAGATTCGTTAAGAAACACGAGAAATTGGATATAGAGAAGAAGGCGAAGATCCAGGAATTGAGGAAGAGTGGCCAATTCGTCAAACCAAAAAGCGAAGATATTCCGTTCGGCGTGCGAGCTATTCAGAGTGGCATTCAGGTTGATGGAATATGGATATCAGGGAAGGACTTACCTGCTCGCGAATCTCTCCAACTGGGTCATCACGCCGGCAGTTCTTCAGACTCGTCTTCGGAGTCGGTAAATAGGCAGAGTTTCATGGCGCGTCCCCCAGGAGAGCGCAATAAAAGCAGGGGCCGTGACAAACGTCCCTCGGTGCAAGCTCAACGTGGATCTATAGCTGTACATCAGGTCCTTCGCAACAACTCCAGGACCCCATCATCTGGTCCTTCCGGCTACAGTTCATACAAGCCAAGGCGGTCGTCACATTTGCGGTTTGGCAGCTATGGCGATCCAGAATATGATGGAGATACACTAGCCCAACTGGAAGGTCAGAGGCAAAGTTTTAGCAAGACTCACAAATATGGATCTGGACAAGCTGATGAACAAAATGACGACGCGTCGTCAGGCCATGGTGCAGACAATGAGCGCTCATCAACAGACTCTGAATCGAGTGTCAAAAGTGCTCTTGAGAAACAAGGCCTCACTTCTCAACCTCCCCTACGGATTGCAAGCTTGCAAAGTTCGCCCAAACTGGTGGAGTCCACAGAACATCAAGAACCACTACAGGCTCAGTTTTCTAATGACCATTACATATCAATTTCTTCTACAGAGCCCGAGAGATTACAGCTTTCCGGGAGCTCTAACTCAAGAATCAGTGTCAACGCGGTGAAGCAAGTCGCTGAGGATCATTCTCCAGAGGAGCCACATGTCATCTCTGTCGCTCAAGAGCCGAAGGCAATAGAAAGATCTGAATCCTTCGCACCCGGAGAGCTTCATATCAACAGAAATTCACGAGTCGTCAATTCTGGATTCGAGGTTCTCCCAGCAGGCACCTTTGGAACACCTACAGAATTCAAGAGTAGTGAAACTGGCAGTAGCCAGACTTGGCAGCAGCAGGTTGAAGATGAACGGGACAGGAGGCAGTCTCAAAAGCTACACAAGAAAGGAAGGACATCTATAAACTTGGGAAGGGCGTCGTTCGGCAATGACAGACCATAATATTACTGGAATCAGGAAATAAACTCGATAACTACATTGAGCATATGGGAGTATAACATGATGTTTCGTGGTTGTGTTCGCAGTATTGAGGAACAGCATAGGATAGAGATAATCTGCATGATATCACGGCATGCTATGAAATATGACAGCAATCCTGGCACGATGGAGTGAACCAATAGACTATCCGTTACCTTAGGCAACATAAAGAAGCAATTGAAATTGTGTCTCAAGAACTCATGTTTTCATTCCCTACTCAGATCCATAACACCGTTACATTTGTCTCAAAGAAGTATTGTCAAATTAAGACGTTTATGTTATCTTACTTTAGAAATTGAGAGCGCCTCGAAACTCGAAGAGGATCCTAATCATGTGACATCGCGCAAATTAGGCAGGCGCGTCAGGACGAGGGAGCGCGTTCAGTTGTTGTTTTCGCATCAAACTTCAACATCCGCCTCTACAGCTCACCTATCGAAGCAGAGGAGAACTCGCATTATAAGCATCGGCATTCTATTTGTTGATTTACTAATTGCCCAATATGATCACCGAAGAGATTGCAGCCTCCCAATCTGGAATGGAAGAAGGAATGGGTGGGCCAGGCGCGCCAACGCCACTTGCTGCATTAGAGGTGAGAAGACTTTAGACATGGCGATCGAGCTTCTTTGACATTTGTTGTGCAGGGAGTTGCAGGTCTCACGAAAAGAGACATTCAGCTTATTGTCGATGGAGGATACAACACTGTTGAGTCGGTGGCATATACTCCGAGGAGGATACTCGAGCAGATCAAGGGTATCTCCGAGCAGAAGGCTACAAAAATCTTAACAGAAGGTATGTGAAGTCCAGCTCGACACCCGATTTTATCCTTACGCGCTTCAGCATCCAAACTTGTACCAATGGGCTTTACGACAGCCACCGAGATGCATCAGCGACGAAGTGAACTGATATCCATAACGACCGGTTCGAAGCAGCTTGATACATTACTGGCAGGAGGAATTGAGACTGGATCGGTCACCGAAATATTTGGAGAGTTTCGAACAGGCAAAAGCCAGATTTGTCACACATTGGCAGTCACTTGCCAATTGCCCTTCGACATGGGCGGTGGCGAAGGTAAATGTCTGTACATTGATACTGAAGGGACATTCAGACCAGTGAGATGCCTAGCTGTGGCCAATCGGTACGGATTGTCTGGCGAAGAAGTTCTCGACAACGTTGCATATGCTCGTGCATATAATTCCGACCACCAGCTGCAATTGCTCCAGCAAGCTTCCCAGATGATGTGTGAGACGCGTTTCTCCTTGCTTATAGTGGACAGCGCAACCTCTCTCTACCGGACGGATTTTGTGGGCCGAGGAGAGCTTTCTTCAAGACAAACTCATCTGGCAAAATTCATGCGCATGCTTCAAAGACTAGCAGATGAGTTCGGTATTGCTGTTGTTATCACAAATCAAGTTGTGGCTCAAGTTGACGGAGGTCCAAGTGCAATGTTCAATCCCGATCCAAAGAAACCGATTGGAGGAAACATTATTGCACATGCTAGTACAACTAGACTGAGTCTAAAGAAGGGACGAGGAGAGACAAGAATCTGTAAGATTTACGATAGTCCTTGTTTACCGGAAAGTGATTGTCTCTTCGCCATCAACGAGGACGGTATTGGCGACCCTAGTCCAAAGGATTTGGAGAAGGACTGATACAATGGAAGGTTCTCCAACCTGTATATTTTGCTTTGTTTCTGTATGCACGCCTGGAGAGGGAGTGCAGTGATAACGTTTTTATGACAATGAATTGCATCGTTTGGCGTGGGTGGAATGGAATCGTGGAATTTGGGTGTATTGCATGTATGACTTTGCTTTATAGCATTGTAAATCGTTAAATAAGAGAATAACACGACTACGACACTTCATATAAAGCTAGAATTTCGAATGACCTTGTCTTTTGAGGTACCACAATGTTAATGAACGGAAATCGGGAGACCCCTGCACTAGCGCCAACTCGCAGAAAGTTGAGCTTCGCGACCCGACGCGCTGCCTCTGAAAAGTCTCCAGGATGCGACGCTGCAGAAGTTCCCCACCAACATACCCAATTACGAATTGATGGCGATAAGATGGCAGAAGCAGCTCCATTCTATGCGTACAAAGAATTACGATTAAACCTCGACCCGGCAGCAAAAGGAACGACGGTTGCGATACGCATACCAGCTCATGGCTCTTCAGCCTGGCCTTCAAGGACAGCTCAAAAACGGCCGCACATCGCAGATGTCGCCTTTGCAGGTGATGAGGAGGCATTCAAGCAGAAGTTCTTAGCTACTGCAGCCTCCATATACCATCGAAAACACCACAAGAGCCCACGAAGCTTCCTTTGGAGGATATTGGAAGATGGAAAGGTGCTATCGATTAGAGCAGTCGACGTCTCGAAGCAAAACAATGTAGCTGATGCAAACATTACCTTGCGACTTCTGTTTCCGAGTTCGATTAAGCACTCATCTATTGCTTTCTCAGACTCGCCTGAACACGACATTCTCAGCGCATTCATCCTTACAGAATCCAAACAACTTTACACTCTCAACCTGCGCCCAGACTACTTTCGAAGAGCAGCAAGCACAGAAGACAATGTGGGCGACTGGTGCAAAGTCTTTGTCCCTTCTGCGTTCAGCTTCAAGCATCCACATAGGCTCATTGCGCTAAGCGCAGATCAGATCTTGATTTCTACCATTGACGGGGGGCTTATGAGACTACAGAAGAATTCTGGTTCGGATGGTACGTTAGAGATATGGCCATTGTCATTTATAGATATGACTGACTTGATATCTAGGAACGGAATGGAAAGAAACACACTATAGTGAAGGTAGCTGGGGTCTGAGGAGCTTGATTCCATTTCAAGGCAACAATACCATACCTTATGGCAAATTCAGCCTCGAGCAGTCTGTGGCTACCTCATTAGCGGCACCACCAAAACAGATCTTTGATACGCCTTACATTTTTACCGTTTGTTTGGATCACAAGTTGAGGATCTGGAATCTAGAGACCGGGAAAATTGCATACAACCGAGATATTCTTGACCCGGAGAGAGACCCCCAGGACGCAACACGGCCAGTCATTTCTCCGTCATATTCACAGTTGGTCAAAGTTATTGTGGGTGGCAAAGAAACTGCTCTATGCGTCACCTATTCGCCAAATGGATCAGGCCAATTTAAGTTCTGGGATGTCGTTCAGACCGAGGATAACAATCTTCATCTAATAGATTTATTTCCTGGAAATGAGTTGGTCCCACAACCTCCAACTTCTGATGTTTGGACGCTGGCAGACTTCTCGATTATTGGAGACAAACAAGGCGTAAATGATCTCAACCTCTGGTTGCTCTGGAAGAACAACACAACCTACAGAGTTCAGAAGCTCGGCTTCAGCAGAGAGGACTCGCCAGAGACACTCCAGGATACTTGGGGGAGTGTCTGGGAAGGAATGGCTCCCGAATCTCTGACTGATGCACCGTTGCCGATAAACTTCCAAGGAGACGCTGCTGACAGTACCGATAAATGGCTGAGCTTTATCTTTATGCCAGGACGCTTTACAACGTCTACTATTGAAACCTGCTTAGCAATCTACGAGACCGGTTTAGGAGCATCTAGAGATTCGTCGTCACGTAGGACAGGTTGTCTGGCAGAAAGACTATGCTCGACGATAGCATCTACCTCAACCTTAGGTCGCAAATCTGATGGGGAAGTGGATTATGAACAATTTCGAGCAGCCACTGATGCTCAGTGGAGGCGCTTCTACCGGCTTCTACTCGAGCTGAACAAGCAAAGAGGAGAGGCTCTATCGCTTGTCATTGATCCTCAAGGCGAGATGCCGTGGGTCGCATCCGCTGACGGGGTATCGGCCATCAGGGCCTGCAGTGCACTCGAACGGTTCTGGCACAATCAAGATGGGATCGAGTCCGATGCTGAAGACGTGCTACCACTCATGACAGCAGCCATGAATCTCAGAGACAGCTTTTCAGACCAGCTCAACCACAGCTGGAATGCCTCTCTACTAGGGGAGCTGTTCGAGGACCCTTCTGAGATCGATTCTGTGCGTATCAAATCGCTTTACGACAAGTGTGACTTCAGCAGACAAATCGGAGATGAGGAGTACGGGCAGCTGGTGGTGAATCTTGGAGATGACTTCAAAAGAGTGACACCGTCCGTGTACGAAGCGCTGTTACGACTTATGGCAGCCTCCGACGATATGGAACAGAGACCGCATAATCTACCTCTCGCGGAATTTGGAATCAAACTTATCGTTAAAGGCGTTCAAGAGACCGTTGAGCTGCACCGAAATATCTGCCTTGATCAATTGGCTCTGTTAGTCTTTATCGAGGTTGAGATCAATCACGGGGAAGAAGGTATTGAATTTGACACCGCCGCGGTATTTCGCCAGCTCATCTCGATGCTTAAAAGACTCGAACTTGTTGGGTGGCTTGCAAACACAGAGTTATCGTTGCCTCTTGGGAAGCCTGAACGGTCCGATTTACTCGTAGAGGCCGCTTCAACTCTTGTCAAAAAGGCATTGCCTTGTGATGAAACAGTCACAGTCTTGGAGGGTGTGCTTCGACATCTCTTGAGTCTGGATACACGAAAAGGCGAAACCATGTCTTCAGCGCTCACAGATGTTATTCTCCAAATATGCGATCCTGATAGCGAGTACGAGGCACGACCGCCAGCACTAATCCAATGTTTTTTGCTCAAACATGGGCGAGCTGATTTGGCTGTGCAGTTCTCACGCTTCGCTGAGACTGACCCCTTCTCTACCTATATCCGAGGCCGAGTGTATCTTGCTGTGAATGACGCGCTTGCTGCAACAGCTCTTTTTAAGAAGGCAGCCTTCGGAATGGGTACGTATCCCAAGATGTTGTATAATCGCTAGTGTTAACTTCTGTCCAGCATACCCTAACTCAAAGCAGCGAAGTGACTATCGCAGTGCAGGCTTCTTAGAAGAAACAGAAAAGAACCTTTTGAATGCAGGTCTACCTGAGTACTACTCACACATTGTCGCCCTGTTCGACAAAGCAAAGATCTACTCCTATGTCATCGACTTTGCCGGACTCGCGCTTCAGTTTCTTTCACCAACAAGTGATGATCAGCAAGTTTCCGCTATTAGAAAGGAGATGCACATCCGTATGTTTAACGCAGCAATTCAGACATCTCGTTATGACCTTGCGCACTCTACGCTCGCTCTATTCACCGACAGCGCACTCCAGCTCTCGTCTATACGCACACTGGTCACAAGAATGTGCGAGGCCTCATACGCCACACAGCTTATTGGATTGCCATTTATTGGTATGCAAGACAATGTGGACGATATTCTTGCCCAGAAATGCGAGTCTATCGTGGATGTCAATGTTGGAGTGCCATACCACAAAATTCTGTATTCATGGCGCATCAAGCACAGCGATTTTCGTGGTGCGGCAGCCATTTCATACGAGCGATTGCAAAGGCTACAGCAGGCCGTTGACAACAACACATCCTTTGGCGAGGGCGAGGGTGAGGGCGAGACTCCAGTCACTCGGCAGTATGTTTCACTCATCAACGCCCTAAGCTGTGTTGATTCGAAACAAGCGTGGATCTTATCTGAACCACTGCCACCAAAGCCAACGACCAAGAATGGCACAGCACCCGTACACAGGAAAGTGGTCACTTTGGATGATATCAGGAAGAGCTACCAGGAGGAGTTGGATAGACTTGCGGCTATCGAAAATGATCAATTCGCTTTTACAGGTGGCGATGCGATGGATGTATTATGATCAGCGATGGCTATGGTAGCTACATGCACTTTTCCGGCGGCGTTTAGATCTGGGAGTCAACATTGTGGTATTAGGCAGATGTATCCATGCAGCATCTACGTGAAAAGGCAAGGCAAAATGAAGAGAGACATAATAAGTAGCTGGCGTTCAGCTGAGAATTTAAACAGGTCCACGTGGATGAGGTTTGAGTGAATGTCTATGATACAACCCCAACTCCTCCCATGCCGGAATTGCCCCTATCTTCCTGCACGTCTGCTTACGTCCGCTCTGGGGGAGGCGCGCCTGCAATCTGTGTCTGCTGCCCTGCCGCTGCAGCGATTTCTGGCGCCTGACGGTATAGAACGATTTCTGACTGCTTGAAGTAGCGTCTCGCGTCTGCGAAGGTTAGCTCGAAATGACACTTCGCTTCGATGCTTAGGTAGGACTCACCTTCATCGATTAATACGAGACTTAGGTAGTATCTTGTGGAGTATTTCTTGTTGACCTCTCGGAATGTTGGTGTCAAATCAAAACCTCCGAGGAAGAGTCTAATTGGGATAGTTTCTCCTAAGTTTCGTCAATACATAGCTCGTCAAAGAAGAAGAGAGCCATACCTCTAGAAGGCGATCCGTCCATGATCTACACCGAATCAGCTTGAATTATCTAGCCTTATGGAAGTTGTCGCATACCTCGAATCTTACAAGTGTCTCGCTCTCATTATACTGATTTGGCGCAGCACCGGTTGTTTCCCTTCTGATGATTGATAGTTCCATATGCTTGATCTTCAGTCTAACCAGCAAGAAGTAAATACGACCAACAATGACATCCTTGAGATGGTACTTTGATTTTGAGTATTCAAACTCAATGTGCAAACAGTCCTCAATTCCAACGTCCATCTTGATTGAGCTGTTCATCTCAGGGGGTATTCGGTATGAGTAGACCCAAATGTCCTTCTCTCTGATTACATCGGCCATCCTCCGTGATACTGTGACACGTACAAAATAGCGCAGCTTGACATTGATGCCATTGTAAGACTCGTATTGTTTCTCGACATTCTTGAAATTGAACTCGAAAGTCTGAGGATGTTGTAGATCGCCGGGCGCTGCTAATTCTTGGCCGAGGGAGAGAAATTCATAGTGATTGCCTCGATCGAAGAACATCTCTATGCCAGTGGGATCAGTTACGAACTCCTTCGCATTGATGCCTAGTGCAAGCCGAGAAGAGCCACTGACCTATCGTTCCTATGAATTGAACCTTGATTCCGGTATGTTCTAAACGCTTTCCATCCTTGGGACGTATTGTAACCCCGCCCTTCACCGATTCACCATCTTTGTACAGCGGTGCCTTCTCTCTCCGGTTCTTGTCAAGCTTCACATCCACCATAGCCCGTTCATCTGTATCTTCGAGTACGATGTCGATGTCGACTGGGGTCGAGAAGAAGTAGGCCATCTTGTCAAACCTGTCGAATAGGCTTTCGCGCCGAACGTGAGCAGAAAGAGTAGGTTGGTTTTAGAGGAGGCGCATCAAGATGATGTTGACGACGATAGCTGGTCTGGGGAGCTATTGCGGGCCGTCGCTAAAGCCATTCACTAAAGCCACGCCCCCAACTGGGGCATGAACAAGGCTGAGAAGTGAATTCTTGTCTCCAGGCTTTCGTCGAAATTTACAATTCAAGGCTTATAACACGACAGAAAGTTCACCATTCGACAGACCGCGAGGCTAGATCGAATTGCAGTTACCGTTTACAAATCCAGGAAACAACAAACCTGTCTTAAGACGCTTCTAATTCCTTCGCGCCGCGCGGCCGGCAGCGAGAGCTTCAACGATGTCGCTCCAGCACTATGTTAGCAGTGAGTTTCTTCCCCTCGATCTGAGTCCTCCCTTAGCTCTATAGGCAACGCTTACAACCTGATTCTGACAGCCGCGTAACAGAGAAGGTGTGTGTCTTGACCAGCGATTCAAGAACACTTGTGGGCACTTTACTGTCTTGCGACCAGATGACCAACATCGTATGTCTAGATACCGCTTCCTGACATTACTGCTGCGGCTGATGCTATTTCTAGGTTCTCGGACAAACGACAGAACGCATCATTCGTCCACACGACGACCCGGAACCATCAAGTGAGGTTGCGCATGGACTGTACTTGATCAGAGGCGATAACGTCGCGGTCGTTGGTTTAGTGGACGAGGAGTTGGATGAAAGTATCAATTGGTTGGAGGTTAGAGGGAATGTTGTCGGAGGAGTAAAGCACTCATGAGTTAAGATTGCAAGTTCGAGCGGCAAATATATCTGGATTCCACATCCGACTTGCAATAAGGATGGAAACCTGCATGTCAAGGCGTTAGGATGGATACGACCAGCTGAGTCTAAGGGAAACTAGAAAGGGATAATATCTCGTTTTGATAGTTATGTCAGATTGATGCATTACTTTGTTAAAGAGTTGTTGACCACAGTTTCATTCAATCCTCTATATCTTCTGACGTGCCTGGTCACTGCCTACCTTCATGCCAGAATGCAGTCAGGCGACAAGGCCAAATGGAACTTTGCCACAACTCAGAAGTCATATTCAAAGTATTGTATGCTTCAACCAAAGACACGCTCAAGAAGGTAAGGAGCAAAGGCATCCTCCCCAGGGCTACTGACAATCCTGTTGACCTTGTTGCCTCTATCTGCTTGAAGCCAACCACCATTGTCCCCTGGCGTATCTTCAAGCTCTACCTCTGCTTCCATGCTACCAAGCACAAGGCTTTCCATGGGGTTTGAGATGTCAAGAGCTCCCGGACTCTTCACCTGTGCAACCGGAGCACCCTTCTTCTTCCGATTGCGACGATCGATTACATGCATACCCCGAGTCCACTGACCTGCAGTTTCTACTCGAATATCCTCGGGCGCTTTTGGTGCAAGCATCCATGAGGGAGCAGAACGTGTCAGCATGTACCAAATGCATAGAGGATCGTGCAGTTCCAAAGCTGGATCTGACATCTTCGACGCAGAGTGTGACTCAATCTTTTTGAAGGTCTGAGTGACAAAGTGAGAAACCCATGTTGCAAGAGGACTTCCCGCTTCAATAAGAGGCTTGACCTTAGCGTCAAATGCTGACCTGTGCAATCCATGGGGGGTTGTAATGTCAAGTGGAAATAGTGTTAATTTCAAAGTTCTTGACAGCTTAGCAGGATACGGCGGAAGAGCCTTTGCCTTCGCTGGATCAGGATGCGGAAGAGGCATGGTAAAGCGTGGCTTTTCCGACGTTAAGGCAAAGACTCTGGCAGTAGCTACAGCGTCTGCAAATGTGTTGAACTCGGCGACAGGTGTGACATTGCCTTCAATGTCAATTGCACCACCCATAACGACAACCTCCTTGACTTTAAGGAAAGTTTCTGGGTCTTCTGCAGCCGCTAAAGCTAGATTGGTTAATGGACCGATAGCGACAATGGTTATAGAATCGCGAGGATTTTCCTTGAGGAGGCGCAGGATCTCTTTGTGTGCAACAGTCTTGGACGGAGTGAATCCCAAGTCGGATAGCACAGGTTCAGCTGAGCTTGCAGAGTCTCCTCGATGGAATAGTTCTTTCCACGCATCAGAAGGGGAGAGGTGGGGTAGCTATATCTGTTAGTAATTGGTCTCAAGCTCTGGCATAACGAACATACAGTCTCATGGACACCGGCCAAGCCATCCACTCCGTCTACATCAATGTCAGGGTCATTCTAGAAGGGCAGCAGGAACAAACGGCATACGAAAGTAGTCTGCCATAAGAATGTCCTCTTCCAAAGGATGCTCAGCACCATATGCAAGAATAGGCTTTGAACTCTTCATAACATCAAATCCCTCAAGCTGTCCCCGGCTTTTACGCCACTCCAGCTCCTTATTTAGGGCATTGAACATGGCAACGGCATTCTTCAAGCAGCTTGAGCAATGTCAGTAAGGGTGCTTCATACCGCGGGGTAATTTGACCCCACCTCTGTACTTCTACGTTGCCATAGGTAATGGAGATCATAAGAACTTCTAACTCTTCTGGCTTGGCTGCCAAAGCAAGAAGCAAAGCAAGGGTGTCATCGACACCTGGGAGTCAAAAATAAGCTAGTGTTGTGACAAGATGACATAGGAAGATATCTTTGGAACTGACCAGGATCGGTGTCGATGATGATGCGGTTCAAAGCACTCATGGTTGATAGTATGATGTCAAATCTGGGGATACAAAAGAAGAGACGAGGACAAATGTATATCTCTTCTGACTGGATTTCAACTCGATCTCTTCAAGCTCTGGGGGGACTGTACAATAATTTATTAGGTATCGCAAGCTGTAAGTTGCAATGGCAAGACCAAGGAGCTTGGGCGCTGCCGCTATTTGGGTTAGCGTGATGGGATCTCGGAATATCTGGGGCGGCCGATTTCCTATTACGTTTATCTCCGGCACCCAAGAGACCACATCGTCTCATCTTCGTTATTGGCAATTGGACTGTCTAACCCATTAAATACCCTATCTTCTTCTTTACCTTTCCCGACACACTCAATCACAAAGCCTTGAAAATCTCCCCATCTCCCCATCTCCGCATCCCTACATATCCTCTCAAGATTGATACAATCCGGGGTCCTTCACCATGGGGAACGTGCTTTCTCTCAACACCATCAGCGGGTACTTTGTTGTACTGACAGCCCTTGGAGGTTATTGGTACTACACAACTAGCACAAGTGCGCGAGGAGCACGTCGCAGTTTGCCATTGAAAGCAGTGGTTAAGCCAGTTGAAGCTCGCAAGGAACCGAAAGAGCAGACAAAGCCGCGTAAGGGAAAGAAGGAAGGTGTACAAAGTGGCGAGGATGTTAGGTTGGAGAAAGCTGCAAAGAAGAAGGCAGCTCAACCGGCGGCCATTGAGTCTAAGATTGATACAATTCCAGTCCCAACAAAGGATACCGATAAGGATGGAGACGCTGAATTCGCACGTCGATTGTCAAGTCTGAAGACTGGTACTATTTTGCCATCTAAGGGACAAATTGCAGGACCTCGTCAGAAGTCAGTCAAGCAGGGTCGCGCACAAGAAAAGCCCGTCGTCGTTGAAACTAGCTCCGACAATGCTACTGCACCATCCTCTGCTGCTGGTGGGGATGCTGATGATGATCAGTCGCCTATCAGCTCCCCCGAAATGAAAGCAACTACTCGCGTTGACGACCCCGTTGCTGATATGCTTCAGCCAGCATCCCCAGGCGTTTCTATACTCAGAATCACCGAGGCGAATGGTCCAGTCCGCCCAAAGAAAGACAATCGCCCAACCGCATACGAAGCCGTAGAGACAAAGAAGCAGAGACAAAACCGCAAGAAGGCCGAACAGAAGAAAGTGGCTCTTCAGGAGCAGGAGGTGGAGCGCAAGAACCTTATGGAGAAGCAACGCCGCACTGCTAGAGAAGCTGAGGGCCGAGCTGCGAAGGACGGAAGCTCATTCATGGCATCCAAAGCCCCCTCTTCATCCGCATGGACTGCACCCCCAGCCAATGGTCAAAATAAAGCACAGGCCGGCGCTGTGGACCTTCTCGATACATATGAGGCTCCAGTCAACAAGGCAGTTCCTCAAGCCACTGCCAGCGAGAAGCGTGACAGCCAACTTAATGGCAGTGGCCTCAACGACCTCAATCCAGAAGAGGAACGCGAAATACGAAGAGCCATTCAAGACTCGCAATGGGAAGAAGTCAAGAAGAAGCCACGCAAGACTAAGAAGCCAGCTTCTGACCTGGAAGTCTCCGAGACTGAAAAGCCTGTCAAGCAGCCAACCGATTTTGGCGTGCCACCTGTTATCAAGTCTACTGGACCTAGCCAAAGATGGGAGACAACAGCGCCCACTGTAGAGGATGGAGAAGCCAAAGAGTACCCAAAAGAGGTCCAAGATTCTGAGGTAAGTCAAGAACGGCGTGGATAACAGTATGATCCCTGCTTACAGATTTCTAGTGGGAAGTCTCATAGAGGCACATATAAGGCACTTCTCTTGGACCGCAGATCCGTTCTTTGCAGACCAGAACCTATTTGCCATAATAGTCATTCATCCACGATTCTCTCAACCCCTTCCTTTCAACCTACGACTGTTCTTCACTTGTACCCTTGGTGAGGTTTATTAAGAATTCTGCATAGCAAGCATGTCGCTGCACGCATATTAGCATATTTGTTCCTCGGGGTGAAAAGCATATGCACTGGTTAGCACAGAGCTGCACCGTGTATTTATCATTTCATTGTTCTGGCGTGGCGTTTTGAGCCTTTTTCGACCGTTGAAAACAACAACAATGGTGAACAAAAAGTTGCTGGGGTTTTAAGGATGTCATTATTGTCACGGTTCGCATTTGTCTTGTTTGTGCTGTAAGATAAAAAAGGAATACAATACCACTGGCCGCATCCAGTTTACCTAAAATGTGTTTCAGTATACGCTGGTGATCTGTGCTTGTGCTATGCGCAACTCGTGTTGCTTATGTCTCGTTTGTGCTGCTTTGCATGTGTCACCTGTCAAAAGCAACTGAAAACTATGTGCCAAATGATACGTTCATGGCGTAACATCAGCTACCAGAGACGTTTACCTACAGCGGCAGAAAACCATCGATCAAGGAGGATCCAAAACTCGACGTTTCACTGCTGCTACAGATTGCCAAAGAGGCAAAGCAAAGCTGTGTGGCTTCGAAATAGGGATACATTCGTAACTCAACCCCACTTCTTCTTGTGCAGGGATAGAGAGATGAGATTGTAGACAATGGAGATTAGACTGCAAGATCTCCAGCCAGGGTACTCACGGAATGCCTTAATCTGCCATGGAGTGGTAATGTGAACAACTTGTCGATTTTGCTTCTTCCTACAGCCACGTTTTACCATTCCTACGTCTTTCGCACTGCCTTCGCAGCAAGGTCCCTTCCTTGCCTACACGCCGAGGAGGTGATTGGAGTCTTCCACTTATCTTTATCGATATGAACGCATAGCACCCCTATCCTTACTCTATCAAGACTACTTTTTGCCAACTACGAATCTCCAATAGCCAATTGTACTTAGCTTATCGGAATTCCATCGTCTCATGCACCAGCAACCTTTTCCATTCCATGGTTAAGTAGCGAGACATTGTTTCCTTCCCTGGAGCGTGAACGGTCAGCAGCCTTCATCGGTCGCACGCATCGCACGCTGAGCGCCACGACTGCGGACAGACTCCTCCAACCACCACCTATAAATCTACCACAAGCCGCAAATCTTGACCTTGTATGAGTAACAGTGAAGCATACACAGCTGCAGCTAAACCCTTCTTTAGTTATAAGACCCTCCCTGTGGCCCATTTCACACAATCGCATTTCTCCAGTACGACGTCCTCTTCCTATAATCGACCCCACGTTGCAAACGGGGTCTAAGACGCGGAGGATTGCCAACTGCGTGGTCAATCGCCGTGGTAAACATATTACAGCAGTCTTGTACCAGCACCGTCCTTGCTAAAGGCTAGGATCTCTTTTCGAAACACTCAAACGCAGGCAATTCGAAAAGCCGAGTCATGCGATTATAACCTCAAATGTTCCACTTTCTTCACGAACACCCTTCTACATTTCTTACTTCATACGATACAGAATGTCTCTCGATGTTGCGCTTCAAAGTGTAGCATTCTATGTTCTGTCTTGCTCAACATGTGCGAAAATCAGCCATCGGCGGAAAGCAAAGCTACAGGCCAAGAAGGAGCGCGCAGAGAAACATGAGTTGGAGACGGAGCAGCCTGGATTGTACAGGCACCCGTCACCGTTCTCTACGAATCCGTATTGGTCTGAGGAGATTATGATGGGCCCGTCCCTTCCCAAAGGCAAACCAGACCGTACAGGAAGCAAGAATGCGAGCACAAGAGCGTTAAATCCTAACGGGGCAGGCAGTAGCATTGCCAGCAGTGGAGGTGCGCTAAGTACCGATGCTGGCAGCAGTCCGACTGCAGCGACTGAGGGATCAAGACTATCGGGAGAAGGTTGGAATCTGAAGCGTTATCAGCGCGAAGACGAGGCGTTATGGGGACACGGAGAAGGACCCGGACACAGGATAATGGGTGCTATTGCTAAGGCTGGAAATTCAGCTGGTCGGCTTCTTGAAGGACGTCGGAGTAGTAAAGGTGTCAAGGAAGAAAACCCAGAGAGCTATTATTATGCTCGAAATCCACCGGTGAATGACTTGCACCCTCCTGTTGTGAGCACTCAACCAACACACCGAGACCAAACCAGGTGGATGCTTCAACCTCCGCCGTCTGCCAAAATTATGGAAGGCAAAGAGAGAGTAAGCAGAAGTAGGAGCGTCAGCAATGCTAGCAGGAAAACCGACAACACCGTTTCTCTCGGCCGCCAGGTGACAGGAAGATTGGTCGAAGCCAAGCTTCAGCGAGGAGAGACGCCTGAGCCACGTCCAGGATCCAAGGCAAGATCAGGAAAAGCTTCAACGACGAGTCTTTCAATGGGCCAGCCTCTTGAAAGAGAACGAAGTGACTCTCCTTCATCTTCCGATTCCGTCAGGTCAGCCATGAAAAGGAGCAAAAGGCCCACCCCGATAAACACATCTTTGATTGCTTCGAAATCAAAAGATACCGTCGAACATATTCCCTTGCCATCAGATGAAGCCTCCTCCTCTACAACCGATCTTCCCTTCCGACCTCAGTTATCTACCATATCTAGCTCGTCAAATGTAGTGCCACGAAAGGCCACCTTAACATCGATTGACCTAGATCAAATACCCCTGCCAGAACCTTCACCAACTTCAACAGCTAGCGCGGTTGATCTGAACGAACCTTCGGCTTCAAGACGGTTGTCGCCGCAAGCAAATTCAATGCCTGCCTCTATTCCTAGTGTCGATTCCAAGTTTGCTGGAAAGGATCCTCTAACAATCACCAGGCCTTCAGTCTCAGAGAATTCTGCGCTCGCATCGTCCAAACAGATGTGAGCGGCTACTAAGAAGGTTGCAGAACACACATTCGCTATACCTGTCTCTTTATTTGTATCTTAAATCGTTTTTCAGCGTTCACGTTTCCGGTGTATTGGGAGGTCTTCACGCATAGGCTTGGCGTTTGGGATATCTTCACTGCTGGCTCAAGCAGTACATATGTTGGATCAAGCTTTCGATGCATATTGTTCGGTCACAGTCACAACTGACTTTGGGGTTCCAAAAGAGACAATAGAGAATTTCGATGAATTACTGCCATGTCCCAAGAGGATTTAGTGATAGAGACGTTCATATCATTCACATCGCCCCTAACAAAATCGAGTCCCTATGCCAGAAGAATTCAATTCCTCATACCGAGACAGTCGTCGTCTTTTCCCTTTCCCAAGACCATTGGTATCATAGAAAACGCCGCGAATGGATAGTAGCCTCTGAGTCAATGTTTTGCCGAACCCTTATAAATGCATGCCTCCTTCCTCTTCTTCATCCTCTCTCAGCCGGTCTTCCACAGCTCGTCTTAATGCTTCGTCGTCTAATCTCCCACCCATGCTATTGTCGGTCCTTGGCTCGGTACTCTCGCCATCCATTACAACCTCTCCATTGACGATTCTCCCCGTTGTGAAAGTCCCATCTCTCCAAGCATCACTGCTCTGTCCATTCTCCGCCTCGGCAATTCCGTTGACACCCTCTACATCAGGGACACCATTAACCTTTGCAGCCGCAGCCAATTCCTCCGAACTCTGGAATTCTGTCCAGCTAGCACCTCTATCCTCAACCTCCTTCTTCAGCAGCTCTATCCTCTCTTGCATCCTCTGAATCACAACTTCATTTTCTCTGATTGCATCCACACAATCCTGATCTGGTTCTGTGCCTTCTGTGAATGGGAGGAGTTGCTCGTTTGAGTAATCGAGATGTGCGATTGAGTTACGCAGTTCTGCCGCTTTGAGGTGAAGGGTGCTTATAGGCAGATCCTTGATAGCTTCTGCAAAGCGCGCTGGTGAGATGGGTAGGGCTTCTTGGGACATGCTTGATAATTGTGGTGTGGTTGATGGTTGTGGAAGTGTATGCGTTGTCTGGTTAAGAAAACTCTGGCCCTTCGAATATAATCAGCACTCGTTCGTTCGACCTTACAGCATGCGAAGATCTGGCTTGTTGTCAAGCTGAACTTTCTGAGCACTTACGTATTTTGAGGTGGTAGCTTTGCTCAGGCAGCCTTGGAGAACGCGGCGCGCGGCCGCATTTAATTCGGTGGTATCATAATGTAATTCTTATGGGCCTTTACAATCTAACCATCCTAATCTTCTTCCCCCCAACGGTCGAACAAGAGGTCATCTTATCTACCAGCTCCTGAATATGTTATGACAGCAGCCATGAACACACTCTGCCCTCTAGCAAGGCGGACGATATGTCATCCTCCTCAACCCATTTTGCAGACGTGCCTTAGAGTCGACAGCCTTGCCGCGAGGCTTGCTCGAGGGTCGAATCGAACATACTTCATTTTGGCTAGATCATCACCACGACGAGTCAAACCGTCTATTAGGATCTGGAGTACGTCGAACCCTTTGTTGGGTCTTCAGGTTAGAAACTTCGCATCCCGACGGATCATCACAGAATGGGAGGAGCTGCCGAAGGATTATGAGGATGAACAAGGCTTGGAGTTCCGGAACAATTTGCTCTCAAAGCAAGAAATCCAACGCTTTGTTGGAAAAGACATTGAGCCAGATATGGGTAACCAATTGCTTAGAGTAATGCATGGTCGTCGGGTGGCAGGAACATTATCAGACCCCTCATACACACGTTTCTCTGGGTTTTCGGAGCTCGCGCATCAAAGAGCACTAGCTTGGTTAAGGCAGAACGTGCCTGTCGACGAAGATCACAACGAGGGCATGCGGGCGCAGGAGGAACTCCGGGCCATGAACGAAGAGTTGATTTCTGATGCGGAACGTATAGGCTTATACCAGCCAAACTCGACCCCACGAGCGGAGGGTGAAAGTGTTCATGGCGTTGGTGTCTTTGAGAAAATACGCAAAGCCAAGGAGGAGGCTTTTGAGGCTCAGGAAGAAGCACGCAAGAAGCAAAAGGCCGAGATTCAACAGGTTACGGGGACGCTGCAAACTGTTGGACACAGCAATGTGGAGCTTCGAAGACCCGGAGAAAACCCAAAGCTGAAATACTACCTTGAACGAGCTAAGGTTCTGCCAGATGCACCTCCAGAGATGAGCAAGTTTCAACGATTGTGGCCTTCAGCTCTTATGACCCTGGCAGTCATTGGTGGGTCTGTCATGTTCGCTCAGCTATATACTCCTCCGCCAAATTCCGCAAGGATGTTTCCAGACGAGCCACCGGCAGCTGTGACAGTAAATGCAATCATGGCAGCCAATGTACTCATTTTCGCGCTCTGGCGTTTCCCGCCAGCTTTCCGCATGCTCGAAAAATACTTCATATCTGTTCCTGGATACCCGAGGGCTTTGAGTATGTTGGGCAACGTGTTTTCCCACAAAGACTTCAGTCATTTGTTCTTGAACATGCTTGGAGTATGGTTTGCGGGCACTAGACTTCACGACGACGTGGGACGTGCTAACTTCCTTGCTATCTATCTATCAGCTGGCGTTATTGGAAGCTTTACATCCCTCAGCTATTTCGTAGCACGGTCTTACTTTATGTCCTCATCGCTCGGCGCATCAGGAGCCCTCATGGGAATTGGCTCAGCATATCTGTGGCTTCACTCAGACAGCTATATGAAGTTCTTTGGGTTCCCTCCTGATCCAGCGAAGGGTATCTCCGGGTCTGCGATTCTGGCAGCGCTTCTCTGCTATGAAGTTGGATCTATACTATTATCGCGCAGATCTGGTATGGGATTCAAGCATGATCACGCATCGCATTTGGGCGGAGCGTTTGCTGGCATCGTTGCGGCTCAGATTTTGAAGCACAACGCTGCCGAGAAGAAGCGAAAGGAGTTGGAGAGACGTAAGAACCTAGGATTCTTGGACAAAATCAAGGAGGGAAGATTATAGGCACTGGCATAGGAAATCAAGCATACGGCATTTGTAAGAATATGTGTACAGGATAGAGGCTTCATAGAACATATCGATTGTAACTACTCCGTGTGCGGGCTTGCTTCACCCGGCCAAGGCGGATCAACAGGTAATTGGAAGTCCACCAGCTTCACCAGGGATGACTCCTCCAAAGCGATCTCGAAATTCTACACAAGAAAGCTCAACCTAAGCGACTAGATCGCCAATGCCCGCAAAATTTTCAGTTGCTGCTTGCATGGGTTGACCAACGTCGTATGGCGATCGCGATACGTGGCGAGGGCCTTCATGCATCGACGAGGCTGAGCACGAGACAAGAGTTCTTGTAGCCTTCCCTCGGAGGTTGTTCTGCTTGCGGAGCCCATTGGTCAAAAAGGCCGGAGCCGAAGGCCGCCGTACAAGCCACATGCATGTCCAGCTTTCTGGAGTGGCAACATCAACACGCGTTGAGAAGCTTAGGCCTGGTAGACTCGAGGACGGGAGCAGCTGTAACAGAAACAAACATGGCATGATCTGTTTGATGTGGTCGAGTCGTGCCGCTGCAAAATGTCATTCCGCTCAAGGTGTCCATGTGATATGTTAGTAAAGGGCAAGCACACTTCGGTCATCGCAACTCGAAGCTAGCCGGCCATTAGTGAGTGGCTCATGGTGTGGCTCGCAAAGCCCGATCGGCAGACTTCTTTCCCAACTTGCTAGATGCTACCATCGTCAGATAGCTACACTTTCAAATCCGCATCTCCGAGAGACATGGTGATGCATGCGCATTTTCGTCTTCCCCATGTTCTTACGGTAGAACAGCGCTCCCACTCTGTATACCGATTGTACTTTTAAACCATACCACCTCCCTTGGCTTTTCCTTCTTTCTGGATGCTTCGTCCGTCCTCCCATCTTGACAGCCCCTGGTCAACGCGCTAGGCAAGGACTTTCGAAATTACCTACCTCTCTCAACCACGGCCAGGCCTTGTGGCAACCGATATTCCTAGTAATATGAGCGAGACCTCACCTCGCGGTGTACGATTTTCTTCACAGGCTGGCGAATTCGACGAGCACTCTGAGATCTACAAATCTCCGAATCTGCGAGTAATGGAGCGTCCTCCGATCCAGGCCAGCGATAGCTCTGGGTCGTCTGAAGAGGAATTAATTGCTCCTACGAGTCTTCATCCTGCCTCTGCTTCCTTCGCACACCTCCCTCTGCACGATGCGCGGCCTTCGATGACCAACATGGCAGCACAAGCTCGGAATCGTGGTGGGAGTAGTGATCCCCATGCCTTCAGAAATCCGGTCTCTTCTGACCCATCATCGTTCGCTGGACCTGCTACGCCAATGAGCATCAATGGTACTCCTCGGCCGCAGAGGCCTGGGGGACCTGCGCGAACGCCATCCAGCACATATGCGCCTCCCAGACGTCCCACGCAACCGCCATATCTCTCAATAACAGATCGCAATCGGTCTGGATCATTATCCCGATTCAGGCAAGATCCCAATGCATCGTACAGAGCGCAAGAGAAGGCATACGTGCAGCGACTACGGCAGGATCAGCCAAACGAATACTTCGAGCCGTATACTCCTAGTTTGGGATATGGAACTGGGTCAGATACGGAGGATGAATCCCCGTCAGAAGCATCTTTCGGTGATGTATACGACCAGGAGGCAATAATGTTCTATGGCAATGATGATATACAACCTACTGCGGAAGATCTGCAGGATCCTGCAAACAGAGAACGTCTAGAATGGCATGGCATGCTGGCATCGGTTTTGACAGGTGATGTGGTTAGGCAGGAAAAGAAACGACTTATCGGTGCAACTGAGAAACAGGGAGAAAAGTCTCTTTACACCGAGATATGGCTGGGCATTCGCGCCAGAAACTGTGGCCGCACACTTGCGGCGCAGAAGAGATTGATAGAGGATACCCGGGCCACATTAGACACGATATTGGACGAGATTATTAGGTTCGAAGTGCAAGGGGAGAGCGAGGTCGGCAAACCCCCCATCATCCAGGTGCGAGATATTGTAAAGAAGATTGAAAAGTGCGAAAGCCTTTTTCCGTCACGCAGCGCTTTGGAGGCTGCCAACAAGTTGGCGGCGTCACCAGCATATCACGCCACATGCGATGCTGTTATATCATGGCACAACACTACGGAATTGATCAACACAGAACTGGCTATCCTACAAAACTGGGTTGGTAATGCAGAGCTCGATTTCATTAAAGCAAAGGAACGCTCGCCTTCCGGGAATGGTCTATCTGATGAGTCCTCATTCTTAGACAGGCTTCTGAAAGAGGACGGTCTCAAGTCTTTGCAGGGAAACAAGAGCATCCTGTTGGGAGTTTCGGAAGTGATTTTGAAAGCAAAAAGTACCTTGATTGAAAACTCGGAAGCCTTCGCAAAACGCCATTTGCCCCCATACATTGAGGAGCTTCTTACTCTCATCAACTTTCCTTCGCGGTTGATCGAAGAGATTATCAAGATGCGAGTTGCCTACGCAAAAAAGATGAAGGAATCAGCTCAGCACAACGCCCTCATGCAGGAGCAGATGATCTCTCAGTTCCAGATACTTCTCAAACTTGCTATAAGGATCAAGCAAGAGTACATAGCCATCTCGCAACCAGAACAAGGATGGGATCTACCTCCATGTATTGACGAATCATTTGATCAAGTTGTATTAGATGCATTGAAGTATTACTTCAAGATGCTAAATTGGAAACTTGGAGGGAACAAGAACACCTTCAAGGAAGCAGAAGTCCTTGAAACTGAATGGGATTTTTCTAACGAAATCGGGCGCCATCTTCAGGGCGGAGACGTCGAGGTTGCTGAGCAGTTCACTTCACTTACCCATAAAGCCTTTTACCGTCTCAATGCAACATTCGAAAGAGAACTTCAGCGGAAACCTAAGGAGACAGCCGCCGAGATGACAAAACGATACAAGCAAAGTCTAGATTCCGTTCGTGTTCGACAACGAATGTTACAACGTTTCTCGAGGGTTTTGAGCAATCGATTCGAGAACTCTTCGGATTTCAGCATTTCACTTCGAGACCAGCATCTGCTCAGACATTTATACTCTAGACTGATCGAAACGGGTCACTTCCTAGTTTATACTGCTAGCATAGAGCATGATGGTATCTTCTTGATAGCTTCCCCTTCGCTTATTGATCGGCCACAAGATATTCAGTCTATCCTTGGTACATGCTACCATGGTAACGATGAAGTCTTGGAAGACCCAACCAACCCATATGTCCTCGTACTTCATCCCGAACAACCGATCCCATGGGACGGTCGACAAATGGATGCAAATATCATCGAACCTCGGACCGATGTGAAGCTCGGTACTCTTCGATTGATTGCTGACGGCTCTGGCTCTCGACTCGCAAATGCTAGACATTCATTCTTGGAAAGCATTGAGATGCATCTCGACATGACTGTTGAACAGCGATCAAATTTGCAGAAGGTCAATCAGAAGTTAATGGAGATCAAACGAGTTGTCTATAAACTCACCAATGTTATTATGGACAGCGTGGAGATCATCCGAAAACAGACAAAAGGTCTTGAGTGTCAAGAGCTCATCCAAACATGCTTCGTCTTCTCAACAGAATTTGGGCAGAGATCTTTACTCTACATGGACAGAAATCGCAAGCAGATGAACAATATCAAACTCACAAAGCTGGCACTCGATTGGGTAAGCTTCATTTGCGATGACTGTGTTGCATCGGATAGAAGGACGTTTCGATGGGCAGTGCAGGCCCTGGAGTTTTCCATGGTCATGACACAAGGGCAGCATATTCTGGCTCTTGGCGACGATGAGTACGCGAGGCTTCGTGCGAAGGTCGCAGGCTGCATGTCTCTCCTTATCTCTCATTTCGATATCATGGGTGCTAGATCAACACTGGCGGCACAGGCTGAGAAACTCAGAGTTGAAGCTCTTGCTGGCCAATTCCGGAAGATGGATATGAGTCGCATGTTGGATGACGAGGAATCAGCGAAGTATGTTACAGAAGAACGACTCGCGCAACTGACGAGTATCGATGACGTGCGTAAACAGAAGGAGGCCGAAAGGCAAGCTCTGGGTCGTGTTTTGGAGGAGTCCAGTGAAGCAGATCGATCCCTCACATATCTCTCATCATCTGCAACCAACGTAAACATGCGTTGGCAACAAGGACAGTTCGTTGGAGGCGGTACATTTGGATCTGTCTACGCAGCAATGAACCTGGATTCAGGCCATTTGATGGCCGTAAAGGAAATTCGTCTCCAAGATCCACAACTAATTCCTACCATCGCTGCTCAGATTCGAGACGAGATGGGTGTGTTAGAAGTTCTGGATCACCCTAACGTGGTATCTTACCACGGTATCGAAGTTCATCGAGACAAGGTTTACATCTTCATGGAGTATTGTGAAGGCGGTTCTCTCGCTGGATTGCTGGAGCACGGACGGATCGAAGATGAGCAAGTCATTATGGTCTACGCATTGCAGCTGCTGGAGGGTCTCGCTTACTTGCATGAGAGCGGTATTGTGCATCGCGATATTAAGCCTGAGAGTAAGTGATTTTCAAATCTTGGTTTCACGCATGGCTAACCATTCTTGCAGACATTCTCCTAGACGCAAGCGGCGTCATCAAATATGTCGATTTTGGGGCAGCCAAGGTCATCGCCCGTCAAGGCAAAACTCTAGTCGGAAACAATAGCGCATCAGCAGGACAGGCTAATAAGTCTATGACCGGAACACCCATGTACATGTCACCCGAAGTCATCAAGGGCGAGAATCCCGGACGAGCAGGGGCCGTCGATGTTTGGTCCCTTGGGTGTGTCATTCTTGAGATGGCAACGGGACGACGGCCTTGGGCATCTCTCGACAACGAATGGGCAATCATGTACAACATTGCCCAAGGCAACCCGCCCCAACTGCCCTCACCAGATCAGCTCAGTCCGCAGGGGGTTGATTTTCTGAAGAGGTGCTTCATCCGGGATCCGAAGAAACGTGCTTCAGCCGCAGAGCTTCTTCAGCATGAATGGATTATGGCTATCCGATCTCAAGTTGCCATCGACCCAGCCACACCATCGGACAGCGGCAGCTCACACTCAGGTCGGGGAAGTATCGGCTGAATATGATCCGAAAAGGTTGTTCGAGCAAGAAGCCTTCTGCTAGGTTTCGACTGTTCCATACTCGGCTGTACTTCTCTGGGAGTCCGACTGACTCTGTGGCCTTCCGCCACGATTCATTTATATTTATAATATTTTCCTTTGTCAATAAGTGTGAGACGGAGCGGGATCAACGGAAACATACACGGCCGTGCAGCATCAGCGAAAGAGTTTTGGAGTTCTTCTTTTTTTGACATTTGTACCACTGGGATTTTTAACTGATTGATCTACCATGTGGGCTGGAACGAGAATAGATGGAGATAATCGAAGTAAACCAAAGCAACGGATCCCGTACCTGTAGGACGGGCAGTAAGGAGGGATATTTGCTCATTTGGTACAGACTTTCTATTCGTAATCTCAGGCTACCTTAACTGCCCATCTTACCTGCCCTAATAATGAAGCAACCCCCCAGAAGGTGAGAGAAGAAAAGGAGATGGAACGCCTCAATAATCGTCACTTGCCACGATCGTCGTATCTCACCTATAATATTCTCAGCCCTTCCATCCGGTAATTTGGGTTCATGAATCAGCGGGAATCGTTGATTAGGTGACACAAGAGCTGAAATGACCGGACACTGACATCTTGTGCCATTCCGTGACTGCCGCCGTTTTGAAGATGGACCTGCTTCGACTTTCTCGTGACTCTTGAACCTCTGATCCGAAGGAGCAAAGCGTGCCCTCCCACCTCCCCCTCGCCAGCCAAAAGAGAGCAGAAAACGTAGGATGCTATCATAGCGCGGCTCATACACGAAACAATACACGTCCTATCTTCCCGCCCGCTTGGAACACGCGTCGGAAAAGGATTCGCCGTGACACTGGTTTCTCTGAAGGAGGGACGGATAGTGACTTTGTTGGGGGCTCGGGAGGGTCCCTCTGTTATCTTTTGATCGGAGCGCCGGGGTTGCTGTTCCTGGGAGGCAGGATTTCACAGCTGGACGGTTCTCTACGTTGGCGGCTGATCTGGGCTATAGTCCGTGGGGGATGCGTGCTTGCCGGACGTTTAGGCGACTGAGGGAGAGAATGCATCTCTCTACCTACCTCTCTAGACTAAGAAAAAGATGTCGAAGGGGTTAGGGGTATGTGGTGTCCGTGATGAGAACAAGCTCTAGCAGGAATTCAGGGAAAATTCGCGTGCCAGGTATATCCAATACTGTTTTCTTATTCCGGTTAAGCTGTGTTGGGTGGTTTCTGGATACTGCACCGTCCGTCCAGGACTCTTTCGCGGAGCAACATTTCCACTTTGATACTGCTTACTCCGCCCTTCTTTGTCCGGGTGTCTCGACGACGAGGTTGCTTCGCCTTTGGAGATCGCCCTCGGGCAACAGGGAATGTCTCTCTTGGTCCGCAAGGCCTTCAAGGTCATCACCCAGGACAGATCCAGATCTCCCCCGCGCGATGCAGTTGCGGAGTTAGCCATTCGAGCTCCAAAGGGATATACCTTGGCACGCCCCCTCTCGTGTGATCTCGACGGGAGCTGATATCATTCCTTGCGGCTGATGTGTTAGTACCGTCCGTTCGTGTGCGCAAGCTCCTGGGAGGGACCTTGGGGCATGGCGGCATTCTTAAGAAGAGTGAGTTGCCAGCTTCCATCAAGCGGTGAAGACAAGGCCCTGTCAAACTTACTCTTTTGGTGTTTGAGAGGTCCTTCGGTATGGAGCAGTTTTCTGATATAGGTGGATAAGGGTATAAGAGGGGATAGTAATGGGGTAATCCACGGCCCGTCGTGCCATACCCAAACTCTCCAATGAAGATCATGGGCCGGGATACTCCAGACGCACACAGGTTCCAAACCTTGATCTATTACTGCTCTGGATGTAGATGTGTAGTGTCCACCGTCACATTAGTCTGGTAGTTGGTCTCGAGCTCGGTTACAAAGGCTTGGCCAGTTTCTTGATCTGCAGGCCTTACTCAGCTTGTTGGATTTTTGGGATTGGGTTGGACTGGGCGTGCGGAGCACAGTGCATTCTGCAGGCTGCAGAGTGCAGTGCAGCTCATGCAGACATACATGGCATGCATGCATGCAAGAAATCAGGGTTTTGGTGGCCGTGGTTGTGGCTGCAAAGCGAGTGGGTGGGTGGGCGAGTGTACCAGACGATTGTGGATAGGCCATTAGTGAGGGGTTAGAGATAAGGAGAGGAGTACGGAGAATTCGAGTGCAGATGGGTCACTGACGCGCCGCAGGGCCAAAAGAGCCAGAATGGCAGCCAGACCAACAGGAACACTGTGTTCTCGAAGTCTAGCGTCTCATCGGGGCAGCGCCTGGACCTGAGGCCCATACATTGCAGAACTATGATTTGGGGCGGAGGTAAAGCAAGGTAAAGCAAGCCAGACAAAGGTACGATGATGGGGTTGTTGGTGCTAGCTATGCCACGTGTTTCTCCTCCCACTGACAGCTGCAGAGCTGCAGGAACATAAGACAGACATCCACACGGTCGAGGTACCACCGTGCCACCTGCCCACCGCTCTAGCTGCGTACACGAGTCTGCCCTGCTGAATGCCATGGCTGGTGCAGATCCTCCCGCCTGAGGAGTATCCAGTGCTCCCGTCGAGTTGGGCTGGCGGATGTGAACGGGTTTCGGAGTGGTGCACTACCTTCGTTTGACTGGACAGGGCGCCGCGTTGTCAGATTGATCATGATGGTTGATGCGGTGAGCGACGAGCGGCGACGAGTTGGTCTGATGTTAGGTTCCACAATTCCAAAATTCATTTCCACTGCGGTGACAGCATCAACCTCGATCTGCACGTCAGCAAGGGGCCCAAAGTCGCCCTGAAGCGAGTCAGAACGTGGAGGTCTCGTGAGTCTTCGCGGTGCCTGAGATATTTGCGAGGAGGCAAGGAGGGCACTGTACATGATGAAGGCGATCATGGAAAAAAAAAGTTGTTTCCCGCCGATTTCGATGTCCAGTTCGTCTGATTGGTCTCGGCTTCTTCTCACACCTGAAGTGTTTGATGGCCGAGTACGAGTGGAGCACCAAACACAGCACTGATGCAGATCACCAGAGCTATCATCCAAGATTTCATGTCCTGTCTGCAGTAAAGTGAGATTTCCCCCGGGATACGCAAAGCCGTTTGCATGTCGTTTGCTGGTCTATCATCCTCGCCCTCGTCGTGGAGCTGGATGCACCCTCGTCCTGATTGCAGGACCAAGCCCGTCTCTCACTTCGGACGATCAGTATGTTCTGCACCTCGCAGATGCCAATGTTGATAAAGTTTCGGCGTCGTGCGGCGGTCAGGCTTGTAATCAATCTCCGGCGGGAAGAGCTACCTACTGCTTCCAAATGCTCGATCCCTCAGCAACAGAGTTGTGGCTGCGGACATTTTCCACATCACATCACATCGCATGGGAGGAAGCGAGCGAGCGTCTTCTATCTACCTGGAACTAGATTGCGGGAGGGAACGGACTTCGGCAGTCTGTCCCCTGGTCCTGCACCTCGCGCTGCATGTAATCATTGATCACTCACTCACTTTCCTGTAACTGATGACTTCGATGAACGCCCGACGCCCGAGCACCCGCGCCATCGGCCACGCAGCCAGACTAAAGCCCACCACTCGACTTGTTGCTATGCCAATCAAGGGCGAGCTGTGGCTCGTGTTGACGGTTCATGGTCTAGCCTTGGTTCCACCTTCACCGCTCCATGGCCGGTCGCACCAACGAGTATATCCTCTCTTTCGTTGCACAGCAGTAGCGCCCTTGGCCGGGTACAACGTCGCAGTGCAAGGCCATGGGGTGCATTCTTCGCCATTGCATCCTTGTATGCCATCCGAACACGCGCTTCCAGCTTTGGGTCCGTGAGCGCGTGCTCTTGGGACTGTGACGGATGGTGCAGCAAAAGCGCCGAGGGTTATCGAATTATCGGCAAGGTACATTGCTGGCTAGCACAGACAACGCTCGATCCGCGGCTCTGACCGTCTTCTGACGCCTTGCACAGCACGTTTTGCCCGGGTATGGCGCCAACGAGCGCAACGATGCGCAGCTGTTGTCAACCGATTTTATGAGACGCTGACACCGACTGAAGGTGCCTTACGGTAGCAGCATTCTTCGTCCCTCCGAAGCCGATGCACGCGGAAGCAGGGATGCCGGCCAATCACCGCCGCCGCTCCCCTCTTTCTGCACTGCACGGATGATCTGGCTAGCTTATCGACGACCAATTCCATCCAGTATGGGAGATGTTGTCGACACCGCCGCCGATACCACCACCACCGACCACAGACCTTCGCAACGCAGGGCCACAGACCTCACTGCATCCCACTACTCGCGACATGGGGTGCTCTCCATCCTTGGTCGTTGTGCCCATCCCGTCGTGCTAGCTGGCAGATGGTCATCCTCCCCTCCCCTTTGCACCATCGCTCCGAGTCAGAAACCCGCCCTCGTCGCCCACACCTGAGACCATGGCCAGGTCGCTCGTGGGCCTGCAGCACGGGATGCTCCACGAGCCGAGAGCTTGACTTCGCGGCTTAGGTAGGTGGTATATTAGATCCCGTGGTGGTCCTGTTGCTTGCCCTCTGGCCGGCTTACCCAACCTTCACGTCCTTACTCATCTGTATATGCTGGACCAGCAGTGCTGAGGATCTGCATTTCGATCCCAGAGACAGCCCATTCGTTTACTCTGAACTTCTTTCTTCATCTCTCTTAGGTGTTGCCGATACCCACAATATCTATCATTTGTTTCTCTCTGTTTTCCTTTTTTTTTTTGGTGCTGCTGGACATATAACTTACCCCAGAAATGCGTTGACCTCAATTCAACAAGGCCTACATTTTCGAGATGCAAAGATCCCAGTACCTGCTCATAGTGTGGATTCTCCTCGCTCAGTGCCTTGTATTTGCTCAGCCTGGGCCAGCACCTGAGGATGGAGGACCTGGTGGAAAAGGCCCCAAGAAAGGTGTGAGTGTTACACTGTCAGCAGCTCCTTCGACGACGCCCGTAGCTAGCATCTCTACCTCTGTGCTCCCTACCACGACGCTGTCCATGTTCACCCGCTCCAGTACAACAACCACGAATCCGATCGAACCCTCAGCGACTTCCAGTCTCGCCAGTACAGCCATCATATCCTCACTCTCTCCCCCGGCTTCGAGCATGTTTACGGCTGAACCAAGCACATCGCCTTCTGCTACTGGATCAGATTCCACTACCACCACCAGTATGTCTGTAGCAGCAGCAACGGCCTCGGATGTACCAACCAAACAAATGTCGGCGCACCAGACGCTTGTGACTGCCCTGGCCGCTGTTCTTGGGGTAGTAGGGCTGATTCTGCTTTTGATTGGATTATATTTGTTGCATCGATATCATTGTGGAAAGTCGCCATTTGGTCACCGTGGAGCTACGCCGATACACGACGATGAGATAGCAACTTGGAGATCATCAGGTGCAACTGACCGAGAACGGATGCCTGTGAATGCAGCTATAGAGAAGGAACCGATTCCAGCTCTGCCCGGGTTTCCCCCGTCAGCTAACGCAATCTCACATAATTCCGGTTGGTCTTGGAGTATGCCCTCTTCGCCGACTTCTACCCGACCTGGATTTCAATCAGGCCTTACAATGCCAGACACCCCTTCATTCGTTGCCCGAGCACCAAATGCTCGAGCAGGTCTTACGGACGAAACGATACCAGGTGCCGACCCATTCATCCAGCCTGTAAAACGGCAAAGTTTTCGCCTCTCAAAATCGCACGGCCATTCGAGAAGCAAGAGTATGCGGAGCAGTACCAGTGCAAGGAGCACAAAAAGCATTTCGATTAATCCACCACTGCCTGTTCCCATGGGACGCATATCATCCCCGCAACCTAGTAGAGGACCCACCTGGTATGATCCAGATGATGAACTGGCCTGGCAAAGGATACGAGATTCTGAGACTCCCAGCTTGCCGGGGACACCAGGAACACTTCCACTGAATTATTTTCCTGGTGGTCTCTCACCAAGGCCACAAACCCCAGCTACTCAAGGAGGAGGCCAAAGGACTATTATAGGGACCTTTGATAGTGAGCAATGATTGTTTCACACTACCACCAATACACATCAGCGATGTTATTTTGAATATCCGCTGGTTCGAATTCTTACTTCTACACAATTGGGGCACAAGTGATCTTCGGGGATCCATAGCTCATAGGGTTTACATTGGCATTGGGGGTGGGCTTTATCTGGATACCCCACGTTTTGATTCACGCTTTTCTTCTTTTCAGCTCTTTCGAGGGATGGGGGTTCCCACTCACGTTTATGGCGATCTTCTTACTCCCGTAGACGACGGGCGTAGGACTGTAATGTTGTACAATATCATTCGTCGCAGCACATTCCTGCAAATATGCAATTTGGTTCCTGACTGCACCAGAGTGAAGCGAGCACCTCTAGAGATCCACGGAATACTAGGATGAAAATTGACTCTTGCTCCAAGTGAAGTGATTCTAACAATTTTCTTTGCACTTGTACGAACCCTGTAACTGAAAGATCCAGGACTGGCTCTGCGAGTTGAGTATTGCATAATGGTAAACATTTGAGCAAATTAGCAGGTGAATAGGTACGGTGACTTTTCATTCATCGACTAATTATGTGTACCTTTGAGACTTCAAGGCTCTTGTCAGGATATGCTCAATAGACACCCAAAATCAAATGGCATATAAAAATTGACACTATTCAGAAATAGTCTCGGGCATGCTTCGTCTACAGACAGAGCCTCTTTAAGTGCTTGCCAAACAAACTAGAGACGCGTCTACCACGCGCGTGTCGAGTCCAAAAAATGCCTCACCGCCTTGCGAACTGCCAAATCTACGCCGGTTCCTTCCAATATAATCCCCCCTCCTCTCTCTGATCCCATTGATGAAGTCGCTCACCTCTAAACGTTGGTCCTTTATTCGACAGTACCGTATCCTCGATCCTCAGTTCTTGACCAGTTTCACTTGCTCCACTGTCTCTCCTGCGCTTTATCACATCCGCGATGCCACCAAGGAAAAGCGATGCCTCCAAAGCCACTGCGGCAACGACTGCAGTGACAGCGGTAGTGACTGGCGATGAAGGAGCTGGTACGCCGGCAAAAGAGACCAAAGAGACCAAAGAGGCGAAAGAGAAGGAAGTACGAGGCGACGGTGTTAATATTGAAGTGAGCAGGTCTTCTCGTCCTCCGAATTCCAACCACTGCCCACAAAATCTTTAGGTGTCAGGTAGTTATAATGAGCTAATTTGGATCCCCTGCTGCAGGACCTGAACCTCCCGAAGAGTATAGTAACGCGATTAGCCAAGGGTGTCTTGCCGCCAAATACGCAGATTCAGGGAAATGCTATGCTGGCCATGTCGAAGAGCGCCACTGTGTTTGTGAATTATCTTGCTTCTGCGTACGTTCCTTCCTCAGCAGTTCGTCTCGAGGGCATGTCTCGTCTTCGTTCGACGACCATTTGAGGACAGCGACAAGGCTCTTGAAAATGGATGGAGACCCGTCGTTTCAAAAGAGGAAGAAGGAGGAGGGGGAAGAGAAGAAGAATATAGAGCTAATTGAGATGAACTCCAGAGCAAATGCGCATACCCAAAAAGCACAACGGAAAACAATCTCACCCCAAGATGTCTTTGCCGCATTGCAGGATGACTTGGAATTCCCAGATTTTGTACCTCGATTAGAAGCAGAACTCGCAAGTACGTATTCCTATGCATCGCTTCTCTTGGATCTTGGACTTCCTGTTCTTGTGTTTTTCCTGTAACTTCTTCACATATCTAACACCCTTGGGCAAAATAGAATTCAACGAGATCTCAACGGAGAAGCGAAATACGTACCGCAAGAAAGTCGCTGCCGACAAGGCGGCAGATAAGAGCGGTGCAGCCGGCGACGCAGAGGCAGAAGCAGACGAAGCGACGGAGGAAACGCGCCGAGATTCGAATGGCCAGCCAGCAGCGAAGAAGGCGCGACGGGAATCAGGACATGTTGACGAGGTCGGGGACACTCACGAGAAAGAGATTGAGGAGCCAGAAGCTGACGAGGAGGAGGTGGAGGATGAGGAGGAGGAAGAGGAAGAAGACGCGTTGGCTGCCTTGGATCGGCAGGTGGAAGAGGAGGAGTTGGCCAGAGCGGACGAGATGGATGGTAACGATGATGAAGAGGACGACAGTGAGTCTGATTGATGGCAAGACTTCGGTATTTCTCACTACTACCACCAACCTCTACTTTTCTTCGACCTGGGGTCTGCACACAAGCCCGGTGAGCACTCGGCGTCACCCTCTACTTATCCCTCTCTTTAACGTCGGGCTTGCCTATAAAGCCTGTGAGCACTCGGCTTTCCGATCGGAGTCTGGGGCGTGTATCTTAGCATATTGCATTACAGGGGGAAAAATGGCGTTCTTTGGAATCATAACGCGGGGCCCCGAAGTGCGACGGCATGTGGCTTTTGAAGCTATAACCATACTTTCCCCCTTTCAATCTCACCCAGTCTATTCCATCCAGTCTGACTTACACTTCGAGCGTGGAAGTGAAAAATGGCTGGGTCTCGGCTCAAAGATACTGCAATAGTATTCACGAAGTAGAGAGCATCAGGGAATGGCTATTTCATACCCCTCGGATCATGTCTGGTCTCGAGCTGCTCACAGAAGCGGCGGTATCAATTTCGGGCTTTCTGCATGATATTGACCTGACTGGATGTATTGAGAGAGGATTTCCAGTGACTTGACGACCAAGCACCCTTTCAATCATACACAAGTGCCGCAGCAATGCAGTAACAAAGGAGCACGCTCTCTAGTTCAAACACAATAAATATCGTGAGAAGAGCCCACAACACGACAACAAGCTTCACGTGTTACTCTCCTATGCCCTGATGTCCTTGAATCCTGCAATTCCCTGAATACCTATTTCGCGATAATAAAAATTTGAAAGAAGCAAGTGAGAAGCCCCCAGTGTCAATTGTAAGCCAAGCCATGAAAATAATTCCTTCCCAACACAAAGAGAGATGGTGGGTTTCATCCCCTCAAAAGAAAAATTCCATCCCCCAGTAAGCCCGAACAGTAACTCCTCGAGGAGCCGCAACAAATGCAGACGTGTGTATCCCAGTTCCCAGAGCAAGCAAACAAACGAAAAGCCGCAAGGCCCAGATCCCTCGAAAAATGCTTGTAGAGGTAAAGAATCGATTTCCACGCTTGCCAAAAAAGAAAAAGGAGTCAACACCAAATACATGGGCTGACTATAAGGGTGCCTAGCGCAACAGAAGAAATGAAGCAGAAAGATAAGAATAGCTGAAGAAAAGGCCCCGATTATAGGACGTCCAGATAGAAGATGATTGTGGATAACCTTCAACTGATAAAAGATGACAGACGGACAAGCATATTGTACAAAAGAAGTTCTCCAAAGCACCTCAAGGTACGGCTGCTTCGGGATTATCCACCACAGTAAAATACATCAAACCTACGTCGTCGATATGTATGTCCTGCACAAGTATGTGTTCCAATTTCGTCAAGCATTTCGTAAGCTCGTATATGCTCATGTGCATCATGGACGTCTAATATCTCGTTGATTATTGACCTGACCATCCCCAATTACTTCCCGGCCCAGGAGGTTGTTGTGGAGCAGACCATCCTGGAGCCCCAGGTTGAGTACCCGCAGAGGTCTGCTGCATGAAATGTTGTGAGCCTCGATCTTGCTGATACAGTCCCTGCCCTGGCGCAGGATAGCCTTGTCCTACACCTTGAATTCCTGGATATTGGAAAGCTGATGGCATTTGGGGGTTGCTGCTCTGCTGTCGAAGTTGTGGCGGAGCTTGGTGAGGAGAGGATTGAAAATGCGGAGACTGCTGAGGATGATTATAGCTGGGAAGACCATGCTGTGGCGACGGTTGCGGTTGGGATGGTGGCCACATCTGATTCTGCTGGGAAAACCCGTATTGTCCAGATCCTTGACCTATACCCCCGGGACCGAGCGAAAGTCCAGGAGATCTAGCGTGGATTTGACTGGTTTGTTGAGCCATTCGCATCGGTGCTTGGGCCAAGGAGCTGGGTTGGCGGGTTGGCTGCGAGTAGGATTGTGGTGCCATCATGTGTGTCCCTGGGCCAGGCATGCCAGGGTGGTGGCTGTTTACACCTCGTGGGGATTGCATAGCCTGTGTTGCTGGAAGGCTTTCGCTTGCCACCGCAGGTTGTGTAACGGTTGGAGGCGGCTCATGAGGTCTATTCCACTTGTCTTGGAGAAACTGTCTGCTCTGCGCAGACTGGGCATTGATATGCTTGTTGTACTCAGCAGTATTATGTGCTTCTTGCAGTAACTGCGCAGGCGGGCTGCTCTGAGTTCGATCTTGGTAAGGAGGCCCTGTTATCTCCTGCCGCGGGCGTTGAAGACTGCTGTAATCTCTAGGATTATTTTGGTCTGGCACATTTATCATAGGATACGCCGACGGGTTACCGGAGGCTCCTATAACTCCTGGAACAGAGGGCGGTTGAGCTAATACTCCTCCAAAAGAAGGATGGCCAGGCCCAGGACTATAAACAATATCGCCGTGGTGGCCCAGCGTCATCGATGCATTTGTGCTTGCCTCATGGGCAGCGGCGTCTCTAGCTTTAGCTGCGCCAGGCCTTTTCTCGCCAGCAAGGTCTTCCTCGGTGAACCCCTGCTTTCGTGCTTTGCTTTCCCAGTAGTCATCCCTCACGCGACGTCCGTTGACAATGACTCTACTGCCAAATTGCCGAAACATGGATTTTGCTGTAACTATAGCAATCTGCCTCGAGCGATAGGAGAATGGCAAGATGTCTTGGTGAATGAGATCCTCTTTCTCGGCTTGCGAGGCTATGATCTTGTATAATGATCTATTCTTGTTGAAGAGCAGATATGAATCTCTGTACCCTAGAACTCTGGCGCACTCGGTGGCTAGCATAAAAAGCTTGTCGCCTCTGTTTGGAACGAAAAAGGTGCGGCATTTGTAGTCGCGCCCTTCTACTAAGTGTCCTGTAGCAGTGACCTTCTTTTCTCCTGCCTCGTCGTACTCTCGTGGTATGAATTCGTCTCCATCGGGTCCCAGCTGATCGGTAGTATGATCTCTTACAGTGGGCAGCGCCTTGATCACAGATTTCGAGGGAGTTGACTTGGTGGGCGATGCTTGCGTTGGCGTCACCGGTATTCCACCCTGCTGAGGGATGGCTGCATGTTGCGACTGCGGGGTTTGAGGAGGTAAGCTGTAGGAAGGCGGCATCGACGACTGCGTTGGACTCTCGGGAATTCCGCCAGACATTCTGCCTTTGGTCGGTCGTCCTCGTTTGCGCGGTTTGGAGTCGCCTTTGAAGAGATGAACTTGTCAGCAAAATGCGTTTTAGACGGCAGCGCGCGCATGTCACGCATGGCTAGACAGCAACGGGCGCAAAAACGCGAGCGCAAGCTGGAGCACCTACCTTCTTCTAAGGGATCACTTGTTGCAGTGTCTGCGTAGCTGTCTGGTGATTGTGATCGACTTCGTTTCGTTCCTCGTGAAGTTGTGTTTTGGGAAATGGATGAACTCGCGAGACCTGCTCAAATGAGTTCCATCAGCAACAGCCTTCTAGCAGAGATCAAACGCGAGGATAAAAATAAACACAACTATAATTGCGCGCAGCGGAATTAACAGTGTGGGTTATGAATTCAAGATGCACCAGCCAAATGCCCATACCTGATGAATTGAGAGCTGCAGGATTGATGGTTCCAGTGCCAGCCGCGAGACCCGACCCAAGGCCATTTGTCGTTTGCGCGGAATACATGACGCTGGCGACGTCCGCACGTTGCAGCGACGTCAAAATTCAAGCACGACAAGTTCTCCACTCGACGAGCAGTTGTCTTCCTCAGACTGTTACTGCGCGCGTCCGCGCTTCTTGGGAAGCGCAAAGATCGCAGTACAGGCTGGAGAGGGCCTTCAGCTGCAGGCGCACCTTACGTGCTGCATGCGCGCGGGCCGAGGGTTCGCAACTGGAGAAATCAAGAGCGGCGGCTGCGCGATTCGATGATGATGTCGTGGAAGATTTTGCCGTCGAAAGTGAGGTAATACTACGAATGGCCGTCCTACTGGAATTGATTAAAGTCGAACGCTTTTGCCCCACGAACGAACCAGTGGAGAGAACGAGGCGAGGCTCGTTGAGACAATCAAGCAGAAAGCTTCTTCCCGCAGTGATTCAAACACGACATACAAACCCTGTATGTATGAAGATGGAAAGGTTAGCGAAGACGATGACTGCGGTCACCAGGAGGGCCGAGTCCTTGCGCACGATAAGGATTTTTGAGTGACAGTAGTGTCTAGTCCAAGTCGTAGTCCGTGATTGCTCGATTGGCGAGGCTGCGACGAGCAACAAGAAGAGCTCCGGCCGTCAAGATCAGATCGACGAAGCTGGAAAGGAGTGAGGGAGGACGTGGAGGGGCAGAGGGTCTGATTGAACGAGATCCGATATGCTTATGGAAGATCTGGCTCTTTCTAGGTCGCGAGGGCAGGAAGTGAGAGCAATCGCAGCAGAGTAAGTCCTGTTCCGTGTAGCCCTGGGCGAGGGTAGCGAGTAAGGCGGGCTCGGGTTTGCTACCCTATGTACGACTCATGGATCAAAACCACCGGAGCGTAGAGTAGGCAAGGACGAGAGTTGGAGGAGGCAAGAGTCGCGACGGGCAAAAAGAGAGCTGCGACTGGGTAAACTGATGGCAGAAGCAGGCTGAATCGCTACTGCAGTCCAATGCAACTGACGTGCAGACCGTCGGACGAGCCACAGCACGGGAGTCTGATCGTACTGGTGGGTTCCTCGGAGCGCGTCGTCTTATGCTTTGCGCCTGGCCGAAGTCTGGGGGTGATAGGACCGTCTGTTCGTCGAGGCCCTTCGCTGACGAAGAGTGCTCTGCTAAACGTGGAGTCGGTGGAGTTGAAGGTGAGGTGTTCTGAACTGCTCAGAATGTCGGTGGCGGATAGAAGATGTCAGATAGTTAGTCGTAGGCAGACAAGCAATACTACGGTATTCGACCCAAGGCGCTCCCCTTCCTCTTTAGAACGGGGTTCGGCGGCTCATTCCACTCTCGTCGGCGTCTCTCGTCACATCAGCGGAGCTTCGGCTGAGATTGGGAGCGCGATAATGAATGCCTGTCTTGATTTGCAACAGAGGATGATGAAGCGGCGTTCTGTCGCAATCAAACTGATGGAAACCACCTCGCATAAGAGTGATGGAGGAGATGGATGAGATCAGCCTGCGTCGAGGGCTCGAAGGATCCTAGCTTTCAGCAGCTACTAGTGACCTTACAGCCCGAACAGCTCCAAATGGGGCAATGACTGCAGATGGCAAGCATGATTATTATTCAGCATTCACGTTCTATGGCCTGACAGGCTTCGACCGAAAGGGAGGTTCCTGTGTTTATGGGTTGGAATGTGCTCAGCCAGCAGAGGATAAGGATGCAGGAAGCCATCACCGGGTCATATGGATGAAGAACCAGGGGGTTCCAAACAGATAGAGCAGGATCCAGTATCAAAAAGGCTATCGCGAGGGCTGGAAGCGCCACTTCCGCAAGTGTAGCCATCACCATTTGCCTGCTGGATTCCATGGCTGAAAATAGCGGCCCTCTTCGGTCTGCCTGTGGCCGCTCCTGCCACTCGCAGCCTTTGGATCGCCTCGCTGGAGAAATGAGAAGGGACATGCGCAGGAGGACTGGCCATCGAGCTCGCCCTGGAGCCGGACAGGCAGCCGTTCCAGACGACCGAGGATGCAATGAATGTTATGTCTGACCTCTGTCTGGCATTGGTCAGAAGCGCGCCATGCTGCCATGGTAATTGAGGGGTTGAACTCTTCTCCCTTCTCCGAGCCCACTGATTGGGCCGACGACGCGATGTCGACTAGAGCATTAGGATGCCTCTTGCGCCACAGCTGAGACCTCCTCCTCCGCCGCCGCTGCTTCTCGAGAGCGCGCAGCCGGTCTACTTTAGCAAGCGATGGGAGAGGTGCGGAAGGGAAAAGGAAGACGACCCTCGATTTGCGCTCCCAACACATCTACAAGTGCGACGACTGATGCTGCTACGGCTAATCTAGCATGTGCCCGCCGATGGCTGAACTGGTGAAGTTGCCGATGGAGCTCCTGATACCTAGGTCGATCACCTTACACCCTTGATCCAAGCAATCGCCGGTCTCTCGACTGCAAGTAGCTCCGCAATGCACGAAGCTCGAGCCTACGCCTGGTCCCGTCCCCGTCCCGGTTTCTCATTCTTTACATTGCGCAAGTTGACGATCTAATGATGTACATCGGGGCCTAGCCAGCCTTGTACGATCGCCCACTGTGCTTCCCTTACCTTCAACCTTTGCTTTTCCATCCGTGATAGGCTGGACGAAGCTGTGACTCGAGCAGCGGTGAGGCCTTCGCGAAATCCTCCATTCTTATTGATACGGGCGGAGCCGCACTTTGCATGAAATATCCACGGTATCATATCGTGGTCAAGGGCCATGTGATCGACCTTTTCGCACCAAGGTCGATCGAAACGTCGGTTCAAGGTGGACTGCAAGTGAAACCTTGTCAATAGCAACCCTGGTGTTGTGCCATCATGTCCAGTTCCAGTAAGGTTGATTGTACTGGTTGCAAGCCGGATGACTTCGAGTGCAGTCTCGGCGCTTAGATTCTTTCGTCGCTGACCTCAAGTGGCTCTTTTGCCGGGGAGATTAAGGTCCGGCCATACACAGGTGCTCCCTTTTGCCACATCCCCAACCTGACCTTGACAGCGGAAGGCAGAGCCCACATCCTCGACGTCTATTATGCGTCTGAGCTTTCTCTCCTTTGGTGGGGATCGTGTTCGTCTGCGGATGCGGAACCTACAGCGTTGAGCAGCAGGATACACAGGCGAGCTGCATGTGTCCGGGGTGTATTCAAGATCCCTGAGTCGTGGTGGCCCCTACAGCCCTCAAAGCCTTGAGGCTTTGGGGAGGTACCATAGCAGGCCACTCAAGTCTGAGGTGTTGCTTGATTTGCAGTGTTGCTTCTGGTGTTGCCGCCACCAAACTAGAGTGTCGCGTTACCGACCGTCGACAAGGAGCTTTCGCTTTCCCGGGTGCTTCGGAAGCTTACTCAGTGCAACGTAACTATCGGACACGCTTTACTCGGAACACAAGACACGAGACGTAATTAATCCATATGAAGCCGTGTCAGGTGATGCAAAGTGCGAAGGAAGACGTAGGGGAAGAGGTCAATAATAATAAGTATCCAAGCTGTGAAGATTGCAAGCATGTGGACAGAGGCTCCGCGTGGTGTAGCACAAACCCAGCGTGAAGGCAGATAATACCCGATCCAGTTATCTTGATATGGTCAACACATAACAGCACACACGGTTCAACGGCTGGTATTTCGAGAATGCGCTCGATATCAAGGGATCGAGTCCAACGCACCAGTCCGACAGCTAGGTATCTGACTCATTATTTGCAAATACAGCCTCGTGAAATTTCGGTATGGATAGACTCTTGACTATTCCTCGGAACCTGGGGACAGGATTCTGATGACAAATAAACGCGATAAACGATTATGCGTATCATAAGCGCGATACGGTCCAAAAAGTTTCGAAGAACCAACGTTCCGAACTTTATCCTACAACACTGACAATATGACGAGTCTCAAGAGATCCTTAGCATCAGACCCGTATGCCTCGAATATTTCGAGCAAGGTGTACGTGAGATCAACTAAGAGCGGCAAGGTGCAAAAGATTGTGCGCGAGGTGTATCTTCGCCAAGACATACCATGTTCATCAAAGCTGTGTTCAGCATGTCTAAAAACTGCACCGCGCGATGCCAGTGGGACATGTAAGTCTGAGTACCTACCTGTTGTCACACTGCTAACTTGAATCCAAGTGCCTCCTTTTGTCCTCTCAGACACACCGGCGGGCACGAAAGAATTCCCGCAAGGACATTACCTCGTACCCGATACCAATGCTTTGCTTAATGCAATGGACCTCTTCGAACACAACTCGGCATTCTACGATGTCATCATCCTACAGACCGTGCTTGAGGAATTACGAAATAGATCATTGCCGCTATACAATCGCCTGATCGGTCTTACTAAGAGTGAAGACAAACGATTTTATGTATTCTTCAATGACTTCCGATTGGAGACATATGTGACTCGGGAAGTAGGAGAATCTATAAATGATAGGAACGATAGAGCGGTCCGAAAGGCAGTTCACTGGTACAGTGAGCATCTCACACAATCTGTCAAGACAGCGGGACAGCGCAAAATCAATCCCGCGATTGTGATGCTGAGTGACGACAAGGACAACCTAAGCAAGGCTAAAGCAGATGGCATATCAGCAAGTTCGCTCGAGAAGTATGTTGCCGGTCTTGAAAATTCTGATCAATTGCTGGATATGATCAGTGTGGCCAAGGAGAATCGTGAAATGAAAGACGCAAATGCAAAAGCTGCAGAGAATCTTTACCAGGAATACTT
This sequence comes from Coleophoma crateriformis, assembly GCA_003369635.1. Taxonomy (NCBI): domain Eukaryota; kingdom Fungi; phylum Ascomycota; class Leotiomycetes; order Helotiales; family Dermateaceae; genus Coleophoma; species Coleophoma crateriformis. Next base: position 961,652 of record PDLN01000001.1, read on the forward strand.
TTCAGTCTCGAAAATGATGACGGGCGTTAAGAATGGCACATTACATCAAGGAATCTTCAACGTATCCCCATACAACTATCTCGAAGGATCAGTTCATGTTCCGGCATTCGACAAGTCGTTACTCGTTCTTGGCAGAGAGAATATAAACAGATCCGTTCAAGGCGATGTGGTCGTGATTGAGATTCTCCCTAAGGACCAGTGGAAAGAACCATCTACTAAGATTATCGAGGAAGATACCTTGAACAAAAATGAAAATCCAGATGCAGAAGATGGTGAACAGGTAGTCACCGAACGAGAGAGACGAGCCCTGCAGGAAGAAGTTAAGCAGGTTCACAGCAAAGGTACCGAGGGTCGGGCACAACCGACTGCCCGGGTTGTTGGTGTCGTCAAACGAAACTGGAGGCAATATGTTGGCCACATCGATGAATCGTCGGTCAGTCAAGCAGCCAAGCAAAGTCGAAAGCAGCAGATGGTCTTCCTGATTCCTATGGACAAGCGGATCCCAAAGATCCGTGTCAGGACTCGGCAAGCAGGAGAGATCATTGGCAAGCGAGTTTTGGTCACTATAGACTCCTGGGATCGGGATTCCAGATATCCGGTTGGCCATTTTGTGCGTTCCCTTGGTGATCTGGAGACAAAAGGGGCCGAGACGGAAGCTCTGCTTCTTGAGTATGATGTGCAGTATCGGCCCTTTCCAAAGGCTGTTTTGGACTGTCTACCAAAAGAGGGCCACAATTGGATTGTGCCACCCAGTATGGATGATCCAGGATGGGTAAACCGAAGAGACCTCCGTGGACTACAGATTTGCAGCATAGACCCTATAGGATGCCAAGATATTGATGATGCCTTGCATGCGCGACCCCTACCGAACGGAAACTTTGAAGTAGGCGTCCATATTGCGGACGTTTCGCACTTTGTTAAGCCTAATAATGCCATGGACGCAGAAGCTAGCATCCGAGGAACTACGGTCTACTTGGTTGACAAGCGTATCGACATGTTACCCATGCTCTTGGGAACAGATCTCTGTTCTTTAAAGCCGTACGTTGAACGCTATGCCTTCTCAGCAATCTGGGAGATCACACCAGATGCTGAGATCGTCAACTCAGAATTTACGAAGTCTGTTATCAAATCTAGGGAAGCATTCAGTTATCAAGATGCTCAAAACCGAGTAGATGACGCATCTCAGCAAGACGAGCTGACTACAGCTATGCGGACACTGTTGATGCTGTCCAAGAAATTCAAGCAGAAGCGCATGGATGCGGGAGCACTTAGTCTTTCCTCTCCAGAAGTTAGAGTTGAGACGGAATCGGAGACTTCGGACCCCATCGATGTTAAGACCAAGGAACATCTCGATACCATGTCTCTTGTTGAAGAGTTCATGTTGCTCGCCAACTGCAGTGTTGCTGCTAAGATCTATGACGCTTTCCCACAAACTGCCATGCTTCGACGCCACGGCGCCCCTCCAAAGACCAACTTCGAAGAGCTCGCCAACCAGCTTAAGGTGAAGCGTAATCTGGAGTTGAAGACAGACTCTTCCAAGGCACTCGCAGACTCTCTCGATGCATGTGTGGATCCACAAGAGCCGTTTTTTAATACTCTCGTCCGCATCATGGCAACACGTTGTATGATGTCTGCTGAATATTTCTGCTCAGGAACACAAGCCTACCCAGAATTTAGACATTATGGATTGGCATCTGAGATCTACACGCATTTCACCTCGCCAATTCGCCGATATGCAGATCTAGTAGCCCACAGACAATTAGCCGCCGCTATCGACTATGAGCAGCTTGACGCATCAGTACGCAGCAAAGGCAAGCTAGAAGCCGTATGCAAGAACATCAATGTGCGACACCGTAACGCACAGCAGGCGGGACGAGCATCTATTGAATACTATGTCGGGCAAGCACTCAAAGGCCGTATCGTCGAGGAAGAAGGCTTCGTCATGAAGGTCTTCTCCAATGGCTTTGTGGTCTTCGTGCCTCGCTTCGGTATTGAGAGTTTGATCCGCCTGCGCGATCTTGCTGACATCGAACCTGAGAGTACCTTTGATGCTGAAAATTACATCCTCAAAACTAGTGGAAGCCGCGAGGTCGAGGTCGAGCTGTTCGAGAAAGTCGTCGTTCGAATCAGTGATGTTGTGGAGGAGGGAACGGGTAAGCGGAAGGTGAAGTTGGAACTTGTCAAGACGGGCAGTAAATAGACAGCGTAATACTTCTTTTTGGTACACCAGAAGGAAGGTATCGGAGACCTCAATATATCCATGTACTAGTCAAAAAAGAGAAAGAAACACACACACACAAACACCAATAACCCTACCAATGACGATCTCGATCGAACGAATTCAAGTCAAAAAGTCTAGAACTTCTATCTCTTCCTCCCACACACTCACGCATCCACTACAAAATCCAATTCCTTTGTCATGCACTTACTCATACTTTATCCATCAAATGCCCCAACTCCCGTCTCAGCCCTGCAATATCAGACACTCTCGTCCGCAAGACTAGAACCACCCAGCTCATGATTCCCACATGCTTGAAACAGCTACAAATTGAGTTCCCTCTCCCTTCGCATCATAGAACCCAAAGCCCGAAGGCAAACAGCCATGCCTCATCATAACCTTCCTCACTTCCTTCCGTCCACGCGCAACCCTCGTCTATCTCTCGTTGTCGACGCCGGAGTAGGTAACCGAGCGAAGTCTGTTCTAGTGCTTCGGTGACGTTCCCCCCGGGGCCGTATCCGGCATCTCCATCAGTCGTAGACGGACGCGAAGGAGAGAATTCGCGGTTCTAGAATTCCACAAGCACGCCACAGATGTGGCAAAGGTCTGGACCTCCTCCAGCGGTTACTAATGCTCCGAAAGGATGCCCGCCATAAACCCTACCTCCGTGGCAGGCGAAGCAGGAGCCCGAAGAACCCGGCAGAATTGGACATCCAAAAGAGCTCAAGCTCCTTCACATGTCTGTACGAGCGACGGATTATTGAGTAATACAAATTCGGGGTTGTTAGGGGCACGAGAAGGATGTCCACAATAACAACGAATTATGACGAGACTTTTGGTAAACCAGTTGGGCATCTTATAACGAAGAAACCCACTAGGATTCTTTTGTCTTAAAATATATATTTTTCCGCCTCTCAAAGGATGCGATTCTCTAACCAAGTGAGACACGTTTGGGTATCATAAAATAGTTCTTGTCAATGACAATTTTCTGTTTTGTTGAGGCCAACTATACCACGCGGCTTCAAATACCAAACCAACCTTGGCTATGCAAAAGCCCAATGTATGCGCCATATCTCAGATGCACCGATCCCCGGCGTGTTTGCGGATTTGTCCTCTTAGACCTCATTACTAGGATATTCGACCTTGGTTGTAGCGTTAAACTCCTCCTTGATACTTCTTACACTAACAAACCGGGTGATGATGTTCAAACTACCGGCCTTATCGTTGGTGCCACTGGCTCTGGCTCCACCGAACGGCTGCTGACCCACCACGGCTCCAGTGCTCTTGCAGTTGATGTAGAAGTTTCCGGCGGAGTTACGGAGAGCTTCCTCGGCGTACCGGATAGCGGTGCGATCTCGTGCAAAGATTGATCCAGTAAGTCCGTACTCGGAAGTTGTGTCGACGAGCTCGCAGACCTGTGCAAAGGATTCAAGTGGTGCGGCATCATCATAGACGTAAATGGTAAGTATTGGGCCGAAGAGTTCGGTTGAGAGGAGTTTGTGGTTGGGATTGGTGGTTTGGTAAATAGTTGGATGGATGAAGTAACCCTTGGAGGAGTCGTGTTTGCCTCCCACGAGTAATTCGAGATCTGTGTCGTCCTTCGCCTCATCGATTACTCCGGACAGCTTCTTGAATGATGCAGCGTGAATGACTGGACCGATGAAGTTGCTATGATCTGTTGGAGGACCTATCTTTAGGGCAGCAGTCTCCTTGACAACAATATCCTTGAATTGGGGCCAGAGAGACTTTGGAACGTAGACTCTGGAAGTAGCACTACACTTCTGTCCTTGGTATTCGAAGGCTCCACGAACAGTTTGTATGGCGGCATTCTCAACATCGGCTGAAGCATGGATAAGATGGAAGTTCTTGCCTCCAGTCTCACCTACAATACGTGGATAATTCGCATATGTGCCGTTAGCCACTCCATTCGCAATCTGACCGTACAGCTTGCGGAAAACTCCAGTACTGCCGGTGTAGTGAAGTGCTGCAAATTTCTTGTGGGCCAAGACAACTTTGGTAACCTCCTCTGGATTACCAGGTACAAATTGGATGACATTCTTGGGCAAACCTGCCTCGAGAAGGATGTTGTACAGTAGCCAGTTTGAAGCAATTGACGAGTCAGAAGGCTTCCAGACAACTACGTTACCCATCAGCGCCGGAGCACCAGGTAAATTGGCAGCAATAGCAGTGAAATTGAAGGGTGAGACGGCATAAACAAAACCCTCGAGGGCACGGTACTCGGTACGATTCCATACACCAGCCGAATTATGTTGTGGTTGTTGTGCATAGAGCTCTTCGGCATACTGGACGGTGAATCTCAGAAAATCGACCAGTTCCGCGGCGGAATCGATTTCCGCTTGCCATGCGTTCTTGCCCTGGCCAAGCATTGTTGCGGCCATAATGTCATATCTGTATTTGCCAGCGATTAAGTCTGCGGCCTTCAAGAATACCGCAGCTCTGTCTGCAAATGGGAGCGCTTCCCATGCTGGCTTCGCTGCAAGAGCAGCATCAATGGCTGCCGAAACGTCAGATGGCGATGCGTTAGAGTAAGAAGCGATGGTAGAGGCATGATCTGAAGGGTTGTGTTGTGTGGTGATGGTGGATGTTTTGATCTGCAGCAATGTTTAAAGCTATCCTAACAGCTAGACATAAGGATCTTTCGCACCTCTTTGCCTCCTACAACAATGGGCACATCTAGTGGGGTCTTTTTTTGCAAGCTCTCAAGAGCTGCGGTCAAGCCAGCACGCTGTGCAGAGCCTTTGGCATAATGATGCTAGACGGTGAATTGTCAGTACAAGCAAAACTAAAGCTGAAGCTCCTCATGCACCCAACTCACATTCGGCTCATTGACCACCTTTGGGATCTTGAACGACGCAAACGTGGACAAGTTCTTCGAGTTGCGGGGTATCTTAGTGGAGAATTGGGAGCATCGACTGAGCGAGCAAGGCAAGCTTTTCAGGCCTTTGGTCGCCATGGTGAGATTAAGCAGGAGAGGTCGCAAAAGGAGTGAAGAGAAAAGTGCACACGCAAAAGGAGGTGAAGCAGCAGCAGGATTCACCTGTAGTGCGTAGCTGTCTGATTTATGTATCTGCCAGGAATGGAGCAGAAAGGTATCGGAATCCGATAGAGCATGGCGATAAGCTACCGAGTGGGGATTTGTGTGTGGTTGGACGCGGCTCAGTGCTGATACGGCTGTCTGGAACTCCACACTGGCTGCTATGGCCGGGGTGTACCTGCTGCAGAGCTGTGAACTGACGGAATGCGAAGCCATCGCTGCGGCTTCGCTTTCCGTCGTCTCCATTTGACTTGCTTCAAAGACAATTGCAATTCTCATACCTAAAACACATTCGTGATATTTGTAGCTGTCGCTCCCATAACTCGGCAAAGTGGAGAGACACTGATAAGTCACACACATGTCACGACGCCGGTTCTGGAAATTGGAAATGCATACGTGATGACACCTTTCTATTCCGATGGAGAAACTGTTCATACTGATACATGCAGCCTGCAACACCCAGCAGGGACCGACCACATAAATTGGAAGCCATGCTAGCCACCTCCAAGAATGGCCCACCATCGTATTTCCGTCCTTCCTTCAATCCCTTTCCCACCTCCTGATGCGCCTTTGCTTCATTTAAAAGCGAGTGCCTTTAGCCCTCGATGACAAAAAGTGAAAATTTGTCTTCCCATGATTCTGTTCTCTCTTTTCGGGTATATCTCTCTCCCCCTCTTGCTTAATCAAAAGTTCAGCATTAAACAGGACTCGACACTTTTCAGCAGTGTCGTTATTACATTAAGCGAATGGCGATGCGACGCTCTGTGCTACTCTTCCGAGGGCGGTACTATACAAGGAAATCGCTGAAGTACGCTTGACAACAATAGATCAAAAATAGTGATAAAAATACAGTTGATCTCGGGGCACTAGATCAGGAACTTTTGGCTCGACACTCGGCATGGAGCTCGATGGTGAGCGAACGCGGTGTCGATGCATAGCGAGGGAGACCATTGCGAAGACGTTCACTTCTCGGTGAAGTCTGCAGGAGTGCTGTTCGAGAACTGGAAGGTCTTTTGTTTCTGACTTGGCGATGATCCAGGTACGAATCCAGGGCCGCATTGCTGAAGAGAGTCGGGAAAGGTGTATTCAGCATTCGCAGAAGAACCAAGCGTGTACTGGGGAGAGTCGTTCGGGAACATGAGATTTTGGTTGAATTCGCCGAATGCGGGAGTCACAGGCTGGCTTGCCGACAAGTACGCGGGTGTTTGCATATCCATGTGAAATTGAGTTGGAAACTCATCATGTGCTGGCGTGAAGAGAGGCTCGTCGTTCATGTTATACTTCCACTCATTGCTAGACATGAACCACATGTTCGGAGCCGGAGTGTCTGGCGGTGAGGTTAAATTGACGTCACCATCGCTTTGGAGAAGATCATGGCCAGAGCCGTTGAACATGTAGTTCATGTGACTCTCAGGTGACGAGGATGATCCGTTAGTACTGCTTCTCACGGTCATCTCCAATGGTGACATGGGAGTTGGTGGAGCTAAGCTACTGTTCAGAGATGATCCAGCCGTCAGTGATAAAACCTGTGGTGTTGTGTGATAGTTTCGCTCCATAACATCAGTCAAAAACTTCGCATCGATTGGTGAGCGTTGTGCCGAGCGGATCCCGGCCTTGTAAATGCGTCCAGACATGACTGCGTTGTTGCCCCCAGCAGAAGCGATGCGACGCATTGGACTAGAACTAGGACTGGCCAATGGTCGTCGGAAACTTTCAGCTTGAGATACAGTTCGAGGTCCTAATTGCGGGCGGCTACGGATAGTGTCCATTCCTAATGCAGCCGGCCTGTGTTGAACCTTCTTCCTTCGAGCCGCAATGTCCATTGGCGGAGGAGGCGACCTGAAAGAACCTGATGCTGGCGGCGATAGTGAGTTCTCGGTGGAGTGCGCATCGTCAGCCAGAGTCGATCCCGACGAGTCTTCTGGAGTTTGGCTGCTGGCGAGAGAGAGTAATTGCGAAGGGAAAGCGGTCATCATTTGGGGGGACATGGTAGCAGGCTCGGAAGCCATCGGGAATCCCGTGAACATTGTCGGAGTATCGTTCATGACTGGCGAGGGTGAGAAGCCATCTACGGAATGTGGTGCTTCGTATGGAAGAAGGGAAGGTGTGTCGCTGTATAAAGTATTCTCGAAGCGAGGAACCGAATTGGCAGCAGGGAATCGGGCTCGATCAACACTTGGTCCACTATGGATCACTAGAGGGCCACCGAAATGTGGGAGGTTGTCATTCGGTCTGATGAACCCTTCATGGAACTCTTGCTGCGAAATAGCTTGAGCAGCAGCCATGGTTCGTTGAAGTGACTCTAAGCTGGCTTCAGTGGGATCACTGTACCTTGGGTTATAGGGTGCTGTCGCAGGAGGAGGACCAGATATTAAAGAATATGACTGTTGGGGGACGGATGCCACACTGCCTTCGTCGTACACGGCACATGGATTGAAGAAATCTGACGAGTCGTCGTCTGTGTACCCCAGAGCCTCCCGCTGTCCAGCTTCGTAGGCCTCTTGCTTCTTCTCTTGCTTACGCTTAGCACGTCGGTTCTGAAACCAGTTCTAGAGGAGTCAGCTCATACTCAATCAAGTGCCCGGGGGGGTATGAAGCGATGCTTACGTTAATCCGAGAAAGATCCACGCTCATCTGTTCAGCGAACTGCTTCTTTGTATTCGTCGTAGGCTTTGGGTTCTTCTGAAACTCTCGCTCTAGCAGTTCGACCTCGTCCTTTCCAAGACGTGGTTTGGTCTCGGTCTTTTGTTGAACGGGCATGGCGATCATAGGGGAGTGGTTGTCGTAATGTCGGTCGAAAGCAAGTTGATGTGAAGGCAGATGCTGAAGAGCTTGGTGGTGGGAGTAATGCTGCTCATATTGAGGGATCTGGTGGAAGTGATGATCCATGAATGTTTATTGGCTTCGACGAGCCAGGTCTGGTAACAAGTGCTGATTCGACCGATCGAGGTACCGGTAAGGTTTAGGAGACTTCCCAAGGAGTCTCGGCTTCCAGAACACGACGATTCCAAAGTCAGATAGTGGAGTGACGTTGGACAAAGGACATATGGATGTGAGATGACTGTAAGTGAATGCTTGTTTTCCGGTTCGTTTCGTCTTGTTGATGTCCGATGTTTCGAGCGAGCGCGAACGAACGAGCGTATATGGAAGGAAAAGGTGAAGTAATTGCACGTGTGGGCGATCGAGAGGTACACTAAGAAAAGGAGCGAGGAAGACCGGAGGTCGAGTCGAAGGAGAGTAAATAGTTGGAAGGATCAGACGCTTGAGAGAAGAACGAAGTCGATGGCGCGTCGTTGCCGTTATAGAGCTGGAGGATCCGGGTCCGACCGCAATTAATAGCGAGGGCAAATTAGACGATCAGAGCACCGGAGCGGTACGATAGTATGACCTCAGAATATCAAGGCGCAAGGAAGACTGAACGAAGGGATGAAGAGGGCCGCTTCAAGATAATTAAGAGTTAGAAGGGAGCACGAGAGGGATGGGGGAAGTGGAGATGTTGGAAAAGAAGGGTCGCTCACCTTAACGCTTGGTTTTGGGCTGCAGATCCGGGCTGTGGCTCTCCAAAGAGGACGAACCTGGGCGCACAACACACACAGGGTTGGTGCCAGGAACGGCCGGCGAATAAGAGGGGACAGGTGATGGGCAGCTCGGGGTGTCTACAACAGGAGAGCAGCGAGTGCACTTTAATTATAGATTATTATGAGACGAACTGCCAGAAATGCAAAGCGGATGACAATGCGACTGAGACTGGGGAGAGATAGGACGAGAAAAAGGGGACGAGAGGGGAGCGCCGGCCAAAGAGTATATAATCAGAATAAGCGCAGGACAGAGCCGTGAGAGATCTCAAATCTGCTGGAAAACCCCTCGCCGTTCTTGTCGAGGACCAGAATCCGACCTGTGCTGATGTGGCTTGGCCCGCGGTTCTGTGTTTTCTTGGTGCCTCTTGGACACAATTTCAGCGTGCTGCGCGTGCTCGACCCCTGCTCCATCGGTGGGACGCTTCTACCAAAACAAAAAGCAGCAAGCCTAGCAAGCAGGCATCGTGGGCCTTTCGGACGATGCCCATGCCTTGGTTCGGCTCCCCTGTCTTGTCACTTCCATCCCCGGCGAGCCAGCAGTGAGAGCCGGCGATGCAGCCAATGGGGCTGGCTTGTCCATGACCAGTTGCATCTCATCTCATCGACATCGCCCTCGGTCTGCTTGGGCTCGAGTGCTAGGTGTTGAGACCAGACGAGCGACTACGCTCCTCCCGGCGCATGCAGTGCCCCTCGGTCGTCCGGTGTGTCTCTGGACTCAAGGAGGCGCTCGCTACGAGAGATTCGCTCACAAAACGACGGGACTACGGTTGAGTGCAGTGCGCCGGCCGAGCACCCAACTCAGGTACAGCAGGGATCCCGTTTCCAAACCCTCAATCATTTCCAGCCAGCTCGGCTTGCCTCTCAGCCAGAAACAGCCCGTGCTTTACCCTTTCGAGCCCCTCTTCGACTTTTCAGACGAGTGAGCGCTGCAGTGGCACCAGGTCCGCACGGAGGCCTTCTTCCTTCATGCAGGTGCCTTCGCGCTGGCTCCCAGCCCTCGGCGGCCACTTCAGCAGCACCTCGCCGCCGCTGAAGTCCGGCCCCCAGCGCATAGCTCGACCGCTTCACTGGCCGCCTTCTCTTCAGGCTCACGACGGTCTGTCCTCTCCGAACTGCAGGTGTGGTAGGGGGGGGACTTAGGTAAAGCCGCAGCAGCTGGCCAATGACGATTAGGATGCGCACCCGCACACTCGCCTTTCTTCCCCGCCGTATCTGACACATTAGTTCTCGGGACTTAAGGTTGAACGCGAGGAGAGACGAAGGGCAGGGAAGGCTGCTGAACAAGCAAAGTGCAGATGCGATGGAGTTTGTGTGAGGGTGTTGTGGACGGGACGTCTAATTTTAAAACTTGCGCCCTGGCGTGCAGCGCTGCATAAGAACGAACGCACCAGTCCTGGGAGCTTTTCCATCAATGACAACCGCACAACAACGGTAGGTCAGACCTAACGCACTGTTGCGTTGTACCTCATGCGCTCGTCTTCCCAGCAATGGGTTTGGGGGGAGTGCGAGCAAGTAATCGGAAGCAGCAGAGCTGGACACCGGCAAGTTGCGCGGAGGAGCCCAGGTGGTGGGGTAGGAGGGCGGGCATCGGCGACTTGGTTGGGCGAGGGTGTCCCGGTCGCCAGTGGCCTGTCGTGTCGCCATGTCGTTCACGAGATAAGCTTGTCGCTTTCCCATCGGGCGTAGCGCACGCTTTCGGCCTTGGCCTCGCGCGCTCTGTCTTGTGCGAAGGTAAAGGATGGGCAAATGCAGCCGGAAGATCCCTTTACCCTTTCTCCGGACGCTACGATGACTTTGGATGCGTCCGATGCAGAGTGTTCGCGGAGCTCATGTACCTGCTAGGGCAGACGGCAAGTGATCATCCCGCGTCCAGACTGCGGATCGGGCAAGGCACTGGACTTTGCACAGGCTTTTGGCCCCGGCGGACAACGAGTGGCCGCCCAGAACTCCCTTCCGGGTCTGCTGCTTGTGCAAACTGTTCTGGAGATGTACGAAGGAGCTGCAGTACAGGTCATCCTCGTTGCAGTATGCAGCACAGTGCGGAGAGGTGGCGGACGCTATGCCGGAAAGTGCGTCGTTTACATCGACCGAGGGTACATCCATGCCTTATCTCTGGGACTCTGCGTGAGACGACTCAGCTCGTCTGGTCAGACTTGATCGGGGAAGAAGGGTTCGCCATTCCCTAATGCGGCGATGCTTGAGAGGAATTTTGGATGCGAGAGGACTGGCTACACTTGGGGGCGTGTTCTGAAGCCATTTTCAAGCCTTATCCCAGGCATCTGGACTCCCACCCTTCTCGGAGGTTTGGTCCGTGGGGCTGTCTGGGCTTCGCTCGTGAAAGCGTTCTCTAGACATAGCTCACCCTCGTCGAGTAATCACTTAACATGGTGCGCATAAGTTGACAGCTCTGATGAGTTACCCGCTAAACTTGTTGAAGCTTTTTCTTTTCGCTAGCATCCCACCGGCATGATGGTCAGCATCATCAGGCTGATGACCATGACGATGATGATGAGAGCTCCCCATGCTTCTTGGGGGCTTGACTAACTCGCCTCTACATGCCTACTGTAATGGACTTCTAATGGAAAGGTCTCAGAAGCCAAGGCATATGCCGCTGGCTGTTGAGCTTGGTTCGATGCACAGGGAGCAAACAGCATTTGGGAAGTCGAAAGCGCACCGCAGCCGCACAATACTGTAGCAAAGCGAATCCGAATCGCCGTCCCAGAGTCGGCAAGAGAGAGAAGGTTCCCCCGCTCCAATCCCGGGAGGCCAAGAGGGGAGGATGGTTCTGCCTCTGGACCCAGGTCTGGTGGGATTGCCCTTGGCTTCATTGGTTGGGCGATGCTCGTCTGCCCAGCAACCCTTGTGCTTCCCGAAGGATTTCTTCGCTTTCCCCTGTTGTGAAGGCTGTGGAACCCTGGCGAAGCGCCCATCCTGAGGAAAATCATCGTGGGCAGCGAGGATGGGCTGGCTACGCTACTCCCACAAGATATCGCACACCGGGTCAGCCTGCCTGCCTGCCTGCCTGCAGGCTCCTAAGTACCTCAGTCCCAGCGAGCGTATCATACGGTGAGACCGCAGCGCATGTTGACTCGACTCACTGCTGCACGGGTGGAAAACATACTGCCCATGAACAAACCTTGGTCGCGGCGTTTTCTTCGTTGCAAACACCTGCCCACCAGCCCTCGCTGGCCATGGGTCGCGGCATCACGAAGATGTTTGTTCCCCCTTGCTTGTCTTTATCCCCTCGGCGACCTCGGTCTGTCAGAAATCATATTCGACAACTGGAAAGGGGCGTCCTGCCACGTGGCTATTACAATGCCATAAAGGGCGGCTGCAGGTACAAGGGACGAGGCACGGGAAGCTCGTTGTTGTGCAGCCCGATGCGATACCTCAATTCTAAAGTTCGACTACCTCATGTTATGCTTCTTACAATGCTGGCTTGTTGCTTGTCTTGATGCTCATGACCCGACATTCAGCTCCTTCCCGAAGACTCGGATGGAGTCTGCAGTCTTCTCACCACCATCATCTATGATGCGTGCATGTCGTGTTGCTGGGTTCGGCGCCTTGCTGCTGTTGCCTGCGATCATCAAAGATGTCAGTTCTGCCGCTTTCAACTCGTATTTTGACTCGTGCTGTACTCTCGTTGAATCTGCATCTGCACCTCTTCTTCTTTGCCTCGCATCACTATCTAACAGTCAGGTAGAGCATGCAAAACAGGGTGAACACAATGTCGTAGAATGCCGCGTTGATCGGTCTTGAGTATTGACTCCCGTGACCTGGCGTTCAGTACTGTACATCCCTTCGCCCTTGGTCGAATTTTGAGATAGACAATCGTCTCCCAGCCTTCCAAATCCTTTCATCATGACGTTAGGTAGCGTGTTTGATGATGATGCTTTACTCATTTCCTGGCCTTCCCTTCCTCCGGCGCATGTCCAATATATGCTGCATTATCTCTCCCTTCTCAATTTCTTAGCGGCAAAAACCTGCAATCTCCTTGCAATATTTTGGATTCCTTGCAGTACCACTCGAGGACGGTACTCAAGACCTCGGGTGCAATCTATTTCGTCTTCTCAAGCTGTCCTTCGCTTCTAAGTCTCACGGCGAGCTGCATACACTGCCCATGAGTGTCCCCGATTTCAAAGCACGCTTCCGTCCCAGCATTCCTTAGGCCACACAGAGTTCTACCATCGACCAAAGCCTTGGATCTTGTTCCCCTGGCGCTACGGCTTGTTACATCGGCGTCACTGGCAAGATTACACCAATCTCAGACTTCAGATCGCTGCTTTACTCCCATCCTTTGCCCTGGACATCTAGAGCAGCCGTTTCAACCGTTTGGTGGTGGCAAGGAGAGCGCGAGATCAAGTCCACCACCGGAGTTATACTAGATCACAACAGTATATCCGCCGCATCAGGCAAGCTCTGTTTTTCAACGTCAGATCGTCAGGTTCGCTTGTTGCCTTCCCTTAGCACTAAGATTCCATTAGTACAGCCTCTGCTTATTCTACAAGATACTCACCAAGCTTTGCCTTTTCCGGCGAGAAAACGAGCAATCTCGTTATTTCAAAAGTCTCTAGAAGGGCTGCTCCACCTTCTAGCTGACATCTCCCGCCATTGGGAAATGTCCACCGGCTGGCTGATGGTAGATCATGGGGAATTTAACAGAGTTTAGACGGCGTCGCCACCCTATGTAGGGGTCCAGGAAAGGTCGAACCTTGGTCAAGCAGCCAAGGCTAAATTCTCCCCAGCTTCGTGGCTGTCGCAGCTTCAATCTCATCGGACTACAGATAAGAATCGGCAGCAGTGAGGAGAATTTCGAAAGGCTAGGCCAATCTTGTAAGGGCGATGACGAATATTATCTTTTTGACCAGTGTTTCCAAAGGTTAACTCGTGCGAGGTGAGGGAGAATCTCATCTGGTTTAGACTCTCCAACGTCTTCGGGTCAGCTTCAGCTTGGTTCAACTATGGTTGCCGTCGAATACGTGGTAGTTTGCCACGTTAGTTTGGGATGGCGGTACACAATTGAGTAGGCATGGTAGACTACCAATCCTCAATCACAAGCCGTGATGACGATGAAAATGGAGAGTAAGGAAGTTTGAGATACTTTCTTATAAGCGATGAGCCAATGAACGATTCACCACATACAGATCTTCGCTCTAGCACCCACAGGATCTTCACTCGAGCTGAACGGAGCCCCCTCTACTGCAAGGATTATAGGAAACCAAGATCTGGTGACTTCGCATTGGTGGGGTCGTGGCAGATCACCTCCCACGTATCCCTGGTTCACTAAATAAACTGTTTTCCCTTGCGATCTGCATTCGAGCTTGGACATCCCCATGGCATTTACGGGACTGTACACCTAGGCACCCGAGCCGCGAGCCTTGTGGTTTCTTTTTCGCATGGGTGCCTGTTGCATGAGCATTTAATATTTGTAAGGAAAGATCTGCATGGCAGTGCGGCTCTATTCCAGCTTCCGAAGATAGTGTTACCGGGGTGTAAAGAAGAAGCAATTCACACTTCACACGGTTCGTTGGCATCCAGCTTAAATCGCCTAGGGTGATAGACAGTTGAATCAGCTGTCAAGCGCATGAATTCTACTTTATTTATATCAATGCGGAGATGATATTGCTGCAAAGCCAGCTAGTAATTCGTCTTCGTTGTTGCCTCTTCATATTATGAAAAGCGAGGCTGAGCTCTTGGATTAACGAGCCAATTCAGGGAATGATGACGGTAAGTTGTGACTTGGTCCTCTAAAGTCTCGATGTATTCAAGGATAAACTCGTAATGGGAAACAAGGCATAATTAGTTTAGATGATGCCATATCATGGTTCCTATGCATAGCTATTCTTACTGCGCCGCTTACTTGCATTGATGGGACCGAGCTCGACTTCCAATGATAATAAGTATGGCTGTAAGTATCAGTACAATTATTCAGAGCCTCAAATGCAAATACAGGAGCCTATAGAGGCAAGATGCTTCTCATTCGTGACAAGCAGCTTTGGGGTATGTAGGTTGTTCTGTCCCTCCGCAAGCTGCAGCTTGTTTTCATCGCTATATGCGAAGTCATAGAAAGTGCTTTCTCTGTGCAAGAGTGCGAAGTCATAAACGGACCACCTCTTCTGACAGTCAAGCATTGACTATGATAACCAGCCTCCACTGAGATTAAGTTACAATGGCCTTCTCAAAAACATGCACTTCAATGTGTGCTTCTGATATTTCGACTCGTTACCGGCAAGGTTCTTTTAAGGATGTGTGGTCTAGATGGAGGAGAACCAGTGCTAGGCAAAATCCTCACACTGCAGATGGTTCACACATCACACACCCTTTCATACTCTCTTCAGTATCGTTTATGTCACCTGGGTATTTCGGGTGGCCTTCTAATCCCAGGCCGCTTTGTATTTTTCTGACAAGAAATTTACAAGATTCTAAAATTGTGCATTAATCACAAGTTGTTATTCCCTCCAGTCTCATCTTCCTTGAATGATACTTGAGTAGAGCCCAAGGTGAATTAATATTTCAATAATAGCGCTGCTCCACCATGTGAACATCTCAATCAATGGGGAGTTTAACTCTGTCCAGATATAGATGACTGTAGTTGGGATTTTCCAGCCTCGGAACTCTCGGTTCAGATGCTTGTTGTCACACAGGAAATGCTAGCAAGTACGTAGTCCGAGGGTCCTATATGCCATCCACGGCTTAGCCAACACTGGGAGAATTGTGTTTGGGAGCCCATAAATGGGAGCAGAGGTGCTCGGGAGAATATTTTGGTGGCCAAATAGTTATCAAGATTCTCATTACCTATGTGAAAACTGCCTCTACGTGAGTCACTGCTTTTCAAGATTCAAGATGAGATTCCAAGGCGTTTCATGAGGTAGCAAGCACGTTTATTTGGAAGTGATCGTCGATGTCTGTCAAGAGGGTAAGATGAGCTTAATCATCTCAAAGGCATTTTTACTCCAGTATAACACTTAGTTCTGACAAGCCCCCCTTTCAGCCAAAGGGAGCCGAAGGAAGCCTCAACCCAAAACTCCACATAACAATGGCGGTAAGAAATGTAAGTAACTGGACCATATATGTCTGGGAAAAATTCTTTGGGACCCCCCCCCCCCAAGAGGCGGATGGGCGAGTGGTAATTGAGCAAATTCAAAGCTGGGATTAGGAACCAATACCGGTCTAGGTTCTGTTGAAAATTTTACGTCAATGATGATCTATATTTGTCTACGCTGTGTATGTTCTCTCCTTCCCTGTGGGTGATACCCTTAATTTTCTCCCGCCCGCTTCCCTAACGTTACGACTTGATAACCAGAGCATCCTTGATCTCAAGTGTAACACCATTCTCTACACTGCTGCTTACTAGCTTAACACTCCTCAAATCTTGCACGATCCAATCCGCTCCAGCTTCGACGACCTGCTCAACAGTATGGCTGGTAACGACACCAAGCACCTTGCAACCAGCAGCCTTTCCTGCTCGGATTCCAGCAGGACTATCCTCCAAGACTAGAACCTCCACCCCTTCTTTCAATCCCAGTTTTTCTCTACCCATCAAATAGCAGGTAGGATCTGGTTTACCATTGGGTACGTCTTCAGCTGTTACCAAGTGCTCTGGTGTAGGAAGTTTGAGTACCTCGAGCCATCCTGTTACCAGAGGGTTGGTTCCTGATGTGACGATGGCCCATGGGGAGGATGCATCTGTTAAGGAGGCTAGGAGTGCTCTTGCTCCCGGGATCTCAGCCGCATCAGCCCCGTACTTCTTGGGTAACAGTCCTTCCATATGGCAGATATCTTCACGTGAGATCAGGTGTCAGTTTATGGAACCTTTCATACCGAACAGTAGATCAGGGTAAGACGTGGGTACGTACATTCCCAATTAGCCTTCTCCGGGCTCAGTTTTGCGAGAACGTCGATTGATCGTCTGCCATGAGAAGTTTGTAGGATGACATCGGGGTCAACTCCAAGTTCGGCTCCGATGCTAAGAGGGACGATCAGGACCAAGGTCTGTCAAGTGAGAATGGTGGCTCTTACGTGTGCCAATGCTTAACAACAGCATCTGTAGAGTCAATGATAGTACCACTGTACTGCTGTTAGCGACACTTTGTCCACGGTGTAGACAGTCTCGAAATGGCTTACTCCATGTCAAACAACAATCCCTTGAAAGTGACCCTCTCAGGAGGCGCTGAATAATCTGGTGCTGGTCCGGTAGATCCCATGGTTGGCTTGATTCTTCTTCTCTTGCGAATGTCAATGTACAGGTATGTTCTTCGATGCGGATCTTGCTAACCTTTATATACAAGAAGCCAGCGGCCGATGTAACTAAGCCGCTCGACTGAGTTGCCCCGCGGAGTGGCTCGATCCGGCAGGTCAGCCGAAGCGGAGTGCATTTTGGGAAAGTCCGTTCTCCTTCGCTACAAAAATTTCAGCGATAAGATCTCACAAACCGCTTTTTCCTAAAGCGTATCACCACCCAAAGCAAAACGCAGCACCACCACGATGCCAGGAAAACCTGGAAGTAAGTAGCGCTAGTCATTGTTATGATGCAAAGTGCTGACTGAGATGGCTATTAGAGCCAAAGAGCAAGCGCGTTCCGGTGCGCCTGCGACACAAGATCGAGAAAGCTTCTGTAGCAAAGCAGAAGAAGGCTAGAAAGGCAGCGAAAACCAACCCAGAATGGAGATCACGACTAAAGAAGGACCCTGGAATCCCGAACCTGTTTCCTTATAAGGATAAGATCCTGGCGCAGATTGAGGATGACAGAAGAAGAAAGACCGAGGAGGCAGCCAAGAGGAGAGCAGATGCAAAGGCCACCAAAACTGGAGAGAAGACTGGCGAGCAGATTGAGAGGGACGTCGAGGCCAGAATGGAGGGCGTCGAGGTCGACGACGAGGATTTCATGGATGAGGATATTGGGTCGGATGACGAGGACGCCAATCCTATGGCTGCTCTGCTTGCTAGCGCCAAAGCCGCAGCTGCTCAATACGACGACGACCTTGAAAGTGGCGATGAGATGGATGAGGATGACGAATCTGGTTCTGAAGACGAAAATGAGGACGGCACCAGACTTGACGGTCTGCCTACGCGCAAAGATGGGTCGAGAAAAGCCTTTGACAAGATCTTCAAGCAAGTCGTCGACCAGGCGGATGTCGTTCTCTACGTTCTCGATGCACGCGATCCCGAAGGGACAAGGTCAAAAGAGGTCGAGAGAATGGTCATGGCTGCTGCAAGTGGTGGAAAGCGATTGATCCTGATCCTCAACAAGATCGATCTCATTCCGGCACCAGTCTTGAAAGCTTGGCTTGTGCACCTTCGACGATATTTCCCAACCCTTCCTCTCCGAGCCTCTGGTCCTGCAGCGAATGCACACACCTTCAACCATAAAGATTTGACAGTTCAGAGCACTTCTGCCACACTTTTCAAGGCCCTCAAGTCCTTCGCGGCCGCAAAGCAACTCAAGCGTGCTATCTCAGTCGGCGTCATTGGCTATCCAAATGTCGGAAAGTCGTCCGTGATCAATGCATTAACATCCCGACTCGGCGGAGCTGGTGCAGCTTGCCCAACCGGTGCCGAAGCTGGTGTAACTACGAGTCTACGCGAGGTCAAGATTGACAGCAAGTTGAAGTTGCTTGATTCTCCCGGAATTGTGTTCCCTAGTGCCGGAGACGGCTCTAAGGCATCGAAGACCGAGGAGCAAGCAAGACTGGTTCTCCTCAATGCTGTACCACCCAAGCAAATTGAAGACCCAGTTCCTGCTGTTGCCTTGCTTTTGAAAAGGCTTTCACACTCGAAAGGCATGTTGGGCAAACTCATGGATGTTTACTCTCTTCCTCCGCTCTTGACCTCCAATGGCGATCCCACGACAGATTTCTTGGTACAAGTCGCGAGAAAGCGAGGAAGATTAGGGAAGGGAGGCGTGCCAAATATCGCAAGTGCAGCTACCACCGTGATTACTGATTGGAGAGATGGTCGCATTCAAGGATGGATGGATGCTCCAGTCTTGGCGGTGGCTCCCGCTCCTGGCCTCAACCAGCCTCAAGGGGCGCCCGTCACGGGCGACCAGAAGGTGATTGTGACAGAATGGGCAGCAGAATTCAAGCTTGAAGGATTATGGGGTGACGGCAAGGCCGACATGGTGGAAGAGACTATGGCAGATGCATAGAAGCATCGTGAGGATGACTTGACTTGGTCTGGAGCCTGGCGTTTATGGAATGTGTACTGGCAAAAGTTGACTGATCATGATATGTGTACTGAGTCTGGCAACAACCTCGATAATCAATGTGACTGAATAGAAGTATATCTTACCTCCCGGACCACCGCTGTACGCCTTCGCTTGATTATGGTCGGGGTCTCGGAGAATTTAGACGACATGGCATTGTCCGTTCTTTCGCAGTCCTCCCAGTGACATACTGGTAAATCTGGGGTAAGTGACATTCAGCACTGGCAGTACCCAGTCACATGTGATATTCTAGAACTCGTGAACGACAACGGGTATTGCCAGTCCCTATATGCTCCTTCCCCTGCATGGAGAGATAATGAGCATTGTGTCGATCGGGCAGGTCGTTCTCTTTAGGAATTCGTATGGGTCCATAAGATTAGAGAAGCAGCCTCACCCTGACGGTGATGTGATAGCTGAGATGACCTAATCTCGAAAGCGCAAGTCGCAGAATCCGGATCGCACCTCAACTCAACATAAGACAAACGCTGCTTCTCTGCGGTCAATTGCCAAGCTCGTATGATGTAGAGTCGTCCTTGATCGCAAAGGGCCAAACATCCCGCCAGCCAGGATGCCGTGGTTCAAAGCACCTGACGGTTTGATCTGCAGTGCGTCCGTTGCTTCGTTGTAGGGTGAGGATCCAGCTGACGGATCCTTGTCCTGCTGCCCTTCCGACCGCCGAGCTCCCCTGCACAGCCAATCGTGTCGCAAGTTGATCAGGACCAAAGAAATGAACCACGCAATTCAACACCGTCCTTCCCTTGGCTCGTCTTGGCCAAACAACCAACTTGTTTTCGCGGCACCATGTCGTCGTCATTTGCGAGGAGCCAGAGGCGTTACATTCCTCTTCGCTTCATCTGCTCTTTGTCAATCCCTCGTTGCGCATACGCTGCGGTCATCTACCAGCCAAGGCGAGGCTGGCTTTAAGACTATCGGCCGACTATCCACTTCAATCTTACTGTGTTGTGCTTTCTTGCGCCTCATTGTTATATCGGCTTTAGCCGCAGCTTAATTGGGTTGCTAGACCTCGCTATCATCAATAAGCTAGGCGCCCTTTCAGCTTGTAATCTATTCTTATAACTTTGCTTCTTCCTGCCTTTCCCTACAGATATCCCTCTCGCATTCCCTACCTCGACCGTGCTTGCGAACAACACCATCAATGGCTTCTCATTTAAAGGACGATCTCTTGTACGGGGAGGATCACCCAGATACCCACGCCTCGGCGAGCCGCTGGCGCCATCAAGAAACACCATCCTTTGCACGTCATGCTGCTCCGCGCCAGGCCGATGCCAAACACCATACCAGCAGAGACCTCGCGGATTTCTTCAACAGCACCCGAGTAAGTCCCGCACCGGGATCTTCAGGTACTGGTGGTTCCAGAAAACATACGCCGTTAGTGGTTGCTGGGGGCGCCAATACTCATACACAAAATGGGCAGCAGACGTTGGTGGCTGGACTCGCTGAAGGGGAGACTTCTGGCTTGGAAGTGAAATGCGGGCCTCTACTCAATTACAGGCGCATGGAGGATGAGACTTGGTTTGGCAGTGTCCTGATTGTTACAAAGAGCGGAGGAAGCGCAGCAGATTTCGTACCAGAATTGATCATCAGGACCAAGGAGCGATCGCATTCTGGCACAGCCAGATTGGAGCAAGCTGGCACTGCCACCAATGACACCAACGGCGCGAACGGAATGGATGTAGCGCATGGGGAGTGCAACGGCGTAGATTCTACCACTTTCCCTTCTGGCGCGAGCCACAGTAATGGCGGGCACGCAAATGGTGACTCCAAGTACGACAGTTCTCGCGAGAACAGGGGAAAGGGCACGAAACTCTACAGTGATCTATCCAACACATTTTGGAGATTTGACCTCGCAATTCCTCTCGAGCAGTATGAGCTTCAGTGCGAATATGAGATACCGGGCTTGAGATTTCCAAAGGGGACGACGAAGATGGACAAGAACGAGTTTTTCATACCTGCTATCACTGAATCTATGAGAATTATGTTTCATTCTTGCAATGGTTTCAGTGTCGGTACTGATGAGGCTGCTTGGAGCGGTCCAGCGCTCTGGAATGATGTACAAAGAGTGCATAAAGTTACACCGTTTCATATCATGTAAGATTGTACACTCACCAAGCCTAGCATTTACTAACTTATTAGGCTCGGTGGTGGTGATCAAATATATAACGATAGTATCCGAGTCAGTGGGCCTTTGAGACCTTGGTCAGATATGGCAAATCCTACGAAAAGGAGGCACCATCCATTTCCTGAATCGTTGAGGAAGGATTGTGATCAATTTTATGTCAACAACTACATCCGATGGTAAGTAATCAATGTCAATTATGGACTGCCGGAAATCTGATGAAATCGGACAGGTATTCCACAGAACCATTTGCAACCAGCAATGGACAGATTCCTCAACTTCAATTATGGGACGATCACGATATAATCGATGGATTTGGCTCCTATGTTGAAGATTTCATGAAGTGTGCTGTGTTCCGAGGAATTGGGGGTGTTGCAAATAAATACTACCTTCTCTTCCAGCATCATTTGGCTCCACCATTGTCAACATATACTACAGGTATGACTTTAAGACTCCAATCATGTATGTTGCTAATTGCGTAGATGCTCCCCAAACCATGTCCGATGCTGGAGCTGCCCCAGACCCCCGACAACTTGAGAATACATTCGTTCTGAATGAGGACACAATTGACCCCAGCTATATTATTGGTGCTAAGCCGGGCGTAAGTTGTATACGTTGCTGATTACTGTTTTCAATCTGACGTCTCTGTAGCCTTACGTGGCAGAGCATTCGCGAAGCATTTATGCCCGACTGGGTGCCAGAATTGCATTCTTTGGATTGGATGCTCGAACAGAGGTAGGCCTAGCCACGAAGCATCTTGCCTTTCAACACACTCACAGCATGTAGCGCACGCGAAAGCAAGTCAACTACCCAGAAACTTATGAACTCATCTTTTCCAGAATTCGACAAGAGCTCAAAAAGGCTTCCCAGTCTTCATCGCCCGTACAACACATGATCGTTTTACTCGGAATTCCAATTGCGTATCCTGTAACGTATTCCTCCACTGAGTCATCTACGTACTCTCTAATTAAAAGCAGCGCTTGACATGGCTCGAAAACATCTTCTCAAGCCCACTCATGGGGCCTTTGAAGTTTTTGAACAAAAGATTCGGGTTTGGTGCGCTTTGAACGACACATGCAACCGCACCGTCGCTAATATTGGATATAGGGGGCGGCTTCTTCAACCACTTTGATGGCAGCGTTGATCTGCTCGATGACCTTGACGACCATTACACGGCGCGTACTCACAAAAAGGAGCGTCTGTACCTGGTCCAACAACTCCAAGCCATTGCATCGGAGTTCTCAGTCAGAGTTACGATCTTAGGTGGAGATGTCCATCTCGCAGCCGTCGGACGCTTCTACTCGAATCCTAAGCTCGACATCCCAATTGCTAATGACCATCGGTATATGGCAAACATCATCTCCTCTGCCATCGTCAACAAACCACCTCCAGCAGCCGTTGCAAACCTGCTCGCGAGGAGGAACAAGCTCCATCACCTTGACCATGATACCGACGAGACACTGATGTCGTTTTTCGATCGCGATCCAGGGGAGGGCAGCAAGACATCCAAGTCGAACCACGTTACGATGCCAAGTCGAAACTTTGCAATGATTACCGAAAACTCCACCACACGTGCCTCAGCAAATGACACCAACGGGTTCAATGGAACGACTCATACTGATGGTCCAGTATCTAATGGCCGACCACCGGGAAGCGCTGCGGGCACCGCCACGTCGGGCAAGTCGTCGACCAAAACCAAAGACGGACATTCATGGCTGCACAAAGGTGAGGTTGATGCCGGCACCAGTCACAAAGCTGCACAACCCGACATGCACGGCCAAGACACCGATGGCAGTCTGGATGTCTGCATCCGCGTCGAGATAGACCAGCACGATCCTGAAGGCCATACCCGAGCCTATGGCATGACGATTCCTTACTTGAAGTACGATGGCGCAGCCGAGAAGACATTGAAGAAACATGAAGCTGTGCGCGGGACCGTTAGTGAGAAGGTTGCCGGGATATCTTGAGAAGAACAACAGGGCACGAGTGAGAACGCCAGAGGGGTTGTATGAGAAGGCGTCTGGGGCACATTGTATATATAACCATCTATACGCACACCTATGTATCTACCCTAATCTTGTAATATTATCTTGCGTACTGTCAGAGTAAGACGAGCCTCCACCGTTGAATTGTGTCAGACCGAGCGATTGTGTGAGCGCGCTGTGTATGCTCGATATGCTGCCCGGCTTGGACACCAGGGCCGTGGCTGGTTCTGACTTCACCACGTACCCATCACGCTCTGTACTGTACTTCGAAGGAGGCCGTTGGACATCAACTCGCTTATCGGAGGGAAAGGCATGGATAAGGGATGGGTAAGGGATCTACCCCGGACTGCAGCAAGCGCGGCGTCCAAAGTAGTGCGGAGCGGGACTACTAGGAGTCCTGAGCGAGCACTGCCGACGGACGAGAATGAGCCTGGCTAAACAGCAACAGCGCCTGCACCACGCTGTCCGATCTTCACACGCGCATGACCGCCCGCCCAACGCCCACTGGCCACCGTCACGCCGGCGTGCAGCCAGCCAGCCAGACTCAGGGATCTGGGCACATGCTGCCTTGATATTCGCCGCGTTGGGTTGGGGCACGTGTGCCACGGCGCCCGCTGATTGGATCCCATCTTTTGCGTGCTCCTCAGCCAATAAAGCCCAGCACGCGACATCCAGACATTCGCTCCTGGGAGCACCACTATCTGCGAACTATCCTCCACGACGACGCAAGTCTCAAGATCCTGTAGGTGAGCGTCCTTCATACACGCGCCCGAATTCCTCTCTCGTTTTTCTATCCTCCATCCCTCTTTCTCTGCCTCGCAACTCCCAGCTCTCACTTCTTCCCATTCTATCACTTCTGCCTACTGCTGCTACTCCCCCTCACTACCCGCCCTCCACACGTGGACCGTTGTTTTATGCGCATCAGGAAATCGCGCACGAGACCAATTGAGCCACATAAACCCCTTCTGAAAATGCCTCCTGGTCGAGCCCCTCCAACTCCTGCCTCGTCGACCGAGATCAAAGGCCTGGATGGTTCACAGTCGATCCAGATGTCATTCGAACTTCCTCCACCCGCCGTGACCGAGCCCGGTTCCACGAGCGCCTCCAAATCGTCGTCGGCCTCCTCATATCAACCCTCGACTCCAAGATCTCCCGCTCCTACGATTCCGGCCAGCGAGACCGTCAAGATCAGACGACGGTCGTCCGTAGCTCAGCCTCCGGCCAAGGATGCCTTTGCCCTACCTCCCCCTCCCACGCGTTCTCGAAAGATCATACAGATGAAGCCTCGAGGCCACTCAGAGCAGAACGTGGAGGCGGCTGCAGTCGAGCCCAGTCCGGCCGAGGGGAAGAGCACACCGGGGAAGAAGAAGCAGCCATCAGCGACGAGTGTTGCTGGGAGGAAAATCGCAAGGAAGACGGCGCACAGCTTGATTGAGAGAAGGCGAAGGTCCAAGATGAATGAGGAGTTTGGTGTCCTAAAAGACATGATCCCGGCCTGTTCGGGTGATATGCACAAACTACAAATCCTCCAAGTAAGTGCCCCGTTTACGTGGTCGCTTACAGGGAATTAATCAGAGACAGGCGACTATTGACTATGTTCGATATTTGGAAGACTGCGTTGGCAAATTGAAGGTGGAAAACCAACGCAATAACCCCAACACGGTTCTGGCCGAGTTTCAATTGCCTTCGCCAATGAAACGAGACAGCCATGATTCATCAAAGAAATACTCAGGACCAGAGAACAACGAGGATGATGTCGAGATGGAAGATTCAGAAGCAGCCTCTCCCACCAACTCAACTCCAGTCCCGAGCAAACACCCCTCCATATCTCCGGCCATCATGCCCCAAGATCACCGCGGGCGCCAGGACTCGTACTCATCCACATCCTACGGCTACACCACCTCGGCTAACACATCACCTCATTTCGGCGCAAGCTCATATACGTATGCCCACAGCAATGCTTCCGTGGGATCAACCCTTACTAGCCCAGCACTTCAGCCACAACGGGATCGTGATCTAGATCATGAAGCTACGGCTGCGCTATTGATGTTGAATTCTGATCGGAGAGGCGCACACGGAAGCATTAGCGGTAGATCGATGAGTGTGAAGGATCTTCTTAGCAGTTAAGCATTGTTTAGAGTTCAGTTTTCCGTGTTTAGCATGCGTAAGGGCTTGGGCGGGTTTTTCTTTTAGCTAGTTGGGTTAGCCGGGGCATAGGTTTTGTTAGCCATCGGGCATTAAGGCGTTTATGCGTGGAGGAAATGTCTCGTCGTTGATTATGCTTGCAATTCTTGCAGAAAACAATCAGGATGTCATTAATTAGCACGAATACACTATGTTCCTACTTCCGTGACCCAAAGCAGTACATGCCGGAGTTGCCAAGCCGTTTCTTGATTAGCATGCCTTCGAACTCGGAAAACTTGCACATGGACAACCCCCCGCCGGCCCGTCAGCAGACACAAAGGGGATATTGAGAAGCCATGGCAGAGGATGAGCATTTCCATAACATCTATCTTCATTTGTACTTGCGTGTATCGTAAAACCCCAAGCCGAGGCAGGGTTCAAGACGTGGGTGGCGAGCTTTTCTTGGAAACGAAAGTCGCGTCGCTTAACTTCTGGTTACCATCCGGAGGTCGACTCCAAGTCGACTTTGAAATCGACCTCGGTTGGCTTGGCTTGGGGCGAGCCTGCCACCCGGTGCACCGGACGGGAACGTCGCGGAGAACTTCAGGTAGGATTCCCTTGAGGGAGAAACAGGTGGGCGGGTAGGGATGGGCTGTTGCGGTGCCTTGCGCTACTGGTCACGGGTGGGCTTTGGAGGGATGTTTTTGGAGGGGTGCTTTTGCTTGTCTCGTCTTGTTCGCATTGCGGGACGATATGGAGATCCTTCTATGAAAGACAGATGTTTGGGCTCAAGCATTTTTTGGTCCTTGAGATGTCTGCTTCAAGCCAAGAGTCTACGAGAGTATAGCCAAGGAAGGGGTGGACGATGGATGCACGGCGAGCTGGAAGAGGTCAGGAACGCACCAGATCGGAGGTGTACCAAACTGGCTCCCCTCAGATGTGGCTGCTTGCTGTTGTCCAAACTCGGTAGCATCAGGGGAGGGAGGCACAGCCAGCCGCCCTTTCTGTGCTTCAGCCCTATCCCAACCTGACGATCCATCCATTTCTTCTCTCCGAGAGCAAGATTCAGGCTGCAGCCTCGACCAACCCTGGCTTCAGGTCAGCTTCCTTGCTTTCTAGCACGGCTTGCATGAACCTCGTCACTACGACCATCGGCTAAGCTCGAATCTGTCGTCTATGCGAGTCTGTACTCAATTCCTTCATCCGGTGTACGTGAGGCGGGCTTGGCGGAGGCGGTCACGGCGCCTCCCGCTGCCAGAACGGGCTCTTGTGATGGGCCAGCTCGTAAAGCTGTGCCTCTCCCTAACGGCGCATTATTCATTGTCAGACTCATGGGCGGAGCCGCGTGGGGAAAAAGCTCGACCGTTGGAGCACTGCCTAGCCGGTGCGAAGTCTTGCTTCCGTAATCGGGCTAAGCGAGGCCTCCCGACTGGCTGCCTCGCAATTTCCCATTAAGGTTATTAGCTCATCCTGCTCGCAGATATTCTTAATGAGGCAGTCTGTCGTTCCCGTGAGCTGTAGAATGCTGGGCCCATGTTCATGCTGGTGAGATTGTCATCATATAGTATCTTTTCACGCACGCGAAGATGGGATGGCGCTATCTGCGCGGCACTTTAGATGTTGCGGTGTTCGTCTAAGCCTCAAGCTCGACGACAAAATGCTTCGTTGCGAAATGGCTTTCAGGTATAAAGCACTTGCTGGCTCTCCTCACTTTCCTTCTCTCTCATCCCCATAAGCCATATGATTGCACACCTTGTATAGTGCCGTCTTTTTTCTCTCTTTGTTGTTCCTGCATTTAGTTCCTGGGCTGAGAACGCGGTCCCACGCAATGTGGCCAACTAAGTCAATTTCTCTCCTGCCATTGTGCATCTCCCTCGCATTCGCACTCCCTCCCGAGCCCAAAGGCGTAA